>JAFEMH010000427.1:0-600000 GCA_022495995.1 Adenophora triphylla var. japonica
TTGTCGTGTATAAGGACGTGGTGGTGTCCTCTGACTGAGATTTTATGAGGATGTGGTGGTGTCCTGGGATGTGTGTGACCTGCTAAGGTCGACTGGTTGCGGACGTGGTGGTGTCCTGAGATGTGTGTGACCTCTTGGTCGGCTGTGAGGACGTGGTGGTGTCCTAAGGTGACCGCTAAGGTTGCCTGGCTGCGGACGTGGTGGTGTCCTGAGATGTGTGTGACCGCTTGGGTCGGCTGTGAGGACGTGGTGGTGTCCTAAGGTGACCGCTTGGGTCGGCTGACTGAACCCTTTGACAGGATTCCTACGTATCCCAAATGGGAATCAAGCTTGATCGTAGTTCGGAAGATTTGGCAATCTTACGAAAAGGTGTGTAATCATACTAGAAGATGAGTAATCTTACGAGAAGATGGGCAATCTTACTAGAAGATGGGTAATCTTACGAGAAGATGGGTAATCTTACGAAAAGATGGGTTTGTGTTGGATTGAAGATGTGACGGCATCCTTTGACTGAGGTTGTGTCAGGTATAAGAACATGACAGCGTCCTCTGACTAAGGTTGTGTCGTGTATGAGGACGTGATGGCATCCTCTGACTGTGGTTGTGTCGTGTATGAGGACATGACAGCGTCTTCCGACTGAGGTTATTGTCATGTATGAGGATGTGACGACGTCCTCTGACTGTGGTTGTGTTGTGTATGAGGACGCGACAGCGTCCTCTGACTGAGGTTGTGTATTGTATGAGGACGTGATGGTGTCCTCTGACTGTGGTTGTGTCGTGTATGAGGACGTGACAACATCCTCTAACCGAGCTCAGGTTGTGTATGAGGACGTGACAGCATCCTCTGACTGTGGTTGTGTCGTGTATGAGGACGTGACGGCGTCCTCTGACTGAGGTTTTGTCGTGTATGAGGATGTGTGTAAGTGCCCCAATCTGGGTCGTTAATGTTCCGTCAGCCCAAATTAATGATTTATGATCATTTAGGGGCATTTTGGATATTATTTTGACAATTTGAATGAGGAAGGACCTCTTAGGAATAAAAAGTGGTATAGGACCTCGCCGGAAATATGTCATTCCCAATAAAAAGAATATTGACCATTTGCAAACAAAGCCAAAATCGCTTTCGCAACAACCAAGCACGCCGCCGATCCCATCCGCGCGGATGAGATTGTACCTATAATCTCATCCACGCGGATAAGATTGTCATCCACCCAACCTATAAATACAAGCTCCTTCTCCCTCGCCTTAACAAGGCCAAAAAACACGAAAACCTACTGTTATTCCGTCAAAATTCACCCCCAAACAAAGAATTTACACTCCCACAACTCAAATTCCACACCAAATCCAACCTCAAATCTACTCCAAAACCACTTCTAAGCCTTGAAATCCCTCAAACCCTAAACACAAACCCAAGAAAATTGGTAAACCCTCACTCCCTCTACTCATATCTCTCTCATTCATGCACATATTTCATGTGTAAATAATGTAGTCTTACTTACTACTTGTTGTTTGATTCCCCTTTCCCTCTTGTCCCAAGGATCAAAGAGGATCTCCATGGAATCCATTTCCATGGATGATCTTCTAATGGAATCTGTGAATGTGGTGCCCAAATTTTGTGTTGGATTCACGCGAGTTTGAAGACATCCGAGTTATTTGAAAAACGTGAGTCGCCACGCCATTTTGATTACCTCAAAACTTTGAAAAAAAAGGTTTTATGGGTTCGGAGGTTAAGTTACCCCTCGGGAAGAACGTTTGGCGTTCACCCAAAGTGCTGCCGGAGCAAGTCTCCCAAGATTTCATTAATCGTGCTTGCTTGCGTGCTTTCTGTGTGTGCATGTGTTTGAAGATAAGGGGGGAAAGGTCCCAAGTTGTCTTCCGGACGTACAAACCATTTATTGGTTGTCGCCGATTCCTTGGAATTTTATGTATTTGGGATTATGATCCCGTCCTCATCTTATGACTTGTGATCATCGCATTTTAAACCTCGACCCTCGGGACTTGCGTGATCAAGAGAATGACTCTCTTTGGTCAAAGATGAGGTTCTTTAGGAAAGGAGGGTCCTTATCCCATCAATCCTACGCTTTAAGACGGCCGAGCTCGTATAGAGGCTTCATACTCTTTCTTAAGCGATAATCGGAGATATAGGGTTCAAGGTATCCCTTTCTAAAGAAATATGGAACCTTTAATGGAAGGAACGATGTAAAGATAGGATCTTTTACACCGGTCCGTTCCAAGGTTGGGGGAAAGGGGGAATGCATGATGAAAAATGACACTTTAATGAAAAGATGACATTTTTGGGTTGCAAATGATGCACTTAGTTTAAAGAAATAATCTTTATTGCAAATGATGCATAAAGATTTGATTTTTATGCAAATGATGCATTTTTGTTGAAGAAATTGGCATTCATTATGCAAATGATGCATAAAGATTGCATTTTGAAAAGCATATGATGCTAGTTTATGGTAAAGACATGGTCTTTAAAGCAAATGATGCTTGAACAAGGGGTTTTGAATGCAAAGGATGCATTTTTATTGAAAAATTGGATTTTTATATGCAAATGATGCATAAAAATGACATTTTTATTTGAAAATGGGAGTTTTAGTTGCAAAGGATACACCTTTATGAAAAAAGACTACATTTTTATGACAAATGAGGTCTTAATGCATGCAAAAAGGGAAAGGGGTGATAAAGATGTGATCTTTAACTATGAATGCCAAGTCCCAAGCAAGATATATGAATGCAATGAGCAAGTATATCAATTAAAAGCAAGGTTAGGGCGTGCGAGGTTACCAATTGCTTCCTTTGCTTCTTTGGTTGGAGCTAGGAGGAGAGATTGGTCTTGGATCTTCAAGGAGGAGGGAGGGAGCTTCTTGGCCTTCTTCTTCACCTTCTTGAGCCTTCACCAATATTCTTCACGCCTGGGAGTGATCGAGTGTATTGCTATGGATTGTGTATTGTATTTTTGTTGTTGTTGAAATGGGTAGAGGAGGGCTCTATTTATAGGCACCTGGATAAGGCTAATGAAGCCGTGCGGCCGAGACCTTGGGCTAATGCACCGTGCGGGCTTATCCACAATGACTCAAACATTCTAGAACCATGCAAGGTGGCATTATTCTAGAACCTTCTTCCTAATTAAGAAAACGTGTTTTCTTAATTAGGAAGGCTCCCTTCAAATTTTAATTTAATTTGGGGACTGTTCCAGTAACATTTCCTAACACTAGGAAGGTCCGGGGAATTACCGTGAAAACTTACCGAAATTGCCGGAAATTTAACCTAAGGCATGAGCCGATTTGGGTACTTACGAGGCCCTCGGCAACGTCACTTGCAAGGCGAGTGGGGTTTTCGATAGAAAAGGATCCGATCTCGCGAATGCCGAGACGGATTGGGTGACCAAGACGGTCGAGTGGCCGAACCTTTGGAAGGCTACCTACGTATCCCTGAGGAATCAAGCCAGCCGTAGTTCGGAACTTTGAATCCGCTCGGGGGAGGAAGAAGAGAAACTGGCCCTCTCGTCAGGGGAAAAAGAAGAGAAAATGACCTAGGAGGTCAAGCACCGATCCTACCGGGATATGCTAGGAGTGACCAAGGTGGCTGGATATCCGAACTTCTATGAGGGGCCGCTTTATCACCGAGGAGTGACAAAGAAACAGGTGACCAAAGTGGTCGAATGGCTGGACCTTTTATAAAAGGCTACCTACGTATCCCGAGGAATCAAGCCTTGATCGTAGTTCAAGCATCACTAGATAGTTAGGAACGATGTCTAGGATTCTTGAGATTTTGACAATTAATGGAGGTCACACCGATTGAAACTAGAGCCGACGTCACGAGTCTCACTATGCTAGAGTTGTAGCTAGAGCATACGTCTCAATCTCTTTTCGAATCGTATAAACTTGAGCATACGTCTCAATCTCTTTCGAATCGTAGATATGGGTTGCTGACTTCGAGCATACGTCTCAATCTCTTTCGAATCGTAGATATGGGCTGCCAATGACTTGAGCATACGTCTCAATCTCTTTCGAATCGTAGATATGGGTTGCCGTAGCATAGAATGATTTAAGCATACGTCTCAATCTCTTTCGAATCGTAGATATGGGTTGCCGAGTTTCGAGAATCTTTAAGCATACGTCTCTTTCGATATGAGGTAGCTTAAGTTGAGAGAAACTTGAGCATACGTCACTATTCGGGATGTAGGTGGCTTAAGAGAGAAACTTAAGCGTACGTCACTATTCTGGATAGAGGTAGCTTAAGTTGAGAGAAACTTAAGCGTACGTCACTATTCTGGATGTAGGTAGCTTAAGTTGAGATAAACTTAAGCGTACGTCACTATTCCCGGATAGAGGTAGCTTAAGTTGATGAAACTTAGCAGTCACTATTCTGGATAGAGGTAGCTTTGAGAGAAACAGCATACGTCACTATTCGAATAGAGGTAGCTTAAGTTGAGAGAAACTTAAGCGTACGTCACTATTCGGGATAGAGGTAGCTTAAGTTGATAGAAACTTAGCATACGTCACTATTCTGGATAGAGGTAGCTTAAGTTGAGAGAAACTTAAGCGTACGTCACTATTCCTCGATAGAGGTAGCTTAAGTTGAGAGAAACTTGAGCGTACGTCACTAATCGGGATAGAGGTAGCTTAAGTTGAGAGAAACTTAGCATACGTCACTATTCGGGATAGAGGTAGCTTAAGTTGAGAGAAACTTGAGCGTACGTCACTATTCGGGATAGAGGTAGCTTAAGTTGAGAGAAACTTGAGCGTACGTCACTATTCGGGATAGAGGTAGGCTCAGTTTAGAGTTTTGACAATTCGGAGGTTGTCACCTAGCATTATCCCGTTATAACGGAATTAACGGAGGCGACTGGGAATAGAGCTTGATTGCTAAAGAGATAAGGGATATTTTCTGAAAAAGATGTTATCTTGGTTAAAAGATAACGGAAATTGCATGCCCAAGTGGAAGGTCCAAAGGGCAGGATTGTAATTTCGCCGTAGCGAATGAAGCCGCCCGACATGAGATGGAGAAAAAGGAGCCGTACGGCTAGAGACCTGTTTTTTCCAGATTATTTAAAACAGGTTTGAACGGGCATTGGGCATTATTGCCGCCCAAGAACTGCCGAGGAAGAGAGAGAGAAAGGAGAGAATTTCTTCAAAAATTCTTCAATTCCCTTTGCTTCTATCGATTGGAATGGATCCGGAGGGCAATCCCATACCGAGGCAAGCAAGAAGGAACATCTCCACGGCTGCGAGAAGGAGGAGAAAGGAGCTCGTTCGGACGGAGAGGAAGTATGACTTTCTTACGCCTCCATCAGAGCTCTATCCGGGGAGAAGGGAGCATAAATCAACGAACCCGCGATCGGTTGGGGTAAGCATTCTCATTTTGCTCAAATCCGATGATTTTGCTTGAATTTTGAATGATTCAGGGCTTGACCTAAATTCTAGGATTTTTGAATGATTTTTTGAATGATTTTGAGATGCATGAACAACCTATGAGGCTAAGAATATGCATGTGCAACTTATTTGATGAAAATTATGAGAATGACTCACTTTTTTCTCGCAAAATGAAGTAAGAATGAGAGTTTTCAAAATATGAGACGGAGTTCTTGCCTTGTGCTAGAACTAGGTCAAAATTCTAATTTTCAATGAGAAAACATGATTTTGGAAGATGAAAATGATTCATGCATGCCATTTCTGAAAGAATAATGCTTATGTGCAAAGAATTGTGAAAATTGTGATTTTGTGTTTTAGGAAAGCAATGGGACTTGACATGACGCGTTTCAAGTGATGAAATGCGCTTTTTTGATGCAAATAATGCTAGAAAAACTTTTGTGAATGCTTTTCTTTTGAAAATATGTGCATTTTTGTGAATATATGCATGCTTTTGAAAATGATGAAGGATCGACACTTCTTTTTTGTGCTTGTCTACAGGAGAACAAGTCTAGAGGACCATCGGAGATAGCGGTTAAGCTTTGGGCAGAGGATGCCGGATTTTGAGAAGAATGGGGTGAACCCCAAGAATTTGGTGAGGGCTACCTCGGCCTGGGATGCGTTTGTAGAGGCCATCTAAGCAGGGTGTTCACATCACCTCTAAGAGCAAGGGCTTGGTCCAGCCCTTTCTCGAGTTCTCGTGGGATAGTACCCATAGCTTTCACCCGAGCCGGGAGAGCCGATAGTGACTCCGCCGACTTCACAGCCTACATCGGCCTACGCTCACCGGGAGGCCCGTGACTTGGAGAGACCACATTACACCGAGGAATTCCAGCTTTGGTCGGGTTTGAGCCGATTCCCAAGGGGCCGGGGATGGAGACGCGGAACGCCGAGGTGGCAGTCAGACTTGCATGCGTAACTTTGCCGCTAATGATGTGATCGCCCAAAGCCACTCGGCTAGAGCATTCATATGGTTGATGCTATCGCCACTATCTTTGCTAATTCCTGGGACGCCGCCATGACTTGCCTCCTCGACTCTTTGAGGATGTGGATGGGACAGGACGGTCTCGGGCGAGGCCGGATTGGCGGAGTTGTACTTCTCGTTGGACATGTACAATGGAACAAAGCCGCTTCCATGGATCGCTTCTCATTTGCCCTTGAGGTAGTCTCCTTTCTTTTTCTTTTCTCTTTTCCCCGTCTTGAGACTTTTATGAGAGAGAGAGAATGACCTTTTGATGTTTTGAACATGCAGCCCGGTTTTGCGAGGTGATCGGGTTCTTCCCTTGGAACCAAATAGAGTGATGTCACCATCTTCCCCGCTATGGTTCGCCGGAGGGGAGATGCGAGGGATAAATTCACTGGGAAGACCCGGATCACTTTCGACTACAAAATGGTGAGGCCAAGCCATCACTGTGGATGGGCATGACGGAGTGGACTTCTACCCTCAAAGGTGTATCCGAGATCTTGGCCGAGATGCCATTGATGTGACGAGGCGCAGGAGGTGGCTCACCGGGCCGACATGTGATGTCATTTACTTGGGGGACCGTTTCTCGAGGCAAAGATGGCTATGTCCCTCCATCGACGCCATTACTCCTCAGATCCTCCAAAGACGGATGCTACAGCCTGTGGATCGGCCGCAGGATGAGATAGCGAGGTACTGTGCAGTGCGTGGCCGCAGAGGAGTACTTTGACATGGACACCCCTACGCCGTGTTTGTGGAGCAGCGCCCGAGGACGCCACGTAAGCTAGTGAAGCCGGCGGTCACTGTGGATATGGGGAGGATGAGCCTACCGACCCGCCGATCCCTCCCGCGCATCCGTCCTACGTGGTCCATGGAGTGCCGAGGAGGATGAGGATACCCGTCCCCGATGCTAGGGAGCCCCAAGACACCTTGCCGCCCGATAGCACCGTGAGTATACTTTTAGGGTCTTATTCCCTTTTAGCTTTCGCATTTTCTCGCTTTTGCAATTTTTTGAGATTTTTCCGAGATTTTTCTCGAGATTTTCTTCTTTTTCTCGTGTTCCAAACTCGCACTTACGATAGGCCGGTCGTGCAATAGGGGCCGGAAGGACATGTGCCGGTCTCTTCGAGGAAGCCGGCTCGCGCTTCGAAGGCGGCAATGATGCACAGGAGCTCGGGCGCAAGAGACGGCACGTCTGGGGCACAGCCTACCTCATCGGCCTCGAGTACTCTTCCAAAGGCCATGCCTCGGGGCGGGGACCCAACGCCGACATTCTGGAGCACCTCGGGCCGAGTACGGCACGATAATGTCCATTTGTCCGACGTGAGCGACCGTGAGGACTTGATGAGGGAGGCTAGCATCTATGAGCCGAGCAACATGAGGAGGAAGAAGAATCTGAGGCCTAGGAGGTCTCTAGGATAGATTTAGAACGAAAACAAACAATGAACAATTTTTATGCACAACTTGTTTATTTTTTGCTTTATTTGGGCGCCGATGGGGCGAAAACATTGTATTTACATTTTATTTACTTTTCTAATTTATGCTTTTTCAATTTGCATATTATCTGAGCCTTGGGGCGACTTTTTTGCTTGGAATTGGGGCCGAAATCGGGCCAAAATGATTTATAATGGTATATAAATGCTTGAATGGCTTCCTGGATATGTTTTTGTACATGTGTTTTGGTTGAAAAAGTGGGGTGAAAACTCCCTTGGGAAGCAACTTTGGTTGCCGCAGAATTTTTCTCGCAGAGGGCTAATGTAGCCGCGCGGCATGGCCTCGAGGGAAAATGAAGCCGTGCGGCTTACGCCCGTCTCGAGCCGGTTATTTTCTCGAATAAAAGCAAGGCTTGGCCATTTCATTTCATTTTCACTCTAGACTTGTCCCAATTGTTCCCGTGAGCATATTTTGGACCTAAAAGCACCATCTTTGAACACTTTGCGATGGAGAAGCCCGTCAGCATTGCAAAGGGGGAAGCGAGACCATTTTCTATCCGGTCTTCAATCTTGGGCGAGACATAACTTCCAAAATCACAAGGGATCGCTTGATTCTTCCTTCAAGATCAAGTCTTTATGGCATTTGAGGGATCTCCCGCCCGATTGGGACTCCGCTGAGAGCCGCAAAGAAAGTTCGGGACGTCCGGAGACATGTTTATCGCTTCTCTTACAACGAAATTGTCCCAACGCACGAAGACTTCGTGAGCCTTGATTGGGGGTCCCGAGACCGAGGCTATATCTATTCCGCTGATCGGAGACGTGCTCTGACGGTAAATCTTGCATCTTTTCTCGCAGATTCCTTTGGGAGAGGCCGAGAGGATGATGGTAGCCCTGATAGGATTGACCTTTCGATATCCCGGCAGTGTTGGGTCTCCAGATATGGCCGCGACCACGGTGGCTATGGATGCTTTCATTCTCTCGCGTATTCTCTCGCTTTTGTTCACCGCCGAGTCCGCTGGGGACTGTCATAGTGGCCTCTTGGACATGGTCGAGACTCAGTGGCCGGGAAGGATATTGTCCCGCCGGGTTTTGGGAGAGACATTTCATGGGATCGACAGTGATGGCTCGGGAGACCATTTCATGAGGTCCGGAGTCCGGCTATGTTGACTTTATGGCCGCAGGAGAGGCTCTGGCTTTGCCTGGGGCTTTGCCGACTCTGCCCTTGGGTGATTTCTGAGAGGTGCGCCTAGCAAAGAACAGGTAGCCGGGAGCCGATGATGGCTAGGCTATCCACTTCGGACATCCGTTGGTGGATACCACATTCGAGGTTGCACTGTCAGAGGATATTTCAGAGTCTTATGTTGTGAGGGTTCCGTGATTCTCGCCGGTCATCCTTTTATATACCCCGCTTGGTATCCAGCAGCTTGGGGCTTTACAGAGCCATCGAGTGATCGGGAGGACATCCGGACCATGGAGGTGGTGTCATTGGACATGAGGGATCCAAACAGCCTTCTCTTTTTTCTCGAGGGCTTGGACACATGCCGCTTTCCCACCCAGGGCTATCTTCAGAGCAGAAGAGCACCATCTTGACCACCGTCTACTCGACCGGTACGAGAGGGAGACGGGAGCGACTGTGTTATCTTGGAGGATAGACGTCGAGCTTTACTGGGAGCCGATCGCGACTCGAGTAGGACTCGAGGGAGACCGAGGCTAAGGCGAGTTGCCATAACCAACAGTGACTTGGTCGAGATATGGAGGCTCTGCACAAGAGGTTGTCCGAGGTCGCTCCTTCGACCGAGGCTCGTAGGGAGGAGGTACGGACTCGTGCTCTGATAGAGAGAGCGCTTATTGACACGGGGTTGGTGGAGGCTCCAAGTGAGGATACCAGAGGTCGGAATGAGGGATACCGACATCATAGACAAAAAGAGGAAGAAGACTCGACGGCCGAGGAAAAGGGAAGAAGACCAAAGAAGACTCACGAATGACGACCGACAAGTCTTTTCTCAGATTCCCTTATTGCCATTTTGCAAACACATTAATTTATTTAGGCATTTTATTGTATTTTAGATCTTTTGTAGCAAAGTTAGCAGAGTCAAGAGGTAGACCGTGCTTGAACTCATCAAGAAGTTTTTAACTTGTAATGAACAAGAAATATTATTTTAGAAATTAGTCAAGACACATTTCATGGAAATTCAAATGTCTTTTTTTTATTGATCGTGACATATTTCATGGAAACTTAATCGTCCTTTTTATTGTTTAGACCGAACCATATATGGCCGCCTACGTTCCCTTTTACAAGAAAGGCTAAGGGGCTCAGTCTACGTAGTTCATTCCGTGAACTAATTTTTTTTTCGTGTGCACTCGTTTTTGCCTAGACCGCCCTTTTTGGGGTTTTCACTTAGCCGGGCATTACTCTTTTTGCACTAAGATTTTTTTTTTTTTTTTTTTTTTTTTATATGTGCAACCCCGTCTTTTGCCTAGACCGCCCTTTTTGGGGTTTTCAAATTTAGCCGGGTATTACTCTTTTGCACACTTTTTTTTTTTTTTTTTTTTTTTTATTAGACATAGTATCTTCTGAGTTTATCACCGTTGACTGGTGGACAAAGGGATTGCCATCCAAGTCTCGCAAGCTTCATGGCTCCTCCCGATAAGTATCTTCGCACCACATAAGGGCCGATCCAGACGGGTTCCCATTTTCCTGTGGGGTTGTCTCTCGGTAGGGGCTTTACTTTCAAAGACTAAGTCACCCTCTTTGATGTCTCCGGCCTTGACCTTTTATCAAACGCCCGCCATTCGCCTCCGGTAGGCTCGGTGTGTTCCATGGCTTTTAGCCTTCTCTCATCAAGGTGGCTAACTCATCATGCCGGCCGCGCAACCATTCTACTTCATTGACACCGTTTTCCAGAGGACCCTTAATGACGGGATTTCCAACTCCACCGGTAACACCGCTTCCATCCCGTAAGTTAGGGCAAAAGGAGTTTCTCCCCGTGGCCGTTCCGACAGACGTTCTGTAGCCCCGCAGTGCTAGGTGCAGCTTTTCGGGCCAATCACGACCACGGGTGGCCATCTTCCTGATGATCCGCTCGAGTGTCTTATTAGCAGCCTTCCACAGCTCCATTGGTCTCGAGGTCCGTACGGGACGACTTGTGGCGAGTAACTCAATTCGATGCTAGCCTATCGCAGCCTTCCTTCGAAGTGTGACCCATTATCGAAATGATCTCGCTGGGCACCCCATATCTCGCACATTATGTTTTCTTTGATGAACTCGGGCCACTTTTCTCGAAGTGAGGACCTTGTAGGACTTGGCCTCTACCCACTGGGTGAAGTAGTCGATGGCTACCAACACGAACTCGTGCCCATTGCTTCCTGGCCGGGGCTATTTTCCCTATCACGTCAATGCCCCAAGTTGCAAACGGCCAAGGAGTCGTCATGCAAGACATGTGTCATGAGGTGGGAGATGGTTGAGGTTGGCAAACCGCCGGCACTTGTCGCAGTTCTGACGTGCCGAACGCAGCTCCGTCTCCATGGAGATCCAGAGTAACCCATTCTCGAGGATCACTTGCATCGTGGCTCCATTCATGTGAGGACCGCAAGGACCATCATGGACTTCGGTCATCAACTCTCCGGCTCTTTCTTGAGTGACACATAAGAGGAGTGGTCCTTGATAGCGTTTCTTGTACAAAGTTGCCTCCTAGGATGACATAATGGGAGGCCAACCTTTTCGTGGCTCGCAAGCTTTTGGCTCGACACCTTCTTTTGGTCTACCTTCTTCGTCTCGAAAGCCGACTCTCCGTCTTTGAGGAATTGGTAAATCTGATTGTACCAAGGTTCCTTTATGGGCTCGGGTCCTGTGTCCACTTCACAATGTAAGGCCGGGGCTTCTCTTCTACCCACTCGAAGGGCTTTATGGCTTTTCCTGGGATCTCTACCAATGAGGCTAGAGTAGCTAGGGCATCTCGCGACCGTTTCTTTTCCCTCGGCAAGTAGTGGAAAGTCACTTCTCCGAACCGTCCAAATAACTCCTCCATATGGGCATGATACCGTTGCAGATTAGGGTCCACAGCCTTCCACTTGTTGGAGACTTGGTTGATGATCGTGGCCGAGTCTCCGTAAACTTCGAGCTCCTTGACATTTCTTTCTAAGGCAAATTCTCCAAACCAAAGAATGCAAGCTTCATACTCGGCGACATTGTTCGTGGCAAGAAAGTTCAACTTGAGGGCTATGGGGTATGCTCATCTTTCGGATCGACCAATAGCATTCCTACACCATTTCCTCTTTTGTTAGCGGCTCACAAAGAACAATTGCCATCTATTCTCGTGCTCAACCGCAAAGATCCCTTCATCTCGGGAATTGGGGTTCAGCCCTCGTCTTCATTATCGGGGAAGTTCGCCAGTGATCTCGACAATGCTTGACCCTTGATGGCCTTTCTGGTCACATAGTTGATGTCGTATTCTCGCCAAGAAGAAGGACCACTTCGCTAAACGCATCGAGAGGGAAGGCTTGTCAAAGATGTACTTGATGGGGTCCATTTTCGAGACCAAATTCACAGGTGGGCTTCGCATATAATGCTTCAATTTGCCGACTACCTGCACTGCCCCGCATGTGTCTTTTCACATGCCGAGTAATTGAGCTCACTCCCCGTAGCTTCCGCCGACAAAGTAAATGGCATTTTCTACCCGAGAGTCTTTCTTTTCCCGAGCAAGCATAGCCCCAACCGCCGTGTTCCGCGATAAATGGTGAGATAGAGCGTAAGAGGCTTCGTCTATGTGGGGGCATAGTACCGGGGATGTACTAAGTATGCCTTGATCCGGTCAAAGGCATCTTGGCATTCTTCGGTCCATTCTCAGGTCCACATTCTTCTTCATGAGCTTGAAGATGGGCTCGCACATAGTGGTCAACCGATTGACGAAACGGCCGATGTACCGCAATTTACCCATGAAGCTCTTGACTTCGTCCTGGGTTTGAGGTGGCCTCATATCCATGATGGCTTTGATCTTTCTGGGGTCAACTTCTATACCTCGCTCCGTGACCATATACCCAAGCACTTTTCCCTTGTCACTCCGAAGGTGCATTTGGCAGTGGTTTAGTCTCATGGAATGCCGTCTCAACCTCTCAAAGAATTTTCGTAGGTCAACAAAGTGCTGCCCACCCTCTCCTTTGGAGTGGATTATCATATCATCTACGTAGACCTCAATCTCCTTGTGGATCATGTCATGAAAAAGCGCGGTCGCCGCCTTCGTAAGTAGCCCCGACATTCTTGAGCCCGAATGGCATTATCGTATAACAGAGGTTCCCCATGGTGTGGTGAAGGCCGTCTTTTCTTGGTCTTCCTCGGCCATCTTGATCCGGTTGTAGCCTCGCAAAACCATCAACGAAGGATTTGACTTCGTAGTTGGCAAAGTGGAGTCCACCAGATGTCTATGTTTGGCGTAGGGTAGTCGTCTTTGGGCCGGCCTTGTTCGCATCTCTAAATCCACACAAGAAGCCGCACCTTCCCATTGGCCTTGGTTACGGTCACGATGTTAGACAACCATGTCGGGTATTCAATGACTCGATGAACCCTACCCGCAAAGAGCTTCTCAATTTCTTCTTTGACCCGTAGAGACCATTCCGCTTAATCTTTCTCGCTCGCTTTATCGCTTAGCATCTCGGTGCTAGAGGGATTCTCGTGTTCTACTATCGAACCTGCCTAGCCCCGGCATATCCTTGTATGACCATGCAAACACGTCGACGTATTCTCCGAGCAAACTCGATCAATCTGTCCCTTTCAACCCCGGAAGAAGCTTCCAATCAGGTCTCTTTAGGTTCCTCAATAGTACCCAAGTTCACACTTATCAAAACCTCCTCAGCTCTGGGCCCGGTTTTCCTCTTTTCTCGAAACCCGCTTAAAGATTTCTTTAATGTATTGTTCGCTTAGTGTGTTTGCATCTTGTTCAAATGATTCATTATTAACTCGTTGTTAAGTTTTGAGTTAATTTATCATTTGTTAAGTTGGCAATAAGAGGATAATCGTAAAGATTTGTCATTTCATTCAAGATAAGGGGAAAGATGACATCGATTACATTTTCATAATCCTCGGGCGTGAGGCCTTCTGATGACTCCGAGGACTCGGAATTCAAAGATTCCCGACTCGACCGAATAGACAACATGACTCGACCCTACGCTACTTATTGACTCGAGGGGGACTTGACAAGGGTTGGACTGGGATCTCACTTCTTCTTGTCGTTGCCCTGGGGAGTAGCAGTCTTGTTAACGTTGTCATTTGATTGTTCACTCTGCGGATCATTATTGCCCTTTTCGACACCAATTCCATAGGAAGTACTACCGATCCGGCGGAATCTCCTTTCCGAACTTAACTTCATCCATTTGTACCTCCTGGGCAAGAGGGACCGGTTGTGCTTTCAAGATTCGAGATACAACTCTCTTCATCCCAAAAGTCTTCCTCGGCTTGTTCACTCTTCTCTCTACCTTTTCCCAAACAGGGGGTCGGGAATGATCCTCGGGAGTAGTAAGAGCCATTACAAACACATTATGCTCATCATGGGTGATGAAGGGTTCGAGAGACTTTCATTAACATGGCTTGTTTTACTTCAAACTCGCAGCCTTCATAAGTGAGCCTTTCTTCGTAATCTTGACCATGGTTACCGGTTCGATGTCGTAGAAAAGAGGCCGAGCTCGACAACATTAACGAAATCGCTCCGACTATGGGTCCAAACCGTCCCTCCACGGCGGCGGCATTAATCGATCTTTCCATTTCCGTAATTCAAAGATAAGGAACATTGAATTTCGTGGATATCTATGACCTCTGGATTTCCAAAACCGTTTCCATTTGTTCCTCCGAACTCGATCATGTTGACTCGATTGTTAAAGGTGAAGAGGATTCTTGACCACATTGGGACCCCGAGGTGGTTCTAGCTTGCCTTCTTCAACTAGGCGAGAGATCAGAACTTCGTGTAGGTGCAATCATTAGTGTTATGGCCATGATAATTGTGAAAGCGACGTTGTTTGGTCTCGTCCATTCTCGATACCGGGGTTCCTGGGCTTCCAATTTTCCAAAGGTCTCGATGAGTCCTCGGGCTACCAAACCGTCGAAGACCTTTTCTAGTGGCATTCCGAAATCTTCAAGAAGATAGAAAGGGAGCTTTGGCTTTGGCAGCAGCTTGGCCTCGCATTCTCGTCCCGCTTTCTCATTCTCAATGTAATTAACAGCGCCAATCACTTCTTTTCCTTTCGCATGGACACCGGGGCATTTGACACCGGTGCTTTGTAGCGATAAGAACCGGCTGCCCCGTGGCGGGGCCATATTGAAGGCATTCTCAAACTTGGTGCCGGCATTTACCATTGCCCGAAGGTCGATAATAGTAATTGCCAATTTGGACTCTTAGTTGAGGTTTCAAGCAAGATTGGAAGATCTCCATCTGTTCCTCTTCATTGAGCGGGGTCATCATTTCACCGAGCTTCCAATTCCATCTCTTGTAGAATTCACTTACCGGCTCATCTCGAACGTTGTAGGGTACCCCGTAGGTCATTCCTACTGGTTTCCCAATTCAAATTGGCCTTATACTTTTCTAGGAACGCTTCCTTGATCTCGGTCCCAAGTAGCTCGGGCTTCGGTTTCACATGCAGAACCACCTAAGAGCCGAACCTTTTAATGATAACCGAAAATGATCGGCCATTTGTTGTCCGTGTACAATCTTTGGCTCTCATGGCAAGAATGTAGCTTTCAATGTGAGTCCTGGGACAATCAAGCCGTTGAACTTTTCAATTTCTCGGCATTCGGAATTTTGGAGGGAGAGGGACAACTTTGGCCGGGATCAAATGATCCGTATGCCGTCCTCTTGGTGTCTATTTCCCAAACTTCTCTTGCATGGACCTAACTTGTTCCATTAGCCAAGCCATGCCTGAGTCTGGGGATGGTTTAGGATTGCTTGATTCCTGAGAAGGCTTATCTCGATTTGGGTGGAAGGACAAGAGGTGGCACAGCGGTAGCCGGTACCAAGGCTTGGGGATCTTTGGAGAGGAAGTAAGTGTAAACTTGACCAGTCCCGTGTTTCCGTGAGATCGGCCTGAGGCATAGGAATTAGGCTCATAATTTCCGAAGTAGGAAAAAGGATACGGAACCTCCCGGGGTACCGCTGGCAAAGTTGGAGGTGGAAGATCCGCCGTGGCGTGACATGAATTGAAAGGATCATTGAGCTGATTTTGAGGCCTAGTGGAATGCCTGGGATGGCCCATACCGAGGAGAGGGAGTGAATCCCATGGGGTAATGCAGAGGCCGCGTAACCGGGATAGCCGAGGCGTTTGCTTTCGTTGATAGGGAACAAAGCCGGGTCTCATTTGAGGAGGTGAGGGTGTCGGGATCCCGATGGCTCGAGATGTTGGAAAGGACTCAAGAGGGGTAATCCCGGATAAGGGATCGTATGAGGATGGAGGAGGGCATTGGTTATAGGTTGATGGAGCCGAGATGGCCGCTTCTCGGGAGGCTCATCTTCTATCATTACCAAGGAACCGCTGGGCTCGACCACTATTTGAACTCCATGACGACGAAGCGCTTCAATGAGCGTGGCTTGCTGTTCCTCATGGGCCTTACGATCGTTTTCCAGGCTAAGGTTAGCTCTTCTTCCCTAGTCATCTCGGTTACCCAAACCAAGATCAAGTTCTCCGTCAAATCGGCCATTCTCGACTCTCGAAACCGAGGATTCTCGCGAACTATCCGAGGATTCTCGCGCTAACAAGTCGCCGACCCTGTTCTCACCCACTTCTTTCTCGCCGCGGAAAGGGATAGGAAAGGTTTAGACTGGGTAGGTGTTTAGTCAAGGCTCAAGCAATATGCAAATTAGAATCTTCAAGTTTACTTAAAACAAGTTGTCTTTTATTAATATCTATTTGGTTGTAAAAGGGATTCTCGCCCTTCTTTTTTTTCATGACTACTCTAGATCCCGGATCGCCGGGTTCCGTCACTACGTCTATAAGCCCCTCGTATTCCACCCGTATTTCGACCTCCTGTGGTGGACTCCGGCGAGGGTCCTATAGGGCACGCGGATCCCACCGACCGAGAGTAAAGAACGCTCCTATCGGGTCTAGCGGGTCATAGGACTTTTCAACGCACGAGCGATGCGGATTATAGTCAAGGCAATACCGGGAAAGTCTCGTCTCTCTGCCTTGACGGATCTTTGACAGAGTTTTGCTTGAGCGAATGACGGTTTCTGACCTTCGGTAATGTCCGAGAGAATAATAGGCATGGGTCGGGCGGTAAAAGCCGGATGACACAAAGGTCACATTGAACTTCGTTGCATACGCAGGCGTGAGTCGGAAATCGAAGTCAATGCCGGCCAAGATCTTGCCAATTTTTCCTTGTCGGAATTTTTGGCAGAGCTTCGCTTGAGCGAAAGATCTTTTGATTTTTTGGCAAAGACTCGGTCTTGACTCTTACGCATTCCGTGCGGGTCAAGGTCAATAGTCAATGTCGGAGTCAAGATCCCACCGATTTTTCCTTGTCGGAATTTCGGCAATTTCGCTTGAGCGACAATCTTGGCTTCCGTTATGAGCTAAGGCTTGACCTTTACGTGGGTATGCAATCGGGCTATATGACACGGACTAGACCAAAAACCAACCAAAAGTCACGGTTTTTTGAAACGTGTGACACCTGACCGTGCATTGGTCGACACCGGCCGCCATGGGGAGGTTGGGATGATTCCGTGCGCGCCCGGGAGCATCGTAAGGCCGTCCGTGACTGCACTGAACCACCCTCGGGTTTGAAGGACGTGCGTGCAAAAGTGTACAGATATATCAAAGTGCGCGTAGTGTGCGGTCTTCCTAAAAATGTTCCTTTTTGAGTTAAAACAGAGATTTTCAGAAATGTGTTTTAAAGGAATGATTTTCGGGACGGGGAAAAATGCAACACATAAGCACGTAAATTTTATGGGAGCCCTGGCCGCCATGGAGCCGAATAGCCCCAAGCCGCTAGGACTGCCAGATTAACCATGATTTTTCCTGGTGGAATTGCCACTGAGGTCGCCCGGTCAGAATCCAATGAGGATTGAGCCGTACGATTGCATGGATCAATTTTCCAGGTTCCACTCCTTTTGCTATTTTTCGGGTTATTTCCCGTTTCAAAGTATGCACAGATTCCAAGATGCAAATGATGCAATGCATGGTAAAGAAAGCAAGCACGATTAATGAAATCGGCGATGGGAGTCTAACCCGCTCAAAGGGAAAAGCTTTCTTTTATTTTTTTTTTCAAAATTGTTTAATTTTCGAAAAGGGATACTGGTACGTGGATTGTTAAACCACCGGTTATCCCAACTCCCACGTCAGGGAGTGTACAGGAAGGGTAAGTGGTTTCCACCTATATACCGAGTATCGATTTTTGTTTTGAAAATAAAAGCTTTTCTCCTTTGGGTAGTCCCCAGCAGAGTCGCCAAACTGTGAATGTGGTGCCCAAATTTTGTGTTGGATTCACGCGAGTTTGAAGACATCCGAGTTATTTGAAAAACGGAGTCGCCACGCCATTTTGATTACCTCAAAACTTTGAAAAAAAGGTTTTATGGGTTCGGAGGTTAAGTTACCCCTTGGGAAGAACGTTTGGCGTTCACCCAAAGTGCCTTGCCGGAGCAAGTCTCCCAAGATTTCAGTAATCGTGCTTGCTTGCGTGCTTTCTTGTGTGCATGTGTTTGAAGATAAGGGGGGAAATGTCCCAAGTTGTCTTCCGGACGTACAAACCATTTATTGGTTGTCGCTCGGGATTCCTTGGAATTTTATGTATTTGGGATTATGATCCCGTCCTCATCTTATGACTTGTGATCATCGCATTTTAAACCTCGGGACCCTCGGGACTTGCGTGATCGAGAGAATGACTCTCTTTTGGTCAAAGATGAGGTTCTTTAGGAAAGGAGGGTCCTTAGCCCATCAATCCTACGCTTTAAGACGGTCGAGCTCGTATAGAGGCTTCATACTCTTTCTTAAGCGATAATCGGAGATATAGGGTTCAAGGTATCCCTTTCTAAAGAAATATGGAACCTTTAATGGAAGGAACGATGTAAAGATAGGATCTTTTACACCGGTCCGTTCCAAGGTTGGGGGAAAGGGGGAATGCATGATGAAAAATGACACTTTAATGAAAAGATGACATTTTTGGGTTGCAAATGATGCACTTAGTTTAAAGAAATAATCTTTATTGCAAATGATGCATAAAGATTTGATTTTTATGCAAATGATGCATTTTTGTTGAAGAAATTGGCATTCATTATGCAAATGATGCATAAAGATTGCATTTTGAAAAGCATATGATGCTAGTTTATGGTAAAGACATGGTCTTTAAAGCAAATGATGCTTGAACAAGGGGTTTTGAATGCAAAGGATGCATTTTTATTGAAAAGATTGGATTTTTATATGCAAATGATGCATAAAAATGACATTTTTATTTGAAAATGGGAGTTTTAGGTGCAAAGGATACACCTTTATGAAAAAAGACTACATTTTTATGACAAATGAGGTCTTAATGCATGCAAAAAGGGAAAGAGGGTGATAAAGATGTGATCTTTAACTATGAATGCCAAGTCCCAAGCAAGATATATGAATGCAATGAGCAAGTATATCAATTAAAAGCAAGGTTAGGGCGTGCGAGGTTACCAATTGCTTCCTTTGCTTCTTTGTTTGGAGCTAGGAGGAGAGATTGGTCTTGGATCTTCAAGGAGGAGGGAGGGAGCTTCTTGGCCTTCTTCTTCACCTTCTTGAGCCTTCACCAATATTCTTCACGTCTTGGGAGTGACTGAGTGTATTGCTATGGATTGTGTGTATTGTTGTTGTTGTTGAAATGGGTAGAGGAGGGCTCTATTTATAGGCAGTCTGGATAAGGCTAATGAAGCCATGCGGCCAGAGACCTTGGGCTAATGCAGCCGTGCGGGCTTATCCACAATGACTCAGCATTCTAGAACCATGCAAGGTGGCATTATTCTAGAACCTTCTTCCTAATTAAGAAAAACGTGTTTCTTAATTAGGAAGGCTCCCTTCAGCCCTTAATTTAATTTGGGACTGTTCCAGAACATTTCCGGAACACTAGGAAGGTCCGGGGAATTACCGGGAAACTTACCGAAATTGCCGGGAAATTTAACCGGAAGGCATGAGCCAGATTTGGGTACTTACAGAATCCACATTTTCTTTAATCTTATGTCATTCCCCCACTTCCCTTTTTACATTCCTTGGTACTTGCTTTTTTGACCTAAAGTATGGTCATCTTGGAGTCCAACTCCATAGATGACCACTTTAAATGGTCTACATCCTTTACTTCCTTGTAAATCCCCCTCCCCATGTCTAAGATGCTCACATTGGAACACTTTCCTTGGATGAAAATCATCTAGACTCACAAAATAGGTCACACAAGATGTATAAGATACACTTGAGTATAGGTCTCAAGGATGGTCTTTTCATGGCCACCTTAGTCCAAAGTTGATACATCTTGACCTAACTCTCTTGTCAATTTACTTTTCATGTCAAAATCCCCCTTGTCCCTAGCAAATGACATGTTTTCAAAGTCCTAATATACCCCCGGGATGGCTTGGTTAAGTGAATTCATCAATTATGACCACTAATCAAAGTCTAGGGAAAGAGAGGACAAAACATGGATGCCAAAATCCAAGCAATCCTTTCATTTTATGCTTTCAGTTACATTTCCAGTTAAGTCATGTAAATCCAGTTAACTTTCTGGAAATTACAGTGACTAAACTGGAAACTGTAAAAAATATTGAAACTGTAGGCCCATCCGCGCGAATAAGATTGCACTACAGTCTCATCCACGCGGATGACTTTCTCTCCTGCAAACAGTTTTCCAGTTTCTGTTATTTTCAGTTTAATCACTGTTTTCAAACTATTTTTCAGTTCAGTCCCTAGAATTTCAGTTATTTCCATAAAACTCCTTTTTTAAAAGTCTTTTTTCAAAACACACACACACATACAAAAGGTTTCAAGTGAGGAAGACTCGTCATACGAGGCATTCCGGGTGCACGTCAAAAACGTTCATCCCGGAGTGTAACTTGACCTTCGAACTCATTTTCTCTAATTTTAGGCATTTTTCAAAGTTTTGGCCCTTAAACTAAAAACGGCGTGGCGACTCTGTTGATTTTTCAAAAAAAAAAATCGGGTGACATCACAGTGGCGACTCTGCTGGGGAAAGTAAGCTTTTTAAAAAAAAATAATAAAAAATAAACTCGTTCTCAAACAAATAATAAAATTTGTTTAAAAAAAAAAGCTTTTGCGGGTCAAACTTCCGTCTCAACACTTGAAACTTTTGTTTTTGGTGTGTGTATGTGTTTTTCCCATTTCGCGTTGTTATCGATTTGACCGTTTCGGGAAAGTCAATTTTGACTATCGGATCCATTTCCTTAACTGTTTGAACTTTATGTGCTTATGTGCTCGTGCATTTATGTGCTTACATGTTTTCCGAAAAAAAAATGATACTCAGTATATCGGCTGTAAACCATTAAATTTCCTCTTAAAGCGCCTTCTTATGGGAGCCGGGGATAAGCTATGGGGGAACAACGCCACGTACTGGTCTCGCAATACGCGCACGTTGACCGTACACTGCACACTACGTCCTTAACCCGGGAAATCTCAGTATCAGCCTGGGAGGCCTTACTACGCCTCTCGGTGCGAGCACGGGACGACCCAAACAGCCATTGGTTTACCCTCGTGTCGACCATGCACTTGTCTGTGACACTTTTTTCCGAGACTCGATTGGTTTTTGGTCTGGTCCGTGTCAGACTGTGTCAGTGTATACCCCACGTAGGTCAAACCCTAGTCAACGTGCCAAGTCAGGATCCCCCACGGACCTAACTCAGTCGAAGTCATGCCGGTTTTCCGCCATGAACTTTGACTTGATCTTGACTGGGGCTCGGACTTTGACTTTGACCCGCATGGTTTATGCACCGGATCCCGGTGTGACACCGAGTCATCAAGGATTAACGCCCAATCCATGTTTAATTACTGCTTAACCAACGACGAGTCAAGATCCCTTGTGGACTATTATCAGTCAAGGTCATGCCGGCTTTTCGTTAGGCACCTTAACTCGATCTTGACCCTCGACACTGGCTTTGCCGGTAATTTACATCGAGTGCGCGTTAAGACTTCATGATCCGCCAGACCTTAGGTTCGTTTTCCTTTTCAGTCGGTGGGACCCGCTTGTCCTACGGAACCCTTGTTTGAGGCTACAGGTTGAGGGCCCGTAGGCGTAGTGATGGGTCCCACTGATCCAGGACTTAGAGTAGTAAAAAAAATGAGCAATCTTTTCCAACCACATAGGGTTTAAGAAAACGCGTTTTAAGTAAACTCGAACAAATAATCACATCTTGCAAGAGACCTGAGCCCAAACACCAACCTGTTTTGCTTTCTCGAGTCTGAACCGCACCCTTTTGTGACTTCCACAGTAAACGAAATTTGGATCAAGATCCCGGGTCATCGTTTGTTCATCTCAGTCATTTCGGAATCAGATACTTCATCGGTTTCTTCCTTCGCTTCTGCTCAGAGTTTCAGAATGGCCAGCTCAGAGGAGAATAGTGGGGGACGTACGACTCCGCACCCCAAGAATCAGCAGAATGTCGAACAGTGGAATCAGATGTTGGAACAGATAAGACAACATCAAGAGGCTCAGATCAGTCATTTATTGGAAAGTGTCAGAAGCCATGGACTAGCAATTGTTCGCGACCCTAATGGAACCTTTACGGTTGATGCGGAGAATGAAGCTAATTCCCTTCCTGGGCATGCTGACTACCGTCAAATGCCTTGCTCCCTTTCGTGTGGAACTTCTAATGGGCCAAGCATGCCCCGGCCTATAACTAAGCCTGTCTCTCAGCCCCTACATCTTGGTATGCCTCAGCCTGATGCAGTGCAGGTCATCGATGCAGGAATGGGTCGATCCAGTACATCTCAGCCTCATCAAATCGGTACTCCTCAGCAGTCCGATTTTGGTCAACCTGCCCCCAGTGCTTCTCAGTTTTCACCTTTGGGTTTCAATCAATCCGTTTTCGCCCCACAGCTTGGAATGGTCAGTTTACTACTTCACAACCTCAGTCTGGTTCGGGTCATCAGCTCGGAATGGGTCAGTTCAGCGCCCCTCAACAGCAGTCGGGTATTCCTCCTAAGAATAGTACAGGTCAAGCAGCTCCTGGCGCCTCACAAGCGGTCCGAACAAAAAGGTTTGAAGTCGGTTCTACCACTTTCACTCAAAACAACCAGCTCAGCGTTGGACCCTCTCAAACAAATCCAGATAACCATCAAAATCCTCCTGTGTTCACTTCCTTCTCTCAATATGCCCAGAATTTACCAGGTTTCCCCCACATAACTTTTCCGACCCATTACTTCGGACAGCCTGCATTCGTTCCAGCTACTTCATGGCCTCAAGTCCCTCAATTTCCACAGTATCCACTAAATTATACTCCGTTCTCTCAAAACCTGTTTGTCCAACCCCATATCAAGGTTCCTTCCGTCAGTGGACCTTTGGTCACAGGTTCTAGCAGTCCAAAGGTTTCTATTGACCCGCATGTGGTTATGCCGGCAGAACAGAAGGCAGACGAAACTACGGAAGAACTTTGCAAGGAACAGAGCCAGAAGCTTTCTGAAATCATGAAGTCATTGCATGAGGACGAACAAATGAAAATCTTCCATTCAGGTTTGAAGCCATCAGTAAGAGCATCAGTCAGCCATCACTTCTGCCTTGATCTCCGAGCCATGGTCAATACGGGTTCCCAGTTCGAGAATGACCTGAAGGAAAAGCAGGCCCCGAGCATAGAGCCACCTTATCAATACAGAGCAGCAACTGCATTCAACCCTGCACCGGCCCCCGGCAAAGGAAAAGACACTTCTGCCAACTACATCCATCAGGGACATCAGTCAAGCAATGGTATCACAGCCCAGCAAAGCAACGACTCTTCCGGGAGACAGCCTTTCCATCGCTTCGACAAGCTAGACATGCCTCTAAGCCAAATGTTAGAGGAACTGATCAAAGAAGACCTGCTCAAACCTATGGAGAACTACAAGCCAAAGAATCCTGCAACTAACATGGACAGAAGCAAGTACTATGCCTTCCACCAATATCACGATCATACAACCGACAACTATACAGCTTTGAGAAAGGCAATTCGGGGGTTAATTAAGGAGGGCAAGCTCGAGCGCCTCAGTGATCTCAACACTGCCAATGATCATTTCACAAACAACACGAGTGTAAACATGATTGAGTTTTATGATTCAAGCTCTGTGAATTCAATAGACTTTGACATTTCCCTTAGCAAGCTAGATGATTTAGTCGCAACAAATGTTGAGAATGGCTGGTTTGACTGCAATAAGCATGTGACCACGGCAAAGCCGAATTTAGTGAAATGCTTTGAACTCCCTCCCTCCGATAAGTTCACAATTGATGCCAAGGGGAAATGGGATGATGATAATCTGATGGCAGATAAGGCGGTCGTCAGGGCCGGTAAGCAAGGAATTCTTGAAGTCACCATAGGCGAGCATAATCTATCATAGCTTCATGAGGAATTTGCTTCCAATGCTGAAGGGTAGAGGCGTGGCCAACAACAAAGAGTAGCTAGACTAGGGGCTAACCATCCTTAAATTAAATTAAAATGTTAAAACAGTCTTTTAGTCAACCTTCGTAGGTTCCAGTATTTTTCTCTCACCTAAGTCCTTCCTGGACATTTGTTGTTTTAGTCCATTTTGGACATAGTAGTTAAATGTCTAATTTTTATATAAGTCTTTTTTCTTTTTCTCTTTTCTCGCTAGACTCGAGACATTATTTGCACACCTATATTACATCTAATGAAATGGTTTTATTTTAAGTGATCACTCGCATTTCTCAACAAATAATCTCTTGAAATGATTAAGATTTTAACTAATCGGTGCGAAAAAGTCAACTAATGCCCTCCCTATACGCTTTCCTTACCTCACAAAGGCCTCCATCAAACCATACACTTTCCAAAACATGTCCCCACCATCACCTTGACCAAGTCAACGACGGCAGCAACATCAAGGAACAACAAAATTCACTCAGCATTGAAAGATTGATCCCATGTCGACAACAACCTAGGGGCTTACCTTCGCCCTCGTTTGCATCAAGAAAGTCCAAGCAGGCTTGCCTTCGTCCTCAAAGTGCTTAAAAAAAAGGGTTTCAAGCAGGAGCTTCAAAAAAAAAAAGGTTCAAGCAGGAGCTTCAAAAAAAACTAAAAAAAAAATGAAGCCAAGAACCCTGCATTGCCAATCGTAAGCTTGACAGATGGGCAAAATTAAAGCCCGAAGAACGGAAGTTGTCGACAACAAGGGAGCAGTTAAAGCAAGGGCAAGAGCTTATCATAAGCCCTTAAGTTGTATTCAAATTCTTTCTCCCCCAATGAAAGACGACGATCAAGAAGCAATGGAATCATGGAAGTAGCCGTCAAAAACGACTTGTCAAGGAATCATCTCAAGGCCCGTGCCTCATCATCCAACCTCCCTATCCGAGCCTTTTCACCAAAGGGACCACAAATATTCATACCCTTTCCCAAAGCTAAACACCATTCAGACCCGAATTACGGTGACTTGAGCTCCTTATATTAAGGGGAACGTAGGCAACCATAAATGGTCCGGTCATAAACACATTCAAATTCCATAAATTCGGTCTCCTCAATGGCCTCCCCTATACACAATCTTTCTTCACAATTCGCCAACTTTGACTCTTGGTATTGGTCGACTTTCTCCTGATTAATCAAAATGTTTGTTCATATCGAGATTAGGGGTTGGATAACCTAAACACTAATAAAGGGTTTTAAGCAATCTTGTGATCATTTTTGAATAAAACATGTTTTTAGATGTCTTGACAAGTCTTCTTTTTCTACATTATAGGAAAAATAGAGCTAAACACTGATTTTCTGTCAGCAGGGGCTTCCATACACTTTTACGAACCTTTCTACACTTATTCTCTCTCAAAAGAGTTGAACCCAAAGCGAGTTCTTTTGTGCCTTCATCAAATGAGGCCATCAAATAATACAAATTGGGGATTCGTCCCCACTTTTTGAAAATATGCCCCTGCATGTATACATTTCTAAATTTTCTTTCTTTTACATTTTCTTCCGGTTGACTAATTGACTAAAGAAAATAATCAAGTAAATATAGAAGGATGGGTTGCCTCTTTTGCTATATGACAATTCAATTTTCATTAGAGTTGCATTGGACTCTTTAAGGTGGGACTATTGTCAAGTCATTTCTTTAGAGTGGGGCTTCTCTAGTCTTTACGGGTCCATGTTGGTTCCTCTACTTTGCTACGAGATGGATTGAGTTTTTATCAGATTCATTTCAAGACCACTTTGCAATCAGGTTGAAGTTTTACTCATGTCAGATGTATAACCATTTGACTAAGGCTTTACCAAATCACTTCTTCAAAATATAGGCTTTGCCAAGACATTTCTTCAGACCAAGGCTTCGCCAAGCAAAGGGATATGTGATCGCTATATTGGTCATGGGCTTATCTAGTGCAGTTCTTTGATGTCCAAGGCTGAGGATGGAATTTTAACCAGAACCAGGGATTCATCATGATTTTATGGCTAACATTGGAATCCGAGTCCATAAAAATCTTTGTACCAATCAGAATGAGGTTTCGATGATCACTTAACGATTTCCCTCAACCCCCGATGGGACTTTCACGGTAGAAGAGGAAGAGGATCCCCATCCCTCTCTTGGTCAGATAAATTACCGCCGAATGCCACCACCTTCCTCATATGGAACCCCAACTGGGCCACACTCATCTCAACCTATGAATCAGCCATCCTCTCAGCCTCAGTCTGGTATACATTCACAGTCCGGTCCGGGACAGTCATTTGGGGAAACAAATTGACTTCAGTCCGATTTGGGCCAGATGGTGTGCCTCAACGCAGTCGGGGTCAGCTCGGTATGTCACAGCGGTTTGGTATGCCTCAACAGTTTGGTATGGATCAGTCAGGGGCTTCTCAGTTACAGCAGCTTGGTATGACTTCTCAGTTGGGTTTGGGACGCAGTCAACTATGGATCAGTTTGGAACTTCTTCTCCCCAGCAATTTGGGATGCCTCAACAACAATCCAGTTCAAGACATCCAGCCCCTGGCACCGCACAAGTCTCACAAAATCAATTCATGACTGCCCCCACGGGACAGCAAACCTCTATTCCCGTCTCATTCGGCTCATCCTATCCACAGTACCCCCCCGGGTTTTTACTCCGCCACCCCGACCGAAAGTGCAATTCAGAATCAGGGGTCTCTACCCTCCTTTAAACTACACTTTGATCCTAGCCCTGGGTATTCGAGCTACCCGGCCACCTCTGATTTGCCTCCACCCTTCTTGCCGACAGGGAATCAACAACACGTTTTCGGGCTCAATCCTTATGCTCAGGGTTCTACTTGTACCCCTCGGGGCGACTTAGGCCAAGGACAGGTTTACACTTACACCTCGGGTTCAGCCATCCCTTCCACCAGTGTGCCACCCATGGTGAGTCCTTTCTCCAGCTCTGCCACTGACCAGGCCATCTTGGCTCCGCCATTAGACTCTCAACTTTCTTGGTTCATGGAACAACTGAAGTAAATAAAAGCACAAGTTGCTGAGTTAGCAGGGAAGAAGGCCGCTCTCCGACCCACATATCCCAACTCCATTGTGCCTCTACCTCACAAGTTCGTGATGCCCAATCTACAGATGTTTGGCGAGACCGCATGTCCTAAGACCCACTTGGATACTTACACCATAGCCATGAAAGTCAAAGGACGTATGAATCAGCAGTTAGATGACTACACCAGTCTCTCCTTAAAGATGGGCGCTCTAAAATGATTCTTCTGGTTGAAGCCTGAGGCTAGGGATACTCGGGAACAGATCACTAATGCTTTTACCGAGAAGTACAAAGCCAATTTGGAATGGGAAACAAACCGGGAAGACCTGTAGATGACTGTACAATGTCCCGATGAGACTATTGGGGACTTTTACAAGCGTTGAAACCTCAAGATGAGTGAGATGGCAATTCCCCCTTCCGATGAAGACCAGTTGGATATTTCCAAGCCTACTTAAAGCCTCATTTGAGAACGTCCCTCAGTAACATCTTTAACGACCCAGAATTTCCTTTATATAATAATATTCATCAATATGAATAAATACCCAAAATAGGGTCCCAACGGATACTAAACATTTAAATATTCAAATCCAACGGTAACTTAATATTCAAACTTATTCAAACCCAACGATAACTAAAGTAATTAACGTTACATAAGTGCGGAAGTATCAAATGTAACGACTAGTAACACTTACTAGCTTTATTTAAACTAAATTAAAATTCCGGGTTCATCGATAATTCTTCTATAACTCTTCATTGATCGCCGTCCTTCCTACAACGATCTTCCATCCTTATTCCCATACCTGGAGGAATAATAAGAATGAAGGAATGAGCGAAAGATGCCCAGTAAGTCATTACGTGGTCTCCTTGAAGTTATGAGGAGATGACCTGAATGACGGTTCAATCGAAGCATTTCAACGAAAGGTTATCACAAATAAGTTCAATCAAGGAAGTGTGGCATTACAATTCCATATTATAGTTTTTATTCAGGATTTACCCTACTTTGAGTAATTGCTATCCGATCATCTGTTTGATGTCGAGTGCGTATAAAAGTATATTAAGACAAGTACGTAACACATATCATACAAGTCCAATATCATTCCATATAATCTTGACATGCATGTACCTTCATACAAGTCTAACATATAGTGCATTCATATTAAACAAGAATACACATAAGCAAAGTCAATACTTTAGATATCTATGAACAATACATATCATAGATAAGATTTCCAAAAGATGCTTCATGTCCAGGGAATATTTTATAAAACACTATCGCCACATGATAGTATAATTTTTGAAAAGACTCAATAGAGTTTCCAAAGAATCGATACACAAAGTGTTTAGGAACGTAATTCCTTACCTTAGCTTGCTTCCTTTGCACTTCTGGTTTAACCTACAGTCATGCAAAGATATCATTTTAGGTAAAAGTAATTGTTATTACTTCTTATGTACCCTAGTTGATTTGTCTTTAGTTAACTTATGAGTTACTTTTGGACTCATCTTACTAGTTAACTATCTTTCTAGTTAACTTATGAGTTACTTTTGGACTCATCTTACTAGTTAACTATCTTTCTATTTTAGGTTACTTTCCTAAAATATTATCCTTCTATTTTAGGTAACCTTCCTAAAATAGTAACCTTCTATTTAAGGTATCTTTTTTAAATAGTATTTTTCTGTTTTAGGTAACTTCCTAAAATATTTATCTTCTATTTAAGATCCTTCCTTAAAGAGTATCTTTTCTATTTTAGGTAACCTTCCTAAAATGTTTACCTTCTATTTAAGGTACCTTCCTTAAATGGTATCCTTCTATTTTAGGTCACCTTCCTAAAATATTGACTTTCTATATTTGGAAACTTTTTCCCCCTTTTTGGATCTTTTCATGATTCTAGGACTTACACTTTCTATTCTTAGAAGTCGCCTTTATTTTACTTTGGTTCTTCTTCTTTAACCTTTTACAAATTTTCCTTTCCTTAGAGGTTACTTTTAAAAACCTCTACTTTGAGTATTTACAAAAAGATCCTTCATCTTCCAAGAATTAACAAAGTGGTCCTCAACTTTTGAATATTTGCAAAATAGTCCCTCAACTTTTAGGTATTTGCAAAATAGTCCCTCAACTTTTAAATATTTGCAAAATAGTCCCTCAACTTATGAGTATTTGCAAGACAGTCCTTTAACTTTCAGAAATTACTGAACAGTCCTTCATCTTTCAGAAATGACAGAACAGTCCCCTGACTTTCAGGATTTACAAAACAGCCCTAATTTCCAGATTTTCAGTTTGGTCACTAGGGCTTTGGAAATTGATTTTCAGCTTTTAAATCTTGATTAGATTTCTAACCAAAAACACTTTTATTAAAATCAAAAACCTTTTGATACCAATTATTTTACCCAAAACAATTTGTATTTGTAATTAGTTTTTACACCAAAATCTTTACAACACACACACAGAGACACAGCATAAACACACACACACACACACACGGTACAACACACACATGCACACGGCACAACACACCACAACACACAAAATATTTCTTTTGTTGTAACCTTTCTTGGCATGAACAACCCTAGGTTAACATCCATTAATCTATATACAAATCCTAATTCCATAATCTTTTATAGGATTCATATTTTACATAATATACTCATACTCTTAATCAACCTTGAAACCCTAGTTGATCATAGGTTATCAATCTAACCTTAAAACTAAAATTAAATAATTGTAAATGCTAGGGAATTAGATTAATACCTTGTTTCAAGATGATCTTCACCAAGAATTTGGAAAACCCTAGCTCTCCTCCCTCCTCCTTGGTACGGCCGCCCCCTAGGTATTTAGGGTTTATAATATTTTTTTTCTCTTTGTAAATTATGGGATTATGGGAAAAATTAGGAGAGTTTGAGTTTAAATAGTGTAGGTTTAGATTTTTACTAGCCCTATTAGGAAAAGGCTTTCTTAAACCTATTGGGTTTTGATTTCCTTACCAAGCCCATTTAATCCTCCATCCACTTGGCCCATTTAATTTAGTCCAAATCCAAAACAATTAACTAGGTATTATTTTATTTTTTTCTAATTAAATAATACTAAGGAATTTAAATTAAAAAATTTGGGTCTTTACATTCTTACCCCCTTAAAAGAGTTTGGTCCTCCAAACTAAACGTACCTCAATTTTCGAAGAGGTCGGGATACATTTCGCGCATCCCGCTTTCGAGTTCCCATGTCGCCTCTCGTTCGGTGTGGTTGCTCCATTGGACCTTCACATAAGGGATCACTCGTCTCCGTAGATTCTGATCTTTCCGATCTACGATCTTGATGGGCTTTTCGTCATAACTGAAATCAGCACGAAATCTCAATTGCTTGTATTCGATTACGTGACTCAGATTTGCCAAATACTTTCTCAACATTGAGATGTGAAATACGTTGTGCACTCCAGATAGTACGGGTGGTAGTGCCAATCTATAGGCCACATTACCAATTTGGTCCAAAATTTCAAAAGGTCCCACGTACCTAGGGCTTAGCTTCCCTTTAATACCGAACCTCATAACACCTTTGGTCGGTGAGATCCTTAAGAACGCTCGATCCCTAACTGAAATTCTAAGTCACGTAGTCGACGATCTGCATACGACTTCCGTCTACTCTGAGTGGTTAATAACCATTCCGAATATGTTGTACCTTTATTTGCAGAAAGTGAGCCGACTTCATAAGTCTCTCCACTATGACCCAAATCGCGTTATGACCAGTCAACGTCTTCGATAATCCAACCACTAAGTCCATTGCTATAATCTCTCATTTCCATTGACAATGAAAGATACTCTTCCAAATAACAAGTAGTGGTACTTTTACAATTAACATATAGAGATTTTATACACATATGTCTGTCAATTCTAACTACTGGTGCACCTTTCATCTAGGTGACTCTGATACACCTTTTCAGGCGATCATTAAATAAGGTTTCCTACGCTTTTATCAGAGCGCTCCCTTATCCTGATGCATCATGATAATCACATCTATTGAATTTAAGGTCATTTCAATCTGTCTAAACCAATTCATTCAACATTAAGGTCATTTCAATCTGTCTAGACCAATTTATTTAATATTAAGGTCATTTCAATCTATCTAGACTCATTCATTTAACATTAAGGTCATTTCAATCTGTCTAGACCAATTCATTTAATATTAAGGTCATTTCAATCTGTCTAGACCAATTCATTTAATATTAAGGTCATTTTAATCTGTCTAGACCAATTCATTTGACATTAAGGTCATTTCAATCTGTCTAGACCAATTCATTTAACATTAAGGTCATTTCAACCTGTCTAGACCAATTCATTTAACATTAAGGTCATTTCAATCTGTCTAGACCAATTCATTTAATATTAAGGTCATTTCAATCTGTCTAGACCAATTCATTTAACATTAAGGTCATTTCAATCTGTCTAGACCAAATCATACAAAGTCCTCATCAAATGGACCGAATAATATTATATGTAGTGTTCAAGGTACGAGAACACAAAAATCAAATCCAATCATCACGGATACCCATTAAATTCCTATACATCTTTGTATTCCCGGTATGAACAGAAAATTTCGAACAGTGCGATGCTTGTAAGATCTCTCGCTTTTTGTCTCGGTTGTTTGGTACCCAAATTCCTGACTGATACCTTAAGATCCCATCTTTGCCCATACGAAGATCTTTGCCTTGTCCTTTGCCCATGAGGACATCTCTCTCATCGTCTACACCTTGAGCCTCCTTGACTCTCTCCAAAAGTGTAGGTTGAACAATTAACTGAGCTAGATACCCTCTAACTCGCACTGCTAAGTTTGAACCCTCAACGTTATTCCACGCACTTACCCCCTTAGAAATCAATGCCGCTAAGGTTCCCCGATTCTTCCTACTCAATGCATCGGCCACCTTATTGGCCTCCCTGGTGATACAAAATGGTACAATCATAATCTTTAAGTAATTCTAATCATCTCCTTTACCTCATATTAAGTTCCTTTTGGGTGAAAATATACTTAAGACCCTTATGATACGTATAAATTTGACAAGCCGTTCCATACAAGTAACGTCTCCAATTCTTTAGTGCAACACCACTGCTGCTAACCCTACATCATGAGTCGGGTAATTCTTCTCACAGTTTTTCAATTTCCTTGACGCGTAGGCTATAACCTTATCATTCTGCATCAATACGTAGCCTAATCCTTTAAGCGAAGCATCACTATGAATTATAAATCTGTCTGATCCAGATGGTAACGTAAAAACTGGTGCAGACACTAATCTTTGATTCAGTTCCTGAAAATTCTTTTCACATTCTTCTGACCAAATGAACCTTGCTCCTTTCTGTGTTAATCTAATTAACGGTCCTGACAACTTAGAGAATCCTTCAACTAATCTCCTATAGTAACCAGTCAATTCCAAGAAATTTCTTATCTCACTAACTGTGGTTGGTCTTTCCCCATTCACTATAGCTTCTAGTTTTGTTGGATCCACTGCAACTTCATCCTTAGATACCACATGTCCTAAGAATGCCACTTTCTCTAGGCAAAATTCGTACTTCTGGAATTTAGCATACAATTGTTGTTCTTTCAGAATTTGCAGCACTAACCTCACGTGCTCTTCATGCTCCCCCTTAGTCTCTGAATATACCAAAACATCATCAATGAATACAATCACACATTTATCCAAGAACTTCTGAAATATCCTATTCATCAGTTCCATGAATGCTGCCGGCGCATTAGTCAATCCGAATGGCATAACCAAAACTTGTAGTGATCGTACTTTGTCCTAAAGGTCGTCTTTGCAATATCTTCTTTCTTTACTCTTAACTGATGGTAACCAGACCTCAAATTTATCTTCTAAAAGTAACATGCTCCCCAATGTTGGTCAAATAAGTCCTCTATCCTAGGTAACGGTACTGGTTCCTTACCGTCACACGATTCAATTCTCGATAGTCGATGCATATCCTCATCGATCCATCCTTCTTTTTCACAAATAGTACCGGTGTACCCCACGGTGAAACACTTGGCCTTATCAATCCTTTACCCAATAGTTCTTATAACTGTTCCTTCAGTTCTTTAAGTTAAGTCAGCGCTATTCTGACGGTGCCTTAGATATTGGTGCGATTTCTGATGCCAAATTGTTGGGTATGCATGTTTTAACCCTCCTATTTTGTATTAGATTTGATTGATACCATAACCTCCTATTTATTTTAAGGACTTTAGGACCCTATGTAATGAAGCTTAGACTTCAATTTTTTAGCTAAGTCCATTTTATAGAATAGGTTAAATTTAGGCTTGAAGACTGGCACAAGAATCATTGGATCTAAGAATTACAGTTCTGAGGTTTCAAAACCGCCTATCAAGGAACCGCTTGGCAGAACCGCTTGTAGCCTATCTGCCTTGTGATCCCCTCTTTTGAAACCGCTTGTATCCCAAAGTGCAAACCGCACTCTTGGAAATCCTTCTTCTGGTAGAACCGCTTTCATGTCAAACCGCCTTTCTCCAGAACCGCTCCAATGATTGGCTACTTGAAGTGAACCTCTTTTGACCGTTGGAATCCACGTCAGCAATATCAAAAGTCAACTACCATATCTTGTCACGTGACTACTTTTCAGACAAGATCTGCAAGGATCTTGAAAAGGTGACAGATGTCCTAACCACCTTGATTGCAGCTGAGGTCTGATCAGCTTTACCTGCATCAACAGTTCCAAAGGACAAAAGTAGTTGCTGTGGACCAATGGGATTGCATCAAGGACTGTCCTTACAACAGCTGTATCCAACGGCTAGTTTCTTAATGCTTGGGTATAAATACCCCTAATCTTCACCATTTGAAGATTGCTTGAAATTGAGAAATTCTTTGTGTTCATGAGAAGTTGAAGCTCGCTTGAAATTCTTAGTCCTTTGAATCTTCATCTTCATACTTCAAGAAATATTCCCACCTTGTAAATCAAGCTTCCAACACATTCAAGAATCATTGAGCTCTACATCTCTCAGATTTAAAGAGCCTTGATCTTGAACACACACACACCTCACTTGTTTAAACACATAGTTTATTCATTTGAGATACACTGGTTATAGTCTAGGATTTGTTCTTCATAGAAAAGATTTTATTGTACTTTGTAATCTCTCAAATACTCAATATAAAATCTCTCTTAGAAATCCAAGACTAACCATCTTGGTAGTGGACGTAGATCGTTTATCGATTGAACCACTCCAAATAGTTTGTTCATATACTTTACTGCATTTATATTTTCTGTGCTTGCTAATTATTTATCTCTGTCTCTGTTTGATCTTTATATAGTTATCCTTATTGTGAAATTGTGTTTGGAGTTAACATTGTCAAAACCTCATTTTTTGCAAACTGCACCTTCTGACAACCGCACTATCATACCGCTTTGCAAAACCGCCTCTCCCAAAACCGCTTTATAACTTATATATTCCGCTGTGCATTTTACAACTCTACTTGCAGTTTCTTACACACTGCAAGAGGTTTTGTAAGTTTAGAGGTTTAGTTTTTAAAGAGGGCGAAAAATTTGTAACAACTATTCACCCCCACTCTAGCTGTATTTTCACCCTTGTTGCCACCTTTGGGACCAACAAGTGGTATCAGAGCTAACACATTTTAAAACCACTGTTTTTCAAGCTTAACAGCTTGTGTGCCGATTCGATATGGCAAATACAAAGACAATGACAACTGTTAACTATTCACACATTCCAATTTTGGAAGAAGACCACTTCGACATCTGGAAGTGCCGAATGCTTATTCATTTGGAAACCATCGATGAAATGCTAGTAGAATGCGTGATCAATGGCCCGTTAGTTCCAATGAAGACCAACACAGATGTAACCACTAGTGCAACAATTCCAGAGGTCAAAAAGCCAAAAGAAGAGTGGTCGGATGAAGAGAAGAGATTAGTTGCCTTGGACAGCAAGGCTAGGCACATCATTTCTGGAACCCTCCCCGTATCAACTCTACAGAAAGTGATGTACCTCAAAACCGCAAAGCAGATGTGGGATGCCATTGAGAGCTACCTCGAAGGTGATGACGAATGCAAGGAAAGCAAATTATATGCTGTTGAAAGATCATACAACAACTTCAACAGAAAATCCAATGAAACCTTGCGTCAAACCTACGACCGATATGTTGAGGTAGTTAATGCTTGTAGATCTCTTGGCAAAACTTTAACGGATAAGGAAATCAATATGACTTTCCTATCTGCTTTAGGTTCTAAATGGGTAAATAAGGCTACCTCTTTAGAAGACTCCAAAGTTTTGGGTACTTGGTCGTTAAGTAACTTGTACGCCAATCTTAGAGTCTATGAATTAAAATTAAATCATATTGAAGAGATTGAAGGGAAAACCAAATCGCTATCCATGTCCATCGTGGAACATGAGGAGAAACCATCTACATCCAATCAAACTGCAGATCCTTCCATATCAACCTCATCACTCATCGAGATGGATGATGATGATTTTGCCATGTTTGTGAAAAGATTCCAAAAATTCAGAAAATCCTCAAAACCTTTCACAAAATCATTTTCAAAAGGCAAACCTCCTGCAACGTTTTCTAAGGCTGGAGATACAAAGAAAAAGAGTGATCTAGTTTGCTACAATTGTAGAAAATCTGGTCACTTTGCATCCGGAGTGTCCACAACCTAAATATGAATACATGAAAAGAAAACCTCTCTGCGAAATTTTCTCGTCGCAAGGGAATGGTTCTTTGAGGAGGAAGAGAATTCCAAGGAATTGGCTACTTGGATTGAAACAGATTCTCGATGATGGAAGTGATGATGAAACCGAAGAGGTTAATCTCGCTTAATTGCGAGACGCTTCCGATGAGTCGACTCTGAGTCAATCGAGTCACAAGATATGGAAGAGAAAGAGGTTTCTACAAAACTTCCAAATTTTAAATTGGATGATGATATCAAACTTACTCCTAGCATTAAGATAGGAAATTGCTCGTATTCACGTCCCATTTTTCCTCCTACAAATGCTCCACCTTTAAAAACAATTCCAAAGAAGAAAAATTTAAAAAAGGTGGTGGAAGAGGTTTCTCCCATGGAACATGAAAGGATGTTCAAGGAAGCTGAAATGGTGATCCATCAATTCTCTAATCTTAAGAAAGCCTTAAGCTTAGCTCATGATGAACTTAATCTGTACAAGACGGAGAAAACTGTGATGAAGTCCGAAATTTCAAATCTTAAGGACCAAATCAGAAGTATGACTCCTCTTGTCGATCGTAACCGCATCCTTGAAACTAAGGTTGCTGCACTTCAACTCCGGAATGATGACTTGGTAACCCAAATCAACGATCTCCAAAAGATTATTGATTCGTGGCTCAAGTCTCAATCCACCAAGGATAAAATCATGGACTCCCAAGTTCCTCCTGGAATTAAGGAAGGCCTAGGTTTTGGATCTGAGGAAGAGGAGAAGTGTGCATCCTCGAGTGAAAAGGATGAGGAAATTTTGGAACTAACTAAAGAAATTCCTAAGGGGAAGCATGCTAAAGGAAAGGGTAAAGGACGACAAATTAATTATGTCTACCCAAAAGGAAAGCAATATGGAAAGAATTCTGTGTTGAAACCTAAGGATTCTGTGGAAGCAACTGAAGAGGAAATGGCTTATGGAATTGGTCGCATACCTGCTCAAACCGCTCCTGGTGGAAAAGGTGGTGCTGCCAACTCAGTCCGATCGACCGCGCATCTTCTTCGACCGCTCCTCCTGCCTTCAAAAGCAGGAATAGCGTTCCCAGGAAATACATGGTCAAACCAAAGCATGTTCCCTTTATCTCAGTCGGACTCTTAGCTGGAACTGCTCCTCCAAAACCGCTTCCTTGTCCCAAACCGCATGCAACTCCTAAGAAGAGCAAGGAGTTAGTAAAACCTCATGAAGCTTGTAGCTATTATAAATGTTCTGTGTGTGATGGTTTAGGTCACAAGGCTGCAGAATGCCTTTTGCGGTTCACATCCAATGTCAGGAAGAGTAAACCTCCTTCGTCAGCGAGGTGTGGGTCGTAAGGGTTGCTAACTTCAGGACCCAAGGAATAAAGTGGGACCTCGTTTTTAATGTTTACATTTCAGTCCTCTCGCTTCATGGCCGGTCACTCCAAGGATAATGAATGGTATCTTGACGGTGTTGCTCAAGACATATGACTGGAGATAGATCATTACTTGAAGATGTCGTTGAAGCAAGTGGTCCGTCTGTAACCTTTGGTGACAACAACAAAGGCAAGACCATTGGATATGGTGTTATAAGGAGAGGAAACCTAACCATTGAGAAGGTTTCTCTTGTTGAAGGACTCAAGCACAACCTCCTTTCAATTTCTCAATTTTGCGACAAAGGAATGCTTTGCAACTTCACGTCATCAAATTGCTTTATCAAGGATAGCATTTCCGGCGTCACCCTACTCACAGGGATTCGTAAGAGTAATATTTACATTATTGATCTAAATTACGCATGTAGTATTACTAATCTCTCGTTTTGTAGCTAAGAATGTGAGCGAAAATAGTTGGCTATGGCACAAGAGGTTGAGCCAATTGAACTTCAAGTATCTTGCAAAGATTGGTAGGGAAAACCTCGTTCGTGGTTTACCCAAAGTGGCTGACCACCATCCAGAGAAATGCGGTGCATGCCCGGCTTGGTAAGCGATCTGCGTCGTCTTTCACCAGCAAGACCACTCCATCAACTTCAAGATGCTTACAATCGCTTCACATAGATTTGTTTGGACCGTAACCACTGCCAAAGATTGGAGGAAATAGATATACCTTAGTGGTGGTGGATGATTACTCAAGATATACGTGGGTTGAGATGATGATTTCCAAAGATGATCGCTATGAGTTTCTCACCGCACTTTTAGACGGCTCCAAACTCAAAAAGAAGATGACATCGTTAGTGTTCGATCGTATAATGGAACAGAATTTAAGAACAACGGTGTTGCTCAAGATTGTGATGACCACGGGATTGATCACAATTTTTCAATCACGGTGTTCCACAACAAAATGGGGTTGTGGAAAGGAAGAATAGGACGTTGATTGAGGCCGGAAAGACAATGATATCTCGAAGCGAAGCTACCTCGGTATTTTTGGGCCGAAGCAATCAATACCGCATGCTTCACTCGAAACGCTCCCTCATCAACAAAACCTATAACAAGACTCCCTATGAGCTTTGGCGAGGAAGAACCCCCAACATTGCATTCTTCAAGATCTTTGCTCGCAAATGTTTTGTCCTCTACAACGGAAGAGAAAATAGAGGTAAATTCGGAGCTAAAGACGACGAAGGTATTTTTGTTGGGTATGCTAAACATTCAAAAAGCTTTTCGTGTTTTCAATAAAACTAGTTTAAAAATAGTTGAGTCTCGTCCATGTTTCTTTTGATGAGCATTCTCTCCTTGAGCCACATTTGGCTCCAAATGTTGTTGATGATTTTGTTGAGCACAATGAACCAGTGAACCATCTCAAACCGTACTCGAACCTCAACCGCAAAATCCGGCACCCTCAACCGAAATTCCCTCAAACCGCACCTTTGAAACCGCACCTGAAGTTCCTACTCCGATGCAACTCCAAGGGAAGAAGAAGTTGAGAATTCTCCTATCCGGCTTATAGAACCTCTTCGTCGACTTACCTTCCATGACTTATTTGAAGGATCTAACGATGTTCCAATTGAAGATCTTCAAGAAACCTCGCCCAACCGGACTTACCCCCTGAGGTTCGTGAAGTCGCTAGCCACCCCTCACAAATGTGATTGGTGATCTGTTTTCCGGTGTTCAAACAAGGAGATCGAATTATGATGAGCATACTTCTCTCTTATCTCAAGTTGAACCCAAGAAGATTGATGAAGCACTCCAAGATTCCAATTGGGTCGTTGCAATGCAAGAAGAACTCAACCAGTTTGAAAGATGCAAGGTCTGGACTTTGGTGCCTAGACCTTAGGATCAAGGAGTAATAGGAACTAAGTGGGTATTTAGGAATAAGATGGATGAGAATGGAAGCATCACTAGGAATAAAACAAGGTTGGTTGCACAAGGATATAGGCAAGAAGAAGGAATTGATTATGACGAAACCTTTGCTCCAGTTGCAAGATTGGAAGCTATCAGAATTTTCTTAGCCTACGCCTCTTTCAAGCATTTCAAGATTGGAAGCTATCAGAATTTTCTTAGCCTACGCCTCTTTCAAGAATTGATTATGACGAAACCTTTGCTCCAGTTGCAAGACTGGCACAAGAATCATTGGATCTAAGAATTACAGTTCTGAGGTTTCAAAACCGCCTATCAAGGAACCGCTTGGCAGAACCGCTTGTAGCCTATCTGCCTTGTGATCCCCTCTTTTGAAACCGCTTGTATCCCAAAGTGCAAACCGCACTCTTGGAAATCCTTCTTCTGGTAGAACCGCTTTCATGTCAAACCGCCTTTCTCCAGAACCGCTCCAATGATTGGCTACTTGAAGTGAACCTCTTTTGACCGTTGGAATCCACGTCAGCAATATCAAAAGTCAACTACCATATCTTGTCACGTGACTACTTTTCAGACAAGATCTGCAAGGATCTTGAAAAGGTGACAGATGTCCTAACCACCTTGATTGCGGGCGAGGTCCGATCGCCTTTACTCGCATCAACAGGTTCCAAAGGACAAAAGTAGTTCAGTGACCAATGGGATTGCATCAAGGACTGTCCTTACAACCGTATCCAACGGCTAGTTTCTTAATGCTTGAGTATAAATACCCCTAATCTTCACCATTTGAAGATTGCTTGAAATTGAGAAATTGCTGTGTTCATGAGAAGTTGAAGCTACGCCCGTAAATTCTTAGTCCTTTGAATCTTCATCTTCATACTTCAAGAAATATTCCCCGGCCAGTAAATCAAGCCTTAACACATTCAAGAATCATTGAGCTCTACATCTCTCGATTTAAAGAGCCTTGATCTTGAACACACACACACACCTCACTTGTTTAAACACATAGTTTATTCATTTGAGATACACCGGTTATAGTCTAGGATTTGTTCTTCATAGAAAAGATTTTATTGTACTTTGTAATCTCTCAAATACTCAATATAAAATCTCTCTTAGAAATCCAAGACTAACCATCTTGGTAGTGGACGTAGATCGTTTATCGATTGAACCACTCCAAATAGTTTGTTCATATACTTTACTGCATTTATATTTTCTGTGCTTGCTAATTATTTATCTCTGTCTCTGTTTGATCTTTATATAGTTATCCTTATTGTGAAATTGTGTTTGGAGTTAACATTGTCAAAACCTCATTTTTTGCAACCGCACCTTCGACAACCGCACTATCATACCGCTTTGCAAAACCGCCTCTCCCAAAACCGCTTTATAACTTATATATTCCGTCGTGCATTTTACAACTCTACTTGCGCTTTCTTACACACGCAAGCAGTTTTGTAAGTTTAGAGGTTAAGTTTTTAACAGAGGGAGAAAAATTTGTAACAGCTATTCACCCCCCCTCTAGCTGTTTTTTCACCCTTGTTGCTACCTTTGGGACCAACAAGTGGTATCAGAGCTAACACATTTTAAAACCACTGTTTTTCAAGCTTAACAGCTTGTGTGCCGATTCGATATGGCAAATACAAAGACAATGACAACCGTTAACTATTCACACATTCCAATTTTGGAAGAAGACCACTTCGACATCCGGAAGTGCCGAATGCTTATTCATTTGGAAACCATCGATGAAATGCTAGTAGAATGCGTGATCAATGGCCCGTTAGTTCCAATGAAGACCAACACGAGATGTAACCACTAGTGCAACAATTCCAGAGGTCAAAAAGCCAAAAGAAGAGTGGTCGGATGAAGAGAAGAGATTAGTTGCCTTGACAAAGAAGGCTAGGCACATCATTTACGGAACCCTCCCCGTATCAACTCTACGTAAAGTGATGTACCTCAAAACCGCAGCGTATGTGGGATGCCATTGAGAGCTACCTCGAAGGTGATGACGAATGCAAGGAAAGCAAATTATATGTCGTTGAAAGATCATACAACAACTTCAACGTAAAATCCAATGAAACCTTGCGTCAAACCTACGACCGATATGTTGAGGTAGTTAATGCTTGTAGATCTCTTGGCAAAACTTTAACGGATAAGGAAATCAATATGACTTTCCTATCTCGCTTTAGGTTCTAAATGGGTAAATAAGGCTACCTCTTTAGAAGACTCCAAAGTTTTGGGTACTTGGTCGTTAAGTAACTTGTACGCCAATCTTAGAGTCTATGAATTAAAATTAAATCATATTGAAGAGATTGAAGGAAAACCAAATCGCTATCCATGTCCATCGTGGAACATGAGGAGAAACCATCTACATCCAATCAAACCTGCAGATCCTTCCATATCAACCTCATCACTCATCGAGATGGATGATGATGATTTTGCCATGTTTGTGAAAAGATTCCAAAAATTTCGAAAATCCTCAAAACCTTTCACAAAATCATTTTCAAAAAGGCAAACCTCCCGCAACGTTTTCTAAGGCCGGGAGATACAAAGAAAAAGAGTGATCTAGTTTGCTACAATTGTAGAAAATCGGTCACTTTGCATCCGAGTGTCCACAACCTAAATATGAATACATGAAAAAGAAAACCTCTCCCCGCGAAATTTTCTCGTCGCAAGGGAATGGTTGCTTTGAGGAGGAAGAGAATTCCAAGGAATTGGCTACTTGGATTGAAACAGATTCTCGATGATGGAAGTGATGATGAAACCGAAGAGGTTAATCTCTCGCTAATTGCGTACGCTTCCGATGAGTCAGACTCTGAGTCAATCGAGTCACAAGATATGGAAGAAAAAGAGGTTTCTACAAAACTTCCAAATTTTAAATTGGATGATGATATCAAACTTACTCCTAGCATTAAGATAGGAAATTGCTCGTATTCACGTCCCATTTTTCCTCCTACAAATGCTCCACCTTTAAAAACAATTCCAAAGAAGAAAATTTTGAAAAAGGTGGTGGAAGAGGTTTCTCCCATGGAACATGAAAGGATGTTCAAGGAAGCTGAAATGGTGATCCATCAATTCTCTAATCTTAAGAAAGCCTTAAGCTTAGCTCATGATGAACTTAATCTGTACAAGACGGAGAAAACTGTGATGAAGTCCGAAATTTCAAATCTTAAGGACCAAATCAGAAGTATGACTCCTCTTGCCGATCGTAACCGCATCCTTGAAACTAAGGTTGCCGCACTTCAACTCCGGAATGATGACTTGGTAACCCAAATCACCGATCTCCAAAAGATTATTGATTCGTGGCTCAAGTCTCAATCCTACAAGGATGAAATCATGGACTACCAAGTTCCTCCAGGAATTAAGGAAGGCCTAGGTTTTGGATCTGAGGAAGAGGAGAAGTGTGCATCCTCGAGTGAAAAGGATGAGGAAATTTTGGAACTAACTTAAGAAATTCCTAAGGGGAAGCATGCTAAAGGAAAGGGTAAAGGACGACAAATTAATTATGTCTACCCAAAAGGAAAGCAATATGGAAAGAATTACGTGTTGAAACCTAAGGATTCTGTGGAAGCAATCAAGAGGAAATGGCTTATGGAATTGGTCGCATACCGCTCAAACCGCTCCCGGTGGAAAAGGTGGTGTCGTTAACTCTGTGTCCGACCACGCATCTTCTTCGACCGCTCCTCCCGCCTTCAAAAGCAGGAATAGCGTTCCTGTGAAATACATGGTCAAACCAAAGCATGTTCCCTTTATCTCGGCCGGACTCTTAGCCGGAATCAAGCTCCTCCAAAACCGCTTCCTTGTCCCAAACCGCATGCAACTCCTAAGAAGAGCAAGGAGTTAGTAAAACCTCATGAAGCTTGTAGCTATTATAAATGTTACGTATTGTGATGGTTTAGGTCACAAGGCCGCAGAATGCCTTTTGCGGTTCACATCCAATGTCGGAAGAGTAAACCTCCTTCGTCAAGCAGTGTGGGTCGTAAGGGTTGCTAACTTCAGGACCCAAGGAATAAAGTGGGACCTCGTTTTTAATGTTTACATTTCAGTCCTCTCGCTTCATGGCCGGTCACTCCAAGGATAATGAATGGTATCTTGACAAAGGGTCGCTCAAGACATATGACCGGAGATAGATCATTACTTGAAGATGTCGTTGAAGCAAGTGGTCCGTCTGTAACCTTTGGTGACAACAACAAAGGCAAGACCATTCGATATGGTGTTATAAGAAGACGAAACCTAACCATTGAGAAGGTTTCTCTTGTTGAAGGACTCAAGCACAACCTCCTTTCAATTTCTCAATTTCGCGACAAAGGAATGCTTTGCAACTTCACGTCATCAAACTGCTTTATCAAGGATAGCATTTCCGGCGTCACCCTACTCACAGGATTCGTAAGAGTAATATTTACATTATTGATCTAAATTCGCATGTAGTATTACTAATCTCGTTTTGTAGCTAAGAATGTGAGCGAAAATAGTTGGCTATGGCACAAGAGGTTGAGCCAATTGAACTTCAAGTATCTTGCAAAGATTGGTAGGGAAAACCTCGTTCGTGGTTTACCCAAAGTGGCCGACCACCATCCGGAGAAATGCAAGGTGCATGCCGGCTTGGTAGCCCAAGGCTGTCTTTCACCAAGAAGACCACTCCATCAACTTCAAGATGCTTACAACTGCTTCACATAGATTTGTTTGGACCCGTAACCACTGCCAGCATTGGAGGAAATAGATATACCTTAGTGGTGGTGGATGATTACTCAAGATATACGTGGGTTGAGATGATGATTTCCAAAGATGACTGCTATGAGTTTCTCACCGCACTTTTTAGACAGCTCCAAACTCAAAAAGAAGATGACATCGTTAGTGTTCGATCAGATAATGGAATGTAATTTAAGAACAACGGTGTTGCTCAAGTATTGTGATGACCACTGGGATTGATCACAATTTTTCAATCACGGTGTTCCACAACAAAATGGGGTTGTGGAAAGGAAGAATAGGACGTTGATTGAGGCTGGAAAGACAATGATATCTGAAGCGAAGCTACCTCAGTATTTTTGGGCTGAAGCAATCAATACCGCATGCTTCACTCAGAAACGCTCCCTCATCAACAAAACCTATAACAAGACTCCCTATGAGCTTTGGCGAGGAAGAACCCCCAACATTGCATTCTTCAAGATCTTTGCCTGCAAATGTTTTGTCCTCTACAACGGAAGAGAAAATAGAGGTAAATTCGGAGCTAAAGACGACGAAGGTATTTTTGTTGGGTATGCTAAACATTCAAAAGCTTTTCGTGTTTTCAATAAAACTAGTTTAAAAATAGTTGAGTCTGTCCATGTTTCTTTTGATGAGCATTCTCTCCTTGAGCCACATTTGGCTCCAAATGTTGTTGATGATTTTGTTGAGCACAATGAACCAGGTGAACCATCTCAAACCGTACCTGAACCTCAACCGCAAAATCCAGCACCCTCAACTGAAATTCCCTCAAACCGCACCTTTGAAACCGCACCTGAAGTTCCTACTCCTGATGCAACTCCAAGGGAAGAAGAAGTTGAGAATTCTCCTATCCAGCTTATAGAACCTCTTCGTCAACTTACCTTCCATGACTTCGCTGAAGGATCTAACGATGTTCCAATTGAAGATCTTCAAGAAACCTCGCCCAACCAGACTTACCCCTGAGGTTCGTGAAGTCAGCAGTCACCCCCTCACAAATGTGATTGGTGATCTGTTTTCCGGTGTTCAAACAAGGAGATCGAATTATGATGAGCATACTTCTCTCTTATCTCAAGTTGAACCCAAGAAGATTGATGAAGCACTCCAAGATTCCAATTGGGTCGTTGCAATGCAAGAAGAACTCAACCAGTTTGAAAGATGCAAGGTCTGGACTTTGGTGCCTAGACCTTAGGATCAAGGAGTAATAGGAACTAAGTGGGTATTTAGGAATAAGATGGATGAGAATGGAAGCATCACTAGGAATAAAACAAGGTTGGTTGCACAAGGATATAGGCAAGAAGAAGGAATTGATTATGACGAAACCTTTGCTCCAGTTGCAAGATTGGAAGCTATCAGAATTTTCTTAGCCTACGCCTCTTTCAAGCATTTCAAGTTATATCAAATGGACGTAAAGAGTCCTTTCCTCAACGGCGAACTGCAAGAGACCGTGTATGTTGCCCAACCACCTGGATTTGAAGACTCCAAATTTCCCAATCATGTCTACAAACTCCAGAAAGCTTTGTATGGACTTAAGCAAGCTCCAAGGGCATGGTATGAGACTCTTTCTAAATTTTTACTAGAAAAAGGATTTAAACGTGGTAAAATTGATACAACTCTTTTTATTGCCAAATATAATGAGCATACTTTACTTGTTCAAATATATGTCGATGATATTATTTTTGGTTCTACTAATGAGTTACTTTGTAAGCGTTTCGAAAAGCTAATGAAAAGCAAGTTTGAGATGAGCATGATGGGAGAATTAACATTCTTCCTCGGGCTTCAAATCATGCAATGCGAAGAAGGTATTTTCCTCAGCCAAGCCAAGTACACCAAGGAGTTGATAAAGAAGTTTGGATTAGAAAATGCTAAAGCATATGATACTCCTATGGCCACCGACAATAAGCTAGATAAGGATCTCAAAGGTAAGAAAGTTGATCAGACTTTATATCGAGGTATGATAGGCTCATTAATTTACTTAACTGCTAGTAGGACAGATATCATGTTTAGTGTCTCGTGTATGTGCTCGCCTATCAAGCGCATCCTAGAGAAGCACATCTTATTGCGATCAAGCGTATAATCCGCTATTTATCCGGAACCACTAACCTTGGACTTTGGTATTCCAAAGATTCGAACTTCGATCTTGTAGGTTATTCGGATGCAGATTATGCAGCCTTGTACTATTGACAGAAAAGCACTAGTGGTACTTGTCATTTCCTGAATAGACTAGTTGCTTGGGGCCAAGAAGCAAGCATCGGTTTCAAGTGTCAACCACGTAGGCCGAGTACATTGCCGCCGGTAGTTGTTGCCGCCAAATCCTTTCGATGAAGCAAAGAAGCTGGTAGACTATGGAATCCATGAAGGGAATTGCCCCATCATGTGTGACAACACTTCAACAATTTCGCCTCCAACAACCCCGTCATGCATTCCAAGACCAAGAACATAGATATCAAGTATCATTTCCTCAAAGATCATGTGGAGAAGAGGAATATCCATTTAGAGTACGTGGGGACAGACAACCAGATTGCTGATATCCTCACAAAGGCTCTTGACTCCAAGAGATTTTCTTTTCTCAGAGGAGAAATGGGTATGCTTGAACTTAAATAAATTCCATACTCTTTATTTGCTAACTTGATTGTTGAGTATAGGATTGAAACTCTTAAGGATTGAGACCGCTTATGTTGAAACCGCCTGTACCAAAACCACAAGATATCCAACCGCCTGCATCCAACCGCTACTTCCAAACAGCTTGATGCAGTCAGACCGCTTGGATCAAAACCGCGTTTCAACAAAGAGTAAATTCTGTCCATTTATGTCTCATTCTTATTTATTAAAAAAAAAAAAAAACTGTTCAAATTCTCTTTATTTATTTTTTAATCCTTATTTTTGACATAAGGGTATTTTTGCAAATGTTTTCCCTCGTTTATTTCAAAATTAAGAGCATTTAATGCTAAGGGGACATGAGCATTTAAAGTCTTCATGTCAGCCGTCATTGAGAGAGATGCAGGAGGTGAAAGGGTGTAACAGTTGGTTTATTTTCAATTATTTCTTCTGAACCAACTGCCTGCCCCCTTCACTCTATATAAACCTAAGTTGGTGAAATTCTATCCTTTTCTGCCAACTCTCTGCAACCGTCCTCTCTCTATTTACCTACTCATTCTCTCTCTAAAAACCTTCAAAACCCTCCATTTTCAAACACCTGTTGAAATGGCCTCTACTTCAAAAAGACAAAGAGCCTCTACCACTGCTAGGGCAAAGAAACCAGTTCTGGAAATGATTTGCTGTTGGTGGAGCTCCCTTAGAGGTTGATCAAGTTATCCAAGATGCTGCTGCTCTCCAAACCGCCAAAGTAGACACCTTGTCTAAGAAGTACAAGAAGATCCCAGAAAGAATTTTGGTGAGCTGATGAACTTTATAGGTCATCTAGTGGGGAGATTCATTTGTGGAAAGACTGGGAACCACAACAACTTTACATCCCAACAATGGATGTACAGTGCTGCTATCTTTATGGAAATCAAGCTACACTGGCCAAGAATTCTTTACTTTGAGATTAAGGACAACATTGAGACCTATCAGTCCAAGGTCAAAGGTGAAGATCAGAGGTGGAGACCTTTCTGCAGGATCTTAACCGCTCTGTTGATGGACTATGAGCACTTAGATGATATCGTCACCAAAAATCCAGAACTTATGGTGGACTGCTCAGATGATTGCCTAGGTCTGCTTGCTTGCCACACTTTTAGATATGCAAATGGAGATGCATTGTACAAATCTTTGTATGATGCAGATACCTATCCCTTGAAGGAACCCTATGAGCTCAGAGATCCTACAACCGCGCCTCAAACTAAAGCTACCAAGTGGTCCAGGAAGCCCCAAGCAAGAGTTGACCTGCTTCCCAAGAGGACCAAGACCGCTCCAGCATCCAAACCGCTTACTGCTGATGATGGAGCTGGTACAAGCAAAAGGAAGAAATCATCCAAGGAACCTGAACCTGAAACCATGCATTTGGTGGATGAAGATGATGAAGAAGAGGAAGATCCAAGTATTCCCAACTTGGTGGCTAGGGCCAAGAAAGCCAGAGATGAGATGGCTGGTTTGACTGTTGAGGAACAGATGAAGGTTCTCCAAGATAGGATTGCTAGATTGGCCAAGGAGCAGGCTGAAAAATATCAGGCCAAGGGCAAAACTCCTGAAGCTGGAACCGCCTCAACCCATGAACCGCCTCCAGAAACCCAACCGCCCCCAACTCCTCAGACCTCTCCTGTCCAATCTCCAAACCAATCCCCAGTCCAATCCCCTGCCAACTCTCAATCCAGATCCCCTTCCAAAGCCAAATCCATAACCCCTTCTCCCAACAAAACCGCACCACTTCAGGGGGAGAAACCTAAGAGGAAGAAGATGGCGGCCAGAAAGAAAACCTTCAAGAAATCCAAGCCTATCCAACCATCACCTTCCCCCTCACCTCCCAGAAATTCCCCTCCTCAATCACCTCCTCAAGATTCCCCTTCACCTTCCCCCAGAAAATCACTATCACCCCTATCTTCTCAATCCCAATATAACTCACCCCAACATTCCCATTCCATAAATTCCCAACACTCCAACCAAACACCTACCAAATCCCAAGCTTATCAACAATGGCGGTCAAGCCCTCTCGTGGACATGCCACATCCAAATCTGTTAGGGATGACCCAACCCCTGTCAATTCCCCTCACCTAAACCGCTCCCATTCCAACACCCCTAATCGCTCCAGATCCATTTCCCCTCAAAAGTCCCTAAATCCCCAAGGGTCCCCTCATACTCAAAAGACCCCTCCTCCAAATATACCTCCCCAAACCCAAACCGCGCCTGAAACCAACCAAACCCAATCACCTCCCATATTTCCAACCGCCTCACCATCAACCGCCCCTCCTTCTGAGTACTCCCAAATTCTCCAAACCCTAAACCTGATTCAAGGCCAGCTGATCATAAATCAAGGCCATGTCATCTCCTTAACCGCCTCAAATGAATCCCTCCTTGCCTCGAACCGCGCCTTACAAGCCAAGGTGGATTCTCACTCCCTTGAGTTGGCAACCCTTAAAGCCTCTTTACTTGATGCCATTAAGGGGGAGAGATCTACAGCTATTCCATCCTCCTCCTCAACCGCTCCTCCTGATCAAACCGCTTCCATGATCAAAACCGCTTCTGAAGCCTTTCAGAAATCCCTTGAAGCTGGTTTGGTCAAAGCCTTAGAAGAAAAGGCATCTATTGAGGAGATGAAGAAATCTTTGGATGTTCTTGGAGAGAAACTCTGTACCTCCCTTGATAAAGATTTGGGTAATCTGAGCACCAAATTCCTTGACTTTCTTCAAACCAGACCGCAATTATCTCAAGTTGTCCAAACCGCCTTGGATAATTTGCGTGAAGAAGTATTGGAACAAATTGATCTTTTCAAGGTGGATTCAAAGGTAAATCTGGATACTGTGTTAGATACAGTGAAGGCCAAGCTGAACGAGATCCAAGATGAGTTCAATGACCGCTTGGACAACCTCAGGAAGGATTCAACTCCGTACTTGGCTCAACAAACAATGATCTCAAAACCTCCCTGAAGGTATCTCGTGGATTTTGAACCAATGGAACAAGCCATTCAAGCTCGATCGTCGCTGCTCAGAGGAAGTGCACACCATCTTCAATTCCCTTTACTCTTCCCTCCATGTTCAGCTAGATACTATCAGAGACAATCTTGTGGAAAACACCAAAGCGGTTGGTGCCACAAATTCTACTTCTGCCCACTCTGTTAATGCTTTGAAGAAGCTAGAGTCAACTCTCACTAGAACCACAGAGGAAGTTAGAAGACTGAGGAAAGCGTTTGCACCAGACCAATCAAGAGCTGGGCCAAGTGGAGCTGATCATGAAGTTAACAAGCCGCCCCAGCAGTAAATCGCTTTTCCTTTTTTTTTTTTGAACCGCTTGTGTAAGTTGGACCGCACTCTCCTTGTATTTTCTTTGTCCAACTTACCTTGTTTTGTTTTTGTAACCTTGTAATTTTCCTTCATTCCTGTACTTGTAATCATCTTAGGAATTAATGGAAATTGCATCATGGTTCCAAAACTTTGTTCTCATCAAACTGCTTGTTTGTAGAACAATGAAACCGCTTATGGTCTTAAACCTCATTCAAATATTTTTCAACTTAAAAATCACTATTTTGAATTGATGTTTAAACATTCAGTTTAAACCGCACTTTGAACTTAAACTCATATTTTTAAGTGCACTGAATGCATTTCTATACTCTTCAAATGGTAAGTTTCTCAATCTTTCAAAAGTATAGAAATCTATAGCTTAAGCTAGTGTGTGCATTAACTTGGGACATGACTTACCATGTTTATTCTTATGGACATGTTTTTACCAAGTATAATGTTTGCTTTTGCTGTAGTAGGTAATGGCATCAATCAAATAGGGGGAGATTGTTGGGTATGCATGTTTTAACCCTCCTATTTTGTATTAGATTTGATTGATACCATAACCTCCTATTTATTTTAAGGACTTTAGGACCCTATGTAATGAAGCTTAGACTTCAATTTTTTAGCTAAGTCCATTTTATAGAATAGGTTAAATTTAGGCTTGAAGACTGGCACAAGAATCATTGGATCTAAGAATTACAGTTCTGAGGTTTCAAAACTGCCTATCAAGGAACCGCTTAACAGAACCCCTTGTAGCCTATCTGCCTTGTGACCCCCTCTTTTGAAACCGCTTGTATCCCAAAGTGCAAACCGCACTCTTGGAAATCCTTCTTCTGGTAGAACCGCTTTCATGTCAAACCGCCTTTCTCCAGAATCGCTCCAATGATTGGCTACTTGAAGTGAACCTCTTTTGACCGTTGGAATCCATGTCAGCAATATCAAAAGTTAACTACCATATCTTGTCACGTGACTACTTTTCAGACAAGATCTGCAAGGATCTTGAAAAGGTGACAAATGTCCTAACCACCTTGATTGCACAGGTCCGATCGGCTTTACTCGCATCAAGTTAAAGGACAAAAGTAGTTGCTGTGGACCAATGGGATTGCATCAAGGACTGTCCTTACAACAGCTGTATCCAACGGCTAGTTTCTTAATGCTTGGGTATAAATACCCCTAATCTTCACCATTTGAAGATTGCTTGAAATTGAGAAATTGCTGTGTTCATGAGAAGTTGAAGCTCTGCCCAGAAATTCTTAGTCCTTTGAATCTTCATCTTCATACTTCAAGAAATATTCCCCAGCCCAGAAATCAAGCCTTAACACATTCAAGAATCATTGAGCTCTACATCTCTCAGATTTAAAGAGCCTTGATCTTGAACACACACACACACCTCACTTGTTTAAACACATAGTTTATTCATTTGAGATACACTGGTTATAGTCTAGGATTTGTTCTTCATAGAAAAGATTTTATTGTACTTTGTAATCTCTCAAATACTCAATATAAAATCTCTCTTAGAAATCCAAGACTAACCATCTTGGTAGTGGACGTAGATCGTTTATCGATTGAACCACTCCAAATAGTTTGTTCATATACTTTACTGCATTTATATTTTCTGTGCTTGCTAATTATTTATCTCTGTCTCTGTTTGATCTTTATATAGTTATCCTTATTGTGAAATTGTGTTTGGAGTTAACATTGTCAAAACCTCATTTTTTGCAAACTGCACCTTCTGACAACCGCACTATCAAACCGCTTTGCAAAACCGCCTCTCCCAAAACCGCTTTATAACTTATATATTCCGCTGTGCATTTTACAACTCTACTTGCAGTTTCTTACACACTGCAAGAGGTTTTGTAAGTTTAGAGGTTTAGTTTTCAAAGAGGGCGAAAAATTTGTAACAGCTATTCACCCCCCCTCTAGCTGTATTTTCACCCTTGTTGCCACCTTTGGGACCAACACAAATCTATAGGGAATTCCACTTCTCTTTCTAACAGTATTCCAGGCAAATATTCTGGAAACACATCCTTGAAATCTCTGATCACTGAAAGAGATTCTATACTTACTTCTTTCTTGTCCATCTTACCAATATAGTCTAAAAACCTTCACATCCTTTTCTTAACATCATTCGGGCTTTCATCACCGAAATAATATCTCAATTGGGTTCTAGGATTCGATTCTTGGTAATAAAATCTTCTCCAGAGGGTAATCTGAAATAAACTTCCTTCTTAAAGCAATCTATCTTGGCATGGTAGGCAGCTAACCAATCTATCCCCAAGATGATATCAAATTCATTCATTTCTAACTCGGTAAGATCAACCTTGAGTTCTCTTTCTCCTATTTTCAAAGGACAACACTTATATGCATATGAAATAGGAATTGACTCTCTCGTCGGAGTACCTATGACCAGAGGTAATTCTAACGCCTCAGGTTCCAAGTTCATTTTCTTTGCCAAACAAGCACTAATAATTGAATGCGTAGCACCAGAATCAAACAATGCATACACATCCCTAGAATAGAGTTGAATTGTATCTTCAACAAAATCATTGGTGGCTCTTGCGTCCTTGACAATCATGGTAACACTCGTCCACAACCACTACCGGTTCTTTTATCATCTTTTTCTCCTTGAGCAATTCCAGCTTCCTTTGGTTCTGGGTACTTCCACTGCGGATGTCCCATCTTGTCACAATTGTAACATTTCTTTTCCTTATACCAGCATTCATCAGTCTTGTGCTTCCCCTCGCACACTTGACATTTCTCAGTAGTTCCTCGCCCTTGGGCATCAATTTTGTTCCCATCCTTGCGGTTATCGGGATTTTTATTCTGGTAATTGCTTGCAGTACCTTCTTTCCACGGTTCTTACCCGAAGCTTTCCTTTTGTTACTGGTCCCATCTTGGTCCCATCTTCCAGTGGCACTTTTCGGTCCACTAGCTTCTTTAATAAGTAATAATAATTATAATATTTAGTTTAACTAACTCACTACATCTATATATGTAGCCGTCTTGCTAGTTAATACTTTACGGTTCCGTCTCAAAAGACTAACTTCGGTTTTATATTTCCGTCTCAACAGACTATAATTAAATTTTTTGTTTTCGTCTCAATAGACTATAATTAACTTTCTTATCTCCGTCTCAACAGACTAGATTTTAACTTTTGAAGATTTTCCGTTTCTAAAACACTTTAATAGTTCTTCTTGTTAACCTACGAGTTATTCTTGGCTCCTTGGTTTGGTTAACTAAGCTTTCTATTTTAGGCAACTTTCCTAAAATAGTAACTTCCATACTTTCTACTTTATACTTTCTATTTTAGGTACTTTCCTAAAATAGTAATTTCTTATACTTTCTATTTTAGGCACTTTCCTAAAATAGTAACTTCTATACTTTCTATTTTAGAAACTTTCCTAAAATAGTAATTTCTATACTTTCTACTTTAGGCACTTTCCTAAAATAGTAATTTATATGTTTTCTATTTTAGGCACTTTCCTAAAATAGTAATTTCTATGCTTTCTATTTTAGGTACTTTCCTAAAATAATAACCTTCTAAATTTAGTAACTTTCTAAGTTTAGTAACTTTCTAAATTTAGTAACCTTCTTCCTTCGGACATTATAGTTAGGGAGCATATAACTTCTTATAAGTTTATTACTTAGCTAGTTATCTCATTGAAGTCCGTCTCAAAGGATTTTAACTTTTTCCTTTTAATCGTCGTTTCATTAGATCCTTGGTCGTTTCAATAGACCACTTATCAAATACCGGTCGTTTCACTAGACCCAAACTTAATTACACTTGACCGTTTCAATAGTCCGTTCATCTTTTCACATTGGTCGTTTCAGTAGACCAATCATTGTTCTCACTTGGCCATTTCAATAAGCCAAATACTTTTCACACATGGTCTTTTCACTCGACCAACTTTCTCATTCTAGGTTAGCACACACGCTTAACACTTAAGAACAAAACACAAACATTTCATCAAAATACCCAAATATTATCATTGCATTAAACTCTTTAAATTAAACAAAATATCTGGAGTTCGTTTAGAACTAACTACTCATTTTCTCTACTCATAAATAACTTAACGTCCCACTTTTCGATCGTGAAACAACACCTTCCTAGGTATTCCCCTAGGTCTTCCACTAGGTACCTTTGGTGTTTTTTTAGAACCTCTTGGTCTTCCTCTAGACTTTCTTATTGTCTCTAACTCTTGATCATCATCTTCAATTACAATTGGAGTAGCTTCACTACTCCCAATCTTTTCAGCTTGTACCTCAAGAATTTCCACCTTAGGAACATCATCCTCTATTTCCTTGATAATTGCCTCGTCTTCCTCTATAGGTACCTTTGACTCTTCTAGATCATAGTACCAGCCAATACTCACAAACTTCTCCTGATCATCTCTTAAAATAAAGACAGATCATCATTAGTATATCTTCAATACATAATATTTATATGCTTAAAGTAATTATGCTTTAATCTTCCAAAGTGACGAGTAAGTTATCCCTTTAACTTTTCCACTAGTCTACTTAACTCTATAATTGCAACTTAGAGTTAACTCTCAACTCTGGGGTCCATTCCTCAAAAGTCAATTCTATCAACTCCAATGTACTTAGATCTAAAACCTCCCATGAGACCTAAAACCGGAGCTCTGATACCAACTGTAACGACCCAGAATTTCCTTTATATAATAATATTCATCAATATGAATAAATACCCAAAATAGGGTCCCAACGGATACTAAACATTTAAAAATTCAAATCCAACGGTAACTTAATATTCAAACTTATTCAAACCCAACGATAACTAAAGTAATTAACGTTACATAAGTGCGGAAGTATCAAATGTAACGACTAGTAACACTTACTAGCTTTATTTAAACTAAACTAAAATTCCGGGTTCGTCGATAATTCTTCTATAACTCTTCATTGATCGCCGTCCTTCCTACAACGATCTTCCATCCTTATTCCCATACCTGGAGGAAAAATAAGAATGAAGGAATGAGGGAAAGATGCCCAGTAAGTCATTACGTGGTCTCCTTGAAGTTATGAGGAGATGACCTGAATGACGGTTCAATCGAAGCATTTCAACGAAAGGTTATCACAAATAAGTTCAATCAAGGAAGTGTGGCATTACAATTCCATATTATAGTGTTTATTCAGGATTTACCCTACTTTGAGTAATTGCTATCCGATCATCTGTTTGATGTCGAGTGCGCATAAAAGTATATTAAGACAAGCATGTAACACATATCATACAAGTCCAATATCATTCCATATAATCTTGACATGCATGTACCTTCATACAAGTCTAACATATAGTGCATTCATATTAAACAAGAAAACATAAGCAAAGTCAATACTTTAGATATCCATGAACAATACATATCATAGATAAGATTTCCAAAAGACGCTTCATGTCCAGGGAATATTTTATAAAACACTATCGCCACATGATAGTATAATTTTTGAAAAGACTCGATAGAGTTTCCAAAGAATCGATACACAAAGTGTTTAGGAACGTAATTCCTTTCCTTAGCTTGCTTCCTTTGCACTTCTGGTTTAACCTACAGTCATGCAAAGATATCATTTTAGGTACAAGTAATTGTTTATTACTTCTTATGTACCCTAGTTGATTTGTCTTTAGTTAACTTATGAGTTACTTTTGGACTCATCTTACTAGTTAACTATCTTTCTAGTTAACTTATGAGTTACTTTTGAACTCATCTTACTAGTTAACTATCTTTCTATTTTAGGTTACTTTCCTAAAATATTATCCTTCTATTTTAGGTAACCTTCCTAAAATAGTAACCTTCTATTTAAGGTATCTTTCTTAAATAGTATTTTTCTATTTTAGGTAACTTCCTAAAATATTTATCTTCTATTTAAGATCCTTCTTTAAAGAGTATCTTTTCTATTTTAGGTAACCTTCCTAAAATGTTTACCTTCTATTTAAGGTACCTTCCTTAAATGGTATCCTTCTATTTTAGGTCACCTTCCTAAAATAGTAACTTTCTATATTTGGAAACTTTTCCCCCTTTTGGATCTTTCCATGATTCTAGGACTTACACTTTCTATTCTAGAAGTCGCCTTTATTTTACTTTGGTTCTTCTTCTTTAACCTTTTACAAATTTTCCTTTTCTTAGAGGTTACTTTTAAAAACCTCTACTTTGAGTATTTACAAAAAGACCCTTCATCTTCCAAGAATTTACAAAGTGGTCCTCAACTTTTGAATATTTGCAAAATAGTCCCTCAACTTTTAGGTATTTACAAAACAGTCCCTCAACTTTTAAATATTTGCAAAATAGTCCCTCAACTTATGAGTATTTGCAAAACATCCTTTAACTTTCAGAAATTACTGAACAGTCCTTCATCTTTCAGAAATGACAGAACAGTCCCCTGACTTTCAGGATTTACAAAACAACCCCTAATTTCCAGATTTTCAGTTTGGTCACTAGGGCTTTGGAAATTGATTTTCAGCTTTAAAATCTTGGTTAGATTTCTAACCAAAAACAATTTTATTAAAATTAAAAACCTTTTGATACCAATTATTTTACCCAAAACAATTTGTATTTGTAATTAATTTTTACACCAAAATCTTTACAACACACACACATAGACACGGCATAAACACACACACACACAGAGTACAACACACACATGCACATGGCACAACACACCACAACACACAAAATATTTCTTTTGTTGTAACCTTTCTTGACATGAACAACCCTAGGTTAACATCCATTAATCTATACACAAATCCTAATTCCATAATCTTTTATAGGATTCATATTTTACATAATATACTCATACTCTTAATCAACCTTGAACCCTAGTTGATCATAGGTTATCAATCTAACCTTAAAACTAAAATTAAATAATTGTAAATGCTAGGGAATTAGATTAATACCTTGTTCCAAGATGATCTTCACCAAGAATTTAGAAAACCCTAGCTCTCCTCCCTCCTCCTTGGTTCGGCCGCCCCTAGGTATTTAGGGTTTATAATATTTTTTTTCTCTTTGTAAATTATGGGATTATGAGAAAAATTAGGAGAGTTTGAGTTTAAATAGTGTAGGTTTAGATTTTTACTAGCCCTATTAGGAAAAGGCTTTCTTAAACCTATTGGGTTTTGATTTCCTTACCAAGCCCATTTAATCCTCCATCCACTTGGCCCATTTAATTTAGTCCAAATCCAAAACAATTAACTAAGTATTATTTTATTTTTTTCTAATTAAATAATACTAAGGAATTTAAATTAAAAAATTCGGGTCTTTACAACTTCCCCTATCCAAATCTGCGTGCAATGGTCAGTTATGGGGCTAAAATTTGACCAACATCTAGCCGCTGCTCATACTTATCGGTACCAAGCTTCTGCCTCTAATCCAGCTCATGTCCTGCCCAAAAGGCAAGGAAGCAATTAACTATGCGGGCCAGGATTGCAACAATGCCACTCCTTTCGTGCCAAGGAAAGGTGATGTGCCCAAGCCGTGGAGTCTAAAGCTTGAAGATTTCGGAATGCCTTTGAGCAAAGTCTTTTAGGGACTTGTGAAGGAAGGTCTGATCAGACCTTTGGACAACTATCAGCCCATGGATCCCAATGTCCCTTTGGACCCAACTAAGCACTGTGCTTTCCACTAGTATCATGGGCACGTTACTAATAATTGCATGAAAAGGGCGATGTGAGAACTGATCGAAAAGGGATAAGTTTGAGATACCCGAAGGGCCCAACACAGCCAAAAATCCCTAAGAACAACCATAGGGTGAATATGATTGAAGCCATGAACAAGCCAAGTGCCACTATGGCTAACAGTTCCCATATGAAAGACACCCTTCGAAGGGAGGATTCTAGTTGTATAGTTGTTATAAAAGATGGGTTTCTTACTTCATGACGTAATGCTACAATGAATTTGGGGTTACATCAACTTCACCTTGTAGTCCCTCACATTGATCGATCGGCTCGGTGCTTCATCAATATGTCAGTTTTACAGTCAAGCCATTAATTGGACCTCTGCCGTGACGCTTTGTCGAACCTGGGGCTTCATCAAGTCATTAAGAGAAAGCTTTTGTGGCTTTCGTCATGTCATTTCCTCGGAATGGGGCTTTTTCAAGTCACACCTATCTTCAGAAGAAAGGTCTAGTCATCTCAACAATTATCTTGGAGTTTCATCTTTAGAACTTGGTATATGGCAACTCCCTGCATCATCAGAGGTTGAGAACTGGGAATCTCCTCATATCAGCATTTCGCCAAGTCATTTTCCAAATTTATGTCAAGTCACAACTAACCCAAGCGAAAGAGGGTTCATCATATCAACGTACTTTTGATTCTAGAGCCTGTCAGCATCAGCTTCAAATGTCCGAGACTGAAAAGAAATTTCAATCGAGACCCGGGGTTCAAATCCAACTTCATCCCAAGACCAAAATTGAGGTCCGCATGATACTGTTGACCTATAACAAGACCTCATCAACAACATGCAATTCAGTCCGCGACCAAAGGATATCACCCCACCTGCTTAAAGCTTGTCCCAAACAGTCCACAATACATACAAACCCTCTCACCACATGCATCCCCACAAAAATCTCCCTAGGGCTCATGTAGCATGCAAAACATGAATCAATAGAAAAAACCCTAAGCGATTGCGAATCATTTTGATTCTATGCATACATCCATATTGATTTGTCTCTACCCTAGATAATACAAGGATTCACTTGCTAAAGATCATCGTCTCAGCCAACACGTTTGAAGATTTTGAAGATCCCTTCCGCACATCACGCTGTTGATATTGCCAACTCGACCAGAGTGCCTTTGAGTCCCTCTCTACCAAATTGACACCTTTCCTTTGGTTTCCCTCTTACCAAGTGTTGGATGCCTTTTTAACAAGGACCCTCTCATTTCAAACCTGGTTCTTGCATTTTTCGAACCCAAAGCCTTCCACAGCAAGAAGTCCCAAGGTGAATACAAGTTCAACAACTTCTACAAGGTCGACGATCACCAGCAAGATGCACACTCAACCAAACTTCTCCTTCAGGTCAAAATACCTCCGGACTTGTCCCTATTAGGTTGATCACCCTTCGCACATTAGCACAACCCAAAGGACCTACTTTCGTTTCGTGAGATAATTCTCCAGGCCAGCTGCCTTTGGGTGAGATAATTCTCCATGCCTACTTTCATTTTGTGGGATAATTCTTCATGTCTCCCTCTATACGCACGCAAGATCGTCTGCCGTCCCTCAATCGATTTTATCGCGACCGCCTCCACAGAGCCCCGTGTCTTTAGCTTGCCCTACTTGCTTTGGATGACATCCGATTTCCCCTGCAGGTAAACACAGCGCAAACATGTCAATAAAATGGCAAACATAACACGAACAAAAACAGAAAAGAGAAAATAAACTCCGTCCCATTTTCAGACACATTTTTTCTTCATTTAGCATGCATACAATTTTCATCACAAAAATCTCTTTTGCAAGAGTCCGTCCCAAATTCGGCAAATTTGTACCCACTTTATTTTTACAAATCAAGTTTTCATCACAAAAATCTCTTATGCAAGAGTCCGTCCCAAATTCGGAAAATTTGTACCCACCTTATTTTTACAAATTGAGTTTTCATCACAAAAATCTCTTATGCAAAGAGTCCGTCCCAAATTCGGAAAATTTGTACCCACCTTATTTTTACAAATTGAGTTTTCATCACAAAAATCTCTTATGCAAGAGTCCGTCCCAAATTCGGCAAATTTGTACCCACTTTATTCCCACTTTATGCAAACTACCCATGTTTTTTCATGAACAAATTGCATACTCCTACTACCCACGCTTTCAATTAAACATATGCATCATCAATTCCATATTCCAAAGGCGAAATCAACGTAAGCCCGTCTCCTCCAACAAAGGCGAGAGCCCGATTCCCTTCAACGACAAAGTACGTCCTCAGCAACCTAGCAAGTCTATGGTGCTGAAACACGACAAAGTACGTCCTCAGCAACCTAGCAAGTCTATGGTGCTGAAACATGACAAAGTACATCCTCAGCAACCTAGCAAGTCTATGGTGCTGAAACACGACGAAGAACGTCCTCAGCAACCTAGCAAGTCTATGATGCTGAAACACGACAAAGTACGTCCTCAGCAACCTAGCAATTCTATGGTGCTGAAACATGACGAAGAACGTCCTCAGCAACCTAGCAAGTCCACGGTGTTGAGATACGACAAAAGTACGTCCTCAGCAACCTAGCAAGTCTACGGTGTTGAAACACGACAAAGTACGTCCTCAGCAACCTAGAAAGTCTACGGTGTTGAAACACGACAAAGTACGTCCTTAGCAACCTAGCAAGACTACAGTGTTGGAACGCGGCAAAGTACACCCTCAGCAAAGAAGACCATCCCCATCAGTCTCCGAACTACGACCGGCTTGATTCCTCTTAAGGATACGTAGGTAGCCTACCCAAGGTCCAGCCACTTGACCGACACGGTCACTCTTTTCCCCGACAGTCATCGTAAGACCGAATTTTTTCCCCAGCTAAGCGACAAAGTATTTCCAGCCAAGCAAGTTTGCGGTGATGAAATTCTCCCTTAGGTATAGACGCCTTCAAATAGTCTCCCTCAGGTTTAGAAGCCTTCAAAAAGTCTCCCCCAGTTATAGATGCCTTCAAATAGTCTCCCCCAGGTATAGACACCTCCGTTAGTCGAGTCCGTCTTCGGCAATGCCTCCGTTAGTCGAGTTATCCTCGGTAACGCCTCCGTTAGTCGAGTCTGCCTTCGGTAATGCCTCTGTTAGTTGAGTCCGCCTTCGGCAATGCCTCTGTTAGTCGAGTCCGTCTTTGGCAATTCCTCTATTAGTCGAGTCCGACTTCGGCAACGCCTCTGTTAGTCGAGTCCGTCTTCGGTAACGCCTTCGTTAGTCGAGTCCGTCTTTGGCAACGCCTCCGTTAGTTGAGTTATCTTCAGCAACGCCTCCGTTAGATGAGTCCGTCTTTGGTAACACCTCCGTTAGTCGAGTCCGTCTTCGTCAATGCCTCCGTTAGTCGAGTCCGTCTTCGGCAACGCCTCCGTTAGTCGAGCCCACCTTCGGTAATGCCTCCGTTAGTCGAGTCCGTCTTCAGCAATGTTATCTTCGACAACGCCTTCGTTAGTCAAGTCCGTCTTTGGAAACGCCTTCATTAGTCGAGTTTTTCTCGGCAACGCCTCCGTTAGTCGAGTCTGCCTTCGGCAACGCCTCCGTTAGTCGAGTCCGTCTTCGGCAATGCCTCCGTTAGTCGAGTTCATCTTTGGCAACGCCTCCGTTAGTCGAGTCATCCTCGGCAATGCCTATGTTAGTTGAGTTATCCTCAGCAACGCCTCCGTTAGTCGAGTCCTTCTTCGGCAATGCCTCCGTTAGTCGAGTATGCCTTCGGCAATGCCTCCGTTGGTCGAGTCCGTCTTCGGCAACGCCTCCGTTAGTTAGTCGGTCTTCGGCAATGCCTCCGTTGGTCGAGTCTGTCTTCGGCAATGCCTCCGTTGGTCGAGTCTACCTTCGGCAATGCCTCCGTTGGTCGAGTCTGTCTTCGGCAATGCCTCCGTTATTCGAGTCTGTCTTCGGCAATGCCTCCGTTAGTCGAGCCTGTCTTCGGTAACGCCCCCTCCGTTAGTCGAGTCTGTCTACGGCAACGCCTCCGTTAGTCGAGTCTATCTTTGACAACGCCTCCGTTAGTCGAGTCTACCTTCGGCAATGCCCCTCCGTTAGTCGAGTCTACCTTCGACAATGCCTCCGTTAGTCGAGTTATCCTTGGCAACGTCTCAGTTAGTTGATCTATCCTCGGCAATGCCTCCGTTAGTCGAGTTACCTTCGGCAACGCCCTCCGTTAGTTGAGTTATCATCGGCAATGCCTCCGTTAGTCGAGCCTACCCTCAGTAACGCCCCCGTTAGTTGAGTCTACCTTCGAAAACGAAAGTGCGATGGGTGGTCCATTCGTTTGACCACTCCTTTCCCCCGCAAGATCTGAACTACGACCGGCTTGATTCCCACTTGGGATACGTAGGAATCCTTTCGTAAAGGGTCCAGCCATCCGACCACCTCGGTCACCTCCTCGCCCATCTAGGTAAAAGTTTGCCAGATTGGGATCCTCACTTTGTCGACGACCCCACTTCCCCTAGAAGTACCGTCGCCGAGGGGCTACTGTAAGTGCCCCAATCTGGGTTATTAATGTTCTGTCAGCCCAAATTAATGATTTATGATCATTTAGGGGAATTTTGGACATTATTTTGACAATTTGAATAAGGAAGGACCTCTTAGGAATAAAAAAGTGGCATAGGTCTTCGCTGGAAATATGTCATTCCCAATAAAAAAAGAATATTGACCATTTACAAACAGCCAAAACTGCTTTCTGCAACAACCAGGCACGCTGCTGATCCCATCCACGCGGACAAGATTGTGCCTACAATCTCATCCACGCGGATAAGATTGTCATCCAGCCAACCTATAAATACAGCCCTTCTCCCTCAGTTTAACAAGGCCAAAAAACACGAAAACCTACTGTTATTTTGTCAAAATTCACCCCCAAAAAGCCATTTACACTCCCACAACTCAAATTCCACACCAAATCCAACCTCAAATCCACTCCAAAACCACTTCTAAGCCTTGAAATCCCTCAAACCCTAAACACAAACCCAAGAAAATTGGTAAACCCTCACTCCCTCTACTCATATCTCTCTCATTCATGCACATATTTCATGTGTAAATAATGTAGTCTTACTTACTACTTGTTGTTTGATTCCCCTTTCCCTCTTGTCCCAAGGATCCAAGAGGATCTCCATGGAATCCATTTTCATGGATGATCTTCGAATGGAATCCACATTTTCTTTACTCTTATGTCATTTCCCCACTTCCCTTTTTACATTCCTTGGTACTTGCTTTTTTGACTTAAAGTATGGTCATCTTGGAGTCCATCTCCATAGATGACCACTTTAAATGGTCTACATCCTTTACTTCCTTGTAAATCCCCCTCCCCATGTCTAAGATGCTCACCTTGGAACACTTTCCTTGGATGAAAATCATCTAGATTCACAAAATAGGTCACACAAGATGTATAAGATACACTTGAGTATAGTCTCAAGGATGGTCTTCTCATGGCCACCTTAGAGATCTTCCTCTAAAATTGATACATCTTGACCTAACTCTCTTTTCAATTTACTTTTCATGTCAAAATCCCCCTTGTCCCTAGCAAATGACATGTTTTCAAAGTCCTAATATACCCCCGGGATGGCTTGGTTAAGTGGATTCATCAATTATGACCACTAATCAAAGTCTAGGGAAAGAGAGGACAAATCATGGATGCCAAAATCCAAGCAATCCTTTCATTTTCTACTTTCAGTTACATTTCTAGTTAAGTCCTGTAAATCCAGTTAACTTTCTGGAAATTACAGTGACTAAACTGAAAACTGTAAAAAATATTGAAACTGTAGGCTCATCCGCGCGGATAAGATTGCACTACAGTCTCATCCACGCGGATGACTTTGTCTCCTGCAAACAGTTTCCAGTTTTCTGTTATTTTCAGTTTAATCACTGTTTTCAAACTATTTTTCAGTTCAGTCCCTAGAATTTCAGTTATTTCCATAAAACTCCTTTTTTAAAAGTCTTTTTTCAAAACACACACACACACATACAAAAGGTTTCAAGTGAGGAAGACTTGTCATACGAGGCATTCCGGGTGCACGTCAAAACGTCAATCCCGGAGTGTAACATGACCTCCAAACTCATTTTCTCTAATTTTAGGCATCTTTCAAAGTTTTGGCCCTTAAACTAAAAACGGCGTGGCGACTCCATTGATTTTTCAAAAAAAATCGGGTGACATCACAATGTGACGGCGTTCTCTGACTGTGGTTGTGTCGTGTATGAGGACGTAACGGTGTCCTCTGACTGTGGTTGTGTCGTGTATGAGGATGTGACGTCGTCCTCTGACTGAGGTTTTTTCATTTATGAGGACGTGATGGCATCCTCTGACTGTGGTTTTGTCGTGTATGAGGACGTGATAGCGTCCTCTGACTGTGGTTTTGGGCGGGGACGTGTCGGTGTCCTCAGCCAGGGATGAAAGTGTTTGTGCCTTTAGAGGAAGGCCCTCGCGCTTTAAGTGATTTGATTTTGGGAGGCGGGCTTGCCTTGTGTTTTGATTTTGGGAGGCGTGCTTGCCTTGTGTTTTGATTTTTGAGAGGCATGCTTGCCTTGTGCTTTAATTTTGGGAGGCGTGCTTGCCATGTGCTTTGTCAGCTGGGGAAAGTTCGAGCTTACGATGGCTGTCGGGGGAATGACTTGTTTGTTTTGAAGGCATTTGTTCCTTAGGATTGTGTTCGAAGGCGTTTGCGCCTTGGAATTTGTGTGTGGAGCCATTTGCGCCTTGGGGCCCGGGCTTACGATGATGGCCGATGTTATTTTTACTGGGGAAAGGGAGTTCGGGCTTACATTGATGGCTGGTGTTATCTTTGAGTTTTGTGTTTTGAAGGCGTTTGGGCCTTGAGATTCGCATTTGAAGGCGTTTGCACCTTGAGATTTGTGTTTGAAGGCGTTTGTGCCTTGGGGTTTGTATTTGAAGGCATTTGCGCCTTGGGGTATGGACTTACGATGATGGCCGGGGTTTGTTTTGCCGTTTAGTGGGCGAGCTCCGGACTTACGATGACGGCCGATGTTAATTTTGTTGGTTTAGGGACCAAACTGCATTGAATTTGCTGGAAATGGCCTTTAAATGGCCAAGGGCAAAGATTATAAGGGAAAAATGTCGCGGATTCATCTTGCATGCAAAGTGGTCCGCGCGGATACATTTGCTAATCTGATTTTCTGAATCAAAATCAGATTTCCAGCAACGACGCCCATTCCATTTTACATTTTTCTGCCGAGGAGAAATGGAGAAAGAGAGAAGAAAATTTGAATTTTGAGCAAGATTTTCTTGAGAGAATCCTTCCAAATTTCTTAGATTGTTATCATGGCGGAAAGATTGGGGGGAGGTCATCGTCAAAGGGGCCGAGAGGCCATAGAAAGGAGGTTGGACCTCCAAAGGAATTTTTCTTCCTTCTCACCTTCAACAATGAATTCGGATGAGTTGTATCCGGATTTGGATGTGCACAACTCGAGGGGGAAGGCGAAAATTGAGGTAAGAAATCAAATTTTGTTTTGATTCTTTCTTTGAATGATGTATGCTAGAACTAGGTTTTAGTTTTTTGCATATTTGGGGCTTTGGTTGTTGCCATGTTCATTTTGTGATATTGATGATGAATTGTTGAAATTGAGCGTATATGGATTGTGAGTATGTGATTTTTGTTCAAAAATGCGGAGTTTAGCTCTTGTTTGTGAAAATAAAGTGCCTCTCCTTGAAATGCATGCTTTGGTGACTTGTACCTTGATGCTATTTTTGTATGTACATGGTTTTTTGTGGGGAAAAATTGCCGTGTAGGGACGGACTTTGTGTGGAAATTTTTTTTGCGCCGTGTTTTGTGACAGGCTTTTGTTTGAAAATGTGTCGTGTAGGGACGGATCCCTTGTGTTTTTGAAAACGATGTGTGTAGGGACGGATCCCTTGTGTTTGTTGAAAATGTGTCGTGTAGGGACGAATTCCTTGTGTTTGTTGAAAATGTGTGTAGGGACGGATCCTTTGTGTTGAAAAATTTGTGTAGGGACGGATCCCTTTTTTGTGAAAAATTGTGTGTAGGGATGGATCCCCTTTTTTTTGTGAAAAAAGTGTGTAGGGATGGATCCCCTTTTTTGAAAAAATTGTGTAGTGACGGATCCCTTTGTGTTGAAAAATTGTGTGTTTAAGACTTGCCGTATTGGGACGGACTTTTGTTTGGAAAATCGCCGTGTTGGGATGGACTTTTGTTATTTGAAAAATTTCCGTGTTGGGACGGACTTTTGTGCTTTGTGAGATTGCCGTGTTGGGACGAACTTGTGTTATTTGTGAGATTGCCGTGTTGGGACGAACTTTTGTTATTTGTGAGATTGCCGTGTTGGGACGAATTTTTGTTATTCGTGTATTTGTTAAGTATCGTTTATTGACGTACCTTTGCTGTGTTTACCTGCATGAGGAGGCGCCTTCGTCTGGGAAGGCAAAAAGGATGAAGTCACGGGGGTCCCTTGAGGTCGTGGTTGAGTTGTGGAGGAGCATGCCTGATATCTCCCGGGATGGGAGACCTAGCCCTCGGAGGCTAGTTATTGCTACGGGGCTGAATGTGTTCGTGGAGAACCTGGCCGGGATACCGGAGACGCAGAAGAACAAGGGCATCTTCTTGGCCTTGTCTGAGTATTGGTGGGACACCACGTACACCTTCCACTTCAGCTGGGGGGAGATAACGGTGACTCCCACAGATTTTGCTGCCATTACCGGGCTGTCCTTTAAGGGGGAGTTGGTGAAGTGGCGGGACAGGATGTCCGACGAGGTACTGGCCGAGCTGCTTGGCTTTGCGCCTTGGCCTCGTAAGGGCTTGGGTATGGTGTACCACGATGTGGAGGAGAAGATTACAACCAACATCGGGGATTATAGCCGGGGCATTGGGGTACTGACGGCGGAGCAGCTGGCGCACTCGTTCTTGTGGTTTGCCCTCTCCGAGACTTTGTTCTCGAATCATGCCTCTTCCGTTCTTTTCCCTCAGCTGGAGAGTCTGGTGGACTTGGAGAGGGTTTGCGACATTGCTTGGGGCGAGGCGGGCTTGGCCGAGCTCTATTTTTCTTTGGACCAATACAGCCAGGGCGCGGTCAACTCCATGGGGTGCTTTGACTTCGCACTGGAGGTATGAGTTTAGGTGCTTTTGTAGTTTAGCATTTCATCATTTCTCCTTTTCTTTTTCTTTTTCTTGTTCTGAGCACTATCTGCCTTTTTGTTGCAGGTGTGGTGCTATGAGGTTTTCCGGTGCCAGTCGTGGGACTAGGAGGACCAGGCCATGTTTGGGTATCCCGCCATGCTATGCTGGGCTCGCTCTTTGAGAAAGAGGAGTACGAGCCGGGGGAGGATCACTGTTACATATAAGGATATGCGGCAATTCCTGAAGAGGGACAGCCCGGAGGGGTTTCAGCTATACCCTTGGACTCGATATGGAGAGGATGAGCTGGAGGGTGCCCCCGGGGTGACGCGGCAGAGGAAGCTTCTTCGGGGCCTCACTTGCGACTCTATGTATTTGGGGGAGAGGGTGTTCTAGCAGCATGGCACGGGTGTGCCCCCTATGACTCCGAGGGATCCGCCCTTCTGCATGATGAGTCCTATTGATATGGACGTGCTGGAGTACGAGAGGTACCCGGCCAGCGTGAGTGCCGAGGAGTTCATCTTGGAGGGCGAGGAGTATGCGGCTTTTACTAGGCAGAAGTTGAGGATGCCGCAGGTGTTGCCGAGGGAGAGGCGGACTGGCTCGTCGCGTCCTCCAGATATTTCTGTGCATGGGCCGGACTTTACTTATGTTTGCGGGGACTCTTCGAGGAGGAGGGTGTCGGTGCCCATCCCAGAGCATGGTCCTGCCGCCTATCGGGTTGACCCGGATGCTGTGGTGAGTTTGTTTACTCTTTTCCATCTTGGCATCTTGTTCTGTATTTCTCTTTTGTCGAGTATTTTGTATCTCTTTTGCTGTGTATTTATTTTATTGTTTGTTTGTGCAGGTCTCAGGGCGGTCCTTGGACGTGCTTATCCGCCGGTACGTGGGGTTGAGGGCCTTCACGAAGAAGCTTCTGAGGAAGATGTCCTGCGGGTCTTCGCGGAGCGTGGCGGCATTCGATCCGATGCCTTCGAGGAGGTCTGTGGATACTCCTTCTTCGAGGGCTAAGCCGGAGCCACAGCCTGAGGTGCCGGTTCGAGAGCGGCATAGCTTTGATGTGGGGACTTCTTCTGGTGTTCGGAGGCCATAGACCTTCCTCCAGTTCTTTCCTCCGTCGGGTGCGCAGGGTGAGGGTTCGTCCTCGAGAGCTTTATTCAACCCTTTTGCTGGGCTTGATCCTTTGGAATTCTTCGAGTACTCAGTTGAGGAGGGAGCTGAGGTCTCTGACGACGAGGAGGTGACCGCCTTCGAGATGCAGGAGTTCTCGGCAACCGAGGGCGACGATGATGAGGATTCGGAGTAGGATTCCTTTTTCTTCCCCTTTTTTGTTGTGTTGTGTTTTTTTTGTATTGTAGCAGACATTTGTAATGGTAATAAAACACTTGTATTTGTCATAGCAAGGTATTTTATTTGTGATGTATTGATTTATTTTTTATTCCGGGGATGTGAATGTGTGGCCCTCGGGATTGAACCGTTTTAAGGGTCGCTGTTCACCTCAGTTTGAAGACACCGGTTTTATTGAAAAATGGAGTCGCCACGCCATTTTGATTTCCTCAAAACTTTGAAAAAAAGGATAAGGGTCCGGAGGTTAAGTTACTCCTTGGGAAGAACGTTTGGCGTTCACCCAAGGAGCCTTGCAAAAGCAAGTCTTCCTAGATCTGAAGTTTGTGCTTGTATGTGCGCTCGTGTGTGTGTGTGTGTGTGATTTGAAAAGAGGAGGGAATGTGCCAAGTTTATCTGCCGGACGTATAAACCGTTTAAGTAGGTTATAGCTCGGGATTCCTTGGATTTGATGTTTTCGGGATTTTGATCCCGTGCTCATTTTGGACTTATGATCACCATGACGGGACTTTTCTACCCTCCTGTTAGGTTAATCAACCATGGTAGGCGTAATAGCCTTGGTATGTCTTAAACTAACGTTCTTTGGGGATTTAGTCACATGTGATCGGGAGGGGCTCGTCTTTTAAGTCCAAGAATGAGACTCTTTAGAAAAGGAGGAATATTTTCCCATAATCCTACATCTTGAGACGATAAAGATTCATACGGACATTTTATGTTCGTCTCAAGTGATTATTGGAGATGTCGGGACTAAGATCCGTCGATTTCTAAAGGGACAACGATTATGGCATTTTTGTGATGGAAACGATGTAAAGATGGAGTCTTTACACCGATCCTCACCACGAAATGCTTCAAGAACCAAGGGACTAGGGGAAAGGGGTATAAAGATTGGATCTTTATACTCATCCTATGTCTTTCATGCCTTAAGAGGCTATTAGACAATCCTCGGAGAGAGATACATCTTTTAGGGACATGGGGAGAATGACATTAAAGTAAATATTGCATTTTTAATGTAAATAATACAATGAACATCATTAAACTAGAGAAATAATGTAAAAGAAATGATCTTTATGGCTCTTCCTATGTCCTTTAAGACCTCATAAGGTGGACAATCCTTGGAAAGCTAGATCAAGGGAATGGGATGACATAATATGAATAAAGATTGCATTTTTATGTAAAAAGATAAAGGGACATCACATTATCATGTGGTAGATCTTCCCTAGAACAAGCCACTTGTGGAACCTTGTTCATCCTTGGGAGAGGATCTCCAATGAGTCCTATGTGTAGGGGGAGTGGAAATATGATGATTACATTGCAAAGATAAGAACTTTAAGACAATAAATCAATATATATGATAAATAACAAGAATATAAATGACAAATAGTAAGTAAAGCAATATAATGAGAGTAAATCAAGGGGAAAGGAAGGAGAGATTACCAATGTTGGTTCTCCCTATCTCCCAAGGGGATTTTCCTATTTAGGAATAGATTAGGATGGGATTTGTGTATGAGGGAGGTGAGTTTTGAGTGTTTTTAGTTTCAAGAAATTCGTGCCTTAATTTAGGCAGAGCAACATTGCTGAAATTTACCCCCCCCTTTTAATATGAATAGAGGAGGCCTCTATTTATAGGCTACAGTGTGCTTCCTAAAGAAGTCGCCCGGCGTGAATCTGCGGCAAAAGAAGCCGCCCGGCTTTATCGTCTATCATGTCAGCATGTTTCTAGATTCATGCAAGGTGGTAGCTAGGGGCTTCTTTCCAGCGAGGTCCTGCTTGGAATTCTAATTCCTAGCAGGTCCTTCCTCCCTTGGAAAGTTTGGAAAAGTTCTCAAATTGATCCTAAACTTTATGAAAGTTTGGGGAATTGCCCGAAAACTTAACCGGAAGGCATGAGCCAGATTTGGGTACTTACAGAAGCCCCTCGGCAATGGTACTTGCGAAGCAAGTGGGGTTGTCGATAAAAGTGAGAATCCAATCTGGTGAACTGCCGAGATGGATTGAGATTGGGTGACCAATGAGGTCGAGTGGCTGTACCTTTGGAAGGCTACCTACGTATCCCGGGGGAATCAAGCCATGATCGTAGTTCTGGGTCCACTGGGGAAAGGGTGTCATATGTGACGGATTGGCTGAACCTAAAGTAGGCTACCTACGTATCCCAGGGGAATCAAGCCATGATCGTAGTTCGGAATCCACTGGGGAATGGCGAAGAGAAACTGGTCTCATGCTCTGAAGATGGAAAGGAAGTGACCTAAGAGGTCGAATGACTGGTCCCGCTAGGGATATGCCAAATGACGGGAGTGACCAATGTGGTCGAATGGTTGGACCTTTTGAAAGGCTCACGCACTACTGAGAAGTGGTAAAGGAAGGGGTGATCAATGTGGTCGGATGGCTGGACCTTTTAAAAGGCTACCTATGTATCCCGAAGGAATCAAGCCGTGATCGTAGTTCGGGATCCACTAGACAGTTAGGAACATATCTAGGGTCCTCAGAATTTTGACAATTCAGAGGCTGTCACCTTAAGAAGCTATAGCTTACGTCGCTATCGCGGAGATAGAGGTAGCTAAAGCTTGAATTTGACAATTCGGAGGCTGTCACCTTAAGAAGCTATAGCTTACGTCGCTATCGCGGAGATAGAGGTAGCTAAAGCTTGAATTTGACAATTCGGAGGCTGTCACCTTACGTTATCCCATTTGGCGATATTAGAGATTTCCCGGAGGAGACGTTATCCGCTTTGGCGATAACGGAGATTTCCCGGAGGAGACATTATCCCATTTGGCGATAACGGAGATTTCCCGGAGGAGACGTTATCCCATTTGGCTTTAACGGAGATTTTCCGAAGGAGACGTTATCCCATTTGGCTTTAACGGAGATTTCCCGGAGGAGACGTTATCCCATTTGGCGATAACAGAGATTTCTCGTAAGAGACGTTATCCCATTTGGCGATAACGGAGATTTCTCGTAAGAGACGTTATCCCATTTGACGATAACAGAGATTTCTCATAAGAGACGTTATCCCATTTGGCAATAACGGAGATTTCCCGGAGGAGACGTTATCCCATTTGGCGATAACGGAGATTTCTCGAAGGATACGTTATCCCATTTGGCGATAACGGGGAATTTTGGGAGAAAACGTTATTCCTTTTGAAGGTAACAGAAGATTTTGGGAGACAATGTTATTGCATTTGGAGATAACGGAGGATTTTGGGAGACAACCTTATTCCATTTGGAGATAACGGAGGATTTTGGGAGACAACGTTATTCCATTTGGAGATAACAGAGGATTTTGGGGACAACATTATTCCATTTGGAGATAACGTAAAATTTTAGGAGACAACGTTATTCCATTTGGAGATAACGGAAAATTTTGAGAAAGCGTTATTCCATTTGGAGATAATGGGAAATTTTTGGAGAAAACGTTATTCCATTTGGAGATAACGGGAAATTTTTGCTTAAATGGAAAGTCCAGGGGCAAAAATGTAAATTCAGTCTGAGTCGAATGAAGCCACCCGTCATGAGATGGGGAAAAAGAAGCCGTCCGGCTTGAAACCTAATTTCACCAGATTGTTTAAACAGAAGGGGGACGGGCAACAGCAGCCATTGTTGCTGTTGTTTGGTCGAGGAGAGAGGAGAGAAAAGAGAGAGAAACGGCAAGGAGGAAACATTTTGCCTCGCCAAGCGCGTCGGACTTTGTCTCAAGTTGCGAGGTTGAGACGGAGGGAGTTCGTGAGGACCGAGCGGAAGTATGACTTCGCGGTGCCCACTTCTGAGTTCTATCCCGGTAAAAGGGAGCACAAGTCCATGAAACCTCAATTGATTGGGGTAAGCACTATCGATTTACTCGATTTCATCGATTTTGATTGATTTTTGATTGATTAGAGCTAGACTAGAATTTTGGGAATTTTTGGATTTTCTTGGTGATTTTGTTGATGATTTTATGGATTTGACAATTAACCTACGGGGCTAGGGATATGGATAATCATGCATGTGCAATTTATTTGAAGAAATATGAGAATGACTCATTTTTTTTGAAAATAGAGTGAGAAAAATAATGCCTAAAATGGGACGGAGTTTTTGCATGGGCTAGAACTACGTCAACTCCTGATCATGGATGTGAAAACAAGATTTTGGAAAATTTAATGATTCATGCATGCCATTTTGAAAGATTAAAATTTATATGCAAAGAATTTTGTGAAAACTGGAATTTTTGTACTTGGGAGAGCATGTGCTCGGGGTGACGTGTTTCAAATGATGAAAGACACGTGTTCTAGGAAAATGATGCTAGAAAACTTCTTATGAATGCTTTTCTTTGGCAATGTGTGCATTATTTTGTGAATATGCATGCTTCTGAGATAAGTTGAAGTTCTAACATACCTTTTCTGTGCTTACCTGCAGAAGAGCAAATCACGGGGACCCTCTGAGATAGCGGTGAAATTGTGGGAGAAGATGCCTAACTTTGAGAAGGATGGCCACAATCCTAGGCAGCTAGTGGTGGCGACAGGTCTCCATTCTTTTGTCGAGGCTATCTGCCGAGGCACTCATGTGACGTCCAAGAGCAAGGGGCTGATCCAAGCTCTTTCTGAGTTTTGGTGGGACACCACTCACAGCTTCCATCTGGGCTGGGGAGAGGCTACGGTGACTCCCGTCGATTTTACAGCTATTACTGGCCTAAGGTTCACTGATCGGCCTGTGACCTAGAGGGATCACATTTTTGAGGCTGAGTTCAGGGACTATGTGGGGTTTGACCTCCGTCCAAAGGGGCTAGGGATGGAGACTCGCTTGGTTGAGATTCAGATTTTGAAGTTTATGGAGGGATTTACAGCTAATGAGGTGACTGCCCACCAGCTCGCGAGAGCTTTCTTGTGGTTGACTCTATCTGTCACCATTTTTGCCAATTCTGGGACGGTTGGCGATGATTTTTTTGCTGGACTCTTTGGTTGACTTGGCCACGGTTGGGGAGGTCTCTTGCGGTGAGGCCGGATTGGAGGAGCTTTATTTTGCTCTGGATATGTACAGCCGGAACAAGGCTGCTTTGATGGATTGCTTTTCTTTTGCCATGTAGGTATTCTTGTTTTTCTTTCTCTCTTTTCCTTTTGTGTCCTCAAGGTTTTATGAGAGAAATGACCTTTATGTTCTGACATGCAGGTCTGGTTTTGCGAGGTGATTGGGCTCTTTCCCTGGAACCAGCAGAGTGATCCCGCTATCTTCCCGGCTATGGTGCACTGGAGAGGTGAGGCTAGGGACAAGTTCACCGGGAAGACCCAGATCACTTTTGACTACAAGTTGGTGAGGCCTGTCATCAACGGGGACAGTTGTGAGGGGTTGAGCTTATATCCTTGGGGGAGATATCCGGAGGCTCTTATGGGAGATGCCGTAGTTGTGATTGACCTGTGACATCATCTACTTGGGGGACCGGTTTTCCAGGCATCACGGTCATATCCCTCCTTTGGGTGCCATTACTCCTCATGATCCTCCTCCTTTCATGTTGCAGCCCAGGCACTGTTCAGAGGATGAGAGGGACATATATAAGGTTGGTTTGGCTGCGGAGGATTATTTTGATGTATGCCACCTTTGTGGAGGAGCGTCTGAGGATGCCACAGAGGTTGGTGAAGATAACTGCTGCCCAGGGGTACGAGGAGGCAGAGCAGACTGATCCACCTATTCCTCCAGCTCACCTTTCTTATGTGGTGAATGGGGTGCCGAGGAGGCTGATGGTGCCTGTTCCAGACACGAGAGACGCTGAGTTTACTTTTCCGGCTGACAGCATTGTAAGTAACTCTGGATCCCCTTTTTTTTCGGCTTTTCTCTTTTCTGCAATTCTAAACTTCTCTGGGATTTTCTGAGCTTTTCTTCTTTCGTAGGTCCCTGCTCGCACTTACGACACTCAGGTGCGGCAGAACAGGGGCTGGAAGCAGCTAGCTCGGTCTCTCTTGAGGAAGCTGGCTTTCGCGTCGAGGGCTGTGGGAAATGCACAGGAGCCTGAGCGCAAGAGGAGGCATGTCGGGAGCACGGCTTCTACATCATCAGCCTCGGAGTACTACTCATCCTCTACCAGTGGCGTGCCTCGGGGACAAGGGCCTAACACTGATATTCTAGAGCATCTAGCGGAGTACGAGCATGTGCCCGTCACCTTGACCGCCATGAGCGATGATGAAGACCTGCTGAGGGACCCCGAGCTCTACGAACTGAGCAACGACGATGAGTTGGAGGTTTAGGGTTCTTTTGATGCACACTTAGAGAGGGAGAGAGAAAACAATGAACAAATGATGAACAATTTGTATTATTTTTTATTTGGGAGCCGATGAGGCAAAGACATGTAATGATCTTTTTTTTTTTTATATTATTATTGGTATTTTATAGTTTTGCAAATTACTTGAGCCTCGGGGCAATTTTTTGCATGTAAATGGGGCGAAAATTAAGCCGAAATGTGTTATGGTGGTATATGAATGTATGAATGGTGTTTGGGAATGTTTTTGTGCAGGTTTTATTCAGAAAGTGGGGTGAGAATCCCACTTGGGCAGCAGCTTTGATTGCTGCAGATTTTTTTCTGCAGAAGCGGATGAAGCCGCCCGGCTAGGACCTGGGAAAAAGAGGCCGCACGGCTAGGTGTCTTGTCTAAACTGGTTTTATGCATATAAACCAAGGAGGGGTCTTTTTCATTTCATTTTCAACTTTGGCCATTCCCCGCTAATTTCAAAGCACATTTTTTTACCAAAAATTGTCAAGTCCGATCACTGCCATGGAGAAATCGGTCCGATTGCCAAAGGGGAAAAGAGATCATTTTCTTTCCAACCTCCAGTCTTGGATGAGACACAACTTTTAATCTCACAAGGGGCTTTTCAACAACACCTTCAAAATCAAATCTTTATGGCATTTGAAGGATCTTCCGCCCGATTTGGACCTTTTGAGAGCAACAGCAAGATTTTGGGACATCCGGAGACATGTTTACTGCTTTTCTTACAACGAAATCGTTCCAACCTTCGAGGATTTTTGGGCATTGATTGGAGGTCCAGAAATTGAGGCCATTTTGATTCCTTTGACCGGGGATTTGCCAGTGACCGTAAAGTTGGCATCTTTTCTGCAAATTTCTCCGAAAGAAGCCGAAGGGATGATGATAGCTCCTGACAGGATCGACATTTCTGATATTCCGAGCAGATTCGGGTTTCCGGGTATTGTTGCAACCACGGCATCTATGGATGCTTTCATTCTCTGCGTATTCTCTTCCTATTCACTGCCGAATCCTTCGGAGTGTGCCATAGCGGTCTTTTGGACATGGTCAGAGACTGGAGGGCTGGGAGATATTGTCCCACTGATTTTGGGAGAGACTCTGCACGTCATCGATAGGATGGCTAGGGGGACCTTTTCATGCGGTCTGGGAGCCCAACTATACTGACTTTATGGTTGCAGGAGAGACTCTGGGCTTTACCTGGGGCTTTTGCCTACTCAATGTCCTTGGGTAATTTCTCGGAGGGGTGCTCCGAGACAACAGGATTAGGGTAGCTGGGAGCTGACGATGGCTTGGCTGTCTACCTCGGATATTCATTGATGGGTACCTCACTGGAGGTTGCAGACTCGTAGAACATTTCATGAGTCCTACATAGTGAGGGTTATGGGGCTATCTTTGTCATCTTTCAACATTCCCTGCTTAGTGTCTAGACAGTTTGGGACCTTGCAGGAGCCATTGTATGACTGGGAGGACATTCGCACCATGGAGGTGGCACCTTTTGACATGAGAAGTCCAGATAGCCTCCCCTTTTTCTCAAGAGCATGGACATATGCCGCTTTTCCTCCCATGGCCATTCTCAAAAAACAGGAAGAGTACCATTTTTACCACAGCCTACTTGGATTGGTATGAGAGAGAGATGAGGGAGACTCAGATTGTTTTGGGAAAGAGGCGCCAAGCCTTATTGGGTGCTGATAGTGACCCTAGCTGGACTTTGAGGGAGGCCGAGGCAAAGGCTAGTCGCCATAACCACTCGGGCGATCTTATTAGAGACATGGAAGTCCGATATGAGAGATTATCGGAGGTTTCTTCCCTCACTGAGGCTCAGCAGGAGGAGGTAAGGACTCGTGCCAGGGTAGAGAAGGCACTTATTGACACAGGTTTGATGGAGGCTCCAGTGAGGATTCTTGAGATAGGGATGAGGGAGACAGACATCATTGAGAAGAAAAGGAAGAACACTCGAAGAGGTCGAGGTAGAGGAAAGAAGAACAAGGAAGACTCTGTTGCTGACAACTGACAGGCCTATTCCGAGCATCTACTTATTTGCCTTTTGCAAACACATTAGCTGATTAGGTCTTTTATTGTATGTTTTTGTCTTTGTAGCAGGTTAGGAGAGTCAAGAGTAGACCGTGCTTGAACTCATCAAGAAGTTTTTAATTTGTAATAACAAGAGATATTATCTTAGAAATTGTTCAAGACACATTTCATGAAAATTTGAATGTCTTATTTATTGTTTAGACCGAACCATTTCTGGCTGCCTACGTTCCCCTTTTACAAGAAAGGCTAAGGGGCTCAGGTCTTCGTAGTTCATTCTAATGAAATTTTGGATTTTTGTTTGGTTTTTTTTGTTTTTTTTTGGTGCAACCCTGTTTTCTGCCTAGACTGCCCTTTTCAGGGTTTTCAGCCTAGCTGGGTATTACTCTTTTTGCACTATTATTTTTCTTCCTTTTTTTATGTGCGACCCTATTTTCTGCCTAGACCGCCCTTTTCAGGGTTTTCAGCCTAGCTGGGTATTACTCTTTTTGCACTATTATTTTTTCTTTTTTTTTTATATTTTGTTTTAGACATAGTACCGGCGGAGCTTGTCACCTTTGACCGGGTGAACAAAGGGATTGCCGTCCAAGTCTACAAGCTTCATTGCTCCTCCCGATAGTATTTTCTGCACTACGTACGGGCCAATCCAAACAGGTTCCCACTTTCCTAGAGGGTTGTCTCTAGTAGGGGGCTTCTCTTTAGTACCAAATCTCCTTGTTTGATATTTCTGGCCTTGACCTTTTTGTCGAATGCCCAGGCCATTCGCCTTTGATAGGCTCGGGTATGTTCCATGACCTTTAGTCTCCTTTCATCAAGTAGGACGAGCTCATCATGTCGGCTACGCAACAATTCTACTTCGTTGATGCTATTTTCCAAGAGGACTCTTAGTGATGGAATTTCCAACTCTGCTGGCAGTACCGCTTCCATTTCGTAGGTCAAGGCGAAAGGGGTTTATCCCGTTGCTATTCTAACAGAAGTTTTGTAGCCCCAGAGTGCTAGATGTAGCTTTTCAGGCCAGTCACGACCGCGAGTGGCCATCTTTCAGATGATTCTCTCAAGTGTCTTATTTGCAGCTTCTATCGCACCATTGGTCTGAGGCTTGTACGGGGATGATTTGTGGCGAGTGACTTTGAATTCTGACAATAATCTATCGCAGTCTCCTCAAAGTGTGTCCCATTATCCAAGATGATTCATTTGGCACCCCATATCTGCACATGATATTTTCTTTGACAAACTGGACCACTTTCTTGGAAGTGAGGACCTTATAAGACTTTGCTTCCACCCATTTCGTGAAGTATCCACTGCCACTAACAAAAAATCATGCCCATTGCTTCCAGCTGGGGCTATCTTCCCTATAACATCAATGCCCCAAGTTGCAAATAGCCAAGGAGTCGTCATGCAGTACAGGTCATGATGCGAAAGATGATTAAGGTTGGCAAACCGTTGGCATTTGTCTCACTCTCGAACATGCTGAACATAGTCTGTTTCCATGGAGATCCAGTAGTAGCCCATTCTGAGGATAACTTGCATCAATGCTTTGGCATTCATGTGAGGACCGCAGGGACCATTATGGACTTCGCTCATTAGCTCTCTTGCCTTTTATTTGGTGACACACAGAAGGAGTGGTCCTTGGTATCGCTTTTTGTACAGATCGCCTCCTAGGATGACATAGTGAGAGGCCAGCCACTTCAAGGCTTGCAAGCTTTTGACTTTGATGCCTTCCTTCAGCTTACCTTCTTCGTCTCTAAATGCCGACTCCCCATCTTTGAGAAACTGGTAAATTTGATTGTACCAAGGTTCCTTGACGAGTTCAGGTCCCAATTCTATTTCGCAACAGAAGGCTGGGGCTTCCCTTCTACCCACTCTGAATGGTTTTACTGCCTTTCCCTCGGGGATCTCTACCAATGAGGCTAGAGTAGCTAAGGCATCTGCAAATCTATTCTTGTCTCTTGGCAAGAAGTGGAAGGTCACTTCTCTGAACTGCTCTGTCAATTCTTCCATATAGGCATGATACTTCTGTAGGTTAGGATCCACAGTCTTCCATTTGTTAGAGACCTGGTTGATAATCAGGGCTGACTCTCCCTAGACCTCGAGTTCATTGACATTTCTTTCTAGAGCAGCCTCCAAACCAGCTATACAGGCTTCATACTTTGACGCATTATTTGTGACAGAGAAGTTCAACTTGACGGCTATTGGCATATGCTCATCTTTCGGGTCTACCAATAGCATTCCTATGCCATTTCCCCTTTTGTTAGCAGCTCCGTCAAAGAAGAGTTGCCATCGATTCTCATCAACAACGAAGATCCCTTCATCTGAAAACTGGGGTTCAGGCCCTCGGTCCTCATTGCTAGGGAAATTTGCCAGATGGTCTGATAGCGCTTGACCCTTGATTGCCTTTCTTGTTACATAGTTGATGTCAAACTCTGCTAGGAATAATGACCACTTTTCTAGGTGAATCAAAAGGGAAGGTTTGTCGAAGATATACTTGATGGGGACCATTTTTGAGACCAAATTCACATAATGGGTCTGCATGTAGTGCTTCAGTATTCCGACCACCCAGACTAGTCCTGCACAAGTCTTTTCACATGCCGAGTAATTGAGCTCACTCCCTTGCAACTTTCGACTCATGAAGTAAATGGCATTTTCTACCCGAGAATCCTTCTTTTCCTGGGCCAGCATAGCCCCAACTGCCGTGTCAGTGACAGTGAGATAGAGCAGAAGAGGTTTTTATCCATGCTGGGGGCACAATACTGGGGGATTTACTAGGTACGCCATGATTTGGTCAGAGGCATCCTGGCATTCTTCATTCCATTTTGTATCGACGTTTTACTTCATAAGCTTGAAGATGGGCTCACACATGGTAGTCAGCAGATTGATGAAACGACTGATGTACTGTAACTTGCCCATAAAGTTTTTGACTTCTGTCTGGGTTCGAGGTGGTCTCATGTCCATTATGGCTTTGATCTTTCGGGGATCGGCTTCAATGCCTCGCTCTGTGACCATATACCCAAGCACTTTTCCCCTTGTCACTCCAAAGGTGCATTTTGTAGGGTTCAGTCTCATAGAATGTTGTCTTAACCGCTCAAAGAACTTTCGTAGGTCGACAAGGTATTGTCCATCCACACCTTTAGAGTGGATAATCATATCATCGACATAGACCTCGATTTCCTTGTGGATCATGTCATGAAAGAGTGCAGTTGCTGCCCTTTGATACGTAGCCCCAGCGTTTTTTAACCCAAAAGGCATCACCGTATAACAGTACGTCCCCCATGGTGTGGTGAAAGCTGTCTTTTCCTGGTCCTCTTCGGCCATCATGATCTGATTGTAGCCAGCAAAACCATCTACGAAAGACTTGACTTCGTAGTCAGCCGTGGCGTCTACTAAAATGTCTATGTTTGGCAACGGGTAATCGTCCTTGAGACTGGCTTTGTTTAGATCCCGTAAATCCACACAGCAGGGCACTTTCTCGTTGGCTTTAGTCACAGTCACGATATTCGACAACCAGGTCGGGTATTCAATAACCCTGATGAATCCTACCCGCAGCATCTTTTCAATTTCCTCCTTGACCCGCAGGGACCACTTTGGCTTAATTTTCCTTAGCTTCTATTTTACAGGCTTGGCATCGGGTGTCAAAGGGAACGTGTGTTCCACAATTGAGCTATCCAGCCCCGGTATGTCCTTGTAAGACCAGGCGAACACATCTACATACTCTCTGAGCAGATCAACCAATCTGTCCTGTTCAGCCCCTTGAAAGAAGTTCCCGATTTGTGTCTCTTTAGGTTCCTCGATAGTACCCAGGTTAACACTAGTCAAAACCTCCTCGGCAGCTTGGGCACGGTTTTCCTCTTTATCAGTAACCTGCTTAAAGATTTCTTTAATGTATTGTTCATTTAGTGTGTTTGCATCTTGTTCAAATGAATCATTATTAACTGTTGTTAGGTTATTAGTTAATTTATCATTTGTTAAGTTGGCAATAAGGGGATACTCGGAAAGATCTATCATTTCATTTAATGCAAAGGGAAAGATAACATTGGCGACATACTCATAATCTTCAGGCGTGAGGCCATCAGATGACTCGGAGGACTGAAATTCAAAGACTCCTGACTCTAGAGAATGGATTACAGGGTGTTTGACAGGACTAGACCGAGAGGGACGGGGGACCAATCCAAGCTCCGTGATCATTTGTTGTCGGCTGGCTATTGGCCTTGAAAACATCTCCCAATTCTTCAAACGCATCTCTGTCTTAGTCACTAGAGTGCGGGGATCAAAGGGTTCTTCACTGCCGTCTCCAATTACCGCAACTGTCTCATCATCTGAGCTGAAATCGATCTAGTCAGGAATCTGAGCTTCTTCATCAAACAGCTTCTGTAAAACTGGCTCATTATCCTCACTGCTGGGAACTTCTATCTGGATGATCTTCGGGAGGACTAAGTCAAAGGTGGAGAAATCCATTACCCCTGATGGGAAGAGTGCTGGCTTTTTGAAGCAGTCTGGGCTTCCTTTGAAGACATACTTGTTCTGAACAGTGGTGGTAGCCCCAGGAATATTCGGCAAGTCAAGAAACATCCTCCGAATGGGATTGGCCAGCTTTCCATGAGCCTTTTCAAGGTTTTCCATAAGACTCTTCCTCACAAATTGCTGACTATCACTCTCATCATACTGGGTCTCACCTTTTATGAAGTACTTGGCTAGAGACAAGCTGTAAGGACGGAAAGGGACCCCTTCATTTTGCTTTTCCAAAACTATTCCCCTAGCTTTTCTGTCATCCTGAGGATGTGGTTTGTAGCCTAGACCATGTCAGGTGGTTTGTTCTCTTGCATCGATGACAGTGTTGCGACCCTGAAGCCTTTTACCCAATCCAAGTCCCGGAAGATAACTCATCTTTCTCATCATTCGCATGGCAGGAGGTATTTTGTCAGAGGTAGTAGTGAGGTCTGCACATCACACTTGCACCTTAGAGGTGGCCATAGAGAAGCCGGTTAAGGTAAGCCCTTCATCATCATGTTTGATCTCCAGTATCGGGATAGCTCTGGTGTTGGTCCCTTCCACAGTAACACTGTCTCCATATATAGTCATGATAGTTCCATCATCAGACTGGAACTTGACGCACTCGTGCAGGGTAGAGGCCACCCCATTTATCTGGTGGATCCAGGGTCGTCCTAGCAAAGCGGTAAATGAAATGGGGATGTCAATCACTTGGAAGTCTACATCCATGACCTTCTTTCTGAACCACAATTTTAGAGTCGCAATCCCCAAAACTGACCGAGCAGTGGAATCATAAGCCTTAATAGTCTGACTGGATGACTTTAAGTCCGTAGGCTTCAAATCTAGCAAGTCCAACATTTTTGCTGGCAGGACGTTCATTGCAGACCCTCCATCAACTAACACCCTTGGTACCCAGCGTTCTTTCAACTGGACAGTGATCTAGAGCGGCTCAGTATGATTAGCCCCGTATTTTGGTAAATCCAGGTCAGTGAAAGTGATGATGTTCCCATAGTGAATGTTTCCGATCATTTGGACGACCTCATCTGGGGTGACATCTATGGGCACCATGGTCTTGGCCAAGCTTTCTTCTAACTTTAGTTTGTGAGGATAGAAGGAGGTTAACAGGGACCAAAGGGAAATATTGGCTTGGGTGCACTTTAGCTGAGTCAACACCGGGTCTTCCTTCTCAGAGTCTAACTTTTCTACTTCGAGCTTATAAGGTAGCTCCACATTCATCTGCCCAGACCGAGTCATCACATAGACATTAGACTTTCCCGAGTCATTAGCCCTATTAGAAGATTCCTTTAGCTCCTTCAAGGTTAAAGGTGGGCCTTTGCTGGCATACGACCAACTTGCTGATTGATTTGGTTCACAACATTACCGGAGGTATAGGCGGCTTCACGAATCTGATCCCAGGTTACAGGCTTTCTGGCTCTTTCTGAATTCTGAGTCCCCCATTGATTTAGTAACTTGATGATCTCAGTTTCTTCTTCCTCACTCAAGGCCTTGACAGTTTCATTCAGGCTTTTCAGAGTCAACATGCAACAGGAGTTATCATTCCCGGGGTTTGGAGGTTTGCTAGTGGCTTCATCATCTTGCCATAGCAACTTCTTCAGCAACGTAGGGTCACACTCCTCATCACTGTCAAGCATATCCCTTCTTTCCTTCGGGGTCAACCTTTTAACGACATCTTTGACATTGGCCAAACACTTCCTGAAGTGGGAGATTCCATCATCGATAAGAGTTTCTTCAAGATCGAACCTTTTAACAAGTTCCAGGTCCTTACCTTCGGGAGGGTTTTCTGGGCTAGTTGGCTTTTGGGCGAGCCATTCTTCTACTGTCCCTTTTGGCATCTCAACCGTGTCTTCCTCAGTCTCACTATAATAGCTTCCATTGAAACCTTCATCCTGACTCTGATAACCAATGGTGGAAAAGGATGGTCGGGATATTTGACGCCATATAAGGGGCGTTCTGAGCTCTTCCTCTGGCGTAGGGATTACCAAGAAAATGTCATTGTCATCATAAGATAGGAAGGGGACCGGGGTCGCCTCAAACTTTAAGACCCTTTCTAAAGCTTCCGTACATTCTCTCTTGGATAATGGCTCAGGGGTGACCCTTAATACTGCAATAGAGTCTACCTTTCCTGACGGAGGCCCAGTCTCAATGAGGCTTATATATTCTAGATCAACGGGTGGAGCCCAATTCCCTTGCTCAGCTAAAGCTTCGATCAAGTTTCTCCATTCACCAACCAGGTCTCTATAAGGAGTATTGAATTCTAAGATGCTGAACTCATATTTTTCCTCATCTGAGCTTGCGTCCATTTTCTCCTCTAAGCTTCTGCAAGAGTGGCAGTTGCATTCGAGGTAATACCATCCTCATTCTCAGGTCTGTGGTTCTCTACCCCATCCGATCCTTTGGGTTTCATTCCGATTGGCTCTACATTCATACCCTCTACCGAGCTGTCATCGTCACTGTAAATCAGCCCATTCCTGTTCTCATTTCCGACCGACTCTTCACTGCCGCTGTCTGGGAGAGAGGCAAATTCACAGGCGATGAAAAAGCTGGAAAGGTTAAACTGGTCAAAAGCCTCATTGGGGTTATTTGCGGATCTATACCCGGGAAGGATGACAAAGAGATAGTTAGACTGGTACTGGAGTTTTGGGATCAGCTGAGATGGTCCGTACTGAGGAGGTGGGATAAATCCCATGGGATAATGCAGAGACTGGGAAACTGGGGTAGCTGTAGCATTTGTTCTCTGTTGGTAGTGAACAAAGCAGGTTCTTATCTGAGGAGGTGAGGGCATTGGAGCCCTAATGGCTTGGGATGCTGGGAAAGACTGAAAAGGGGTAGTCCTGGGTAAGGGATCATATGTGGATGGAGGAGGGCATTAGTTGTAGGATGGAGGGGTTGAAATCACTATTTCCGGGGTTTCATCTTCCACCATGACCAAAGAACCATTGGCTTCGACTACCATCTGAACCCCGTGACGGCGTAGAGCATCGATGAGAATGGCTTGCTGTTCTTCATGGACCTTATGACTGTTTTCCAAGGCTAGGGCTAGCTCTTCCTCTCTAGTCACCGGATTACCCATACCACCACTGCTTTCTGTCAAATCTGTCATTCTAAACCTCTGGACTGACAAAACTGACGATTCTGACGAACTATCTGAGCCTGAAGTTTCCGCACTGAAAAGCCGCTGACATGATATTCTCACCCAATTCTTTCTCGCTGCGGGAAAGGGATAGGCAAGGTTTAGACTCGGGGGTAGGTGTTTGGGCTAAAGGCTCAAGTAATATGCAATTGAGAATCTTCATGTTTACTTAAAACAGTGTCTTTTAATTATTTCTATTTGGTTGGAAAAGGTTGCCCTTCTTTTTCGCAACTACTCTAGATCCTGGATCAGTGGGTTCCGTCACTACGTCTATAAGCCCCTCGTTTTCCACCTGTATTTCAACATACCAGGGTGGACAGCCCCGGGCGAGGGTCTTATAGGGCACGCGGATCCCACTGACCGAGAGAGAAGAACGGTCCTAGGGTCTAGTGGGTCATAGGATTTTTTAATGCACGAGCGATGCGAATTATAGTCAATGTCAATGCCGTGAAAGTCAAGTCTTTTAGCCTCAACAAAATTTCGGCAGAGTTTCTCTTACGCGATAGACGTTTGACTTCGGCATTGTCCAAGGAAAATAATAGGCATGGGTCGGACGTTAAAAGTCGAATGACACGGCGTCACATTGAGCGTTGTTGCATACTTTGTGCAAGTCAAAGTCAAAGTCAATGCCAGGGTCAAGATTTTGCCAATTTTTGCCTAACAAAATTTTGGCATGGCTTCGCTTGTGCGAGGAATCTTGATCTTTGGCACGGGCTCGGATTTGACTTTTACATACCCCGTGCGGGTCAAAGTCAAAGTCAATGCCGGGGTCAAGATTTTTCCAATTTTGCCTAACGAAATTTCGGCATGGCTTCGCTTGCGCGAGGAATCTTGACTTTTGGCACGGGCTCGGGTTTGACTTTTACGGGGGTACACTACGAGGCTGTATAACACGGTCTAGACCAAAAACCAACCAAAAAGTCACGGTTTTAAAAGTGTGACATGGACTAATGCATTGGTCGACACTGGCTGCCATGGGGAGTTTGGGATGATTCTCTGCGCGCCCGGGAGCATCGTAACACTGTCCGTGACTGCAGCTGAACAACCATCCCGGGTTAAAAGGACGTGTGTGCAAAGTGTACAGTATATATAGTGCGCGTAGTGTGCGGTATCCTAAAAAATTCTTTTTTGAGTTAAAATAGAGATTTTCATCATGTGTTTTAAAAGAATGTTTTTGGGGACGGGGAAAATGTAACACATAGGCACATAAATTTTCTGGAACCTGGCCAGACTCAGGACTGAATAGCCCCAAGCTGCCATGGCTTCCAGATTAACCTCAGAAAAGTGTCCTGGTGGAACTGCGAATGAAGCCGCCCGGCTTAGATCCAGGCAGATCAAGCCGTCTGGCTAGATTCAACAGCTTTCCAGGTTCCAATTTGCTTCATTTCCAGACTGTTTCTCCGGGCATTTTTGGAAACTTTCAGCTTCAGAATGGCACCTGTTCATTATTCAGAGTATGCACAAGCCAAAAAAGAATACAAAGATGCATGAAAAAGGAAAATCGCACAAGCACAAAAATCGAACCCAAGACGGAAGGCTAACCCTCATAAACGTTTCCAACGTTTCTTATGAGAAAAAGAAGTTTGGAAACATTTACATTTCCCCAGCAGAGTCGCCAAACTATGAATGTGTAGCCCTCGGGATTGAACCATTTTAAGGGTCGCCGTTCACCTCAGTTTGAAGACACCAGTTTTATTGAAAAACGGAGTCGCCACGCCATTTTGATTTCCTCAAAACTTTGAAAAAAAGGATAAGGGTCCGGAGGTTAAGTTACTCCTTGGGAAGAATGTTTGGCGTTCACCCAAGGAGCCTTGCAAAAGCAAGTCTTCCTAGATCCAAAGTTTGTGCTTGTATGTGCGCTCGTGTGTGTGTGTGTGATTTGAAAAGAGGAGGGAATGTGCCAAGTTTATCTGCCGGACGTATAAACCATTTAAGTAGGTTATAACTCAGAATTCCTTGGATTTGATGTTTTCGGGATTTTGATCCCGTGCTTATTTTGGACTTATGATCACCATGATGGGACTTTTCTACCCTCCCGTTAGGTTAATCAACCATGGTAGACATAATAGCCTTGGTATGTCTTAAACTAACGTTCTTTGGGGATTTAGTCACATGTGATCGAGAGGGGCTCGTCTTTTAAGTCCAAGAATGAGACTCTTTAGAAAAGGAGGAATCTTTGCCCATCAATCCTACATCTTGAGACGATAAAGATTCATAGGGACATTTTATGTTCGTCTCAAGTGGTTATTGGAAATGTCGGGACTAAGATCCGTCAATTTCTAAAGGGACATCGATTATGACATTTTTGTGATGGAAACGATGTAAAGATGGAGTCATTACACCGATCCTCACCACGAAATGCTTCAAGAACCAAGGGACTAGGGGAAAGGGGTATAAAGATTGGATCTTTATACTAATCCTATGTCTTTCGTTCCTTAAGAGGCTATTAGACAATCCTTAGAGAGAGATCCATCATTAAGGGACATGGGGAGAATGACATTAAAGTAAAGATTGCATTTTTAATGTAAATAATACAATGAACATCATTAACTTAGAGAAATAATGTAAAAGAAATGATCTTTATGGCTCTTCCTATGTCCTTTAAGACCTCATAAGGTGGACAATCCTTGGAAATCTAAATCAAGGGAAGGGGATGACATAATATGAATAAAGATTGCATTTTTATGTAAAAAGATAAAGGGACATCACATCATAATGTGGTAGATCTTCCCTAGAATAAGCCACTTGTGGAACCTTGTTCATCCTTGGGAGAGGATCTCCAATGAATCCTATGTGTAGGGGGAGTAGGAATATGATGATTACATTGCAAAGATAAGAACTTTAAGACAATAAATCAATATATATGACAAATAACAAGAATATAAATGACAAATAGTAAGTAAAGCAATATAATGAGAGTAAATCAAGGGGAAAGGAAGGAGAGATTACCAATGTTGGTTCTCTCTATCTCCCAAGGGGATTTTCCTATTTAGGAATAGATTAGGATGGGATTTGTGTAAGAGGGAGGTGATTTTTGAGTGCTTTTAGTTTCTAGAAATTCATGCCTTAATTTGGGCAGAGTAACATTGCTGAAATTCCCCCCCCCCCTTTTAAAATGAATAGAGGAGGCCTCTATTTATAGGCTTCAGTGTGCTTCCTAAAGAAGCCGCCCGGCGTGAATCTGCGACAAAAGAAGCCGCCCGACGTTATCCTTTGTCGTGTCAGCATATTTCTAGATTCATGAAAGGTGGCAGCTAAAGGCTTCTTTCCAGCGAGGTCCTGCTTTGAATTCTAATTCCTAGCAGGTCCTTCCTCCCTTGGAAAGTTTGGAAAAGTTCCCGAATTGCCCCTAAACTTTATGAAAGTTTGGGGAATTGCCAGAAAACTTAACCGAAAGGCATAAGCCAGATTTGGGTACTTACAGGGGACTGGCCTGGGAATTTTTCTAGCTTATTTTATTTTTATGCATGCCGCATGAGCTGGGAGTGTATTTGTGGTTAGTGTATGGGGGCCGAAAATGGTTTTGGCAAGGCTTTTGGGCAGTCGGGGGCAAGGTCCTGCCACGGGCAGCAACTGTTTTGCAGTTTGCTGAAAATTTAGCCAGGCTGCAAAGTGGTCCGCGCGGACGCTTCATGCATGCAAAGTGGTCCGCACACACACTTCTTGCTTTTGAAGAGGGGATAAGATTTACTGAAATCTGGATTTCCCTTATCCCCCCACTCCCATTTGCAGTCATTTCGAGCCTTCTTCCTCATTTTCTCAAGAAACCTCCATTTTTGCCATGAATTCTTCCCTTGTTCTGAGAATTTCGCCGAGGCTTTCAAAGGAGAGGCAAGCAAACTTTCTTGAGTGGCTCAAGATGTGGATGTGGCACCACCTGAGGCACAATAAATGGGCTTTCGAGGTGAGATTTTGACTCTGCTCGGTTTGGTCCCTTAAGGAGTTAGTTCCTGATTGGGAATTGTTGCGGGCTGCTGCAAGGTTCTGGGATGTTAGGAGGCATGTGTATAGCTTCTCCTACAATGATATTATGCCCACATTTGAGGATTTTCAGGCTTTTCGTGGAGGACCGGAGGTGGAGGCCATCTCGATTCCTTTGATCGGAGGTGCGACCGAGAGCGTGAAGCTCACATGCTTTCTTCGGACTTCGTTGGAAGAAGCGCAAGGTATGACTTTTGATTCTGGTCATATTGACATTTCTGCACTGCCTAAGCAGTTTATGGGTGATGACGAGAGTGACGTCTCCTGGGATTCGTTTACTTTGTGCGTGATAGGAACGCTCTTCATGGTCAGCTCCCTTGGGGTATGCGACGGTGCTTTGCTGGATGTGGTATGGCACTGTCGAGCCAGTGAGGACATATCTCAGTTAGTTCTGGGGGAAACCCTTCATGGCATTGATCGCTTGGAAAAAAGGGATAGGTTCATGCGAGGGGGAAGCCCCATTTTGCTCACCTTGTGGTTGCGAGAGAGGATTCAAGCCATGCCCGAGTCTCCAACATCTTTTAGTCCGTGGACATTTGCTCAGCGGCCTCTTGTATTGGATATGGATCAGTCTGCCTGGGAGAGATAGATGGCACAACTTGATACGCATCAGATTCGTTTGTGGGTTCCTCACTGGGGGATTAAGAGTAGGAGGGCCTTTCAGGAAGGTTCTTATGTTGTCAGAGTTTCAGGGTTATCTTGGTCCTCTTTCTACATCCCGTCGCTCGTTGCTCGACAGTTTGGGATGAGGCAGGAGCCTTTGATAGGTTGGAACGACATCGCTACCATGGAGGTAACTTCTTTCTCTATGACAGATTCAGATGCCATTCTGTATTTTCTGAGGGTATGGAAGTACTCCGCTTTCCCTCCTGTGTTGCTTCTTCGACGTCGGGAGAGTGTTGTGTTGACCACCGAGTACCTGGATTGGTACGAGCAGCATGTCGGGCAGACCCAAGTGGTTTTGGGGAGCAGGCGCGAAGCAATTCTGGGGAAAGGTTTTCTCCTTAGCTACAATCTTAGAAGTGCAGAAGCCTGGTCTAACCCTCAGAATGTGACGGGAGACACTTTGTTTGACTATGAGACCAGAGTTGACCGACTGACGGAGAGAGGTCTCTTTTTGCAAACTCACAGGAAGAAGATCCGAGCCGAGGCATGGGCGAATGAAGCTTTGCGATCTGCTGGATTGTTTGACCCGACAGGGAGGACTCCTGACCTAGGAAGGAGAGAGACAGAGTTGGCTCACGTGGAGCGTAAGAAGACTCGCCGGGGACGAGGGAAGAAAGGAAAGAATGGCGAGGGGACAAGCGTGAGTGGCGCGGAATGACCTCCTAAGTATCCCTTCATTGCATTGCAGACACATTATTTGTTAAATGTATTAAGCTGTCTTTTAGCATGTTGTGAGCTTGAGAGTAGACCGTGATTATACTCATCTAGAAATGTTTTAATCGTTAGTGATTTGTGATTTACTTTTAAAGCTTCGTCGAGATGCAAGATCTCTTGCTTGCTTTTTGTCTAAGCCTTGGCCGCGTCCAGCTTTGGACCTTTTGTTGTATTTGTGGACTGAAGCAGTCTGAGCCATGGTGGCATCCAGTTTTTGGATTTTGTGTTTGTGTTTGGATAGATTTGAGCCTTGATTGACATCCAAACATTTTTGTTTTTTTGTGTGTTTTTAGACCGAACCAATTAAGGCTGCCTACGTTCCCCCTGGATTGAGGGGCTCAGGTCTCCGTAGTTTGACACTACAATGAGTGACGGGGAGATAGTAAAGTCGATCTTCTTTAGGCGAAGTATCGGCAAAGTTTGCTTCCGTTGACTGGATTCATGAAGGGATTGCAGTCTAGGTCTGTCAGCTTCATGGCACCTCCGAAGAAGATCTTTTGGACCACGAACTTGCTGATCAATGTTGGTTCCCATTTTCCAAGCGGGTTGGTTTGGGTGGGAGGCTTTTCCTTGAGTACCAGATCGCCTTCCCTGATGTCTCGGGATTTAGCTTTCTTGTCGAAAGCTCTAGCCATTCTGCTTTGGTAGGCTCGAATGTGCTCCATGGCCTTTAGTCGACGCTCGTCTAGCAGGGCCAATTTGTCGTGTCAGCTTCGGAGCCATTCGACTTCGTTGATCTCGTTTTCCAGTAGCACTCGGAGTGATGGAATATCCAATTTGGCGGGCAGCATTGCCTCCATCCCGTAGGTCATAGCGAATGGATTTTCTCCTGTGGCGGTTCTGACTGATGTTCGGTAGCCCCAAAGTGCCAGGTGTAGCTTCTCGGTCCAATCTCATTTTCGTGTGGTCATTTTTCGGATGATCCTTTCGAGGGTTTTGTTTACTGCTTCTATGGCACCGTTAGTTTATGGCTGGTAGGGAGAGGACTTGTGGCGTGTGATTTTGAATTCGGCCAGTAGTCTGTCGCATTCTCCTTCGAAGCGAGATCCGTTGTCTGATATGACCTCATTCGGGATGCCGTAGCGGCATATGATGTTTTCCTTGAGGAATTGTGCGACCTTCTTGGAAGTTAGCACTTTGTAGGACTTGGCTTCGACCCATTTTGTGAAGTAGTCGATGGCTACCAAGACAAACTCGTGGCCATTGCTTTCAGGCGGGGCGATCTTCCCAATGACGTCGATTCCCCAAGTGGCGAAGGGCTAGGGAATGGTCATGCAATAGAAATCGTGAGGGGGAAGATGGTTGAGGTTGGAGAACCATTGTCACTTGTCGCAGCTTTGGACAAAGTGGATGCAGTCTGCCTCCATGGAGATCTAGTAGTAGCCTATTTGAAGAATGATCTGCATCAGAGCTCTGGCGTTCATGTGGGGACCGCAAGCCCCATTGTGGACTTCGTTCATGAGCTCATTTGCTTTTTCCTTGCTGATGCAGAGGAGAAGCGGTCCTTGGTAGCGTTTTTTTGTATAACATGTCCCCAAGGATGACAAAGTGAGAGGCAAGGTGTTTTAGGGCCACGATGCTCTTGACTTTGATTCCTTCTTTGCATTTTCCTTCTTCGTTTATGAAGTCGGTCTCCCCGTTCTTGAGGTATTGGTAGATTTGGTTGTACCATGACTCATTGAACGGCTCAGGCTCTGGTTCGATTTCGCAGCAGTAGGCAGAAATTTCCTTTCTTCCTACCTTGAATGGCTTTATCGCCTTCCCTTTGGAGATTTCCACCAGTGAAGCCAAGGTGGCTAGAGCATCTTCAAACCGGTTCTGATCTCTTGGCAAGTACTGGAAAGTGACCTCTTTGAATTGTGTGATGATGTCTTCCATGCAGGCATGGTATTTTTGCAAGCCTGGGTCTATCATTTTCCATCTGTTGGAAACTTGATTGATGATCAGGGCTGAGTCCCCGTAGACCTCTAGCTCTTGGACGTTCCTTTCGAGTGCGGCCTCTAGTCCGGCGGCGCAGGCTTCGTATTCGGCGGCGTTGTTGGTTACCTCGAAGTTTAACTTTATGGCGATTGGGGTGTGCTCGTCTTTTGGGTCAACCAAGAGCATTCCAATGCCATTTTCTCTTTTGTTGGCTGCTCCATCGAAGAACAGTTGCCATCGATTCTCGCCTTCAAGTGTGAGGATTAATTCGTCTGGAAATTGTGGTTCAGGAACTTTGGCCTCGTTGGTTGAGAAGTTGGCCAGTTGTTTGGCCATTACCTGTCCCTTGATTGAATTCTGGTTCACGTACTGTGCCGGTGAAGAGGCTTCCGATTTGCGTCTCTTTAGGCTCTTCAGCAGTCTCCAAATTCATTGTGGTTAAAACCTTCTCGGCAGCTTGGACTCGGTTTTCCTCTCGTTTGACAACATGCTTAAAGGCTTGTTTAATGTATTTTTCATTTAATGTGTCTACTTCTTTGTCAAGTGAATTGTTATTAACCGTTTGAGATTTAGTTAATTTATCATTTGTTAAAGATGCAATGAAGGGATATTCAGAAAGGTCAGACCTTTTATTGAAAGCTTAGAGAAGATACATTATTGGTTATGAACTCATAATCTTTCGGCGTGGGGCCATCAGATGACTCAAAAGAATCGAATTCAGATACAACATGACTCGAAACAAGACTCTAGGAAACGAGGGATTAGACCAGGCTTCATTTCTCTTTGTAGGTTGTAGTCATGGAGATGGTGTTCACGATGTCTGAATCGCAGGGGCATGCTATTTCTCCTTCCTGACTAGGTTCTGAAGGAGGTTGCACCATTGTTCTTCCAAGTCAAGCACCGGGACGTGAATGTACGCTCGCCGAAAAATAAATTTTTAGGAGTCGCCACGCCATGTTTTAAGGTACACTTTGAAAAACCTTTGAAAAGAGAGAAAAGGGTTCGGGGGTCAGGTTACGTGTTAGGAAGAACCGAGAGTTCACCCAACACGCCTCGTCCGTAGACGAGTCTTTCGAAATAAACATCTAAAATCATTCATAGTGTGTGCAAACAACAATGACAAACAAGTGTGGTAAGATGAATTTTATTGATTGAGTGAGATTCTTACAACTTGTGAACCATTTAATAAGGGAGGCCACATCCCTATTACAGATCTCAAAACAGATAACAACTGAAAAGGATCTCTGCAAACTGACAAGATGTATCGCGTGACACAGAACATGCCTGGCCCGATGTGTCGCGTGACACAGGATCTATCCAGGCAAGTTGTGTCGCGTGACACAGGTTGCCCATCTGCAGAGATCTGACAATTTAAACACAGAGAGAACAGAAACAAATACAGATCTAATTATATCACCAATTCAGCTTCAGAAATGCACAATTCAACAATTATTCAACCAAGGGGGTGTGGATATGGGAAGATCCACATTCCCTTGGGAATCAAACAACAATTCCAACAATATCAACTCATGAACAAGCAATTATGCTAAACAACACGATTAAACAGAGAGATTGCGATTGGAGTTCAGTAAGCAAGACAGATGGAGTCGAATTACTGAAGCAAATGGATATAAAATGATTGAATTATGAAAATGAAAAAATCTAAGAGAGAGAAGGAAGGAATTGAGTGGTTACCCTTGAAGATCCATGAATCCTATACCAAGTCTGGTATAGAACCCTTCAACAAGCAGCTTTTGACACGAACTGAGCTTGGGAGGAGTGGTGGTATGAAGGTCTAGGTGGTAGTGGGTGAATTGGATTGAATTGGAGGAGGATTGGAGGGATTTTGGGTAAGAGAGAGAGAGAGAGGTGTGTGTGTTTGCAGTGTGTGTTACGTTTCTAATTTGGCAGAGTAACAGTATGCAAAAAAGAGATCCAGATATGAGAGGGGTAGGGTCTTATTTATAAGCTGCTGATGATGGTTGAGTTGTGTCGTACGACTTCCTGCGTCCATTTTCCATGGCTCGAGATGTCGCACGACTGAGCATGCCTATATACGTTTCTGGCTCCAAAACCTGGTTCTGGAATATTCCAGGTTAATTCCCAATAGGTCCAAACTGATTTATTTTCTTGTAGGTCCTTTTGCTTGAGAAAAGTACTTAAAAGTACTTCCTTCGCAAGAAACTTATGAAATATTTCCGAAAGTCTTAAAATGGACCGGGAATTTACCAAAACGCCCCTAGTACAACTTTATCACATTAAAATGCACCTATAAAGAGTCGCGAATTGGATTGGCGTACTCACAGAGCCCCTCGGAAACATCACTTATGGAAAAAGTGAGGTTGTCGACAAGAAGGACCCAATCCCAATGAGCGGCTGGGGATATGGCGGATGGCTGGACAATGATTGATGAGATCGGATGGCTGGACCTTTTGAGAAAGGATTCCTACGTATCCCTAGGAGGGAATCAAGCCGGTCATAGTTCAGACTGTTCGGAGGTGTCTGACCCAAAGAGACTGTTGGGAGGTGTCTGAACCCGGTGAAAGACTGTTTGGAGGCGTCTGACCCCGCTGAAAGACTGTTTGGAGGCGTCTAAACCCTGTGAAAGACTGTTGGGAGGCGTCTGAACCCTGTGGAAGACTATTTGGAGGTGTCTGAACCCTGTGAAAGACTATTTGGAGGCGTCTGAACCCGGTGAAAGACTATTTGGAGGCGTCTGAACCCGGTGGAAAACTATTTGGAGGCGTCTGAACCCTGTGAAAGACTATTTGGAGGCGACTGAACCCTGTGAAAGACTATTTGGAGGCGTCTGAACCCTGTGAAAGACTATTTGAAGGCGTCTGAACCCTGTGAAAGACTGTTTGGAGGTGTCTGAACCCGGTGGAAGACTGTTTGGAGGCGTCTGAACCCTGTGGAAGACTGTTGGGAGGCGTCTGAACCCTGTGGAAGACTATTTGGAGGCGTCTGAACCCTGTGAAAGACTGTTTGGAGGCGTCTGAACCCTGTGAAAGACTGTTTGGAGGCCTCTGAACCCTGCTGAAAGACTGTTGGGAGGCATCTGAACCCTGCGAAAGACTGTTGGGAGGCGTGTGAACCCAACGAAAGACTATTTGGAGGCGTCTGAACCCTGTGAAAGACTATTTGGAGGCGTCTGAACCCTGTGGAAGACTATTTGTAGGCGTCTGAACCCTGTGAAAGACTATTTTGAGGCGTCTGAACCCCGTGAAAGACTATTTAGAGGCGTCTGAACCCTATGAAAGACTATTTGGAGGCGTCTGAACCCTGTGAAAGACTATTTGGAGGCGTCTGAATCCGTTTGTGCGAGATGGGCTAAAGAGATGATTTTTCGAGAATACAAGACATGATGATTTGCAATTTGAATGAGATATGATTTCATACTTGTGTTGTGCTTACCTGTAGCTGCCGGAGGGACTGAGGCTACGGTTGATGATTGTGGAGGGTTGTAGCTGCCGGAGGATCTTAGGCTACAATTTGTTGATGATCGTGACTGCCGGAGGGACTTAGACCATTGTTGTTGTGAAGTTGTGGAAAAACTGTAGCTGTCTAGGGACTTAGGCTACTGATGATGAAGAGTTGTTGGATTGCTGTTGACGGGACTGTCTTTGCTGGTGATTGACTGACTTTGGGAGCTTTTGAACTTTGCTGTTAGATTGCCATGGAAAACTGATTTTGCGGATGATTTGGCGACGGGGCCGATGATCTTGATGAACATCGCTGGAAGACTGCTAGATTTGAATTCCTTGTCTCGATTTTGGCTGAGGGACGGTACTCAATGATTAAATTGTGCTCAGTTGATTATTGTACCTGCGGGGGAAACTGCAAAGTATGCCACAGGGGTTAAAGCTTAAAACAGCAAACCACAGGGGTGATTCTGGAAAATATGGCCGGGGGACCATTATGTCGCACGACGTATTAAAGCAAGTGAACAGCCCCTTTTAAAACCTTGAACAGTCGCCATTTAAAAATCACAGAGCTGAGAGTGAGACAAACAGCTTGAGAGAGAATGACGCTTAGCACGAATTGATTAGAAAATCATGAGGAATCAAGTGTTTGATTCAGACTCCTCTTGGAACAATGCCTCCTAGAATGCGTCCGACGAAGAAAGCTCCTCAACATGCCGAGTTGGTGAATGTGCGCTCGCCCAAAAAAAATTTCGTGTTTTCAATGATGAAAAATAGGAGTCTCCACGCCATGTTTTAAGGTACACTTTGAAAAACCTTTGAAAGAGAAAATGGGTCCGGGGGTCAGGTTACGCATTGGGAAGAACCGAGAGTTCACCCAACACACCTCGTCCGTGGACGAGTCTTTCTAATTAAACATCCAAATAATCCAAAAACCTGTGCAAGCAATGATAATGAACAAATGTGATAAACCATGAATTTTATTGATTTGAATTGAGATCTTACAACTCGTGAGCCATTTGGTTAGGGAGGCCACATCCCAATTACAGTGGATCAGAACAACTTACAACTGAAAATTGATCTCTGCAAATGGACAGAGTGTGTCGCGTGACATAGGACATGCATGGCTGGATGTGTCGCGTGACACAGGATCCATCCATGCACGATGCGTCGCGTGACACAAGGTGTCCTTCTGCAGGGATCTGACAATTGAACAACAGATCAACCAAAAACCAACACAGATCTAAACAATCAACCAATTACACTTCGAAATGAACAATTAACAAAAAATCAACCAAGGGGGTGTGGATATGGGTAGATCCACACCCCCTTGGGAATTAAACACCAATTCCAACAATGATCAAACCATAAGCATTCAATTATTCAAAGCAACAATGTTAAACAGAGAGATTGCGATTGGGGTTCAGTAATCAAGGCAGATGGAGTCTGATTACTGAACCCAAGGAGGACAAAATGATGGAATTATGAAATTAGTAAAATAGGAGAGAGAGAGAGAGAGATGGGATTGAGGGGTTACCCTTGATGATTCCACGAATTCTATACCAAGGCTGGTATAGAACCCTTCTACAACTGCTTCTGAAGTGGCTTGAACTGGAATGGATTGATGGATGAAGGATCTAAGAGATGATGGGTGGATTGAAGTGAATTGGGGGGGATTAAAGGTAGATTTGGGTAGGAGAGAGAGAGAGAGGTGTTTGCAGTGTGTGTGTTATGCTCCAATTTTGGCAGAGTAACAGTATGTGAAAGTTGGGATCCATTTCTGAGAGGGGTAGGGTCTTATTTATAGGCTGCAGTTGATGGTCACAAGGTTTCGCATGACCTTCTGTAACCATTTTCCATGCCTCGATATGTCGTGTGACACAAGGTGTCACCAACCGTTTTTGGCACCAAAACCAGGTTCTAGAACATTCAGGGATAATACCCAAAAAGGTCCAAAACTAGTTTATTCCCTGCAGGTCCTTTAGCATGAGCAAAGTACTAAAAAGTACTTCCTTCGCAAGAAACTTATGGAATGTTTCCGGAATTCTCGGAATAGACCGAGAATTTTACCAAAATGCCCCTTCAAAGACCTGGGTGTAGTGATATGTATGCAAAGGTTGCTAGGTCATCGCCCGGAAGCGACGTGCCATCTCTTCGCCCGGGGGTGGTGTCATATATGCAAGGGTTCCCGCATTGCGGATGAGTGCGGGTAAATAAGCTAGTCCATGGTAGGTGTAAGGGTAGTGGGATGCGCTTTGGAACTTGGAACATTGGATCCTTGACAGGGAGATCAGTAGAGGTGGTGGAAGTTATGAGGAGGAGGAAGATTAACATAATGTGTCTACAGGAAATTAAGTGGGTTGGAGAGAAAGCAAAAGAAATATCGCCTTGGGGTTTTAAGCTTTGGTACTCAGGAAAGGATAAGGGTAGAAATGGAGTGGGTATCATTTTTGATAAGGAGTACATTAATGATGTGGTGGAAGTGTACAGGAAGAGTGATCGAATTATGGGCATTAAACTGGTGATACGTGATGAGATTATAACTATTATTTCTGCCTATGCATCACAAGTAGGGTTGGATGCATCTATTAAACAAGTGTTTTGGGAAGATTTGGAGGAGGTAGTGCAACGAGTACCTAGTGGTGAGAAATTAGTGATTGGTGGTGATCTGAACGAGCATGTGGGGTCTAGTCGACATGGCTTTGAGAGCATACATGGAGGTTTTGGTTTTGGGGAGAAGAATGAAGCAGGAAATAGTATCCTGGACTTTGCTTTGGCATATGACTTAAGTATAATGAACACTTGGTTCAAGAAGAGAGAATCTCACTTGGTGTCCTATAGGAGTGGAGGTAATGCAAGTCAGATTGACTTCTTCTTAGTAAGAAATGCTTGTAGAAAGAGTTATACCGATTGCAAGGTTATTCCGGGTAAGAGCACAGCAACTCAACATAGACTGGTGGTACTTGATTTTCGAAGTAAGAGAATTTCGAGGAAGAGAAAACCGCAGGTAGACCCTAGAATCAAGTGGTGGAGACTTCAAGGGGAGAATCAACAGAAATTTGTAGCTAAGATGGTTGTACCGGTATTTGGTCGGATAATATGGAGGATATGAATATAGATTCAACTTGGACTAAGATGGAACATACCATAAAGGAGGTGGCGAAAGAAGTCCTTAGAGAATCAAGAGGAAACGGGCCACCAAGTAAGGACACATCATGGTGGAATCAGGAAGTAAAACAAGCAATAAAGGGCAAGCGAGAATGCTACAAATTATTGGAGAAATGTAGGAGCGACGAGAACTATGAGAAGTATAAGGAAGCTAGAAGAGATGCTAAGAAAGCAGTAAGAGATGAAAGAGCAAAGGTGAATCAAAAACTTTATGATAAGTTGGATACAAAAGAATGGGAAAAGGACATCTACAGAATCGCTCGTATGAGGGATAAGAGGACAAGAGATATTGGGACGGTTAAATATGTGAAAGATGTAGATCAAAGAGTTCTAATCGGGGATAAAGAGATAAAAGATAGATGGAGTTCGTACTTTGATACCTTGTTCAATGGAGGTCAAGAGCAGGATATTGGAGATTTAAATATCTCTTCGAGTATGGTTAATCGAGATTTTATGCGGAGAATTCAAAAGAGTGAAGTGAAAATGGCAATGAAAAAGATGAGATTGAAGAAATCTGTAGGATCGGATGGTATACCAATTGAGGTTTGGAGATGTTTCGGGGAGAGGAGAATAGATTGGTTAACAACGCTATTTAACAAGATATGGAGAATTAACACAATGCCATTGGAGTGGCGGAAGAGTACTCTGATTCCTTTGTATAAGAACAAAGGTGATGTCCAAGATTGTGCCAACTATCGGGGGATCAAACTAATGTGCCATACTATGAAACTTTGGGAAAGAGTGATTGCACAAAGGCTGAGAAAAATTGTGGATATTTCAGATAACCAATTTGGGTTTATGCCGGGAAGATCGACTACGGAGGCAATATATCTTATGAGGCAAACCATGGAGAAATATTGGGATCAAAAGAAAGATTTGCATATGGTTTTCATTGATTTGGAAAAGGCGTATGATAAAGTGCCAAGAGAGGTACTTTGGTGGGCATTAACAAAGAAGGGTGTTTCAAAGAAATAAATTGATATTATCAAGGACATGTATAATGGAGTTAGTACTTGTGTACATACTAGTGGTTGGAAGACTGAAGAGTTCCCTATAAAGATTGGAGTGCATCAAGGTTCCGCCTTAGCCCCTTTCTTTTTGCTTTGATAATGGATGAATTGACGAGGTCAGTCCAAGATGATATACCAAGGTGTATGTTGTTCGCAGATGATATTATGCTGATTGATGAGACAAGAGAGGGTGTTGAAAGTAAATTGGAGTTGTGGAGATACACTTTGGAATCTCGAGGTTTCAGACTAAGCAGAAGCAAGACTGAATATTTGGAGTGTAAGTTTAGCAGAGTTGGAAGTAGGGAGGCAGGGGCGGTCACATTTGATGGAAATATTGTCCAAGCTTTTGAGTTTTTTCGCTATCTTGGATCCATTATCCAAAAGGATGGAGAATTAGATGGTGATGTGGCTCATAGGATTAAAGCAGGTTGGTTGAAGTGAAAGAGTGCCACAGGGTTTCTATGTGATCGCGGCATGCCCAATAGATTAAAGGGAAAATTCTATCGCACGACAATTAGGCCGACATTGCTTTACGGCACCGAATGTTGGGCCGTGAAACAGTGTCACGTGCATAAGATGAATGTGGCGGAGATGCGTATGCTTCGATGGATGTGCGGTCATACAAGAAAGGATCGATTGGGGAATGAGGTGATCAGAGGTAAAGTAGGAGTTGCGCCCATTGAGGATAAAATGAGGGAAAATCGTCTGAGGTGGTTTGGACATGTGAGAAGGAGACCGAGTGATGACCGGTTAGGAGGCCGGAACAGTGGAGAAATGATAAAATGGCGAGGGGTAGGGGAAGACCCAAACAAACTTGGATTAGAGTGATTGAAAATGATATGAGTTTACTTGGAGTGGATGAAAGTATGGTGTTGAAGAGGCTGGAGTGGAGGGCAAAAATCCATGTGGGGGGCTGATTTATTTATGTATTTATTATTATTATTATTATTTTTACTATATATATATATATATATATATATATATATATATATATATATATTATTTTTTATTATTTATTATTTTTTTATTATTTATTATTTTTTTATTTATTTATTTAATTTTTTTTTCAACAACCTTTTCACACGATGACATATGAGGATTCATGTTAGCCGACCCCAAATTATTTTGGTACTAAGGCTTTGTTGTTGTTGTTGTTGTAAAATGCATCTAAAAGGGTAGCAAATTGGATTGGAGTACTTACAGAGCCCCTCGGCAATGTCACTTATGGAAGAAGTGAGGTTGTCGATAAAATAAGACCCAATCCCAATGAGCGGTCGGGAATATGGCGGATGGCTGGACAATGATTTGGGAGATCGAGTGGCTGGACCTTTGGAGAAAGGATTCCTACGTATCCCTAGGAGGGAATCAAGCCAAATCACAGTTCGAAGGGTGAGAACGTGTGACCAAGAGAGATGGATGGCTGCCTCAGAGCGAGGACGTATAGCCGATGGAAAGGATGGCTGCCTCGGGGCGAGGACGTATAGCCGAAGGAAAGGATGGCTACCTCGGGGCGAGGACGTATAGCTGATAGAATGGATGGCTGCCTCGGGGCGAGGACGCATAGCCGATGGAAAGGATGGCTGCCTCGGGGCGAGGACGTATAGCCGATGGAAAGTATGGCTGCCTCGGGGCGAGGACGCATAGCCGATGGAAAGGATGGCTACCTCGGGGGCGAGGACGTGTAGCAGATGAAAAGGATGGTTGCCTTGGAGCGAGGACGTATAGCCGAAGGAAAGGATGGCTGCCTCGAGGCGAGAACGCGTAGCCGATGGAATGGATGGCTGCCTTGGAGCGAGGACTTATAGTCGATGGAAAGGATGGTTGCCTCGAAGTGAGGACGTATAGCCGAAAGAAAGGACGACTGCCTCGAAGCGAGGACGTATAGCCGAAGTAAAGGACGGCTACCTCGGAGCGAGGACGTATAGCTGAAGGAAAGGACGGCTGCCTCGGAGCAAGGACGTATAGCCGATGGAAAGGATGTCTGCCTTGGAGCGAGGACGTATAGCCGAAGGAAAGGATGGCTGCCTCGAAGTGAGGACGCATAGCCCACGGAAAGGATGGCTGCCTCGGAGCGAGGACGTATAGCCGATGGAAAGGATGGCTACCTCGGAGCGAGGATGTATAGCCGAAGGAAAGGATGGCTGCCTCGGAGCGAGGACGCGTAGCCAACGGAAAGGATGGCTGCCTCGAAGCGAGGACGTATAGCCGAAGGAAAGGATGGCTTCCTCGAAGCGAGGATGCGTAGCCAACAGAAAGGATGGATGCCTCAGAGAGAGGACGTATAGCCGAAGGAAAGGATGGCTGCCTCGGAGCGAGGACATATAGCCGAAGGAAAGGATGGCTGCCTCGGAGCGAGGACGTATAGCCGATGGAAAGGATGGTCGCCTCGAAGCGAGGACGCGTAGCCAACGGAAAGGATGGCTGCCTCGGAGCAAGGACGTATAGCTAAAGGAAAGGATGGCTGCCTCAGAGCGAGGACGTATAGCCGAAGGAAAGGATGGCTGCCTTGGAGCGAGGACAAATAGCCGAAGGAAAGGACGGCTGCCTTGGACCGAGGACGTATAGCCGAAGGAAAGGATGGCTGCCTCGGAGCGAGGACGTATAGCCGAAGGAAAGGATGGCTGCCTCGGAGCGAGGACGTATAGCCGAAGGAAAGGATGGCTGCCTCAAAGTGAGGACGTATAGCCCACGGAAAGGATGGCTGCCTCGGAGCGAGGACGTATAGCCGAAGGAAAGGATGGCTGCCTCGGAGCGAGGACGCGTAGCCAATGGAAAGGATGGCTGCCTCGGAGCGAGGACGTATAGCCGAAGGAAAGGATGGCTGCCTCGGAGCGAGGATGTATAGCCGATGGAAAGGATGGCTGCCTCAGAGCGAGGACGCGTAGCCAATGGAAAGGATGGCTGCCTCAGAGCGAGAACGTATAGTCGAAGGAAAGGATGGCTGCCTTGGAGCAAGGACGTATAGCCGAAGGAAAGGATGGCTGCCTCGGAGCGAGGATGAATAGCCGAAGGAAAGGATGGCTTCCACGGAGCGAGGACACGTAGCCAACGGAAAGGATGGCTGCCTCAGAGCGAGGACGTATAGCCGAAGGAAAGGATGGCTGCCTCGGAGCGAGGACGCATAGCCAACGGAAAGGATGGCTGCCTCGGAGCGAGGACGTATAGCCGATGGGATTTGACTGTTAGGGGAGTCACCCGAAAATTCGACTGATGTTTTTAGGAAAGTAATTGACCGAGATATGCTTTCATACCTGTGCTGTGCTTACCTGTAGCTGTCGAAAGGACTGATGTTGCTGCTGTTGATCGTGAGAGGTTGTAGCTGCCGTAGGGTCTCATGCCATTTTTGTTGGTGAATTGCTGGTTTGCCGAGTGCGGGACAGTCTTTGTTGACGGTTGGTTGACCTTGGGGTCATGAACTTTGTTCGAACGGATTTTTTTTGTTGATGCTTTGGCGGCGGGGCCGATGATACTGATGGACATTGCTGGGGAGACTGACAGGTTTGGGATCCTTGTCTCGATTTTGCTTTGGGGGGCAGTCCTCGAGATTTGATGATGCTCAATTGATTGTTGTGTCTGCGGGGGAAAATGTAAAGCATGCCTCAGGGGTTAAAGTGTAAAACAGCAAACCACATGGGTGGTTTTGGAAAATTTGGCCAAGGGGACACATTATGTCGCACGACGTCATAAATCACTTGGACAGACCCTTTTAAACACTGAACAGTCGTCATTTGAATGTTACCACTTTGAGAGGGAGACAAACAGGGTTTTGAGAGAAAGATAAAACACTCGCCCGAATTGATTGGAGAATTAGGAGACTCAAGTGTTTGATTCGGATTTCTCTTGCAACAATGCCTCCTCGATCACGCCCCACGAAGAAGGGACCGCAACAGGCTGAGCTGGCTGCTCGCAGGAAGGGAGTTCAACAGAATCAATGACCCTTCATTCCTCTGGCCGTGAGGGGGGAGTTCTACCCACAACTCAAGGAGCATACATCGGCGCTCGAGAAGAAGGAAACGGTATTTCTGTAACCTTTGCTTGAAATTGATTTTGAAATTGGGTTTTATGTCAAAACATTCGAACTTTGCCTGTAAAATCATGAATTTGCTGCACGAATCTGAACTAGGAATGATTGTGAATGCATGTTATATGATTTAACCCTAATTTTGCTTGGAAAAGGGATAAAACAAATTCAAAGTACAAAAATGACTGTTTTTATGTAACTGGATATTGATTGACATGTTTTTAAGGAGATAAAGAGATATTCATACCTGAGCTATGTTTACCTGCAGGGATTGCGCACCCGGGGCTCGCTGGAGGTCAGAGGTAGGTTGTGGGATAGTTTGCCTGGTAGCCAGGAGGTGGTTTAGTCGTCGAAAGGCATGGTGTATGCTGCTGGGTTTGGTCGATTCTTCAAGATGAAGAAAGCCATTGGAGACACGCAGCGGAGTGTCGAGTTGGTGAAGGCTTTTCAGGAGTTCTGTTGGGAGACTACCTACTCCTTTCACTTTTCCTGGGGAGAGGCGACAGTTACGCCCTATGACTTCGTCGTTATCACCGGCCTGCCATTTACTGCTGAGCCTCTATATTTTGAGGAGCTTGCGCCTGTTGCTGACCCTCAGCCCCCCACTGATGCATACTTTACGGATTTGGTTGGCTTTGTTCCCCAGGATAAGAAGGGGAACGGGTACGAGCTGGGTGAGCTCCATAGTCACATTGCTGTGCAGAGCAGGGACTATCCAACAAATTTGGATGATTCTGAGGAGGGCCGGCTGAGGGCCGAGAGGTTGGCAAGGGCCTTTGTGTGGGTAGGTTTTTCTAACATGCTCTTCATCAACGGCACATCTTCTGCTCTAGTTTCATTGTTGGAGCTACTGAGGACATGGGATGCCATTGGGACCTTATCTTGGGGAGAGGCAGGACTTGCTGAGATGTACCTGGCCTTGGATGACATTAGCAGGGGGGAGGCGAAGACCTTCAACTGCTGTCATTTGGCTTTTGAGGTACTTTTCTTCTCGACTCTCTCTTTGACGTACCCATTTCTGTTATTCATTACTGTCATCTGACTTTCTTTGACTTTTCTCTTTCAGGCTTGGGGCTATGAGGTCTTCGGTTGCTACGCCTGGTGGGTCCAGGATGAGTGTCCAGCCACCATGTTTCCTGCCCTGAGACGCTGGGTGAAGGATGCACGGCAGAAGGTCCGGACATCTAATACTAGAGGACGGGTGATAGCCTCTTACCCGGATACGATGATTTGTTTGCGAGGGACTCTCGGGAGCCTAAATCTGTTTTCCTGGGCTGGCCGATATGATGAGCTCGATCTGGGTCATGCTGTGCACTTTACTTAGTGCCGTAAGCTTCTGGTAGGCCTGTCTGGGGATGCCTTGTACTTGGGAGAGAGAGTCTGCAGACAGCATGGTCCAGGTAGTGTTGCTCGGGTCCCAGTTGATCCTCCAGTGGATATGTTGTTTCCTCAAAAACTAGATGATCTGGTTATTCTGATCCAGGGAGATGGTGCGTACAACCATACTGAGGATGGAGATTATGGAGCTTATATGGCGGAGAGATTGAGGTCACCACAGGTGGGGCCGAGGCGTGGTGCTCAGGGCGCAGGCCCTTCTACTGGATTTGTGGCGGACGCACCCTTACCTCCTCCGTTCGTTGATTTCTGGGATGGGGACTACCTGAGACGAGCTCCTCTTGATACTAGCCGGATTTGTCCTCATTTCAGGCTTTCAGATGGCACTCGATCTGTAAGTACTATCTTCCCTTTCTTTACTGCTTGAACTGTTTATATCTTTTGCCTTTTGTCATGACTAGCTCCCTGATTCTTCCTTTGTTTGGTTGTACTAGGTCTCGGCTGATATTTATTGGAGCTTTGCTCGATACTATACTGGATCTCTGGACATGATCGAGCAGCTGGAGAGGAGTGCTCGTTACTGGAAGGAGCGGTGCTTGGCCCGGAGCTCAGATGACGATGATTCTACTCCCAGCTTGCCCGATAGGAAGAGGGCTCGGACTGATACGGCTGCGAGCAATCAGCATAGACCCAGGACCAAGAATGCTTCTTATCGTCCCCCCAGTCCACCTAGCTCAGGATATGATAGTGATGATGCCCCTGGTGATCCCCACGAGATTGAGACCAATGTCATCCCCGTTGTTGATGATTTTTTCCGTGATGATCCTGTCATTTATCGAGGTCCTAGTGCCGGTCCGAATCATGCACAGGCTGAGGAGGATGATACAGATGGGGAGGATGGCAAGGATCCTGATGATGACGATGACGGTTCTGAGGATGATGATGGTGATGATGATGATGGTGATGACGCTTCAGAAGGTGATGGCTCGGAGTAGCATCTTGGACCAGATTGCAGCCATTTATGATCATTGTACCCCTTGAAGGAAACAAACAAACAATTTTTTTTGTAAACTATTTGCTACGCATTACTTTGACTTAGTACCTTATTATTAGCTTTGTTATTTGTACGAGTCCAACATTTTGGAGGATGAGAACGAATGGAGTAGGTATTTATGATATTGCTATGAATGGTTTGTATGGTTTGAATTTGTGGAATGTGTATATGGAATGATGGTTTGTATGTGTATGATAAATGTGTATGGATGAATGGATGAGCCCTCTCGCGAGCTATTTGCAGGGTGGTGATTGATTGTTTTTGCAGCTTTGGACAAGTCGGGGCGTGCCCTGGTGCAGAACTGGTTGCAGATCACTGATGTCTGGTGTGAATCTCAAGATGTCGCGCGACCCGAAACTCATGTGACACATGGTGTCGCGTGACACAATAAGTCTTCCTGACAGAGTTTCCCAATCAAGCCTCAACATTGCCTCAAGACCTCCTCCCTTTGCTTAAGGCAAGACAATTAGCAGCCCCATCATGAAATAGGCCTCGAATACATATCCATTCCCAAGGATCGAGATTATAAAGCAAGCCCCGGTATTTGCACAAATGCACACATCAATCTTCTTTTCTTTGATCAAGCCCCAGTTTGACATGCAGCCTCATTGCAGATAAAACATTATATAGCCAAGGGGAAGATTATCTTTAAGCTTCAGTCAATCAATCGACGGACAAGACTGAGAAATGTTTACGTGCAGGGGCACATCTTTCGAAGGTGGAATGAATCCTGATTTTGACACACTCGCTTTTGGGTTTGACTCTTTTGGGAGAGTATAATCATTGCAAGGTGTGGAAAAGTGTATGGAAGCCCCTGCTTGACAGAAAGACAGTGTTTAGCTCTATATTCCTAAGATGTAGAAAGGAAGACTTGTCGAGACACTTGAAAACTTATCTTATCCGTGATGATCACAAGGCTGCTTAAAACCCTTTATTGATGTTCGGGTTATTCGACCACTAATCCTGACATGAACAAATGTTTCAATTAATCATGAGGAGAAAACCACGTGATATCGAGAATCAAATTTCGAAAGATGGAAAGTGTATAGGAACGGTCTTTGAGGAGATCGGATTTTCTAAGCTCTGGAGAGTTGACGCACAAGTCTCTCTAGAGTTTCAATGAAGGATACAGATGCGAAGCCCTAGTGGGACATTCGCAGGAAGTGTTTTGCGGAGGAGAAATGAAATATGCTCACATGAAACGTCGAATGAACGGATGGAATTTGCACAATCTTCGATTGATGATTTTGAACCCGATTTAAGTAAACAACAAAACATTAATCTGATTTAGCTCTTGAAGGGATTAAAAATGAAATTGTTATCCGGTAGGAACTGCAACTAGGTTTCAGGGCTTCGATCGTCCATAGGGTAATTTGGGAAGTGGATGACCTCTTAATATGAGAGGTCGGTTGGGCTTTTTGCTGACTGAACCTCTAAAGATGAGAGGTTGGCTTTCAGGGATGTGTTTGGGGTTTCTAAGGCGAGGGAATTTGTCTGCCTCTAAGAATGAGAGGTCAAATTTTGACTTTGGCCAAAGGTAAGGGTAATGGTAAGGGAATCATCCTCTAAAAGCGAGAGGATGGCTTGGGGTTAGTTAGAGGTAATGGCGAGGGGACATCCGCGCTGTCTCTTTATTCATTCTGAGACTCCCTTTGAGTAACGACTTGATCCTTTGACTTTTGCTTTTACTAGGGACTAGGCTTTCTTTTTTTCTTTTTTTCTTTTCTTTTCTTTTTTTCCTTTTTTATTTTATTTTTTATTCTCTCTTTTCCAATTCTGTATTTGAGAGAGAACTTCAGCTAGTCCCCCGGGTGGATCATTGCATTTCGCCATTCTTGAGCTTGGACACGGTCAACCTTCTTTTGAATGATGAGCCTCAAGGATAGTCCCTCTTCTTCCGGAGATGGTTAGACGGGTTTCAAAGCACGCGGATCTTGAAATGATGGGATACTGTTTGGTGAGGGTAAGGCGATGGTTTTCCTAAGGGTGAAAGGTTTCAGCCGCAGTCCATACCGGATGGTCTAAACGAGATTAAGGCCGCGTTGCTTGCTTGGGCTACTTTGAGAAAGACTAATGCAAATCCATTGAGCGGCGAACGATGAATATGGCAAAAGAAATGTGAGCATATGAGATGAAAGATGGGGAGTTGGTAAGCCCCAATTTGAGAATGATATCAGTCGATTTTCTCAATCCGATCAATTTAAACATTAATCATTTCAAAGAATTAGTAATTGAGCAGCACAAGTGATCATGTAGAATAAAACCATTTCAATTAAATGTAACTTGGGTGTGCAAATGATATCTAGAGTCTAGCAGGAATAGAAACAAATATTTTTATTATTGAAATAAAAGACTCATAACATGGATATAGCAGACTCAAATCATAAAAGAGACATTCGCTATCAAAATAAAAACAATCTAGACCCTATGATGATTGACTGACTGACTTCTTCACATGGGAGGTCCTTGGAATTGCAGAAGAGGATTGGTAACCACTTTGGGAGGAGCTTTCTCAATCTTACCTTTATCAACTAGCCTTTGAATAAACAGCTTCAGAGGGACGCAATCATTAGTTACATGGCCAGGATATTGATGATAATAGCAATACTTGCTGCGATCCAAATCCAGATTGGGCTTGATGGGATGGTAATTATCAAGTGGCTTGATCATTCCTCTTCGCATCAACCCATTGAAAGCTTACTCAGTTGTTATTCCAAGGTCATCAAATTCTCGCTGTTTGCGAGGTGGAAACCGACCACGATTCTGGACACCACTTTCCTCATGGGAGCCCATTTCGATCTTCCCTTCATCAATGAGTTCCTGGATAATCACCCTCAACTGCCTGCATTCATGAGTGGTATGGCCAGGATATCGGTGATAGTAGCAATACTTACTTGGGTCCAGCTTTATGTTGTGATGAGGAGGGCTATAATTGACTAGTGGCTGAACCAGTCCTCCGCTCACCAAAACCTTGAGGAATTGATTCATAGGCATTCCCAAATCACCCCAGTACTGTTTCTTCCTTTCCATCTGAGCTATCTTTGGAGAGGACCCGGGTATTGGCGCCCCTTGCTGGATAGGATTCACGGCAGGAATGAAAGACATTTGATTAACAGTCACGTATGAGGCTGGTCCTGAACGTTGATCTTGTGGGGATGATGAGTTGAAGCCATATGAACTCATTGGTGGTTGAGGAACACTTCCTTGAAGAGGAGTTTGGTCGATGTGGAATGGTAGCGATTCCTTCTGGTTGAAATGGCTGTTCACATAATGACATGATCCTTGGGAATTTTGATGATACTGACTCTTCAACCCAAATTGATTAGGAGAACTAAAAGCCTCAGGGATCGGCTGTCCATCCTGAATCTGAGTTTGGACCACTTGAGGTGCCAGGGGAAGAATCTTATCTTGCTCATCCTCATTTATCCCCTTCATCACATTTCCAGTTCCATGCTCAACACTACTAGCACCAATGATCTCTTCGTACGACCCATCTTCGTGATGAATTATTGTGGTCCCTCGGACGCGCATCGCTTCTACAAACCTAGCGTGCGTTTCTTCTTCTCGGGCTTTAGCAATTTGGGCAAGCAACTGAGCTCTGCATTCACGAACCATGGCAGCCTCAAGAGCGGCTCGCAACTCTACCACTGACAAATCATTCATGTCCAACTGACCCGAAGTAAGAGGACTTCCAGACTGAGCGGATGACATATCTTTTGCACCAGATATCTCGAATATCAAAATAGATGAGAGCTTCGTTAGAACTGCAACTATCCCTGAGACGCGAACCAAACGAACACTGGATATCAGAGCACGCACCCAACTTGTTGCAGCTACAGAGGGTAGATACGGGTTTTATAAGGTTGTGGAGGAAAAAGACTTTGAGGAAATACGGGAGAGGAAAAGGAAAAGAAGGACGGACTCGCGCAAAAAACATATTTATATTCAAGTATAAATCGGTATTTTAAATCCTACATAAGGTTGGGAAAGGATAAGCCTTTATTTACGCAATCTACACCTTGGGGAGACCTAGGGATGCAACATTCAAATTACACTAAATGCTTTGCATTTGAAATTAATAATAGGTAATGATACCAAACCAAGACTTAACACGATGTGAGACGGATGAGTGGTCCAAATTTCTGGGGAAATTTGGGTAGCATAACGGGTATTCTCGAAGATTTTCCAAGAAAAATCCGGCATGACCTCTCGTCGATGCATGGTGACAATGCGGCATGATCTCTCGTTAGAACACGTCACGAGAGTGACATGTCCCCACGTGAAACCATGTTGCATTGGCAACATGCCCACAAGGTGGAGGTTTTGGGAAAGGTATGAAGGCCTATTGTAAATTTCAAAAAACAACTCATTTTAGTGTGATTAAAATGTTGTATCAAAAAAAAAAAAAAACCAACCGTGGGTAAGCTTTAAGTGTGGCACCACCTATAACGCGCTAGGGGGATAGGTTTGATTTCAGGCGCTCAAGCGTAGGCGAATTTCATGGCCGTCCGCGATGCCGTCAATCGCACCCGAGGGTTCTAAATCTATGTGGTGTAGTGTGCGGATGACTATGTTCTTTTATTTAAGAAAAACAAAAAAAATTTATTAAATTTTATTTTATTTATTTAAAAGGAAAAACAAAGAGAAAACACACACACTCTCACAGGGAATAAGGGGTACAACAATCAACTGCGCAACTTGATTCAAGGGACTGCCCTCAAACCAGCATCTGAGAAATTGTTCAGTGACCAATCTTGTCGCGTGACACAGGATAGCATGGAACAAAGCTGTCGCACGACTTGATCAGTCACTGAACCAGCACCTGCAAAATTAAATCAGCCCCTGCCTCTCCATGGCAAGGGACAAAGCAATATAATAGAGCATAACAAAATGGCCACAAGAAGAACACAGAAGGCTCACAAGTCTCATAATGCAATAAAAATGCATGTACCACAAAAGATCATCAATGATGTACACAAAGATGGATATGTTGGATGTTAAATTGAATGAAAGCATGACCCTCTTAATTTTGAAAAACAGGTTTTCAAAAAGTGTATCCCCAGTAGAGTCGCCACTGAATGTGCGCTCGCCCGAAAAAATTTCGTGTTTTCAATGATGAAAAATAGGAGTCGCCATGCCATGTTTTAAGGTACACTTTGAAAAACCTTTGAAAGAGAAAATGGGTCCGGGGGTCAGGTTACGCGTTGGAAAGAACCGAGAGTTCACCCAACACGCCTCGTCCGTGGGCGAGTCTTTCTAATTAAACATCCAAATAATCCAAAAACGTGTGCAAGCAATGATAATGAACAAATGTGATAAACCATGAATTTTATTGATTTGAATTGAGATCTTACAACTCGTGAGCCATTTGGTTAGGGAGGCCACATCCCAATTACAGTGGATCAGAACAACTTACAACTGAAAATTGATCTCTGCAAATGGACAGAGTGTGTCGCGTGACACAGGACATGCATGGCTGGATGTGTCGCGTGACACAGGATCCATCCATGCACGATGCGTCGCGTGACACAAGGTGTCCTTCTGCAGGGATCTGACAATTGAACAACAGATCAACCAAAAACCAACACAGATCTAAATAATCAACCAATTACACTTCGAAATGAACAATTAACAACAAATCAACCAAGGTGTTTTGGTAGAAAAAACAATAGAGTAGAATCTTAACTATGTTTAGTGTGTGGATTGAATAATAAGGAGGGAACTATGGAATTCGATTATATGGAACAAGAAAATGAAAAACGAGACAATGACAACGCGATTTGGTAACGAGGAAAACCTTGGAGGTGATAACCTCTTTGGAAAAAACCCCGGGAGTTAGGTCTCCAACCTTAAAGGTTCCACTATAATGATCACAATTACAACTTCGGAAGATAATGGAGAGGATTACAAGAGTTTGTGTGTAAAGTGTGTGCGTATGAGCATGAGTGTCATTTTCCGTCTCCATTTCCCCTTAAATACAAGTAACTAAGAAAGAGTCAAATATGGTTCCTACAATCTCGGCATTGTGGTTTATCTTTTCAACCTCCGTGAGACCAAGTCGCCCTAGCCGTTTGAAGGTCTGTTGAACGTGCTTGAAGGTTGTTTCCGCATTCCTCTCTTAATTACTGAAAAATAAGAATAATAATATTAGGAAATATTGGACAAGTAAATATTTAAAACAATACTTACGGTGTAATGACATCTCGTTATGCGGGATCACCAAGATGTCGTCATGTCAAAAATGCCCACAACAATTTGTCCCCAAAAACATTTGACTATGTAGGCAGCGAAGAGGCAAAATGTTTTTCCTTTTAATTAATGACCCAACCGTTACTCTGCACGATGGGACGTTCTTGGGAGACGTGGCGATGAAATGAACGGTTGGGGAGAGAGTTAATTTTGAAAAGGGATTCTTTTTCCTTTTTATTAACCGCTTGAGAAAACTTATCTTCTCAAATCTTCTTTTCACCTCCTTTGGCCCACGGCGCCGTTCGCTTTCAAGGTAAAATCACTCCATCTCTGACCTTCTTCCTTTGTTTATTTTTCTCTTGATTAACCGTTCATCTTCTAACTGGCTTCAAATGTGACGGTTAGGAATACGAGGCGAGTAAAAAGGAAGAGTTTTGATAACCGCAATTTACGGATAATTATTTGTGATTATCCGATCCTCTACAAATTCTTTATCCAAATCATACGTCTCTTTCTATATTACGAGGAGAGAAATTTTCTTAAGCATACAGCTTCTATAATTACGACGCTCTCAAGTAAGTTGGGATCAACGTATCACTTGGCTATTTTATTGAATCCTTCTAACATATATTCTTATATGCAGTGACTTTCTCCGGCTTGACGACAAGTGATATTGTGGCCAAATATAAAGGTAAAATGAAAGCGGAAGAGAACATACCGTAGATAAACAAGATTACTCCGAAGAGAAAAAGGTTGGAACAAATCCCCGGCGTAGAGAAACAAATTTGGAGTGAAGAAGTGTTGGAAAATCAGGTAAGATTTGCTTTTGAATCGTAGACACCTTGATCCTCTTTTATTTTTAGTAAAATACCTCCTCTTGTTGATGATAGATTGTCTCGATGGCCAAATTAATGTCCAAAGAAATCAGACATTGAGGGAAAAGTGTGATACCTACGACATGAGTAAGGCCGAATATGAGAAGGATTTGAGGGAGGCCGCAAGCATAATAAGGGAAAGGGGATTGGAGATCGGGGACAAGAATGAAGAGATATTAAAATGGCGGTCCCGGGCTTGCAAGCGTCGACATCGAGTCATGAAAGGGAGATGGAAGCATTTCGGGATGACTTGGTGCATGAGACCGCAAAAGCGATCTTTGAAACTAGAATCCAAATGATTGAGGAATATCAAGCGGAGAGCATGTGAATTGGAACCCGAGTGAAGAGAAGATGGCTTTGCGGCGGATTCACGAGGAAAAAGCAATCGATGATTTCAAGGATCTAGAGCAAGTGGTGAGGACACCGACCTGGGGTGATTTCTAGGAGAAGTTATTCCGCAGCAATACCTCCGACAAATGCCACTGAAAAAGGTAAAATAAACTTGCTCTTGATGTTGCTTTGGGGTGGAATCCCTTAAGACAATTTTTATTTTGGTTTGGTTTGTAATAGGTCCTTAAGGGCCAAAGACAATCTTTTAAGTGTTGGGTTGGTTCAACACTTTCGCACTTTTACTTTGGTGGTTTGGATACATTATGGTTATTTTAGTTTAGTTATGGTCTAATGGTTTTCAAGCACGTCAAGGCTTGTTTCTTTTTGGATAATTTTTCGTATGTTTTTCACATATGGTGACATGATAGTATGTCGAATAATAGGTATTTAGGATGACATGTAGATGTCATAAACCGTAGATACTTAGATGACACGTATATGCCATAAACCGTAGATACTTAGATGACACGAATATGCCATAACCATAAGAATAATGCTTAAGATCAATCATCTAACCGAGTGGGAATGGGTAAGCTATATGAGTTTACCCATATAGGCCCACCCCACACCTCAATTAGTGAGATAACTTGCGCTCCGGGCGAAGGTGTGGTAACCTAACTTCTTTAGAAAGAGGTAATTAACTCTTTAAACCTTAGAAGGGATTGTGTACCTTTACTTGAGAAGAGATGGCCGGTCTCTAACGTAGGAGGAATCGTTGTTCTTTGCATGCTTTCGATATGTCCCCATGTAAATGTGTCAATACCTCATAAGATAGAAACACGTTAAAACGGACGCCAACTAAGGTTGACGTCTCTCACAAAGCATGTTAGAGACATCTTATCATGTAAATAATTAAAAAGATACATAGGAGAAAAGAATTAAAATACGATTCATACCGGAAAGATGAGTTCATGGGAAGTCATATTTAAATGTAATACCTTTTGAGATGAATGGCGTTCCAACTTCGGGGTATCATTTGGCCATCCAAGGTTGCAAGGCGATATGCTCCTTTTCCGGCTTGTGCATCTATCAAGTAGGGTCCCTCCCATTTTGGGGCGAGCTTGCTCGCATTGGACTCCTTGGTATTTTGGAATGCCTTTCGTAGGACTAAGTCTCCTACTTGAAACCTTCGACCACGACGTTTTATTGTATGATCGGGCTACCCTTTCGATATGCTTTGCCATGCGAACTTTGGCCATATCCCTTAGCTCGTCCACAGTATCCGGGGAATGTATCAAGATGTCTTTATTATTTTCGCATGTAAGCAAGCCGTATCTTGCCGTAGGTACAAGGACTTCGCCGGAATAACATATTCAGTTCCAAATACAAGTGAATAGGGGTTTGACCGGTAGCATTCTTAGATGTCGTCCTGTCGGCCCATAGGACCATTGGTAATTCTTACGCCCAACGTCCTTTTTCTCGGTTTAGTCTCTTTTAAGTTGCGATTATTATTTTGTTGCTAGACTCTCCTGTCCATTGGCTTGAGGGTGAACAGGCGAAGACGTTACCATCTTAACACCCCAAGTGTCAAGAAATCTTGGGTCCTCTTGGCCGATGAACCGAGAGCCGTTGTCACAAATTATTTCGATGGAATTCCAAATCGGCTAAATATGTTCCTTTTGATAAAAGATATTACTTCTTTATCACGAACTTGCACATATGCCTCGGCCTCTACCCACTTAGAAAAGTAGTCTGTCATGGCCAAAAGAAATACTCGTCCCCGGTGCTCGGGAAGTTTTCCTACAATGTCCATTCCCCAAACCATAAACGGCCAAGGTGACGGGATAGGATGTAGCAATTCAATTGGCCGGTGCGGGATGTCCCCATGTCAGCGACAGAATCGCATTTCTTTGCGTAGTCAATGGCGTCTTTTCTCATTGTGGGCCAGAAATAGCCCAACCTTAGAGCTTTAGTATGTAAACTTCTGCCCCCTATGATTTCCACAATCTCCTTCATGCAGCTCCTTGAGAACCTGATGGGCTCTATCTCGCTTCTAGACACCTTAAGTAGTGACCCAGCAGATTTTCTAAACAAGAGATTATCAATAAGTACATATTTAGATACTCTTACCACGAAGGCTCTCGCATTCTTCTCCTCAACTCGGGATCGTATCATCTAAGAGATACTTGATAATAGGGGCATCCAAGAGGTTGATGCAGGAGAGGAAGGTATGTCAACATCTAGGACGAACATCTCGAGATTGTCAATTGCTTTGGGATGTCAACATGCACGATTGGGATATTGGTTTGTGAGAAGCTTTTGAAGGCCGAACCCAAATTTGCCAAAGCATCGGCTTGAGAATTTTCTTCTCGCGGGATTTGTTCCAAGGAAAATGTTTTGAATTTGGCCGAAATAATTTTTACAATTTCCAAATATGTCGTCATTTTAGCATTTTTCGCGACGTAGGACCCATTGTATTGATTAACAATTAGTAATGAATCCATGAACACCCGGATATGCTTGACATCTAAGTCTTGGGCTGCTGTTAAACCCGCGATAAGTGCCTCGTACTCTGCTTCATTGTTGGTAGCCTTGAAGCTGCAACTGATAGATTGTGGTATTATGTCCCCTTGTGGCGATTTTAGTACAACTCCAAGACCTGTACCTCTCATGTTGGAAGCACCGTCCGTGTAGAGAGTCCAAATTTTTAGAATGTCATCATCTTGAAGTTGCTGTACTTCCAATTCCACCTCTTGTTGTAGGGTTGGGTGAAATCAGCCACAAAATGCTGCCAGGGCTTGAGATTTTATTGCAGTTCTAGGCTCGTACTTGATGTCGTATGTGCTTAACCGTACAGACCATTTCGCCATTCGACTGACATCTCTGGTTTTCTCATGGCATACTTAATAGGATAGTTAGTGCGTACAATAATAGTATGTGTTTCAAAATAGTGCCTTAATTTAACGAAAGCAGTTATCCAAGCTAAAATTAATTTTTGTAAATGAGAATACCTGGTCTCAGCATCTAAGAGTGTCTTACTTATATAGTAGATGGGTTGCTGATTGCCATCTCGTTCGTTATCAAGGCGCACTTACAGCGCCTTCGGATACTTGCTAGGTAGATGTAAAGATGTTCTTCTATCGAGGTTTGGCCAATAAGGGAGGTGTCGACAAGTAAGTTTTGAGTTCTGAAAAGCTTTTTCATGTTGGTCCTCCCATTGAAACTTTTTGTTCTTTCTTAAGATGTCGTAGAAAGGTTTGCATCGGTCGAGGATTTTGGAATGAATCTAGTGAGTGCGGCAATTTTCCCGTTAGTCTTTGGACGTCCTTGGACAGATTGAGGTGATGACAGTTGAGAATGGCGCGTATTTGTTACAGGGCGGCTTCAATGCCTCTTTTAGTGACCATATAGCCCAAAACTTGCCGGCTTTCATTCCGAAGTTGCATTTAGGTGGATTAAGTTTCATATTGAAACAATCCAAGATGTCAAAGGCTTGAGAGAGATTGCTAATGTGGTCCTCGGCCTTCTTAGACTTAACAACCATGTCGTTGATGTATACCTCCATTGTGTCCCCAATCGATCCTTAAACATCTTGTTGACGAGCCTTTGATACGTTGCACCTGCATTTTTAGTCCAAAAGGCATGGCAATATAACAATAAATACTGAGGGGGTTATGAAGAGCGATGTCTTCTTGGTCGGATGGTTCCATACGAATTTGTTGAAATCACGAGGACGCGTCCATGAATGTGAGGAGTTCGTGACCTGAGGTGGCATCAACTAATGAATCTATGTGCGGCAAAGGGAAAGGATCTTTTAGGCGAGGCCTTATTTAAGTCGGTGAAGTCGACGCAAACTCGCCATTTCCCGTTTCTCTTCTCTACCACAACCACATTTGCCAACCATCTTGGATAATCGACCTCTCGTATCATGTTGGCTTTGAGTAAGCGCTCTACCTCCTCCTTGATGATCTGATTTACGGTTTACGCAAATTTTCTACGTTTACGGTGCCTTTGGTTTGAAGTGGGATCTATGTTAAGTTTGTGAGTGATGACATCTTTGCTAATGCCGGTCATGTCATCATGTTTCCAAGCGAAACTTTTATTACGCTTCTTAATAGGTTCACAAGCTTCTCCTCTATATCCGACGATATGTCGGTGCCAATAAGTACTTTGATGTCCGGGTTGGAAGGATCTAACAATACTTCTTTCACATCATCCTCCCTAGCTTCCCGGGACTTCACGTACTTTCTTCGGTAATTGCTATGCTTGTTTTGGAGATGTAGACGCCTTCATTGAAGTTTTGTAACATTCCTTGGCCACCCGTTGATCACTTTGTAAATCTTAGCGACACCCCAAGGTGTTGGAAACTTCACACATTGATGGTAAGTGGAGGGTACGGCCTTCATTCCATGAATCCACGGTCTTCCAAGAATTACATTGTAAGATGTTGCGCAATCAATTACACAAAACCGTTCCACGGTGTTGAGGCCCTTTGAGTATATTGGAAGCTTTATCTCCCCCCATTGTTTCTTTGACTTCGCCACTGAAGCCTACCGGCCGAGGATTTTTTGACAATCTCCGATTCCGGGATGTTCATTTCTTTAAGGGTACCCAACATAATAAGATTGACTTTGCCCCATCTACCGAGAATCGTCGTATGGTACGGTTGGCGATCTGCAAGGAAATGACCAGACCGTCATGATGGGGTTCCGGCAAGTTATCACGATCACTTTCATCAAAGACAATTGGAGTGCAGGCAAGGTATCGACATCTTGTCTCTCCGGCTTTTCATCTTTTGACTCCTTAGCATGTCGTTTGCGGCGAATAGGATGTTCCACATATTTACGAGCCTCCACTAATGAAGTTGATCACCTTTGTTGATGCTTTGGGGGCGCGGGTCTTTCGGCTTCATGAGGAGCTTACGTACTTTCAGGCTTTCTTCTTTACGGATCCCAACGGCTCCTTAAGATGTCCTTTCGAGAGCAGAAAGCCGATCTCCTTTCTTAATGCGATGCGGATCTTCGCAACATGCCCAAAGTCTTCATGGTAAGCACACCATTTTGATTTGTCACGCCATCCTGTGGTTTTGTCCGTTTTCTTTGGCCATCGGCTTTGTCTCCCGGAGTTTCCCATTGCGCAAAGTACACCTGAAATATCAACGAAAAACAATAATCGAAATGTTAGGCACATTATCATTATCTTCATCCTCACCGTCTATTGAATTAATTTTGCTAGTGTCAATTCTCGGATAAGGATTGGGACGGTTGTTTTTCGATGGGACGATTCGGTCTTTCTATCGGGATGGTCATATGTCGACGTCTTGGATGATGACTTTGATCTTCGCGGCTCATCTTCCTCCGATCTTATGAATCTCAATGCCCCGCTCCCGACTTCCTCCGACCGCTTACAAGGAGTCATTACCAAATCTTGGTAATCTGCGAATCTTTCTTCAACCCCATTTTGAATGCTTCGTGGTTTCAGTCGACATGTCAAGATTGGGAATTTCCAGCACCTCTTTATTGAACCGGTGGACGTAATCCTTTAGGGTTTCATTAGGTCTTGAGTTACATTGTAAAGGTCACTTGTCAACCTTTCAAATTGTCGCATCGCATGAGAATTGGTTATAGAACATGTTGATGAGCCGGGCGTATGAACCAATTGAACCTGGGGGTTGCCTAATCAACCATTTGAGAGCCGGTCCGGATAAGGTGGATCCAAATCCCCTGCATAAGCAAGCCTCCCGGAATTGAAGTGGAATATGGATTATGTCCATCTTTTCTTGATAGTGTGCCACGTGCTCCTGCGGGTCCGTGGTGCCGTCGTACAACTTCATAGATGGTACACCGAAGCGCTTCGGTATGTCGACATTTGCAATTCTTTGGGACAAACCGAGGGCGATGTAGCGGTTTTGCGTTACTGGTTGAATTGGAGGAGTCACACCTGGTACGTTCATTACTAATTCTCCGAGATCCCGCATCTGTTTAGCTAGTGGGTTTCCCCGCAAAAGGGTCACCATAGGAATACGATTGAAATTATTATTATTGAAAAGATTATTAAGCAAACCGTAGTTGTCCGTAGTAGTCATGACAAGAAGTCTTGTCTATAAATGGGATGAATGGAGTGAATCATGCGAGAAGATGGTGTCAAAGGGGTGTCCCCTGCAAAGATGTTGACATCATGAAAGATGTCGGCGGAGGAGGATTGCCCATTGGAATGAATTCATTAAATGTAGATCTCCTGGAGTTGTCAAAGTTGAGAACCCTTGCGCGCAGATGGTGATATGTTTTCAAGCCGAGATGCTATGAGTTGTTGGTCTTTACGCATCTTAATCATGGAATTGGTCAACACCTTCGAATTGTTATCTTGCTGGTCCAACCTTTGATTCAACTCTTTGGTTAGGATACTCCGGATGTCGGCATCTGCATTGGAAGAGGTCGCCCCCTTTTGTGGAGTCTTCGTAGGTTGAGTTGGCCGAGATCCGGTCCGAGGAGGCGGTGGTAACAAGCCGGTTCTACCTCCCGATGTGGGAACAACGGTGGGACCTTTGCCGGTGGACACATTGGTGGGTGCAGACATAGTGAATTCGATTAGGAAATGTTTCAAATAACCGATAAACCACGAGGCCCCTCGGTGGGCGCCAAATTGTTTTGGTAGAAAAAACAATAGAGTAGAATCTTAACTATGTTTTGCGTGTGGATTGAATAATAAGGAGGGAACTATGGAATTCGATTATATGGAACAAGAAAATGAAAAACGAGACAATGACAACGCGATTTGGTAACGAGGAAAACCTTGGAGGTGATAACCTCTTTGGAAAAAACCCCGGGAGTTAGGTCTCCAACCTTAAAGGTTCCACTATAATGATCACAATTACAACTTCGGAAGATAATGGAGAGGATTACAAGAGTTTGTGTGTAAAGTGTGTGCGTATGAGCATGAGTGTCATTTTCCGTCTCCATTTCCCCTTAAATACAAGTAACTAAGAAAGAGTCAAATATGGTTCCTACAATCTCGGCATTGTGGTTTATCTTTTCAACCTCCGTGAGACCAAGTCGCCCTAGCCGTTTGAAGGTCTGTTGAACGTGCTTGAAGGTTGTTTCCGCATTCCTCTCTTAATTACTGAAAAATAAGAATAATAATATTAGGAAATATTGGACAAGTAAATATTTAAAACAATACTTACAGTGTAATGACATCTCGTTATGCAGGATCAGCTGAAGATGTCGTCATGTCAAAAAATGCCCACAACACAAGGGGGTGTGGATATGGGTAGATCCATACTCCCTTGGGAATTAAACACCAATTCCAACAATGATCAAACAATAAGCATTCAATTATACAAAGCAACAATGTTAAACAGAGATATTGCGATTGGGGTTCAGTAATCAAGGCAGATGGAGTCTGATTACTGAACCTAAGGAGGACAAAATGATGGAATTATGAAATTAGAAAAATAGGAGAGAGAGATGGGATTGAGGGGTTACCCTTGATGATTCCACGAATTCTATACCAAGGCTGGTATAGAACCCTTCTACAACTGCTTCTGAAGTGGCTTGAACTGGAATGGATTGATGGATGAAGGATCTAAGAGATGATGGGTGGATTGAAGTGAATTGGGGGGGGGGGGATTGAAGGTAGATTTGGGTAGGAGAGAGAGAGAGGTGTTTGCAGTGTGTGTGTTACGCTCCAATTTTGGCAGAGTAACAGTATGTGAAAGTTGGGATCCATTTTTGAGAGGGGTAGGGTCTTATTTATAGGCTGCAGTTGATGGTCACAAGGTGTCACACGACCTTCTGTAACCATTTTCCATGCCTCGATATGTCGCTTGACACAAGGTGTCACCAACCGTTTTTGGCGCCAAAACCAGGTTCTGAAACATTCTAGGATAATACCCAAAAGGTCCAAAACAAGTTTATTCCCTGTATGTCCTTTAGCATGAGCAAAGTACTAAAAAGTACTTCCTTCACAAGAAACTTATGGAATGTTTCCGAAAGTCTCGGAATAGATCGGGAATTTTACCAAAAGGCCCCTTAATGCAATTTTATCATATTAAAATGCATCTAAAAGGGTAGCAAATTGGATTGGCGTACTTACAGTTGGCTGCTCGGTGAAAGGGGATTCAGCGAAATCAGCGGCCATTCATCCCTCAAGCAGTGAGGGGAGAGTTTTATCCTCAGCTTAAAGAGCACACTTCCACTACCGAGAAGAAATCTATGGTATTTTTGTAACCTTTGCTTTTATTGGGATTGATTTGAAATTGACTGTTTATACCAAAAAAAGATCCGAACTTGCATGCATGAATGGAATCCAGAACATGGGATGATGAATGTATGCTCTATGATTTAACCTAATTTTGCTTGGTACAGACTTAAAATAAAAATGACCATTTTTTATTTAAATATGAACAAATATGAACATTGATTGATATGCTTTTAAGGAGAAAATGAGATATTCATACCTGTGCTGTGTTTACCTGCAGGGATTGCATACCCGAGGCTCTCGGAGGTGATTGGCAGGTTGTGGGATAACTTGACCGGCAGCCAGGAGTTGATTCATTCGTCCATGGGCATGATTTATGCTACTGGGCTGGGATAGTTCTTCGAGATGGAGAAAGCCATTGGAGATACTCAGAGGAGTGTTGAGTTGATGAGATCATTTAGGGAGTTCTGGTGGGAGACCACACATTCTTTCCATTTTTCTTGGAGCAAGGCTACAGTCACGCCATATGATTTTGCAGTCATCACCGGATTGCCTTTCACTGCTGAGCCTCTTTACCTTGATGAGCCTGTCCTTATTGCTGACCCCCAGCCTCTCACTGATGCGGATTTCATGGGGTTGCTTGGTTTTGTTCCCCGAGACAAGAAGGGGAATGGATATGAGCTGGGTGAGCTTCACGGCCATATTGGGGAGCAGAGCAGGGACTATCCTGTGATCTTGGATGATTCTGAGGAGAGTCGGCTGAGAGCCGAGAGATTAGTACGGGCCTTTGTATGGGTTGGCCTGTCTGACATGCTATTTGTCAACAGTGCATCTATCACCCTGATTTCTTTGTTAGAGCTTTTGAGGACTTGGGCTGCTGTTGGGACCCTATCTTGGAGTGAGGCTGGCTTGGCTGAGATGTACCTGGCCCTTAATGTTATCAGCAGGGGGAAGGCGATGACCTTCAACTGCTGTCATATGGCTTTTGAGGTATTTCCCGTCTTGACTTCTTTTCTTTGGTACCCCTTTCTCTGTCATTTATTGCTGGTATCTCACCTATTTTGTTTTTTCCTTTCAGGCTTGGGCCTACGAGATCTTCGGCTGTTACGCCTGGCAGGTCCAGGACGTATTCCCTGCTACCACGTTTCCTGCTCTGAGGCGATGGGTGAAGGTCGCTAGAAAGAAGACCAGGACAGTTGATTCGAGAGGCCGAGTGATAGCTTCTTATCCGGACACGCTGGTGTGCTTGAGAGGGACTCCCCAGAGCTTGATCTTGTTCCCTTGGACTGGCAGATATGGCGATCATGATTTAGATTATGCTGCGCACTTGATAGAGTGTCGCAAGCTTCTTGTTAGCTTGTCCGGGGATGCTTTGTATCTGGGAGAGAGATTTTATAGGCAGCACGGTCCAGATAGGGTTGCTCAGGTCCCGGTTGATCCTCCGAAGGATATGTGGTTTCCTCAGAAGCTAGAGGATCAGCTTACTTTGATCCAGGGTGATGGTTCCTACAACCATATTATGGAGGGAGGAAATTATGCAGGGTATGTGGCGGAGAGGTTACGATCACCTCAGGTGATAGCGAGGCTTGGTGCTCAGGGCACAGGCTCCTCCTCTGGATTTGTGGCGAGACCACCCTTACCTCCTCCTTTTGTTGACTTTTGGGATGGGGATCACATGAGGCGAGCTCCTCTTGACACCAACCGGATTCGTCCCCATTTTCAGCTTCCTGAGGGCTCCAGATCTGTGAGTGCTATCTTTTCTTTTCCTTTACTTGAAACTGTTAGTGTCCCTTTGTTATTGTCCCAACTGGCTTCTTGATTCTTCAGTTGTTTGATTGTATCAGGTCTCAGCTGAGGCTTATTGGAGCTTTGCTCGATCTTATACTGGAGCTCTGGACATGATTGAGCAGCTGGAGAGGAGTGCCCATTTCTGGAAGGAGCGGTGCCTGTCTCAGATTTCAGATGATGATGATTCCACTCCCAGCTTGCCTGATAGGAAGAGGGCTCAAGTCGGCATGGACTTGAGCCGGCAGAAGAGACCCCAGACCAAGAATGCCTCATATACTTCTTCCATCTCTTCTAGCTCAGAGTATGAGAGTGATGACACTGATATTCCTGTTGATCCTCATGAGATTGAGACGGTTGCCATCCCTGCTATTGACGAATTTTATCTAGCGGACCCAGTGATCTACCGAGCTCATGCTGATGGTCCGAATCGTGTACTGGCTGAGGAGGACGATGAAGAGGGAGAGGACAGCGAGGAGGATGATGATGACGGCTCGGATGATGATGATGACTCGGAGGGTGAAGATTCGGAGTAGCCCTTTGGATCATATTGCGACCTTTTGATTATTGTACCTTGTAACAAACACTTTTTGTTTTGACTAACTCCTACGCATTACTTTGAACTAAATTTAAAATTGATTGCCTATTAGCTTGATACATTATTATTAGCTTTTGTTATTCGCACGAGCCCATCTTTTTCTTGGAATATGAGAATGAATGGAGTAATAGTTATGGTGTTGGTGTATATGGTTTATATGTGGAATGTGTATATGGAATGATGGTTTGTATGTGTATGCGTATGGTAAATGTGTATATGAGGTGATTGAACCCTCTCCCAGGTTGTTTGTATAGTGGTGGCTGATGGTTGCGGCATTGGACAAGTCGGGGCGTGCCCTGGGAAGACTGATTGCAGATTGCTGATGTCTGATGTAAGGCAAGGGCTGTCGCACGACCCAGGACTCCTTGTGGTCAGTTGTGTCGCGTGACACAACAAGCTTCACTGACAGGTTTTCCCCATCCAAGCTTTATACATGTCTCACCATAATCCCTTTGCCTAGTGCAAGAATTTCAGCAGTCTCTCATGAAGTAGTCCTCCAATTACAGAGCTATCCTCAAGGCTCGAGGTTGTAAAAACAGCCCCATAATCTGCACAGATGCACACACAATTCCTCTTTTTTTTCTGACCAAGACCCAGTATGGAAGAAATCATCGCGGACTGGATCTGGGGCAGCCCCACTTTGACATAGTTGCAACGCAGCCCCATTGCAGATAGAAATATCACGTGGCCAAGGAGGCGATTATCTCTCAAGCTTCGGTCAATCAGTCGATGGACAAGACTCAAAAGTGTTTACGTGCAGGGGCACACCTTTTGAACGGTGGGAATGAATCCCAATTTTATGTGACACATTCGCTTTTGGTTTGACTCTTTTGGGAGAGTATAAGCGTCACAAGGTGTGGAAAAGTGTATGAAAGCCCTTGATGATAGAAAGACAGTGTTTAGCTCTATTTCCCTATGATGGAGAAAAGAAGACTTGCCGAGACACTTGAAAACTTGTCTTATTCGCGACGATCACAAGGCTGCTAAAAACCCTTTATTGATGTTCGGGTTATTCAACCACTAAGCTTGATATGAACAAATATTTTGATTAATCATGAGGAGAAAGCCAACTGATATCGAGAGTAAAATTATGGAAGATGGATTTGTGCATAGGGACGACCCTTGATGAGACCAGATTTTCTGAGATGTGAATATACTTGTGACCAGACCATTTCTGGTTGCCTACGTTCCCCTTGATGTAAGGAGCTCAGGTCGTCGTAGTTCGGGCAAGTCCCTATTGAAAAGAGATGGAATGCGTAGATTCGATGATCTTTTGAGAACTGGAGGGTTGACGCACATGTACCCTTGAAGTGTCCAGGAAAGACACGGATGCGAAGCCCCAATGAGACGTTCGCGGGAAGTGTTTGTGGAGGAGAAATGAAATATGCTCACATGAAGTGTCAAATGAATTGGATTTGAATTTGCATAATCTCTGATCGAGGGTCTTGGACCTAAGACAAATTGGATTCCAGCTTAAGCAAGCAATAAAGCATTAATCTGATTTAGATCTTGAAGATATTAGAGTAGAACTGATATTCGGTAGGAACTGCAGCTGGGTTTCAGGGTTTCGATCGGCCATCGGGTGATTTGGAATGTCATGACCTCTTAAGATGAGAGGTCGGCTGGGCCTTTTCCTGACTGAACCTCTGAAGATGAGAGGTTGGCTTTCGGGGATGTGTTTGGGGTTTCTAAGGCGAGGATATTGATTGTCTCTAAGAATGAGAGGTCAAATTTTAACTTTGGCCAAAGGCAAGGGTAATGGGAATATCCTCTAAAAACGAGAGGATGGCTTGGGATTAGCTGAGGTAATGGTGAGGGGACATCCGCGCTGTCTCTTTATTCACTCTGAGACTCCCTTTGAGTAAATAGCTGGATCCTTTAACTTTGCTTCTGAGAAAAATGCTAGGGACTAGGCTCTCCTTTTTTTTTAGATAGAATTTCAGCTAGTCCCTATAGCGGATCACTGCATTTCGTCATCCTTGAGCTTGGAGACGGTCAATTCTTCCTCTGAACCACGGGAGTCCCAAGGATAGTCCCTCTTCATTCTGGAGATGGTTAAACAGGTTTCACAATGTGCCGAACTTGAAATGAGAGGATATTATCTGGTGAGGGTGAGGTAATGGCTTTCCTATGGGTGAAAGGTTTCAACTGCAGTCCATACCGGATGGTCTAAATGAGATTAAGGCCTCATTGCTTGCTTAAGCTTACTTGAGAAAGATTAATGCAAATCCATTGAGCGACAAAATGATGAATATGATGAAAGAGATGTGAGCTTATGAGATGCGAGGTGGGGAGTTGATAAGCCCCAATTTGAGAAAGATATCAGTTGATTTTCTCACTCCGATCAATTTAAATATTAATCATTTCAATGAATTAGTGATTGAGCAGCACAAGTGATCATATAGAATAAAACCATTTCAATTAAGTGTAATGTGGGTGTGCAAGTGATGTCTCGAGTCTAGCAAGAAAATAAATAAAGACTTTTATTACTGAAATATTCACAACATAGACGTAACAAACTCAAATCCCAACAGGGACACTCACTAAAAAAAATGAACAACAATCTAGACACTACGATGACTGATTGACTATATTATCTTCAACTCAGAATGGGGGGACCCGCTGGAATCATAGGATAGGATTGGTAACCACATTGGGACGAGCCTTCTCGATCCTACCTTCATCAACAAGCCTTTGAATAAGCAGTTTCAGAGGAATGCAATCGTTGGTGACATGGACGGGATACTGATGATAGTAGCAATACTTGCTATGATCCAAATCCGGATTGGGTTTGCTGGGATGGTAATTGTCAAGTGGTTTGATCATTCCTCTTCGAACTAACCCATTGAAGGCTTCCTCATTTGTTATTCCGAGATCATCAAACTTTCGCTGCTTACGAGGTGGAAACCAACCACGGTTCTGGACACCACTTTCCTCATGGAAGCCCTTTTCAATCTTCCCTTCATCAAAGAGTCCTTGGATGATCACCCTCAAAAGTTTGCAATCGTGAGTGGTATGACCAGGATATTGGTGGTAATAGCAAAACTTTTTTTTATCCAGGTTGGGCCTAGGATGAGGAGGGCTATAATTTACCAGTGACTGAACCAATCCTCCGCTTACCAAGACCTTGAGGAAATCGTCCATAGGCATCCCCACACCACCACAATACTATTTTCTTCTTTCCATCTGAACCACCTTTGGAGATGACTCGAGAACTGGCGCCCCTTGCTGAATGGGATTCATGGCAGGAATGAAGGACATTTGATTGACGGTTACGTACGGGGTTGGTCCTGAATACTGATCCTGCAGAGACAATGAGCTGAAACTGTAAGATGAACCCATTAACGGTTGAGAAAAACTTCCTTGGAGTGGAGTTTGGTTAGTGGGGAGCGGCAGCAATCCTTTCTGGTTGAACTGGTTGTCCACATAATGCTATGATCCTTGGGAATCTTGCTGATATTGACACTGTGACCCACATTGATTAGGAGATTCAAAAGCATTGGAGATCAGTTGTATACTCTGAATCTGAGCTTGGTCAACTTGAGGTGTTGGAGGAGGAACTTTGCCTTGCACATTCACATTCATCCCTTTCATCCCCTGCATTTGATAAGCGGGGGGGGATGTAATATCAACGGTGGGCTGACAAGGGATAGAGACATTTCCAGTCTCATAATCAGTGTTGTTAGTGTCAATGATCTCTTTGTAAGACCCATCTTCGTGATGAATAACTGTGATCCCTCGGACATGCATTGCTTCCAAAAACCTAGCGTGTGTTTCCTCTTCTCGAGCCTTAGCAACTTGGGCGAGCAACTGAGCTTTGAATTCACGAACCAAGGCAGCCTCAAGAGCAGCTCGCAACTTGACCACAGACAAATCATTAAGATCCAGCTGACCCGAAGCAAAGGAACCTCCAGACTGAGCGGACGAAAAATCCTTTGTACCAGACATCTCAGATATCCAAATAGGTGAGAGCTTCACAAGAAACTGCAACTACCTCGGAGATACGAACCAAACAAGCACTGGAAACCGGCGCACGCACCCAACTTGCCGCGACTGCGGGGATAGATACGGATTGATAAAGTGGTGAAGGAAGAGACTTTGAGAAAGTACGGGAGAGGGAAAGGAAAGGAAAGGACGGACTCGTGCAAACATCTTATTTATGTTCAAGTATAAATCTGTCTTTTAAGTCCTAAATAAGGTTGGGAAAGGATAAGCCTTTATTTACGCAATCTATACCTCGGGGAAACCTAAGCATGCAACATTCAAATTAAACCAAATATTTTGCATAGAAATTAATAATAGGCAATAATAACACCTAAACAAGACCTAAGCACTATATGGGACGGACGAGCGATCCAAATTTCGGGGGAAATTTGGGCAGCATAACGGGTATTCTTGAAGAATTTCAAAGAAAAATCCGGCATGACCTCTCATCGGTGCACGGTGACAATGCGGCATGATCTCTCATTAGAACATGTCATGAGGGTGACATTTCCCCACGTGAAACCATGTTGCATTGGCAACATACCCACAAGTGCAAGGTTTTGGAAAAGGTGTGTACGTCCTATTATAAATTTTGAAACAACCCATTTTAGTGTAATTAAAAATGTTGTATCCAAAAACCAACCATGGGTAAGCTTTAAAGTGTGGTGCCACCTATGATGCACTAGGGGGATAGGTTTGATTTTAGGCGCTCAAGCGTAGGCGAATTACATGGCCGTCCGCGATGCCGTCAATCGCACCTGAGGGTTCTAAATCTATGTGATGTAGTGTGCGGATGACTATGTTCCTTTATTTATGAAAAATAATTTTTGAATCCAATTTTTATTTTCTTTTATTTTGAAAAGGAAAAATAAACGGAAAAACACACACACTAAACAAGGTACAAAAATCAACTGCATTCTGATCATACTCTGATCCAAGGGACTGCCCTCAAACCAGAATCTGCACAACTGCTCAGTGACTAGTTATGTCGCGTGACACAGGACAGAATGGTCCAAAGCTGTCGCACGACTTATCCAGCCACTGAACCAGAACCTGAAACTGCAAACCAGCCCCTACCTAAAGGCAAGGAACAAACACAAAGCCCCAGAATATAGCAACATAATAATATGAGGCACATAAAGGCACACAAGTCTCACAATCTCATAAAATGTATGTACCATACAAGGTCATTAATGATGCACACAATATGAATATATTGGATGTTTAAAATTAATGAAAGCTTGACCCTCTTAATTTTGAAAAATAGGTTTTCAAAAGTGTATCCCCAGTAGAATCGCCAGTGAATGTACGCTCGCCGAAAAATAAAAATTTTTAGGAGTCGCCACGCCATGCTTTAAGGTACACTTTGAAAAACCTTTGAAAATAGAGAAAAGGGTTTGGAGGTCAGGTTACGTGTTGGGAAGAACCGAGAGAAAAGGGTTCGGGGGTCAGGTCCGTAGACGAGTCTTTAGAAATAAACATCCAAAATCATTCATAGTGTGTGCAAACAACAATGACAAACAAGTGTGGTAAGATGAATTTTATTGATTGAGTGAGATTCTTACAACTTATGAACCATTTAATAAGGGAGGCCACATCCCTATTACAGATCTCAAAAAAGATTACAACTGAAAAGGATCTCTGTAAACTGACAAGATGTGTCGCGTGACACAGAACATGCCTGGCCGATGTGTCACGTGACACAGGATCCATCCAGGCAAGTTGTGTCGCGTGACACAGGTTGCCCATCTGTAGAGATCTGACAATTTGAACACAGAGAGAACAGAAACCAATACAGATCTAATTATATCACCAATTCAGCTTCGGAAATGCACAATTCAATAATTATTCAACCAAGGGGGTATGGATATGGGAAGATCCACATTTCCTTGGGAATCAGACAACAATTCCAACAATATCAACTCATGAACATGCAATTATGCTAAACAACACGATTAAACAGAGAGATTGCGATTGGAGTTCAGTAAGCAAGACAGATGGAGTCGAATTACTGAAGCAAATGGATATAAAATGATTGAATTATGAAAATGACAAAATCTAAGAGAGAGAAGGAAGGAATTGAGTGGTTACCCTTGAAGATCCACGAATCCTATACCAAGTCTGGTATAGAACCCTTCAACAAGCAGCTTCTGACACGAACTGAGCTTGGGAGGAGTGGTGGTATGAAGGTCTAGGTGGTAGTGGGTGAATTGGATTGAATTGGAGGAGGATTGGAGGGATTTTGGGTAAGAGAGAGAGAGGTGTGTGTGTTTACAGTGTTTGTTACATTTCTAATTTGGCAGAGTAACAGTATGAAAAAAAGGGATCCAGATATGAGAGGGGTATGGTCTTATTTATAGGCTGCTGATGATGGTTGAGTTGTGTCGTACAACTTCTTGCGTCCATTTTCCATGGCTCGAGATGTCGCACGACTGAGCATGCCAATAACCGTTTTTGGCGCCAAAACCTGGTTCTGGAATATTCCAGGTCAATTCCAATAGGTCCAAACTGATTTATTCCTTGTAGGTCCTTTTGCTTGAGAAAAGTACTTAAAAGTACTTCCTTCGCAAGAAACTTATGAAATGTTTCCGGAAGTCTCGAAATGGGCCGGGAATTTACCAAAACGCCCCTAGTGCAACTTTATCACATTAAAATGCACCTATAAAGGGTCGCGAATTGGATTGGCGTACTCACAGGACGTTGAATTGGACTATGCTTTTGTAGCTGTCTTCGTGGGATCCGAGTGTGCCATTGTGGGTGCTGATATGTTCCAAGGTGTTGGTGGTGGGCCAGCTTTTTTCAGGAGGATTTTTGGCGAAGTATGGGTCCTCTCCTTAGTCAAGCTCCATGTGGGAGTCCATCTCTTGATCCTCTTTGAGGCATTCTTCATAGTTGCACAGATCAGAATTGTCATCTTGGCCCATGAGTTCTTCGATCTCTAGATCGTCACGGCTTAGTACGTGGATGTAGGGATCTCCTTCGAAATGGATCATGACTGGAGACTCATCTTTAGAGGAATATTCGGTCATGTTGGGACCTTCTTCTGGGTCATAGCTTGCTGGCCAAGCACTCCTCATCATGCTGCTCCTGCGTATCACTTCAAGGCTCCTGTTAGCATTGATGAATTTTACGTATTGGTGCAGAGTGGAGGATACTGCTTTCATCTGTTGCAACCAAGGTCGTCCCAGCAAGGCGTAGAAGTTGGACTTGATTTCCACGACTTGGAACTCCAGCAACTCCATTTTCTCGTCAAATTGGATCCTTAGATTGATCACCCCTAAAACAGGGCGGGGAGTGGAGTCGTAGGCTCGAATTATTCGAGGTGAAGGTCTCATGAGGGAGCGGTCAATTTGGAGCCGTTTCATCGTTCGAGCGACAAGGATGTTGACCGCTGAACCATTGTCGACCAAGACGTTCGGAAGGTAGAACCTTTCTATCTTTATAAGGATGACGAGGGCCTCATTCTGTCTGTTTTCAGATGTTGGTAAATCTGCATCTGTGAAGGTTAGACCGTTTCCGGCGCTTCTCTTTGCGTCAGTCTCCTCCGCGGAGTATTCGATCCATCCATGAGTGCGTCTCGATCGTGGCAGGGATCGTAGGGAGACGGTCATCCTTGGATCCTCCCTTCTGGATTCCCTATCGTAGCAAGATAGCATGTTGACAGTCTCGGAGATTGTAGGGGGCCTACTCTCGCATGGAGTCTCGTTGAAGACTATCATGTTTACTCTGTCGTTAAGGGGGAATGGATTTCTGACTGTGTTGGGGCCACGGGGGCGTTCCAACTTTCCTTCTTTAATTAGCCCCTGGACTACTTGTTTCAGTACGAAGCAATTGTCGGTGGTATGACCGGGGTAGTTGTGGAAGGCGCAGTGTTTGCTCATGTCCAAGTTAGGTTTGAGAGTCTTTGGCTGAAAATTCTCTAGAGGCTTAAGGATATTCCGTTTCACCAATGCTTTGAAAACTTGGCTCAAGGGCATCTTGAGGTTGTCAAAATGCTGGAACTGCTGTGGGTGAGGAGGATTGTTGTTCCTCGGGGGTACTAGATCACATCTTTCTTGAGCTCCATTTTGAATGTAGTGGACTGACCCGACGGCTTCCTTTCCTTTGCTTGGGACAGGTGCTGAGTTTAAAGGGTTTGCTCGGTAGCGTTAGGATGAAACAGGAACTGGTGCTGTCTTTTGTAGGCTTAATGTCTTCTCGAACTTGGTGCCGGTGTTGACCATGGCACGGAGGTCGGGATAAAAGTGGTGGCTGATCAAGGTCCTCAGAGATGGTTTGAGGCAGGAATGGAAGATGTCCATTTGCTCTTCTTTGGAAAGCGGATCCATTATCTCGCTCAGCTTCCAATTCCATCATTTGTAGAACTCGCCTACTATTCGTCATCCTTTTGTTCGGTGGCTTGCAGATCATGGCGATTTGTTTCCCATTCAAGGTTGGTACCGTACTTCTCTAGAAAGATCTCGCTGATTTGATCCCAGGTGGAGCGATTTTCCGCCTTCACGTTGAGGAACCATCTTAATGCCGTGGATTTGAGGGAATCCTAGAAGTGATCCACCATTTTTTGTGGGGTTGCCCCTTTGGCTCTCATACCCAAGACGTAGGTGTCGATGTGGGTTTTTGGGCATTCTGACCCATCAAACTTTTCCATCTCCGGCATTCTGAATTTTAGAGGGAGTGGGACCACCTTGCTCGGATCTGTGGGCATGAGGGAGTCCTTCCGAGAGTTAGCCAATTTGCCTTGCATGTCTTTCATTTGTTCGACCAACCAAGCCATGTGAGGGTCGGTAGGCAGGCTGCCGTTTTCTTTGATGGAAACCGAAGATGGAGGTCGATTGGCTGATGGGATCGCCATTCGGGAGTCTTGGGGAGGTAGTTGAGTGCATACCATCCCGTATCCTGGATTGTTGCAATTGGAGCCAAAGGCATGATTGCCCGGACCTCCAAGGGTTGTGTTTGGGAACTAGGGAAATGTTTCGTTAGCCCCAAGTGGCAGTCCAGCGGGTGGAAGGTTTGAGATGTCAGGATATCCGCTTGGGATGTCTGTCCCTGGCGGCCATTGGGATTTCAGATTGTGGCTGTGAGGCTCGTATAGAGGCAAAGGATTTAATCCCAGGGGATATTGAGATGCTTTGGGATCTGGGGGAGCAGGCCCATATGTGTGCTGGTGATGTTGAGCTTGTGGCGTAGGCCGGAAACCGATCGCGTTGCGGGGCAGTGCCTGAGTCGCTGACCGAGGCCCAAGTAAAGCTTTGAGCTGGAGCTACTTTGCATTGCTGGATTTTCGTAGCTTGGTGGAGGAGGGACCTGCTGATAGCTTTGGGAAACCAGGGGAACATGCATTTCTTCGTCTTCGATGAGAACGAAGGTCCCATCAAATTGGGGAACGGCGACAGTTCCGCGACGGCTCATGGTGTCTACGATCCAGGCTTGCTGTTCTTCTTGGCGCTTCATGAGAGTTTCGAAGTCTTACAAAGACCTCCTCCATTGTCTGGAGGTTTCTCAGTGGCGGGGTTCCGTTTCCCTCACTGTTATCTGTTGATCCTGCCATGGGGGAATAGCGGACTGTTCGGACCGGGCAACCGGAAGGGCTGTCGAACCTTGTAACTTCGATATTGAAAGACGGCTCCCGAGTACTCTCAAATACTCTCGGTTCGATGGAGGGGTGATGGGTAAGGTTTAAACATGGGAAGGCCTTTTTTGAATAAAGGGGGAAAGCTCATGCGACATGCGGTTTACTTTTTTCTTTTTTTGTTGTTGTTTTAATTTACTTAAAACAATGTTTTCTCAGAATCCTAGGTGGGTTGGAAAAGATTGCTCTTCTTTTTCGCAACTATTCTAGATCATGGGTCAGTGGAAGCCATCTGTGCGGCTATAAGCCCCTCGTTTTGCACCTGTATTTTGACATCCCGGGGTGGACAACCCCGGGCGAGGGTCCTATAGGGCAAGCGGTTTCCACCGGCCAAAAGAAAAATCGAACCTAAGGTTCGAGCCTGTCATGTTCGTTTTAATGCGTCGGCCATGTGAATAGTGATTAGAGCCGACACCTGAGTCCAGATCGGTTCAAGAGTTCGGCATGACCTCTCTTTACCTTGCTTGCACAAGGGATCTGTGACATTAGGTGTTCTCTAGGTCATATGGTCATGGCTGACGTGTTAAAGGCTTGATGACATGGTGTCATGTGGGCATGGATGTATATCCTGAACGGAGCATTGTCTGGGTGTAGCTTTGGAAATCAAGATCGGTTCAAGATTTTAGCATGACCTTTCATCGTCTTGCTTGCGCAAAGGTGTGAATGTGGTGCCCAAGATAACCAGTTCTCCTTTTTGTTTATTTTATTTGGAACCACTTTCTCGTGCAAGGGGGGATCACCGCCTCACATCAGTTTGGAAACGTTCGGTTTAAATTGAAAAACGGAGTCGCCACGCCATTTTGATTTCCTCAAAACTTTGAAAAAAAGGATTAAGGTCCGGAGGTTAAGTTACCCTTTGGGAAGAACGGATCGTCGTTCACCCAAAGAGCCTTACCGGAGCAAGTCTTCCAGGATCCGCTTTTCATACTTGCCTTAGTGTTTTCGTGTGTGGGATGTGTGTTTTGAAAAGGGGGAGGGAATGTACCAAGTGGTCTTCCGGACGTATAAACCATGAGTTGGTTATCGCTCGGGATTCCTTGGATTTTTATGTATTAGGGACTTTGGTCCCATTCTCATCTTGGACTTATGATCATCATGATGAGACCTGGGGTCACATGTGATCTAGATAGGGACGCCGTTTTAGAGTCCAAGGATGAGACTCTTTAGAAAGGAATGACCTTTGCCTATCAATCCTACATCTTGAGACGATTTGGACTTTTTCGGGACATTTGTGCTCGTCTCAGGTGATGATCGGAGATATGTGGCTAGGGCTCATCCTTTTCTAAAGGAGAATCCGTCTATGGCATCATTAAATGGAAGAAATGATGTAAAGATAGGACCTTTACACCATCTCGTTCCAAGAGATGCTCCAAGTATCAATGGGGACTAGGGAATGCATGTTTAAGATAAAAATGACACTTTTAATGAAAAAGATGACATTTTATGTGCAAAGGATGCAACTTTATGCAAAGGATGCAACTTTTAATGTAAAAATGAGGTTTTAAGTGCAAAGGATGCTACTTTATGCATAAAAATATCATTTTAAGAGCAAAGGATGCTATTTTGATGCAAAGGATGCCACTTTGATGTATGAAGATGACATTTTAATGAAAAGATGACATTTTTATGTACAAAGATACTATTTAAATTGCAGATTGACATTAGATTACAGCATGGAAAAGACTAAAATCAGACTATAGTTGAAAAAGATGAAGTTTCTGCAATCTGGCCAAGGTTGTCGGGTGACATAGGTTGCCTGGCAAGGTATGTCGCGTGACACCTTTAGCCATTTGCAGAAACTTTTACAAGCCACATTTACAGACACAAAGAAAGCCACAATCTAGGCAAGTTGCATCACAAATGGGTCTCAAAGAGCAAGTATGTCAATAGTGAACACTTCAAGAGGGTGTGGATATGAGGGATCCACACTCATCTCGAGTGTTCATACAAAACAATGTCAAGCCAACGCTATTACATGAAATGATGTGAAAACAGATGTGGATCTAAACAATATGAAACTCGAACATGCAATCTTACTCAAGATGCATCAAAATCAACACATTTAGTACGTAGATCTCATGTATAAGGAAGATAGAGGGAGAGAAAAGGATAGAGAATCGTTACCCTTGAAGATCCCCGACTTCCTATATCAAGTTAGATTTGAGCCTTCAAACATCAGCCTCTGGAGCTGATATCAAGCCTTGGTTCAATGAGAACCGTTGGTTCTTTGTTTGTATATGAAGTGGTGTTGGATTGATTGAATGGTGAGTGATTTGAGAGGATTAGTATGTGTTTTGGGTGTATATAGGAGAGAGACTATGCTTCTGGGCGTATTTTGACAGAGTGACACTAAGGAGTAAAAAAGGATCCCTAAAATGAGAGGTGCAGGCCTCTATTTATAGGCTGCATGGCAGTGGCTTAGTATGTCGCACGACATTACAAGCCATAACCGCTTTCCTTCTAGAAACATGCAAGGTGGCAGCTTCTAGAATTCATCATGGCAGGGTATGTCGCACGACATAGTAAGCCTTATCCATTTACCTTCTAGAAGCCTGCAAGGTGGCATCTTCTAGAATGCCCTTTCCAGCGAGGTCCTGCATGGAATTTTAATTCCTAGTAGGTCCTTCCTTACTTGGAAAGCTTGGAAAAGTTCCCGAATGGCCCTCTGAACTTTATGAAAGTTCAGGGAATCGCCGGGAATTTTAATCGGAAGGCGTGAGCCAGATTTGGGTACTTACAGAAGCCCCTCGGCAACGTCACTTGCAGGGCGAGTGGGGTTGTCGATAAACAAGGATCCAATCTGGCGAACTGCCGAGACGGATTGGGTGACCAAGGTGGTCGAGTGGCTGGACCTTTGGAAGGCTACCTACGTATCCCGGAGGAATCAAGCCAGATCGTAGTTCGAAAAAAGATCCGCTGGGAAAAGGGGTGTCACATGTGACGAATTGGCTGAACCTAATGTAGGCTACCTACGTATCCCGGAGGAATCAAGCCAGGTCGTAGTTCGAACTTTTACTGAGTCGAAATGTTATTCCTTCATTCGGGAATAACGGAGATAGCGAAATGTTATTCCTTCGTTCGGGAATAACGGAGATTGCGAGATAGCGAAATGTTATTCCTTCGTTTTGGGAATAACGGAGATCGCGAGAAAGAATGGATTTTGTAAAGAAGTGGGAAGGACCCTAGGATTTTTCTAATTATTTGAGAGATGGAATTGAGAATCCTAGGGGCAAAATAATAAAATGAACCACAGGGGTAAATTTGTAAAATAGGCCACAGGGCTAGAAAAAATTTGATTTATTTAAGAAATATAATTGGAAATGCTATGGGCACAAAGGGTAAAATAGGCCTACGTGGGCTGGAGCTTGTGAAACTGGACCTACAGGGGCAGAACTGTAAAAACAAGCCATAGTGGCAAGTTTAGTCGCACGACATAAGAAGCCCTGTGGACAGACTCTTTAAAAATTTACACAGTCGTCATTTGAAACTTAATCAAAATTGAAATTGAGAGGGAGACAAAAACGAGAAGCGGGAGAGAGTAGCCATCAGAGAGAAATCGAGAGGAATCGAGAGAAACCAAACATTTTGAGTCCGATTCAGTTGGAGGAATGCCTCCTAGAACACGTCCTACCAAGAGGGCTCCACAACACGCCGAGTTGGCTACTCGACGGAAGGGGGTTCAGAGGAACCAAAGGCCATTCATTCCGAAAGCTCAAAGAGGGGATTTCTATCCACAGCTTAATGAACACACCTCGGATGTCGGGAAGAAAACTGTGGTACGTAACCTTTGCTAGTTTTTTTTTTTAAAAAATTTGATTTGGGTGAAATTGATTGGAACTTGATTTTCCAGACTGCAATGAGTTAACATGAATTTGCATGTGAACATGGATTGAACTAGGAAATGTGATGCTAAATGCATGTTCTACATTGATAGGTTTTGACCTATTTTCACTTGAGATGATTTCAAGAAACAGCATGAGATATTTATACATGTGCTATGTTTACCTGCAGGGATTGCGCACCCGAGGTTCTCCGGAGGTGATTGGTAGGCTATGGCAGATCTTGCCGGGCAGCCAGGAGCAGATACATTCGCCTAAGGGCATAGTCTACGTCGTTGGGCTGGGGTGATTTTTTGAGATGGCGAAGGCCATTAGAGACACCCAGAGGAGTGTGGAGTTGGTGAAGGCGTTTAGGGAGTTTTGGTGGGAGACCACTCACTCATTCCATTTCTTCTGGGGTGAGACGACAGTCACACCGTATGATTTTGCGATCATCACGGGATTGCCCTTTACGGCTGAGCCACTCTATATGGACGAGCATGCACAGGTAGCTGAGCCCCAGCCTATTGCTGATGCCGACCTTATGAGCTTACTTGGTTTCGTTCCCCAGGTCAAGAAGGGGAATGGATACGAGATGGGTGAGCTACATGGTTGGATTGGGGAGCAGAGTAGGGACTACCCTATTGTTGATGATTCTGCAGGGAGCCGGCTGAGAGCCGAGAGATTGGCGAGAGCCTTTGTATAGGTGGGTTTTTCTGACATGCTGTTTATCAACAGCGCATCTACTGCCCTGATTTCACTGCTGGAGCTTCTGAGAGCTTGGGATGCCGTGGGGAATCTGTCCTGGGGTGAGGCAGGTTTAGCCGAGATGTACTTGGCTCTAGATGACATCAGCAGAGGGAAGGCGAAGTATTTTACCTGCTGTCACCTGGCCTTCGAGGTATTCTCTCACCTTGACTTCTTTTCTTTTGCACATTTCACTCTATCATTATTTTCCCTGTTTTGACTTCTTCTTCTTCTTTTCAGGCTTGGGCCTACGAGGTTTTTGGCTGTTATGCATGGCAGATCCGGGATGAGTTTCCTGCCACCACTTTTCCTGCTCTCAGATGGTGGGCGAAGAATGCCATGAGACAGACTAGGACGGAGGGTGTGAGGTGCAGGATTACGGCCTCATATCATGATACGCTGACATGCTTGAGAGGGACTCCCCAGAGGTTGAGTTTATTCCCTTGGACTGGCCGTTATGACAATCTGGATTTGGATCATGCTGCGCACTTGACAGAATGTCGCAAGCTGCTGGTGGGTGTGTCCGAAGATGCCCTATACTTAACAGAGAGGGTGTACAGACAGCATGGGCCCAATATGCATGCTTGAAACCCTGATGATCCTCCAGCTAGGATGTGGCTGCCTCGCCAGCTGGTGAATGTAGATGCTTTGATTGTAGGCGTGGCGGCACATCTCTTTACACGGGATGGAGATTACACCTTCTATGTGGCTAGGAATCTTCAGTCCCCACAGGTCAGAGTTGGCTATGATGCTCAGAGTGCGGGACCCTCGACTGGTCATGTGGCTAGACCTCCTTTGCCCCCGACTTTCATTGATTACCAGGGTGGCAGCCATATGCGGAGAGCTCATATTGACATGTCACAGACTCATCCTCGTCTGCTGCTCCCGCGAGGTTCTAAATTCGTAAGTACTGCCCCTTGCGTCTTTTGGATTGCTTGCATCCCTTTCTGTTATCAATAACAACATTTTGACATTTATTTTGTCTACTTGTAACAGGTGTCAGCCCAGGCTTACAGGCATTTGACTAGGGCTTTTACTGGCGCTGTGGGCATGATTGGCAAGCTCCAGAAAGGCGTGAACTTTTGGAAGAACCAGTGCCGGTCACAGGATTCGATCAATATTTCCCCACCTGGCCAACCGAGAAAAAAGAAGGGCCGCTTTGATGACGTAGGCACCAGTGGGGGCATTAGCGAACCGAAGCTTCGGACAAAGAATGCAAATATGCCTCTTCACCGACCCGTCGAGAGTGACGATGATGATGATGACAGTGATGATGGTGAGGCTGAGACCGCCACAGACTACGAGCTTGCCTCCGTTGTTATTACCGAGCCTGATGACTATTATAGCATGGGGACTGTAGCCTACGAGGCACCCTCTGATGACCCTGATGACGAGCCTGAGGAGGCTGAGGATGACGGTGAGGATGAAGATAATGATTCAGGAGATGACGAAGATGGTTCGGAGGGTGATGGAGATGATTCAGAGGATGATGAAGATGATTCGGAGTAGCCCCTCCTTCCCTTAGATCATTATGACTTTTTATTATTGTACCCTTTTTGGGGAAAACATGCACCCTAAATCATGCTATTTTGCTATGCACATCCTTTGTACAAGATCAGACTTGGTCATTTCATATTTTGTATGTACATTGTTAGCTCTTTGGTTGCACGAATCCATGAAATGATGATGGTATGGTAGATGGCTTGTAGGGATAGGTTCGTGGTTGGTATATGTACCGGATGAGTATGAATGTATGGGTGTATATGGGATGAATGAACCCTCCCCCATGCATTTGAGAAGTGGATGGGTGGTATTTGCAGCTTTTGACAAGTCGGGGAGTGCCCTGGGGAATGCAGCATACTGCAGGTTGCTGATGTCTGGTGTTGGCTTACGATGTCGCGCGACTTAGTATGCCATGTGGCCAGGTTTGTCGCGTGACATATATAGCCTGAACTGTACTTTTCATAACCTTTGGAATTGGACTGGAATTGCCGACACGGGTTGGAATTGGGTGACCAAAGAGGTCACATGCCTGATCCTACCGGGGCATGGCGAAGAGATACTGGTCCCTTACTATAAGGATGGAAACGGGGTGACCTAGGAGGTCAAATGGCTGATCCTACTGGGAATGTGCCAAATAAAGGGGGGTGACCAATGTGGTCATATAGTTGGACTTTTATGAAAAGCTATCTTACCACTGAGGAATGACGAAGGAAGAGGGGTGACCAGTGTGGTCAGATGGCTATACCTTTGTGAAAAGCTTACGCACCATTGAGGAACGCTGAATGAAAAGGGTGACCAATGTGGTCGGATGGCTGGACCTTTATGAAAGGCTACCTACGTATCCCGGAGGAATCAAGCCTTGGTCGTAGTTCAAGTCTCATCTAGATAGTTAGGAACATGTCTAGGATCCTTGAGGTTTTGACGATTCATGGAGGAGTCACCTAATTGACAATTAATGGAGGTTGTCACCTGAATTGACTAAAACTTACGTCACTATCGAGGAGATAGGGGTAGCTAAAGTTTGGAAAACTTGAGCATACTTCTCAATCTGTGATAGAGGTAGCTTAAGTTTGGAGAACTTGAGCGTACTTCTAAATCTGTGATAGAGGTAGCTTAAGTTTGGAGAACTTGATCGTACTTCTCAATCTGTGATAGAGGTAGCTTAAGTTTGGAGAACTTGAGCGTACTTCTCAATCTGTGATAGAGGTAGCTTAAGTTTGGAGAACTTGAGCGTACTTCTCAATCCGTGTGTTAAGTTTGGAGAAGAGCGTACTTTCGTGATAGAGGTAGCTTAAGTTTAGAGAACTTGAGCATACTTCTCAATCTGTGATAGAGGTAGCTTAAGTTTGGAGAACTTGAGCGTACTTCTCAATCTGTGATAGAGGTAGCTTAAGCTTGGAGAACTTGAGCGTACTTCTCAATCTGTGATAGAGGTAGCTTAAGTTTGGAGAACTTGAGCGTACTTCTCAATTTGTGATAGAGGTAGCTTAAGTTTGGAGAACTTGAGCGTACTTCACCATCTGTGAGATAGTGGTAGCTAAAGTTTGAAGAACTTGAGCGTACTTCTCAATCTGTGATAGAGGTAACTTAAGTTTGGAGAACTTGAGCATACTTCTCAATCTGTGATAGAGGTATCTTAAGTTTGGAAAAACTTGAGCGTACTTCTCAATCCCTTTCGAATCAGAGATAGAGGTAGCTGAAGTTTGGAAAAACTTGAGCATACTTCTCAATCCCTTTCGAATCAGAGATAGAGGTAGCTGAAGTTTGAAAAAACTTGACAACTCGGGGGCTGTTTGCTTATTTGATTTAATTCTAATAGAGATATAGGAGATTTCCGGGAGAAATTTATACGATTTGGGAAATTTATACGGTCTTCCGGACCGGGTAATTTATAGCCTTCCTGGCTACGGATGATGATTTGGGAAAATCATTATTTCATTTAGAGATAACGGGAAATTTCCTGGATGAGACGTTATCCCATTTGGTGATAACGGAGGAACTTTCCGGAGGAAACATTATCCCATTTGGAGATAATGTGGAAATTTTGGGCAAAAGTATTTAAGGTTATTTTTCTTTGTGCATGTCACATGAGCCACGGGCTGATTCTTTTGCGGGAAGGCAATGTGAGAATGTGTTTGGGAACTGTTTGAGACATGTTTCAGGCAGGTGGGGTCATATCCCTTGGGTGCGGACTGAACTGTTATTGTTGCTGAGATGTTGTCAACGTGGACTAGAATTTCCTCTTGGGCTGAGACTTGGTTTAAACCTCGGGTCTCGATTAATGTTCCTTTCTCACACTCTGACACTTGAAGCTGATGCTGACAGACTTTTAGAATCAAAGAATAAAGCAGATGTTGAAGTGACCAAACCTCTCTTCTAGGGGTGGATGCGACTTATCGAAACCCCGGTCTGAGGAACAATTTCTGCAAAGCCCCATGTCTTACTGAAGCAAGGAAAGATCCTTTCATTGGCAAAGCCCCGATTGGCCAAAGCTCCCTATTGGACGAACTGAGTAGGCAAAGTCTTAGGTTTCGAAGAAGTGACTTAGTGAAGCCCCAGTCTGGTGACCTAGCAAAAATCCCAATCTGATTGGTATTGCGAAAGTGATCCTGAGTTTGATCTGACCAAGACTTAATCCATTTTGTGACATAGTGAGGAACCCGATGCGGACCCCCAAAAATGGCCAAAGAAGCCCCAGTCTAAGGAGATGGCTTGGCAAAGCTCCAATCTTGAAGAGTGCCAAGACAGCCCTAATGCGAATTGTAGCAGAAGAGGGAAACCTATCTTTTTTCTCTTTTTTTTTTTTTTAGTCAATTAGTCAACCTTAAGAAGATGTGAAATAAAAGATTCTTAGAAATTTATACATGCAGGGGCATATTTTTCGAAAGATGGGAATAGATCTCGATTTTGTGTAATTTTGATGGCCTTATTCAATGTAGGCACGAGAACTCGCTTTGAGTTTGACTCTTTTGAGAGAGTATAAGCGTAAAAAGGTTGGTAAAAGTGTATGGAAGCCCCTGCTGACAGAAAATCAGTGTTTAGCACTATTTTTCCTAAGATGTAGAAAAGGAAGACTTGTCAAGACATCTGAAAACTTGTTTTATTTACAATGATCACAAAATTGCTTAAAACCCTTTATTAATGTTCGGGTTATTCAACCACTAATCTTGATATGAAAAAACATTTTGATTAATCATGAGGAGAAAATCAACCGATGTCGCGGATCAAGGTTAACTGGGTGTGAAAGAAAGGTCTGTGTATAGGGAGGTCATTGATGAGACCAGGTTTTCTGGGATTCAGATATGTTTATGGGAAAGGTCATTTGATGAGACCGAATTTTTTCTGGAATTTGAATATGCTTATGACCGGACCATTTCTGGTTGCCTACGTTCCCCTCATTGTGAGGAGCTCAGGATTGTTCTTGGTTCGTTCGCGTGTGAATTACCATTAGAGGGTGATTCTGTTATCACCTAAAGCTTGGATTAATTCATCACAAGGAAGATCAAGGAGAAGATAGAAGATTCAGCAACAAATTCAAAGGTTGAATTTTGGAGATTCGTTTTTGAACAAACATAATCGCTACAAGATATGTAAAATCTATTTATTATGATTTCATCTCTTCATGCTAGACAGATTCAAGGCTAGGGTTTTGTTGTTTTATAAAGTTCTTCCGCTGCGTTTGTAACCCCAAAACCCAACATTCCCTTCGCCAGATCTTGCCGCCGCCGCCTCCCTTTCTTCTTTCTCCCTTTCCATCTATGTTCTTCTTTTTTTCTAGAACCTCCATTTTCTCTTCCATAAGTCGCCCTCTCTCTCTCTCTCTCTCTCTCTCTCTCTCTCTCTTCATTCAACTCTCTTCTCCCCTAACTTTATTCATCAATCTCTATATATAATCTGATTACAGACCCGTGTACGAATTCAATAGAGATAATACTTGTTAATTTCTCTCTCACATTCTTCGTTAGGAAGTTATGATCGTATCATTTCTGTATTTGATTGTTCAAATTTCTGATCATCGACGAATCTCAAATTAATGGCAGCTGTTTCGTTAATCAAGATTAATCACCTCCCAAATCAAGAGCTGGCTCTTTCCCCTTCTTTCCTTTCTGGGTTTTATTGCTGGGGCTGGAAATTCCTCACCGCTCTCTTGCTCTTTAGTCATTAATTAATTTCCTTATCTGATTTAGAATTATTCGCATACAGATTCATAGTTATATTTAGGGAATTTTGGATTCTAGTAGATTTTAGAAAGGTGTGTGGTAGGAAGGTGGCAGCGGTGGAGAGAGGGGAGTGGAGGGTGGAGATGGGGGGTGATGCTGGGTGAGCTGATGGAGGTGAGTGGATTGGAAGATGAGGAAGAAGATGGGAGTAGAGAGAGAAAGTGAGAGAGAGAGAGAGAGAGAGAGAGAGAGAGAGAGAGAGAGAGAGAGAGAGAGAGAGAGAGAGGGGAGAGGAGGGGTAAAGTTTTGTTTGGGGTAAAAGGGTATTTCTGAAATCTTATAAAGTTATAAATCATCTGAGGGACCATATGCTTAATTTATTTTCATTTAATTTGCATTAAAACAACAACGAAAGAATTTGTGTTCAAAAACATCATTCGTTAAATGACACGTGACTTGCACGTGATAATTTAACGAATTTTTATAACGAAATTGGTTAAAAACCCTAAAACGCTAACAAAATATGAACTTTGGACCCTATATTGTAATTAGTGATATAATGGGGCCATCTTAAAAACACCTCCTAAAATTTGGGGCCCAAAATGTCATTCGCCCTGTTAACATCTATATTTTCAACTTTACATATAATGGACATTTCTCTTTTTATATATATGAAAATAATATTTATCAATTGAAATTACAAATCAGTAGTAATAGTTGGCTATTCACGAAGATAGGTAGCTTAACCTTTGAGGCAGGCGCAAATACAAGAAAAACAAGTTAGGTCCATTATAAAAGGTAAAAAATGAATTTTGTATAAAAATTAAGGAAATTGTATAGTGAATCAAGTGTTGTGAGTATGAAAAATGAGGTAGAATAAAGAAAGTGAGGTAAAGAATAGTAAGTAAATAGATAATATAAGTATGACAAGTGAATGTTATTAATAAAAAAGTATTAAAAAAATAAGAAAAATTACGCTTCATTCATTCAACACACCCCACTGGCACTGCCATGATCAAATATGATAGTGAGAGGCTAAATATAAAATTTTGAAGTGTAATTTTCATTCAAGATAAAAACATTCCCTAGTCCTTGTAACATGACAAAACTGAAGAATATAAATTAACCCACTTCAAATTCTAGCAAATAAAAGTTCAAAATGAAGCACAATTCATGATTCAACCTTGAAATACTCAAGTTTGGCAAACATTACCAAAACAAATCGCCTACTAGCGGGCCACATGAAGCAAACTCAGAACTCAGACTATAATAGCACAAGCCCAAGTTCCGAAGGTCTAAAAATGTGATTTAGCCTGTAGTTGTAGAGATAATAGTGAAGCTTCCCATCACCAGGCCCAAATTTCAGCTCCTTCAAGACAGATTCATTTTGCATAACGTCAAGTGCGTTGAAAACATCAAAATCCTTCCGTTTGGCCACAACAAGAGCATCATTCATCAACTGAAGCAGCGGAGTTTTAGAAGATACATTGTAGTAAGAATAAGCAGCCTTCAAAGTTGTGTAGTTCTGGTTGCCAAGAATTGAAGACGGAAGAGTATAAAAACTGCAGAAATCAGTAATCTCATGAGCTTCAGGACTTTCAACCAAGAAACTATCAACAACATCCTCTTTTGGAAGCAACCAATGTTCTACATCGTTTTCATCAAAGTCAGGTGCAACGATAAACTGCTGCAAGTAGTTCCTTAGTAACCGTGTGACTGCAGGAACATCATGGAGCTCCATCTTTCTAAAGCCAGGTGTCACAGTCGAATCCGGCAACTTAAACAGCTTTATAGTCCGGCTCATTGTCATTCTTGCCCCTAGCCGAGAAAACCCCACATCAATAAGCTTCTTTGGGTTCAAAGATCTGTGCCAATACTGACAAGTGGTTACGGGTGTAGGAAGAACAACCCCTGCAGTATACGCAGCTTGCCAGATATTCTCCAAGTGAACCCTCCTAGTCACCTCTTTAATCATGACTGGTGCAAGCCTCTTTGATCTAAGCTTCTTATGAACACAAAGAAAATTTATCTCAGCCATATTGACAACATTATCCCTCACACGAATTCTTGCAGGGATCCCAGTAATGAAAGCCACCAACTTCTTTGAATTCTTCACTCGCACCCCAATATGCCAGCTCCTATAATAACCAGGAGGTCGAAGAGCCCATTGGAGGAACTCTTTCGAATAGTTAAACCTGAACATATTCTCATCATCTTCCACATAGTTATTGGTAAGAAGATTATAAACCTCGGTACACATTTCATCCAAATCCATATCACAAGTAACCCATTCATAAGGACCGGGAAGATTATAAGGCTCTTGCTTAACCTCCGACAATGGTGTTGGAACTTCAATGGGGCCTTCGGGCAATCTCGTATCACCAAGATCCTTGAACTGACCAACAGGCTGAGTTTCCCAAAATTTATGCTTCTTGGAAAGTGAGAGGGATTCTTGAACTTTACGTGCTATGGCATCAATAGAGGGGTCACTCTCATTTTCCAAACTCACATTCTCATCAGAATTAGGGTTTTGGTTCTCAGCTGGTGAAATCAAATTGGAATTGGGGTTGTTACCGGCCATTTCCACACTAATTCAAGATTTCAATTGTCTGAAAAGCAAAAAAAAAAAAAAGGTAATATACTCAAATCCAAGCAGATTGAGAGCAATTAACAGCAAAAACATTCAATTAAACTGCACATGACTAACCCTAATAGTTCAAATTTGTAGGGTTCAGATCTAGCAAACGAGACAGAGTGAAAAGAGTAGTGATAATACGTTAAATCAAATAGTAGATAGTATATGGAGTGCAGAGAAGCTTACAGGAGATTTGGGAGGTCGACTCTTCAAGGGCGAACTTCACGAGGAACCGTGCGATTGGAACGACGAAGATCCGGTGGGAGAATGAAATGATTTCTTGGAAAATATTTTTCAGAAAATAGAAAATGAAAATGTTTTTCGGAAAACATTATTCGATGTTTGATGAATCTTAAGAATACATTTTTCGGAAAATATTTTTCGATGTTTGGTAGTTTCATTAAAGTAACATTCTAAAGGTAAAATCAATACAAACAAAAGAAAATGAGGAAAATGTTTTTTGGAAAACAACTTCCTTAAGTAGATTCCTTAAGTAGAGGTAAGAAAGTCATTTTCCTTATAAATCAAGCTCATTTTCCATTGACCCGAAAAATATTTTTCGTTTTACTTTATTTTTCGGTGTTTATCAAACACCGAAAAATGGGAAAAACATTTTCCGAAAAATATTTTCCCTCAAACAAACGGAGCCTAAGAAGGGTCAAAGTCCACGAGAAACACAAAATTTTACAGAAATTCACGTTTATAATTCACGTTTATAGCCCTATACTCAAAGTATATAGTTAAAATTACTTTTAAACATAAATATAAAAATATTTTTTTTCAAAACTTTTTATCTTTTTTTAAAAAATAATAAAAAGTCTCATATTTTATTAAATAATTTATTTATATATACAGAGGTATAAGATAAAAATTACTTTGTACCTAAGTTTTGATTTTTTTATGAGATATTAATCCGGACTTCTATTTAAATGTGAATTTTTAAATCTCGCCTTAACTTTTTTTTTTTAAGAGAATTATTTGAGATAAAAGGAATGATTTGGGAGAGGAGGGTCTGTTGAAATTATTCCATCGAAATAAATACACCGGAAACAACTAAGCTACGTGAAAAGGAATCTAGGAAGCAGTGGAGTAGATTTCAGACCCAATTTAGCGGAGTATATTTTTTTCATAAAAATAAAAATAAAATCTAATAATATGGTTTGATTTTGATTTTGATTTTGATGATAATTTGGTTACACGTTGATTAATTATGAAAAATCCTTTCAACGAGGTAATAAAAATATTAATAATAAACTTTCTAATGATATATTAATAAAATAAAAATAAAAAATTAATTATAATAATATTTCTTGTAAAATATTAACTTTTTGTTAATTACTACCGTAAATATTCTTCGACAACACAATTCTTTTGTATTATTGATGTTTTTTTTAGTACTTCTTTGTCGTATAATAAGTTTTTTTTTCCACATCGAGTCTGAAGAATTTGTTGTTAGGATTGTTCAAACTGTTAGCCACTTGTTTGCAACTATGCTCACACAAGTACAAGTGTCTTAATAACTTAACACACACATAAAGTAGTAAAGAAAAACCTTTTATAAAACACAACATTATTGAGAACAAGTTTTAAAGAAAATTTACAATAAAATAAAGAAAACAAACAGTGAAAAGATCAAACGGTTCCTAACCTAAGAACTAGAAAACACGAAAACAACCTTCAAGATTAATCAAATAAACTTCAAGGACAACAAATGACTCTTATAAACTAAAATACTTTGTTTGAATTCTGAGAATTTGTAAGGAACAATGAGGAGCGGCTTTCTCTTTTATAGGTAACGATCACAATCTTTCTGCAAATAGAAATTTTCTTGGTCAATCATTTCCTTATCAACCAAGAGTTTTTTTCATCTTGAATATCTACCTTATATACAAGATAATCACTAATAATAGATGTTAGTCGTTTGTCATACATAATCAAATCTAAATATTTACAATTCTTTCCTAACTTAATTTACTCTAAATAAATACACAATATTTATCAAATCAAAAACACAAAGATACTTTTAATTTAAGAGTATACCATACTATTTCAATCTCCCCCTATTTTTGTGGTTATGATCAAAATCTGCATAATTTATTAAGATCCAAAACAAACTAGCATAATAGTCAAAATCCAAAATATCACAAGTTTAAGTTATTACAAACCAAAAATAAAACAAATTCAAAATGTTTTTCCAATGCCAACATCAACATACAAGACCTCTCTAAGGACTTATTCTTCCATGGCAGCATCATCCGTATCCTTCTCAATATCAAACATCAGATCGTCTTTATCATTTGCACTTATCAGTGTCCTTGTCATAGCTACCCCATGATCAGTTATTGCTTATCCTCCTGAATTCGCTCTTGCTCCCCCTGCATTTGAAGTCTCTTCTCCCCCTTTTTGAGAGGAACCACTAAGACTCTCCCGAAGTGTTGCAATTGATTTCTCCAGTCCATCGATCAAAATCTATTTTCCTTGAATTTCAGTTTTGTGAGTATTGATTTGAGCCTGAAAAATGGCTATCTGGGCATGTATGGTACTTCTGTCAAGAGTGCCGGAACTTGTGGGAATAGTTGTGCGACGGTTGCTTACTGGCCCAGGTGACAGTGGTTGAGCAGAGATGGTTGAGCAAAGGGAGGTTCAACAGGTTGAGCAAGATCACTATGCCTCAAGCTATTAAACATGGTTTTGGGGATTTTGAAATGATCAGGAATGATGGGCAGAGCCTCACCCATGACATCCTCTATCCCTTGATCCTTTAGCATAGCATAGATTAAGCTTGAATGAGGGTAACCATAGTTGGTATTGGGGCTCTCGGCAAAACATAGAACGGTATTAAAAATAACTTTTCCCAAGTTAAACTTGTTCATACCTATCCTAAATAGCAACATCACTTGGTCTTTGGTCACAGAAGATGAGTTTGAGGTGGGTAGCCAGTTTGACCTCAGAATGTGATGGAGAAAGACATAAAGTCTTGATAACAGATTGGTTCCAAACCCATATTTGCATTTGGTGACCTTTCCCCCCATAATTGTTCTAACAGCCTCATCATGGTTCAAAGGCTAGGAATCAAGTGGAGTATCAGGGGTGCCAAGAAAAAAGTTTATCCTAGAAGGATAGAACTCTACCACCTAGTCTCTCACAAACACTCTACCAAAGTTTGGAGATCTGTCTACTCCTATGTCTTGAGTGAGGTTAGCAAAGAATTCTAGTACTAGAGACCTAGAATAGGGGATGGGAAAATCCAAGGACCTATCAAGATTTCACTCAGAAATGAACCCAGTTAAATTCAAAGGACACGTCGGATAATTTCAGTGGCACCGAAGTCTGTTTTTGGGTTTTAGCCTGCATGGTCGTGGAGATTAAAGGACACGTCGGTGCACGCTTGTAACGGGCTTGGGCTGGCCAGAATTCAGCGCATGATTAGAAAACCATGCAGGGTTAGGAATATGTAGTATAAGTACTCCCTTATCCCTTAACATGTTTCATAAGTTCAACTGCTCATATTTTTCTCTAGAATAAGGTTTGCACAGCCAGGAATTATTGTGATCAAGAATTTGTTCAACATAATTAGAGATTGTTATCTATGATTTCTCCAAGTGATAATAATATTCTCTCCCTTTGCCCGTGAACGTAGCCAAGTTGGTGAACCACGCATATCGTTGTGTTGTGTGATTGATGTTTGATTGCTATTTTTTATTGACTCGGTTCTAACAAGAATTAATGAATCTAAGACGTTCATGCTGAAAAAATAAATGGATCGCCCCGTCTCAAACTGCCGACATGACCCACTTTAACCTAATCCACTTGACGTGTTAACTTAAATGGGTTGTAGCCCGACTCATTTCAACACACTAACCCGCCACAACCTGACCCAACTCGCACAATTGCCAGACCTATATTAGATGAATATTTTGTAAAGTTAAACCTTATCTGACCAACAATTAGTGTCTTTGTCTATAATTTGTGATGTGCCAAAAAAGAGACATAGTAAACCTTGAAGTTTCTCCTGTCTTGCTTTATTCTGAATAGCAAGTTGGCGCTTTAGCAACCTTTAACTTAGCAGGTGATACCTTGGGGGCCATTGTAAGATCTTCGGGATTAGAACAAAAGAGAAATAAAGGGTCAAAATGAGTTCAAAAATAAAAAATCATTAAATATATGATGGCAGAAAAGAAAGAAAACAAAAAGAGACCGACCCACTATGGTGGTTCGCAGATCGCGCCCATCATGCAAGTGCCACACTTACGAACTGGAAAAACTCATGCACTCTCCAATCTGGGTCGCGAAAGATAGGCTCAATCTCTACTTGAGATGCCACATCCCTGCCCTCCCTAGGAGGAGCCACCCCAACATATATGAGCAGGGGCTCATCTTCTATCATGGTCGCTACATCAAAGACCGCGATCACGTTTTATTTGGAGTGTTGAGCTAAATATGTTGCAACCGTGGTCTGGAACTCTGCGGACTCAGATGAGTCAGGGTATGAACTCGCATAAACCCTAAGTGGCACTATACCCTTCGGTCTTAGAAAGCTCTAGCCAAACCTATTCCCGATCACAAAAATATTCTTCTGGTTCCATTGATCAAACTTGTTGTTCGGAGGGGAAAAGGCTTTGGCAGAGTTGGCTTTGGTCTTAAGGCCTAAGTTGCCAATGGTGATCTGGTTGAAATAGAAAGTATATAACCCAGAAAGGGTGGGCTCATAACCTAGCAATCTACTCACCGCAATGAAGGACACTAGAGCGTGGATAGTATTGGGACTAAGATACATTGGCAGGAAATTATTGAAGGTAAGGAATTGGACAATGAAGGGGTCAAGGGGAAGCCTAAGTCCATTCTCAAATTGGGCCCCAAAGTAGACACACTCCCTGTTGCTATCCCAGACATCAAAATAGTCTCGGGATGAAGACGCTCATTCTGCTCAACCTCCTACAGCCCGCGAACAGAAAAAATATTCAAGTCTATATTAAAAGTAGAGGTCAGATCATCATCTAAAGCCTTACAAGCCACAGTCTTCTTCTTAGTAATCTGACCCACGGGCACGATCCCAGAAGTGGAGGCACCATGTTGACTCTGCTCGCGAACAGAGGGGATCCCCACATGGCCCTCAGGGAAAGCATTCACGATCTCGACAACTCTCTAGGAAGTATCCACAGCCATGCGGTCTAGAATCTCCCTGTCATCACTCTCCGTCTCAAAGCTTCTCCCGGACCTAAATTGGTCCAAGGAAGAGACCGAGGAAAAGGATTGAGCCTTCCCTATATCAAGCTCATCCTAGTAAACAGCCTCGTCCCCGCTGCTACCTAAGTCAAATACAGCCCTAGGCTGGGCTTCATGTTGGGCTGTTGGTTCAATCACGGCCAAAGGGGGCGCGGGCTCAACAAGAGCCAAAGGGTCCGCATGTTCAGCTGAAGCATCATGGGCCTCAATCGGCTCATTATCATCCATGAGATCCACCTTCTCCCAATCAGTTCCAAACCGAGCTATGGGATTCACATGAGCTCTCCTTTTAAGTTCATAGGCGTTCAAAGCTTGATCGCGATCTAGAGGGAACCTACACAACACCCCCATAATAAAATTCCTTAGTCGGGTGTAATCCCCTAGAACCAACATATCCCCGTTCATATATACTCTCTTCCTGGTTTCCCACAACCTGGGTGGGATCCAATCTCCCCAACTGTATCTCACAACAAAATATTTAAAGGATTATAGGGTGAGTTTTACCCACATCCCTCTGGCTACCATACGGTATATCCAACCGAAATTCCTATCTACTACGAAGGTGTTTGGGGTGATCCCATTACGACGCTCAAGGTTGTAAGACATGATGATAAATAGAAAAGGAAGGAAGAATTACAAAAGAAATTAACAAAGGCAACTTACAGAGAAGGGATTAGCACAGGGGAAGCTTAAGGAAGCTAGAAGTATTTCGCTCTTTAAGGTGCAAACTGAAAGCATGAGGTGATATAATATTGTAAAGAAAGAAGGTTCCCTATTTATAGACCATAGGTGGTCCAGGTTAACCCGTATTAATGAGCCACCCGACCTAATTCCCTCATGCGCTGAATTGACGGAGTTTTAAAATTTGAATTTATGGCGGTTAACATTTATGGCGCTATTTGAAATTCATGAAACGTCTCGTCTGTACCTTACACGCGCTGACGGTTCGACAGCCCATGGGCCCACTCAAACCTTATCAGGGAGTCTTCCACAACCTTTCACCAACTTCCACCAACACCATACATGTGCTAGCCACGTGCCTCAAAGTAGGGAGTCTATCCAAAGAGTGACAAAATTTTACAACACTTGTGCCCTCAATATTGTTCCAGTTCGCAGACCAAGCTCCATATATGGCTTCTCGCTCTGACCATAAATGATTCAGCGCTCGAAGCAAGGGGCCAATGATAAGCCAGGACCCAAGATCGCTCTGGTGCAAACCGAACTAAATGACATGGCAATTTTAGACTGAGTCACCTTCAGTCCGCGTTGATCGCGGTCTCATATCAGACTCCCGGTTTCAAGCAAGCTTGCAGGGCACGATTCCGTACGAGCTCTGACACCAGCTATTAGACATGTCTCTGTCGCATTAAATGGAGGCTCAGTCGCCCATCACGCGTGTTGAGGTGCCACAACAACTATCGCATGCTCCTCTTATCCTTATCCAATCATAGACACACTATATATTACTTTGCCCTTTATTGTACTATCCAACCAGGACGTGCCACATGTATTAGGTCAAGACAAATATCACTAATGGCTAAGATCCATCCAACCGACCTTTCTCTCTATTATAAATATCCTCACTTGTCCTGTTAGGAAATAGGAAAGGTAAGTGATATTATCTAAACTCTAAACTCTAGCACAATTCAATAAGACATTATTACAAGTTTTATTCTCAATTACTTCTTCCTTATTGAGACCCAAAATACATTGTGTCATCATCATGTTGATATTGAGATTTTTTTTCCTAGGTTGATTAGTCGTGATACCCATCACTTTTAACAGTAGTCTTCTTGGCCACAAATGAAATCTAATAATCCTCAAAAATAAAAGTATTCTAATTCTAGTTGACCATTGTCATTCTCAATGTCTTTATACTTTCCTTCTTATAATATTTATATTTTAATTATTTTGTCGTGATTTAAGATTCTTAATTTTATTTCACATATTTATATGTTTATTAAGGAATCAATACAAAATAGGTTAACAATAGTAGTGAATTGAGAATATAATTATGTATAACACTATTTATAAATTAAGTGGGTGAAAGGTTAGGTAAGAAATATGGAATAGTTTTTTTTTTTTTTTTTTTTTTTTTTTGTAATTTTATGAGGAAAAGATTGTTCAAAATTTTATTTATACATTGTCAATTATCGAATAAAAAAGCAAACTAAAAGCCTTAAACAACATACTCAAAAGGAAAGTAAAAGCATTAAAATAGGACGGTGAAAGTATATAATGAATTTAGAACTACAACCATGTGGTAAAACATTTATACTACAAATGGTCTGTTGTTATCATATCCATCTCACATTTAAATTTGAAAACCTCTAACCTATTTATAGATTTTAGCCCATAACCCTTTTTTCTTTTGATTAATATTTATTTAATAATGTGAATTCACTTTTTAGCACATACCATTAAATCTACTCAAATGATCTGTTGTTATCATAAATATTGAAACACAATTTCATTTAAATTTTGAATCTGTTATGTATGATATGTCTAAAAAATTCAAACAAACATGATAATGAATTGTGTAGTCTGAAACCGTGTTCTAATTATGGTTTAAGCAGCGTTCTATTTCATGGTTTGAACCGTGGTTTGAAATGTGGTTTAAATCGCGATTCAGACCATAAAATCAAACCGCGGTTCGAACCAAACCGAACTAAACCATGATGGTTTGATTTGATTCGGTTTGAATTTTTTCATGATTCGATTCGATTTGAAATTTTTTCAAATCGATTATTAGTGATTCGATTTAAATTGACCTAAACCGAAACAAACCGAACCATTTACACCCTTACCGTAAAGGGTGTGTGGTGATAAAATTACGCATATTTTCTTTTTGAAATCTGTAAAATTATAATTTACATTCATTGATTAAATATTTAAATTATCGTCGTCCAAGTATTAAATAATTTTAACACTAATTAATAATTATCAATTAAAATTTTGTTAACAAGATTTTGTTAGACTCTATCCTTGCTCTTACTTATATTTCTATTTCATATTTCATTTGTTCCATAACAACGTCCATCTAAAAATTTTTTTAATTAACATAAACATTATAAGCCCGTGTCCAAGGCTACGTTTTATGTTTTTTTTTTTTTAATTTTTTTTTAATTTAGTCTAAATTTTTTTTTTTAGAAAAGGTGAAGCTTTAAACGGGATACCCGTTTTGGCAAAAAGTGAAGTTATTAATGGAACAGAGGAAGTATTTAAAAAAGAGAATTTTTTTTCTTTGTCCAAATCAAATGAAAGAAGTCTCTATTTAAAGAGAAAAAAAAATCATGAATTTTGGTGTAAAAAAAAATTAAAAAAAATTAATTTAATTTAATATATAATAATTGAGGTCAAAGAAATCGTTATTAATGGGACGGAGGAGTATTTAAAAAGAGGATTTTTTTTTCCAAATCAAATGAAAGAAGCCCGTGTATTTTTAAAATTTTTTTTTTTAATTAAATTTTTTTTTTAATTAATTTTTTTTTTAATTAAAAAAAAAAAAACTTTAACGATCCAGTTAAAGCCCAATCTCAGTTAAAGCCCAACAAAAATAAAACCAAAATTCATATTCCAATAATCATTTCAGCTCCCAGACAAATTTGGCACTGTCTTCTTCTATCCATAATTCATGGCTTAATTGGATTTGGATGATGCCCTTTCGTTGATCGCTGCTCCTCGTTCCGACGAATTTCGACCTCTGTTTCCGGTAACGTCTCTCTCTCTCATAGATCTCATCTCACCGCCTCACCCTAAACCCTCTTCTGCTAACCTCGTCGCCCCCTCTGTCCAGTTCGCCCCACCACTCTCAATTCGAAATTCATCTCCTTCCTTAGATCTGAAACATATGTTGAGAATTTCGACGCCCCCACTCTCTCTTCTCCCTTGTCAACGACCTGTACAAATCTGTGTGTGTATGAGCATCACTATTTATTTATTTATTTTATAAATTAAAAAAAATAATAATTTTTTTTTAAGGGCGAAATGGGAAAGGGAGTGAATAGTGAGGGCAAAAGGGTCAATTCCGCGGTTGGAACCGTAGATACAACTGTAGCAAATACACCTTTGATTTATACTATAGATTTCATATTTCATTTGTTCCATAACAACGTACATCTAAAAAATTGTTTTAAAAAAAAAAATTAGTTTATTAGTTTATTAGTTTTTTTTTCATGGTATAAAAAATACTAATTAACAAAGGACAACGAAGTAAAAAAGGAAAGGAATAAGGGGCAAAACGGGAAAAGGAGAAGGGTGAACCGTGAAAGGGCAATATAGTGGAAAACCTGGCTTCTCCAAATCCTCTTTGCCCCTCAAATACTCGCTTCAAAACTTTACGTCCTTCAACTCCACGGCGCAGATCCGAGGAGTTGGGCAAACCCTAATTCCCCAAACACACACAAGACACACACTAGTCCGATTCAATCTTCTTATCATTCGCAGGTTCGTCGTCTAATCTCTCAATCTGTAATCGATTTCCAGTTATTTTCATTTTTTAATGTGACAGATCTATGTGCTTTGATTGTTTGATTAGTTTATCTACTCTGTTACTGATAGAAGCTTGATTTTTTGTTAAATTGTTTGTCTGCTTTGAAAAAGCTTTGATAAATTATTTACTTTTTTGTTAAATTGTTTGTCTTCTTTGAAAAAGCTTTGGTAAATTATTTACTAAGTGTAGTAAGATAAGTTAATGATTGTGGATTTGGATGATTGAACGCGTTGTATTAAAGTTTGTGGATTGGTTGGTGTGCTTGTCGGAGGTTCTGGATAGGGCAAGTGTGCTGTTTGAAGTGGTTGAAAAAAGGGTTTTTTTTGAGATCTACGGTTGGAAGTCCAAGTCCTTATCCGAGTGAGTTGTTGTAGTTCACTCACTGTGGGTTTATTTTTTGAGCTCAGATGTTATTACTGGCTGTGTCCTTTGTGTCCCAGTTTTGATATGGTGGTGAGGTTTGGCTTTATCAGTATTAGGGAGGATAGCCTATAAGGTTAGATAAGTCAATATTTTACTATGTAGAAAGTTTTTTTTTTTAATGCTAGATCAAGATTGTTTATTTAAACTTGTGACTGACCTCTTGATGTCTTGTATTATTCATTTGATTTTTACATGTATATATGTGGATTCCTATAATGGAATTTGTTATTGACTTCTGAATCCACAATAAACCCATCTAATCAACTACAATTGTATTTTTGGTTGTGCTCTGCCATGATTTATGACTGCACTGTTTATTATTTGGGGAGAGGAATGGTAAAGGGGGTTCGGTTGCTTGAGGGGATCTTTCCCTATATATCATTTTCACCTGCCTCCTAGCTCATCTTCCCATAAAGTGAGACAGAATTATAATGCTTGTACTCCGTGCTGTATGATTTTCAAGTTTGGCTTTTCTGTGACATATTCCCAGCCTAAATCAAGTTTATGTTTGATTTGTGTATTCTTTGCTACGTGTGCAGGAAACTTGTTTATTTAGCTATTTTATTTTTTGGCCTATGTCGTTTGTCGTTTCTGATTTTATGCTTTGTTGCGTCTTGTAAGAATTTTGTTTATCTTATGGGGAGAGGCTAAAGGAGTATCTGTTTCAGTTTATCAGATCCACCTGCCTTTTACTTTATCTTCCTAAAAACTGAAACCAAAATTTAATGCTTTTAATCTACATAATATGGTTTGCAAGTTTGGCTTTTTTGTGACATTTGTTCTTATTATATAATCCTACACTGTAGTATCTAATGCAATATCACATACCCCGTTTATCATTTGGGGAGAGAGATGGTAAAGGGGGCTCTGTTGCTTGCGAGTTTTTTTCTCCAAAATATCAGTTCACCTGCCTCTTAGCTCATCTTCCCATAAAGTGAAACATAAATTTAATGCTTGTACTCCGTGTTGTATGGTTTGGAAGTTTGGCTTTTCTTTGACATCTTTTTCTTTGACATCTTCCCCACCCGAATCAAGTAATTATGGTTTGATCTATGTATTCTTTGTTACATGTGCAAGGTTGTTTTTTTTTTATAACCTTGTTTGATGGTTCTGTTTTTATGTTATGCTACATCTTGTAAAAAATTTGTTCATCATCTGGGGAGAGGCTAAAGGAGTATCTGTTGCGGAAAGGGCTTCTGTTTCATATTTATCAGATTCACCTGGCTCTTATCATAGCTTCCCAAAAATCGAAACAAAAATTTAATGCTTGTAATCTACATAAAATGGATTGCAAGTTTGGCTTTTTTGTGATATTCTCAGGGCAAAAAGGATTCCCGTGACTTTTGTTATAGAGTTGGCCACTATTTTTCTTCAGTTGGATACTTTTTGGGAATCAATTAATTTCATTTATATTTTCTCTCGTGGTCCTATAGAATTTGAGCATTTTGATAGGCGCATTGCTATTTGGACTTTATAGTTTATTGGGATAATAGTGATGTTGGGATGCATGGAATTGATACTATAAATCAAAATCTTTTCCTCTCTTAGCTTGTGAAACTTCAGTTTTATGTACTTGTTAATTCTAATTTTTTGTTTCTTAGTTGTTTTTTTGAGACTATTTATCAACTGGGAAGAGGGTTAAGGGGTATCTGCTACTGGAAAGGCCTAGTTTTTCCTATTTATTAGATCCACCTACCTTTATATCTTCCCAGAAAGCAAAACAGAAATTTAATGCTTGTACTCCAATCTGTATGGCATGCAAGTTTGGCTTTTCTGTGACATTTCTCTGCGGAAAGGCATGCCTTGTGGGTCGAATCTGGAGTTGGTTGCTCTTGTTGTGTAGATCAAAATTGCATCTTGGCTACTTTTTACTAAATAGCTGATCTACTTGTTAGATTTTGGGTTCCCTATGTATGTTGTTGAAATAAAACTTTTATCCATTATAAATATTTTAGGAGATTAGTGTTCCTGTATGACAAGTAGTACTGTAATGCTTGCGAATGGTATAATAAGTAAGAAATGCCTCCTTATCAGTTTCAGTTTTTTTGTGGTTTTGGAAAACTTGGGGAATCTTTCGGGCCTATTTGCTCTCTCTACCCGACTACCCCTGCACACCCCATAGAATATATGTAAGAGAAATAAAAGAAGCTAATACACATACTAAACTTTACATATCTCACTAGAGCTTACTGTTGCTTTCTGGTTGCAGTCATGGCAGGTTTAGCAGCAGAAGGAACACAATTTGATGCTCGTCAGTTTGATAGCAAAATGAATGATCTGTAAGTTATTTATTTGATATATCGGTTGATATGCTTTTTCCAGCTGGATGTTAAAGAGTTTACCTTGTCTTGTTGATTTTTGTAGACTTGCAGCTGATGGGCAGGATTTCTTCACAACATATGATGAAGTTTTCGATAGCTTTGATGGTATGGGTTTGCAAGAGAACCTCCTCAGGGGTATCTATGCTTATGGTATGTACTCTGCCACCCTTTTCTTGAATCTTTGATTTGAAATATTTCTATATTCAAACTGTTAATCATGAATTTTCTTGGGACATTCTGTGCTATTTAAGATGATGCTGGTACTTCATAGCTGATCATCTTTTCTTTTGTTCTGTGAAGGTTTTGAAAAGCCCTCTGCAATCCAGCAAAGGGGAATAGTTCCTTTCTGCAAGGGACTTGATGTTATTCAGCAGGCACAGTCTGGAACGGGAAAAACAGCTACCTTCTGTTCAGGAATCTTGCAGCAACTAGATTATGGTTTAGTTCAGTGCCAAGCTTTGGTGTTGGCACCCACAAGAGAGCTTGCTCAACAAATTGAGAAGGTTATGCGTGCACTTGGTGATTATCTTGGTGTGAAGGTACACGCTTGTGTTGGGGGGACCAGTGTTCGTGAGGATCAGCGAATTCTGTCAAGCGGTGTCCATGTTGTTGTTGGCACCCCTGGGCGAGTTTTTGACATGCTGCGTAGGCAATCGCTTCGCCCTGACTCTATCAAGATGTTTGTACTGGATGAGGCAGATGAAATGCTTTCCCGAGGTTTCAAGGACCAGGTACTTTTTATATTTCTGTCCTTGTATTGGTCAATATAAATCGAGTTTCCAACGGTGTGATTATGCATTAGGACACCATATGTGACATTAAGTATCTATTTCTAAATCACATGTACATTGGCTGGTATTGTCAGACCAGCTAAGTCCTCTTATGTAGATTTCTTTGCATTTAGTCTTGTCATATAAGACTACACTGCAGTAGAATGTATGACTATGGCGTACAATGAAATAATTACTGACCAGACATAGAAAAGTGAAGTGGGTATATATTATTGCCTTTTGTCTCTTGCTCTGGTTTCATTAATACTCGCTCCATCCCGGAATGAGCTTCCCACTTTTTTTGTCGTTTCAAGAAGGTACTTCTAGCAATACTTTTAGGTTGATTTAATTATCCTAATGAAAATTAAGAACTTGTTAATGTTACACCATTATAAATACTTTCGAAACAATTTTTAGATGTTCTTTCGGATAATTAAATAAGCCTAAAATTATTGCTCAGTACCTTCACGTTAACGACATAAAAAGTAGGAATATCATTTTGGGACGGAGGGAGGTTTAGTGTTGTAGCTTCATTTGATTTGTATGTATTTATTCTGAAAGGTTGATACTAATTATTCTTACATTTTACCTATGCGCTTTCAGATCTACGACATTTTCCAGCTGCTTCCAGCAAAAGTACAAGTTGGAGTGTTTTCTGCAACAATGCCTCCAGAAGCCCTCGAAATCACAAGGAAGTTCATGAATAAGCCCGTCAGAATTCTGGTCAAACGTGATGAGTTGACCCTTGAGGGTATTAAGCAGTTTTACGTTAACGTGGAAAAGGAAGACTGGAAACTTGAAACACTCTGTGATCTCTACGAGACATTGGCCATCACTCAGAGTGTCATCTTTGTCAACACCAGACGCAAGGTTGACTGGCTGACCGATAATATGAGGGGCCGTGATCACACAGTTTCGGCCACTCACGGAGACATGGATCAGAATACTCGTGATATAATCATGCGGGAATTCCGATCAGGCTCTTCCCGTGTTCTTATCACAACTGATCTCTTGGCTCGTGGTATTGATGTTCAGCAAGTTTCCCTTGTCATCAACTACGATTTGCCGACACAGCCGGAAAATTATCTCCATCGTATTGGAAGAAGTGGAAGGTTTGGAAGAAAGGGTGTTGCCATAAATTTTGTGACCAAGGACGATGAAAGAATGTTGTTTGACATTCAGAAGTTCTACAATGTGGTGGTTGAAGAACTCCCTTCTAATGTTGCTGATCTCCTCTGAAGAAAATATCAAGAGGTTTTAACTGAGGTAAGGAGCTTGCTATATTCCCAAGTTGATAATATAATGCTGCAAATCACACATAACTGAGTCCAGATCATCTGTACCATTGTGTACCAGATCATGTACCACATACCACAGTTGATCAAATGGTTTACATCTTGGGATAACATCATCAAGATGTCGGCTCTAATAATTCTGAGCCGTTGGATCGATTATGGTACACAAAGTGGTACAAAAGATCTGAACTCGGCATAACCCTTTTTCTAATTGAGATGCAAATTTTTGAATAGGGTGGAGAGTGTCAACTCACCTATTTCAGTCGGGTTGTGGCTCTATACAGTGGGAAATTTTGTTGCAGGTAGGATTTAGTATTGTTTTTGTCCTACACTCTTTTGACTACCTTAAAGGTTGTTGTTTGGATTGATTTGCTTGTGCATTAGGCCTTTGAAGCTTGCTAATGATGGGGAATACTCCTTCCTATATTATTATTTATTTTGTATTCGTAATAGTGTGGCTTTTGCAAAATTTTTGTGGGAGAAGGATATTTATTAACAATTGTTGTTTGGGATGAAGTGCAGCAGCTCTCCTTTATCCCAAAGGTCGTTTCATTTCATTTCATTGGTGTTGTCTTCTTCTCGATTCTTAATTACAGTATGAAGCACCAAATAATGTTTACCCCCAAAGTATCCATGTTTGCATCCCGAAAAGTATATATATCCCTCTGTTTGCCCCATAGTTTGAAATCGTCCTATTTACTTGTGTTTTTCAAGTCAAGGGCATGCCAGGGGCGAAACTGAAGAGACCTCCAAACATGGTATTGTCAGTGGTACTCAGTTTATGAGACTACAAAGGATTTAACTAATAAGTTTCAATTAAATTCATTATCCAGTGGGCTCGAAATATTACTTGTCAGGTGGGTCAATAATGTTGAATAAAACTCGAACGATTTTTTTTTATGGATATGCTGGTCTGTATCTGCTTTAACATAAAATGCCGACAAATCTTTCCTAGCAGATTTTCTCCTTATTTTGGTTCCCCCCCCCCTTCTCGACAGATGAGCTTGTTTACTGCTCCATCCGTCCCAAAATGTATGTTCATTTTTGTTTACAACTCTCTCCGTCCCAAAATAATGACTCCGTCCGTCCAAAAATATTTTACTCAGAAACCCATGTTATTGACATTAAAATACTGTAGTACACTGGTAAATTTGACTAGTTACTTGTCAGATATGAGATACCCATTTAACATATGAGAACTATTTATGGGTCAAACTGTGAGGATCAAAACGTGACAAATGACCATCACTAAGACCATTCAAATGTCTAGCTGCCAAATGCAAGTTGAAGATATGATATAGTAATTGTAACCGTTATTGAAAAATATGCAACTAACCCCCTCATCAAAAGTCACAGCACCCCATGAATTGAGAAAGCCGCCTTAATAATAATTAATCAAAACCAATAATATCAGATCTAGGACTAGGACTAGTGCAGTTGAACAACACAACAGCCCGACGAGCACTCAATTTGCTCTTCTGTTTTGATCTCAACGATTCACGTTCGGGGTTCATTAAAAATATTTTAGACATTTTTGCTCGACTTGTGCATTTCGTTCGTTCGACCAGCTTGTTTCATATCTCGACATATACCTCACCCAAATTCTATGCGTTCTTACTGAACTGACCCCAAATCCAACCAAGCTCCTCCTTTTTAGCCCCTTGATGCTCCCAATCCCCATCTCATTAATACCAAAACCATTTAGTATTAAGTAAAACCTCTCAAAAGAAAAAAAATCCCACTACCCAAATCTCTCCTCTCTCTCTCACTCTCTCTCTCTCTCTCTCTCTCTCTCACACACACACACACACACACACACACACACAGTAACTGGTGATGGGAGATTACAGATCCAAGTCATGCAGGGATGGAGGGATGATGCAGATTGAGAGGTACAATGACAATGGTGGAGGGAAGAAAGACTATGAGGGACCCACAAGTATGCATGATCTGAGGAGTTACAGCACATCTCATGCTTCAACTGTGCATCCATCATCATCAGCATCATCATCAAGCAATAATAAGATGAAGAAAGAGAAGAATAGTGGTCAGATTGGAAGGAGTTGGAGTCTGAATGATCCAGAGCTTCAGAGGAAGAAGAGGGTTGCTAGCTATAAGGTTTATAGTGCTCAAGGTAAGATGAAAGGATCTTTCAAGAAGAGCTTTAAATGGATCAAGGATACTTGCACTCATGTTGTCTATGGCTGGAGGTGAATGAATGAATCAATAATATTGCAAACTCTTTTTTTTTTTTTTTAATCTTTTTTTAATATAGAAAGTTTGTAATATTTGATTTTTCTGGTATGAACTATATATGGTGGTGTTTTCTAGCTCTTGATTTTGAATATTTGTGTCATAAAATGGTTAAAGAACACACTATATGGTTTTTGTGAGTTCTCCATATTTTATTTTGTAATGATTTTCATTAATAGGTTGAATTTGTTGGATATTTATGGATTGAGATTACCTCTATTGATTGAATTTTTTTTTTTTTTTAAATTAGTTTCTTTCAATATAACATTGGATGGTCTTTTTAGTTAAAATAATCAATACAGCATTGGATGGTCTTTTTAGTTTTAGGACAATAAAATGAATAGCAAATTTTTTTTAGTGAAAAAAGCATTTAGGATTTTTTATTATTATTTTTTTTTACAAAAAAAGACATTATTTTAGAACAAAAATTTATTAAATTTGAACATTTATTTATGTAGGACTATTTATTAAATTTTAACACATTTATTTAGTACTAGTTTTTTGCAACATCCCAGGGTATTGGGGGGGGGGGGCTATGAAAAATGAAATTAATTTGGCCACGGCACTCCTCCTTGACTAGATCCACCATCCAAGGCATTTGTTTCATCATCTTGTCGGGTAAGAAATCATTTTGTTTTAAGGGTTATGAAATCAATAAATCTTTTTTTTTTTTTTTTGGTCTAATAAGGCTGTTAGGTTTAAAATTAAATCTCACGCGAGCTTTTTTTTAACCACTTTTGTATCTTTAGTGCCTTTCTTTCATTCTCCAGTGGCCTTACTTTTGATCTTAACTGCTTTTCATCTTTGAAATAATCACACTTGGTTCAAGATTGGGTTCAAAAGTGCTCTGTCCCAAAATTGGTCCGATAAACAGTAAATTTGCACATTCATTATTTTGGAACGGAGCGGAGGGCATACAATCCAATAATCCAGATCAAACCATCATCTGATATGTTTTAATCCCAACCACATCAATCCATCCATAAATAGAACAAAATAATCTTGGCCATGAATGTCAGAGGTTCCGAGTCCTCTGACAACATTAAAGTTCCCCACACATAAATTCTCCAGATTCACGAGTACAACTACCTAACCTTCATAGTGAAAGTGAAACCTAATAATTTGTGAAATAAAAACCCATATATAAAACTAAAGCTAAAGAATTCATCAATAAAGTTACTTATGGTGAGAGTCAATTATCTCCACTGAAACACAAACTCAAGCTTCATAGCCAGCTAATAATAGCATATGATAGCTTCATCAGCATATCATATTACACAGTTATAACTCACAACATATCTTATAATGTCAGACAAAATGAAACCGAAAAAGAAAAAAAGGAGGGTGGGTGGGTGAGTGGGTGGTGGTCCGGTGAGGGGAGGGGTTGAGGCCAGCAATAACTGAAACAGAGGGGGGGGGACAGTATCGCACACATTTCCACACACATCTCTTGCTTATCGAACTATTTTTGGAGTGATAAAAACTTAATCTTGAGTATATTGATTTCCTCAAAAGGAATACCCATTCGAAAAATTTACAAGATGGAGGGGGAAGGCAAAGAAGAGGCTAATAGTGGACCCTCTCATCACTGTTAAAATGTAGGCCCTCAATACCTTTGAGAGTTGACTCGAAGTTCTTTATGTTAGAGGAGGAGGTGTTGTTTTTACTAGAAGAAGTGCGCTTCTGATCCGATGATACAACTGGTGAACTTCTTTGAGCACTACTAGAAGTTTTACGGAGACCTCCTGGGCTTGCATTTGTGGTCCGTCCACGTGATTGGTCCAAATCATTCCCAATAATCGCTGGGTCTTGACTACTTGATACAGCTGGTCTTCTTGAAGATCCACTAGATCGCAAAAGATTGGTGCTTGATAACTGCATATGCCAACATTGAATTAAATCAAACTTGAAGAAACGAATTTCCTCGATCACATATTCAAGCATTTAAGCTAAATCCATAGAGTAACACAAAATAACACTTGCGTTTTGAACCTAGACTGATGGCATTATAACACTGGCACACCTAAAAAAGTGACAAGCAAACAGGCTACGAGTTACTTTCAGATTCAAGAAGAGCAAACGAAATTCCACAAGAGCTGAGAGTTCTTTCGCTAACATGCAGAGCTGGCTATTTTCTAGCAAAACCGTTTAGATTGAGGCACGGGATGGGGTTAGACATTCTTGTTGGCAAGAGAGGCCCTTACTTGAGTGGGGCACTAACTCGCTCTAGAACTTGTTTCTAAAAATTCATATTTGTTTGTCCCAAAAAGAAAATCTCATTACTAAATTTGAATGGTTGTAACAAGTAAATGTCCAAAATTTGAGTGAAATGGATGTGGATGATGGGCTAAGATTAGTGGTCTTTTCTGTGATTCTTATGCTCATTAGTGGGTATTAATGGAAAAAAACAAATTACTAAATTGTTAAGTCAAATGGGGACATCTTTATGGGACAGAGGGAGTATAATTCAAACTTACTTCTTTATTCATCGATTCACTTGTCACTGGATTTTTTTGCTTAGATAAGCTTCCAGAAGTGAAAGGTAGTCCAGCATTTCTACTACGAGAGGGATTTGCAGAAGACCAACCAGTTGGCCTACCTTCTTCACCACCTGCAGAAACACAGCATATCAGTCTTCATTGCCAGTTACCATAAAATGTGGCATAAGAAATGTGTAAGCTTTAGGAATGGATGATTTGTACATGATGACCCAAACAGTACAAGCAACAATTGAATATTCTATGGTGCAAATACTGTTACTTTTGTTCAAGGTAAATTTTGCTGCATTAGTTAGCAGGGGAAGAAGGAAAACAAAACTAGACAAACCTAATTGCCTATTAACGTTCGCAACCACGGCAGGCAATCCAGAACTTGTTCCAGCACTGGCACCCTGAACCAAAAATAAATAAATTATACAAGAATAGTGGGGCCAAAATATAGAAAGCCTAATCAGAGACTACCACTTACAAGAGCACGAGATGGGGGATTGGCAAGCTGCGATTGCTGATATTTCAATATAGTCCAGTCAAACACATAATCAAACTGAAAGCCTGAAGGAAGAAGCAAAACGCTGTTATCAATCGCATAAAACATAGTTACTATTTATTCTTGATTCACAAACCTCAAAGAGCTACTTGGAAGGGAAAAGAATACAAAACCTTCACGAATAAAAAGATCGCGGAAGATTCTCTTCAAATAAGCATAATCCGGTTTATCGTCAAACCTTAGAGAACGACAGTAATGGAAGTACGAAGCGAACTCTGTTGGATATCCCCGACATAAAGCCTAAGAAAGTTGAATGAGAGGTCCACAAAATCAAATTCACAGTGCAGAATAATTTTCAAATGCAAACACCCTGCAAGAGTAGAGGTTTACCTCAATTGAGGTTGAAACCTTCTTTTCACTTATCTTTTCGTACTTTTGTTTCTTGGTTCCCGCTTTCAGTCCCTGCCAAGGGAGACTACAGTGCAGAAACATTGGTCACAAATCGTAACTAATTGAAGTATGCCTTAGAAGGAGAACAAATAAGATGGAAGTGAATATCTACCTTCCTCTTAAAAAGTACATTAGAACATATCCAAGCGATTCTAAATCATCTCTTCTACTTTGTTCTACACAAAAAATAAGCAACACCATTTGAGAATCAAATCGGATACAAGCACAATGTCATCAAGATGTCTAGAAGAAAAGAACACATTTAAGAAACATAGGAATACCAATTCCAAGGTGAGTATTCATGCTTGCATATCGAGCTGTTCCTGTCAAGTTTTTATTCTCCCTGCAATTCATCGGAGAGCAGAGTCATGTTCTTGTTAAAAGAAAGAAAAGCAACTGTAAAGCAGGAAAGACATTATTGTTTCTTTTTATTGAACTGGAGCAGGAATGGCACAAAAAGAGCGGATAAGGTTAGGGTGGGGCAAGGTAAATGGAAATCCTGAAAAACTGCAGAGCTGTCATACTACCATAGGTTCACTAGCTCTTGATTATTCCAGAAGGATATGGTGTGTATGCGTGTGTGTATTAGTTATGGATTGCTGACATTCACGTTCAAGAAGAGCAGGAGTAAGAAATTATCCAAATTATTACTCACCAGTTACCAGCATTTCATTCTCATAACTTAGCGTTATCTAAGATTAAAAAATAAGGGTACATTTGGCAGGCTCAAATCCAAGCCTTGGATTTGGAATTAGAAGAACAAAATAAATTCCATGAAGCTAATTTACTCTTCCATTTCCAAATCAAATTCTATGGATTGGAATTAAGCCGCCAAACGCACCATAAGAAAAATGCACTGAAACTGACAATGATTGTTTCAACAGTTCTGGATGACTTCTGAAACAAATATAATCAGTCTAAAGACACCAGTAACATCTTAAAAGAAAGATAACATCAAACTGCAAGCCACCTAATATTCTCTTTAAACACCTAGTACAACTAATGAGTAAGTAACAAAAATATTTATTTCAACCAGCACTTGCAAGCAAAAAACAAAGTAAATCTGATTTCACAATAAGACATAGCAAGTAAAATAGCCAACACGATCATGTTAACTAACGGACATTCAAACTGAGTCACTAGTGATTCTGCAAGTAAAGGCATTGAACTTACCTATAAGGAATGTGCTGATGAGTAGAGGAGTCCCTATATTTCTTAGCCAACCCAAAGTCAATGGCGTAGACCTAGAACATTGACAATAATTAATGAATGTGGAAGTCTAAACCAGAAAGCACCAAATGATGAGAAAGCATCAACGTTAGAACCTGATTTGCACGTCTCCCTAAACCCATAAGGAAGTTGTCTGGCTTGATATCTCGATGCAGGAATGATTTTGAATGCACAAATTCAACACGATTGATCTGACAAAATAGAAACCTCATAAAACAATGCATAAGTATATAAATTCAATTCTAACAATATGCAAACATTGAAATAATTCATACCATCTGATCTGCAAGCATAAGAACAGTCTTCAAAGACAGCTTCCTACTACAGAAGTTAAATAAATCTTCAAGACTAGGGCCCAATAAATCCATCACAAGAACATTGTAATCTCCTTCAACCCCGAACCATCTCACATTAGGAATTCCAGCTTACAAAGTGAAAGAAAAAGGTTAAGCAGAGTAATTAGAATATCCAAGATATACAAAGGAGGATTTTTTTTTTTGTTTGTTTGTCGAAGTAATGGCCAGCAGAATAATAGGAAGCTCCTTACTTCCTCCTTGTAATATCTTGTACAACTTTGATTCGTAAAGCAATTGAGGATGCTTTGTCTTTATATTTTCCTGAGAAGAAAAAACAACAAAAAACAATTTGATAATTACACTAAGCAGATTAAAAACAGCAATGAAAAGAAAATCACAAAGAATACTATTCCAAAATTGTTCGACTATTAAGCAGACACAAGAATGGCGTATAAACTAATGATTGATAAAGACACAAACCACCATATCTCATTATTCTATAGAACCAACATACAACAACAACAAAGCCTTAGTCCCTTAATAATTTGGGGTCGTCTAACATGAATCCTCATATGTGGAATTTAAATGAGGGGTAAAGCTTACAGATGAAGAACATAGATATTAGAGAAGGACAGAGGACAGCGCGATTAGAGCTCTTACAATTTCCTATCACCATCAAGGTATGGTGATCAAGAGACTTGATTCTTATCACCCACTGTCACTTTAAAATGGTAATCAACGAATATATAGCATGATAGTAATATAAATTCGAGTAGCTCTCACTTTCATATTTAACTATCAGTTCTCAGAAACAAACATTTATACTCCCTCCGTCCTATAAAGATGTTCCCACTTGTCATTTTTGTTCGTCCCAAAAAGATAAGTCTCATTTCCATAATTGTTAAGTTATGAAATGAAAATAGGTTCTTAAAATATTTGAATAGTCAAATAAGCCTGGGACGGAGGGAGTCGAAATTTACAAATCAAAAATACAAGGAATACTCTAAGCGCAGATTATAATTCAAGTTGATTTATAGCTATGCAACATCTGCACATAACCTAAGGATTTAATAACTTCTCATTCAACCAAAAACAAAGATTATCCTTCCAATGAGCTATATTTACCAACTAATGATTGAAGACTATATATTACAGTAATAACAGAATTCTGTTTGCCATGCATATTTTAACTGGTTGGTGAAATTCTACAGATAAGCACAAATTCCGAGGAAATCATCATTTTCAACTTGCTAAAGTACTGATTTGAGAAGCTATAAATCAAGCTGCCTGTCCAAAAAGAACTTGCAAAGTTACCATAAGTCTCTTTTATTGCACAAAGATGTAAGTGGATAAAGATCACAGAAGAGCTATCTTATACTCCTAAACCATAAAATAATGAAATTTGGAGTAAGATTACTCACTAATTTGATAGCAACTTCTTCATTGGTCTGAATATTAGTGCCTATGAAACAATAAACATCATAAATTAATGAACAATCACAAGACTTGAATAAACAAAACACAAATCAAAAGCTAATCAGCATCGTCAAACATCTACAAACCAAGATAGATCTCTCCAAATGAGCCGCTACCGATCTTACGGCCGAGGCGGAACTTATTACCAACACGAGGCTCCATTAGTAACCTTCCAAAATCTCCACAGAAACCAAAACGAACAAAAAGCCCTAGCTAATAAATTGAATAAACGAAGAAAGAAAAAAATGAAATTAATTGAAAAAATAAAACTCAATCAATCATTAGAAACCCGCAAGGAAGGCTAATTGAATCGGAGGATCGAGAAAGAGAAAGAGAAAGAGAAAGAAGAGGTAAAAGGAAGTCGCCGGCGTCGTATCCGATAGACTGGCATGAGGAGCGGGAATAGGCGGAGGTCAAAATGGGAAAGAGAAGAGGTTAGGGGGAGGGAGATCAATTGGGAGAAGAAATGGAAGGGTATTTCGGTCTTTTGGATGAGAGCTCTGAGTTTAGTTTGATGGAGGTCTAGAGAGAGAAAATTGGAGAGAGAGAAAGAGAGAGGAGGCATAATGATACATCGCACTACACTCTCCTCGCGCTTTGATCCAATCGAAACTCACTTCCCCGTTGTTTTATGACACGTAATTAATTTTTTCTCACTTCCTTTTCCCTCCGTCTTAACTATCTATGCAAATCTTTCTTTTCTCACTTCCTTTTCCCTTCGAATATGATTAATTGAGATTTTATGCGAAAAATTCGAAAAAGTGAAATAAAAATGACAATGAAAAAAATGAGATTGAAGAAAGCCGTTGAACCGGATGATATATCAATTGAGATTTGGAGATGTTTCGAGAAGAGGGGAGTAGATTGGTTAACAACGCTATTTAACAAGATATGGAGAGTTAACACAATGTCATTGGAGTGGCGGAAGAGTACTCTGAACCCTTTGTATAAGAATAAAGGTGATGTCCAAGATTGTGCTAACTATCGGGGGGATCAAACTAATGAGTCATACTATGAAACTTTGGGAAAGAGTGATTGCACAAAGGCTAAAAAAATTGTGGATATTTCGGATAACCAATTTGAGTTTATGCCAGGAAGATCGACTATGGAGGCAATATATCTTATGAGACAAACCATGAAGAAATATCGGGATCAAAAGAAAGATTTGCATATGGTTTTCATTGATTTGAAGAAGGCGTATGATAAAGTGCCAAAAGAGGTACTTTGGTGGACATTAGCAAAGAAGGGTGTTTCAAAGAAATATATTGATATTATCAAGGACATGTATAATGGAGTTAGTACTTGTATACAAACTAGTGTTGGGAAGACTGAAGAGTTCTGTATAAAGATTGGAGTGCATCAAGGTTTCGCACTTAGCCCCTTTCTTTTTGCTTTGATAATGGACGAATTGACGAGGTCAGTCCAAGATGGTATACCAAAGTGTATGATGTTCGCAGATGATATTGTGCTGATTGATGAGACAAGAGAGGGTGTTGAAAGTAAATTGGAGTTGTGGAGACACACTTTGAAATCTCGAGATTTTCGATTAAGCAGAAGCAAGACTGAATATTTGAAGTGTAAGTTTAGCAGAGTTGGAAGTAGGGAGACAGGGACGGTCACATTTGATGGAAATATTATCCAAGCTTCTGAGTTTTTTCACTATCTTGGATCCATTATCCAAAATGATGGAGAATTAGATGGAGATGTGGCTCATAGGATTAAAGCAGGTTGGTTGAAGTGGAAGAGTGCTACAGGGTTTCTATGTGATCGCGACATGCTCAATAGATTAAAGGGAAAATTCTACCGCATGACAATTAGGCCGGCATTGCTTTACGGCACCGAATGTTGGGCCGTGAAACAGTGTCACGTGCATAAGATGAATGTGGCGGAGATGCGTATGCTTCGATGGATGTGCGGTCATAAAAGAAAGGATCGATTGGGGAATGAGGTGATCAGAGGTAAAGTAGGAGTTGCGCCCATTGAGGATAAAATGAGGGAAAATCGTCTACGGTGGTTTGAACATGTGAGAAGGAGATCGAGTGATGCACCGGTTAGGAGGCCGGAACAGTGGAGAAATGATAAAATGGCGAGGGGTAGGGGAAGACCCAAACAAACTTAGATTAGAGTAATTGAAAATGATATGAATTTACTTGGAGTGGATGAAAGTATGGTGTTGAAGAGGCCGGAGTGGAGGGCAAAAATTCATGTGGGGGGTTGATTTTTTTATTTTTTATTTTTTATTTTATTTTATTTTATTTATTTATTTATTTTTTCACGATAACATATGAGGAGTCATGTTAGCCGACCCCAAATTATTTTGGGACTAAGGCTTTGTTGTTGTTGTTGTTGTATTGAATTTTTCAATTTGCCCTCATACATTTGTTCATTTCCCATTTTGCTCTTTAAAAAAAATTAAATTAAAAAAAAAAACGTGTCCTCGAACACGAGCTTAATTAAAAAAAAAAAAATCGTGTTCTCGAACACGGGCTTATTCTAGTCTATAGTATAAATGGTAGTGGTGTGCTACAGTTGAATGAATAGTTTTAATGGCCGAATTTTCTATTTTGCCCTCACTATTTTGTCCCTTTTTCATTTTGCCCTTAAAGAAAAAAAAAAATTAATTAAATTTTTTTTATTTAAAAAAAATATGTGTCCTCGGACACGGGCTTTTACTAGTCTATAGTATAAATGGTAGTGGTGTGCTACAGTTGAATGAATAGTTCCAATGGCCGAATTTTCCATTTTGCCCTCACTATTTTGTCCCTTTCCCATTTTGCCCTTAAAAAAAAAACGTGTCCTCGGGCACGGGCTTAATTAAAAAAAAAAAGTGTCCTCGAAGACAGGCTTATTCTAGTCCACAATATCTTAGATTATCCACAAATGAAATGTTGGATTAGGCTCCGTTTGTTTCGACGTAAAACATTTTTCGAAAAACGTTTTCTGTAAAATGTTTTCCTGTAAAATGTTTTACTGTAAAATGTTTTCCTGTAAAAGAATGTGTTTTTCGGAAAATGTTTTACTTAATAAGAGCGTAAAATGTTTTCGACTGTTTGGTAAGGAAAATGTTTTACTTAGGAAAATGTTTTACTATTACTATTACTATTATAATTATCATTATTATTATTGTTATTATTATTATTTATTATTATTATTTTTATTATTATTATTATTATTATTATTATTATTATTATTATTATTATTATTATTATTATTTTATTATTATTATTTTTATTTATATTATTATTATTATTATCATTATTATTATTATTTTAATATTATTATTATTATTTTATTATTATTATTATTATTATAATTATTATTATTATTATTTTTTTGTTATTATTATTTTATTATAATTATTATTATTATTATTTTGTTATTATTATTTTATTATTATTATTATTATTATTATTATTATTATTATTATTATTATTATTATTTGATTATTATTATTATTATTATTATTATTATTTAATTATTATTATTATTATTTTAATATTATTATTTTCATATTATTATTATTATTATTTTATTATTATTATTATTTTATTATTATTATTATTATTATTTTATTATTATTATTATTTTTAATTATTATTATTATTATTATTATTATTATTAATTTTAATTATTATTATTTTTTTATTATTATTTTTATTATTTTTATTATTTTATTATTTTATTATTTATTATTATTATTATTATTTTAATAATTATTATTATTATTAGAATGAGGAAGTAGAATGGTGTACCTTCTGAAATATGAGTTGTACATGAAGGGCCCCATTTTTCGGAAAATGTTTTACTTAGTACAATGTCAGTAAGTCGTTTTACTTAGGAATGACGTAAAATGTTTTTCGGAAAACGTTTTCTCCATTTTTCGGAAAACAACCAAACACCGGAAAACGAGTTATTTTACGGAAAACATTTTACGCCCTTCAACCAAACAACGGAAAATATTTTACGGTGTTTGCGTTAAACAACCAAACAACGGAAAACGAGTTATTTTACGGAAAACATTTTTCGAAAAATGTTTTACGGTGAAACAAGCGGGACCTTAGTTGGATGAAATGGTGCAACGGAAGAGATGATAGGGGTTGAATGAAAAATGAGAATGAAAAATTTCATCCAGCTGGAAAAAAAAGACTTTTGAACTAACACGTGGCGGCTTCTGATTGGGCCGAGCTTGGCGAGTGCACCTCACACCCCAACAAGGCGCGTGAGGCGTTCGATTTTTTTTCTTTTTGTTTTTTGTTTTTTCTTGATTTTACACGTGGCGACATGTTATTGGTTTCCAGGATTTTCAGATTTGTTTTTTTATCCCAAATCTTTGAGCTGAATTATGACCTAGTAAATTAATTTTTTTAATTTTTTTTTCGCCAAGATTCATCATTTTTTCCCTATAAATTGATATAAGTTTCATTTTATTTGGACACAAAAAAAACACTCATTTCTCAATTATCCTTCTTCATTTTAGCATTTATTTAAAAAAAAATCATCATTTCTTTCTATAAATTGATGCAATATTTTTTTAATTAAGTGTAAAATATTTTTTAAATTATAAATAATAATAATAATAATAATTATTATTATTATTATTTTACTAATCATAAAAATAGAGAATATAAATAAAATAAAAGTGGTGGGATATAGAATGATGAGTTGGAGGAAGTTGAAATTTAATTTAATTTAGCCATTGTAGGGGGGTAAATGAAATGGGTAGATTAAATATTAGGTGGATGAGAAAAAAAATATAAAAAGTGTTAGATGAAATGTGGGAGGGGGATGAAACCATTGTGGATAGTCCTAAAAAAATGACTATCTCAATAAAAAAATTAAAAATGAATAAATGATACTCCCGAATATGAGTATTTATTTTTTTGAAAGAATTTATTCTTAAGAACATAGTTTTTGTTAGGTATAAATCGAGTATTATCATGGGCTAAAACGGGCGAAGCCCAATGTATCGAGAACTATGAAAAATATACACACGTTTTAAATACGACGTAGAGAATGGGCTTTCCTACCTACGATCGTCACTTCCTATCTAATGTAAGACTCTATATACTACGCGTATAAATACAATTCATAATTCACATAATTCTGTTACACGCATCTTTGACTCTAAACTATTGTCAATTGATTTGCTCTCTACAATACAAATACTTACTCTCACGCAGGAGGGCATTCGCCGGTGAAGCCCCGGCTTAGTTTACGTGTTTGTTCATCTTTTTTAGGCTATTCAAACATCCAGGATACAACCTTACCGCTGGATTTGTGCTAATCCGACGTTTTTGACATCATCAGTTTGGTTTCATTGCCGGAAAACGATCAAATTATCGATTGAATAGCCGAAAAGATTCTGCTCCGTTCTCCTAATCATAACGGAAGGACACGCTGCTAGCATAACTGACGAGCGTCGAAACGTCAAAAGAAAATTTCCGACTCAAACTACCTACAATTGATTTGTAGATAGGGTAAGTAGGGTCGAACCACCGAGACTCGTATTTAAAGTGTGTAAAATTATTGCTATGAAAAAGATTTTATAAAGTGATAGAATTTGTTGGTTTCGATCGAAATAAAGCTTTAGCAAAATTAACTAGAATTGTTATAAAATGAAGTTTCAATATTACGGAGAAAATTTCCGGAATTGGTTTCACAATTATGTTCAAGTTTCACTATTCATCAATCAAAGAATACTTGGGGTTTTGTTCTTACAAAATTATGATTGGGACACTTCGACGGGTGATTTGCAATCAAGTGTTCCCAATTAATCTATTCCCTTGGCCCGTTCATAGATTAATTAGGAACCCATTTAAAATTTAAGAACAACAAAAGAAACCACAATTTTTATGAATCCTTTGGCGGGGATTCAACGAATTGTTACTATCAAGTCAAGTCTAATTTCAATTGTGAATTTGGCGGTTCACAATTGAAATTCCAAATTATTCAAGAACAAATATGTGATCAAGATAAATATTCTAAAATTCAATTAAAAGCAACTTGATAATCCCAAGTAATACAATGATATTGATAAAAAGTAAAACTCAAAACATAATTGTTACCTCCAATTCCAAGAACAAAGAGTTTAGCTATCCATTAAAATCAAGAACACCAAGAAATTTTGGAGAAGAAGCTATGTAGAAGATGATAAAAAGTTCATATAAAAACTGAAAAAACAATAATCTCTAAATAGTATTAATTTCCTACTTAAATACCCACGGCTGCCAAAAAACAACTGAAGCTTTTTTTTAATATTCCTAGGTTTCCATTGAATTGAACAGTCACCACACTAAGCCCAAACTAAAGCCCAAACTAAAGCCCAAACCTTTGCATTCCTTCGGCCAGCCACTTGATGTCCTTGGCCTGCTTTCTTCATTTGGCCCGGCCACTGTCTCGGTCATTGGCCCCTGCTTGCAGCCAACATTTTGTGAAGTTGGCCTTGCATTTGCCCAATTAGTACCTTCCTACATTCGGTTCGTCCCATAATTACAACGTCGCATTTTGTAGCATTTTGGTCATTATCAAAATTTATGTTGCACCTGTACTTGAACTTCCCATATTTTCGCTTTGCCCGTTTTATCCTTGAACTTCCCAAGTGACACAAAATTACTTCTAAATTGCTCAATCTTCACTTGGACCCCTGAAACTAAATAAACACTAAAAATACCCATTAAAATACACAAAACTCAAGGATTAAGCAAATAATAAGTTCATAAAGTAGTCAATGGATGAGTGTACAACTCACTCATCAATAACACCTGATCAGGATAACCATCTTGTGGAGGAGACTCATGGCAACGCTGGGACAACTATACCTCTTGCCAATGGGGGACTGCCACCTCCTCCACCCCTGAACGATTGACTGCCAGCGTTAGGTATGAACCTGCGTTCGAGTGGACAACCAATAACAAAAATTCTCTTGAATCCTCCCCGTCGTAGACGACGAGGGCAACCAGCTGCTAGTCAGACGGAGAGAAATGCTGCCCAGGGAGGCACAAAAGCATTTTTACCACCAATTGATCGCATAACTCTTTTGCACCATTAGATGGATACTTTGCAACGCATTTATGAAACACAAAAATGCCTTGATACAATTATACCCGAAACATTCTCTGGTTGAATTTAAAAAACCCACCAGGACGGAAAATTCCCTTGGAGGGCAGAGTCGCTTTGATAGGCGTGGTAGTCGGAAAATATAGTAAATCTTTCCCCTGGCCAAAATCCCACATATCGCGACATTGCTGGTAGATCTAAGCAAATCCCCGTCCAGGACGTTTATCCTCGTCACAGAGCTCCTGGACACGGGAATTCCCGAGATGGAGATTTGAGAAACTAGTTGAACAATCAAAGGGACCAGGAGGTCAATTCAACAGACTTGAAAACAAGTCTAAGTTATGCTAGGCAAAGGACTCCTCCCCGTCAAAATCCCTCTCCTCGGCCTAGGACTCCCCCTCGAACTAGGAGCCTTCCTAGACATAGGAGCTCTCCTCGTCGTAGGAGTCCTCCCCATCCATAGATAGCTCCCAGGAGAGACAGAACCGTTCCTTTTCATTTCAGGCCATTGAATAGCAGGGCACCATATGGATATGGAGATAATCACCAACAACATGAGGAACAAAGTCGAGTGAATGGACACAACGAAAAAGAGAGGACTCATCACAGTTCCCACTTTAGCTCGGGGATTGATGCAAGGGATCTTCTACTCCTAAAAATGAGAATTGATGAGATGGAGTTGGGACAGAAGGAAATCGAAAAAGATGACACTCGTGCCACCCGTCCTTTCTCTCAACGGATTAATGACCTACCTCCCAATCTGGCTCTCAAGATCCCCACCTTTGAAAAGTATGGGGGAACGACGGATGCACGAGACCATGTGCAGAGTTTTGAATCCACCATAATCCTCCTCACCAAGGCAGATGACATCCTCTACAAGACTTTTGCGAGTACCTTTTCCGGAACAGCCATGTCCTAGTTTCGTGAGCAAAAGAAGGGAATCATAGATAGCTGGAAAAAATCATGAGTAGGAGGTTGCTGTATCACTTTTCAAAAGCTGGGAAGAGAAAGAAAAGATTGACAGATCTTGCCGACATTGAGCAAGGCAAAAATGAAACCACTATAAGTTATTACAATTGGTTCAGAACCATGGCTAACTAGGTAGAGGAAAGTCTAACTGATCGGGAGGTAATTGTCTGCTTCAACTCCGGACTAGGATCCGGACAATTGATATACGAACTCTCTATTCGGGAGCCGAAAATGAAATCTGATTTGTACAACGTAGCTTATGACATAGCCATATCAGAAGAAAAAAAAACAAGAAGAGATCTGAGAAAGTGGAAACAGATGTAACTGACACCAACCAGGCTTCCAATGAAAGTAATTACAGGGGGAAGAATAGGACTCGGGCTACAGAAAAAGTCAAGGTATTCACTACCCTCACTAAATCTATCACGAAGATCATGCAATTGATAAACCTATCAGATCCCCAACCACTAAATGATAGGTCGAAACATGTTCGGGACAATTCTAATTACTGTGCCTTCCACAAGTACCATGTATATGACATTGAGAATAGCATATCCCTTAAAAGAATGATCAAGAGATGGATGGATGAATGTAAACTCGATCGCTATATTATGTGAAAATATAACAAGCGAGTAAGAGATGATGATGATGGAGAGGAAAGGAAAGGAAAGGAAAGGAAAGGGAGGACATACCTCCTATAGCAAAGCTCCACGTTATAATGGAGGATGCACTCTCCAACAAAAAACTGAAAGATCAAATACATGAGCTCAATAAAGTCTACCACATCCCCGCCTGGGTCCATAAAAAAGAAGTCATAAGCTTCTCCCCAAATGATTTGGCTGAAATTCGAGCATCTTGTGAACAACCCTTGGTGATCAATCTAAAAATTGATAATTGTGAATCAGAGAAACTCCTGATAGACTCGGGGGCCTCCAAGGACATTTTGTACGACTCCACCTTACAGAGATAAATCTAAAGGATAGAATGTTGGAACCATAATCTGGCAGACTGGAAGGCTTCACCAATTACAAGGTCAACGCCATGGAAACTGTTGATTTACTACTTGAAGTTGGTGAATACCCCTTCCGTGCCGAGGCCACAGTAACATTCCTGGTCATGGACCTAGCAAGCGACTACCATGCCATCCTAGGCAATCCAAGTCAAGGCAAACTCGGGATGGTCGCCTACCTCCCCCACCAGCGGGTTAAGTTCCCAACTCCAACATGAATTGGATGTGTGAGGGCGACCACCAAGGATTTCTTGGAACATGTGATGAAAACAAGAAAAACGGCGAGAAAAGTGGAGGTTGACACACCGGAAGAAAACCTGAAAAATTCTAAGTCTGTAAAGACTACCAGCACCAATTCTAGGCTTCATTTGACTTTCGAAGCCGGGGACAAGGAGCACATGATGCTAGACATTCACGAAGCAGATAGTGATGATATAGTTCTGTCCGTCCCAGACATAGTCCCTCAGCTCGTCGTTGGCCAGAACTCGGGGTCCGACCAGGACATAAGACGAGGAGGTTAGGACGTGTACGAACTAGTTGAAATTGATAACACATACATAAACGGCGATGATGGATAAGAGCTAAAACATCCGTGGCACTACGACCATCTACGAAAATACAATCACTAGTTTACAAGCTTATTTTTGGTTAAGTAGATTAGTCTTTGTTAGTATTTTTCTTATTTGGAAGTAGAATAGGATTGTAGTTCGATGTAATCAATTTCAGCCAATAAATTCAACATTCATCAAAAGACTATGACTAGCAAGACAAATATAAAAGACGAGCAGCCTAATGCTCGTACATTGGGCAAAATGCTTAAAGGTAAAAGACGAGCAACCTACTGCTCGAATCTTAGGAAAAATGTCTAAGGATAAAGACGAGCAGCCTACTGCTCGTACATTAGGTAAAATGCATAAGGGTAAAGATGAGCAGCCTAATGCTCGCACCTTAGGGGAAATGCCTAGAGGTAAAGACGAGCACCCTCCTGATCAAATGAACTCCCAAAAACTCAGCCACTACTAATCTCTCATGTATAACGGGAGCTATAACATTTGACACGTTCACACCACGGCGAAATGATAAGCTCGAAACGTAATGATTTGTCCAAATATATCAAGCTCGGTGGGAGTGATGTAAAGTCAACACAGAAGGATCAAAATGCCCAAGATCAACAAAACTATCCATCTGTTAATCAAAACAATACAAAAACAAGTATTATTTTGACAAATCAAATACTCTAGAAAGTGTTATTTTCACAAGTGTTATGTTCACAAATCAACACAAACGCATAAATATTACTTTCACAAATCAATACTCTAAAAAATACTCACAACACAAAATATCCCCAAATTTTGATTAAAAATAAATCATATTATAGGAAATACTCACAAATCAATCAAATACAATCAAAACCCTAACATTTGTTTAAATAAATACTAATTCAATGTAATGAATGGAAAAATTTAGAAAAAAACACCCAAAATTCGTTCAAATTAAAACTAAAATGATCAAATTCAAACTCAAACCTAAATTATAAATTCACAATCACAACTCATTTTAACCTTCAAAAATGAAAATAAATGGAAGAGAATGAAAATTTACTTATCAATTTTGAAGAATCACGGTTTTGAATTTGACAAAATGTTCTTCAAAATTTGCTCTCTTCTTCTTTTTCCTTTTTTTTTTAATTTTTTTTTCTTCTGTAATCTGCAAACTGAAGGGGATGTGTCTCGCTTAAACTCGCCAAATCAATTGGCGAGTTTGAATCTCGATTAAATTTGTCAATTGATTTGGCGAGTTTCATTACCACGTCATTTTCCTTAAAATGCATGAATAAAAAAGAAAATTTTGAAAAAAAAATAGAACTCGCCATTTCATTTGGCGAGTTTGAACGAACAAAGGTCAAACTCGCTAAATGGTTTAGTGAGTTTTGAAATGAACATTTTGGAAAATAGTTTGGAAGAGTTGTTATTTTGGGAATTGTTTTTAAAAATGAATATTTTGAGAAAAAAATCAATATTACTCCCTCCATTCTTAAATCTTTTAAATCATTAAAGTTTTAAATGAATGTGTATTTTCGAAAAGAAAAAAAAAATTGCCTCCAAAATGAACGTCCTTTTATCAGAAATTGTATTTAAATATTTTTTATCAATTTTTTACTAGACATTTTATGTTTAGAAAAGTAAATATTACATCTATACCATTAAATTGTAAAAAAGGGAACAATTTCAAAAAAAAATATTAAATGAAATTTAAAAAAGACGAAGAGAATAATACTCCCTCCGTCCCATTTCAATTGAGCCACTTTCCTTTTTGGGACTTTTTGGGACATCCCACTTCAAATGAGTCATTCCATAAATGGAAAGAAGTGAACAGTGTTTTGGACATTTATATCCTCGTAATGTTTATATATTTACAAAAAAATCATTCATTATACCCTTATAATTTTAACATATTTATAAAAAAATCAATCATTAACTTAATATTCCTCCCACTCATTCTCTCTCCAATTAAATGTTTTTAACTTTTATATTCTTTCTCCTCTAATCTTCTACCCACTATTAATTTTTTACTCATTTAAAAAAAAAAAAATCTTAAAAAATGTATAAAAATACTATGACTAAATTGAAGTGGGTCGGAGGGAGGAGGGAGTAGTATATAGACTTCCGCGGGCAGGTGATTGGCAAGTGCAACTGTGCAAGTGTATGAGGCTCAACAACATAACATAAGATGTTTTTTGCATTTTGTCCTTTCAAGCTCTTGAAAATTTGTGAAAAAATGGTTTAAACCATAAATTATTAAATTCCTAACAAAAGTTTGATTTTGTAAAAATTTATTTAAAAGTATTTATATTATATATTCCCTTCGTCCCAATAAAAATTTCACCCTTTTGGATGGACATGCAAATTAAGGAAAAAGGTAAGCAGAGAAAGTGTTGTGAGTGTAAAAATAAAATAGGAGAGAGAATGAGGGGAGAAAATAGTAAATTTGAAAAGTGTTGTGAGTATAAAAGTAAAATAGGAGAGAGAATGAGTAGGTGAAATAGTAAAGATTCTTTGCCATTTTAGGAAAGGTGAAGCTTCTAACGGAATGCCCTTTTAAAAAATTGGTGAAGCTTTTATTGGGGCGGAGGGAGTACTTCCTCCGCTCCACTTCATTCATTTGATATTAATTTCTATTTTCAATCGTCCCACTTCACTTGATACGGCTCAAAATAGTAAACTTTTGCACTCACAACAAAAATCAACTTACTATTCCACCTAACTTACTATTCTACCTAGGGGTGTGCAAAAAATCCATTGAACCGGATTAAACCAATAGAATCAGACTTTACCAATAAAAATCGGACCGAATCAATCGTATTGGTCTGATTTTGATTTCTGAACAGTATAAATCGAAATACGAACACGTGCTTGTCCGGGCAAGGCCCAAGTGAATTTGATCCTAAACATAATCCATCAAATTTCAGCTACGAGCGAAGGCCTGAGCTTCCTCGTATCTTCCATCTCGTCATTACCTTAGGCCGACCAAGGCCCAATCAGGCGATATGACCAAGGCCTAACTCAAGGGCCGAGGAGACTCCCCTCCAAGGCTGAGACGCTCTCCCTTGGTGACGAGGAGGCCTCCTCGGCCATCCAATCATAGCTCTTCGGCTATCATATTCTTTCCTCGGCTCCTTGTACGCCGGCCAGACTAACGTAGGACGAGGAGAGAAGCATCTCGGCAGACATAACAGTCCTAATCAAATAAGAATACTAAGCAGTTACAACCTCTTAAGATTGTAATCTCCTATACCAATTCAGGTCCAACAAGGACTCCTCAACAAATATAATTCTCCTAGGATTTATATCTTATATCTTTATAGTCCAAGTTCAACATGGATTTTACATTATGTTACCTACAAATACAAGCCATAATTTCAATATTTGGGTACGTTATCTTTTTGACCCTAAACTCTGTCAAATTGATTACTCTCTCTCTAAGCGTATACTTACTCTCACGCCGAAGAAGCCCCGACTTAGTTTACATTTCTTGTTTCTATTTCAGGCTATTCAATCGTCGGAGTACAACCGACCGCTGGATTTGGGCTGATTCGATCTTTTGGCAGCATCAGTTTGGTTCCATTGCCGGGAAGCTATTTAATCACCCATTGAATAGTTTGAATTACGTTCGCCTGAAGCTTTATTTTTGGCCGAAAATTTCTTATTTTTAGCCAAAAATTGTAAGTCTCACCTGAAAACTTGTTCGCTTGGGAATTTTATTGTTTGAAAATTCGTTTTGGCTGGAAAGTGGTTTGATTTTGGCCGGAAAAATCTATTCTGAGCAACAAATTGTTCGCCTGGAAAAACTTTTTGGCCGAAAATTCGTTATTTTGGTCGGAAAATATTGTTTGCTGAAAAATTGTTCCATTGGAAAAGTTGAGCCGTTTGCAATTCTGGTCAATTAAGAATTTTGCTGGAATCACAATTCTTGAATTTCAATGGAAGACGAAAATTTTGCAAGTATTACTAATGAGGAGGAACGAACTCACGCAGACGAGATCCCTCCCAACGCCGACATACTTCGTCCTCCACCTCAGATATAGGGACCACCTCTCCTCAGCATGACTCTCCGATCTTCTCGGAATCAGCCAGCTGCCGAGGGGGCAGGTACAAACCCTCCTCGTCCTCGTCGTCCCAGGGGGAAGCGAGCTACGAGCAAGCAGGCGACAAGGAACGTTGACACAGGACGAGCTGAAAATACCCAGCCTGTTGACCGACGAACACTATTGCACCAACAGATGGAGACTTTGCTGCGAATTTACGAGACTCAGAATGCTTTTTTGCAGTTGGATCCAGAAAACTCAATGGCCGAGTTCATTAGGCCTTCGAGGTCAAGTAACTCTCGTGGAAGGGAAACTCACGGTGAGAGACGAGGTAGTCAGAGGAGCCCTCCTCGTGGCCAAGATCCCCCTCCCCGTAAGCCTGTTGTACCACCTAAGCAGAGCAGAACCTCCGAGATGCTCCTCGTCCTCGGCCTAACAATCATGAAGATGAGAGGAATGTGGTAGACCTAAGAAGCCACTTGAATTCAAAGGAGCAGGAGGTGAACTCAGCAGACTTGCGAGCGAGGCTTAGTCTGGCTAGGCGTTTATCCCCTCCTCGTCTTAACATTTCCCCTAGTCATAGCCATCATCCTCGGCATGAGTCACCTCGTCCCTGACATTTTGCAAGGCCGAGGAGTCCTCATCCGTATAGAATGGTCCTTGGTGGTTATGAGGCAGAGCCGAGGAAGGATAAAAACCCCTCTAGACGAGGAGAGAACCATCGAGATGACGAGGAGCACAGTAGGGTGAATGATCACCCAAGGGAAAGGTCCCATCGTAGTTCCCACCGAAGCACTCATTCCAGCAATGAGAACAGGATTAATGCTAAAGAATTGCTACTCTTAAAAAAGAGAATTGACGATATGGAGCTGAAAAAAGAGGACGAAGAAGAAGATGACACTAGCGCAACCCGTCCTTTTTCCCAAGAAATTAATGATGTCCCGCCTAACCCTGCCTTCAAGGTCCCAAGCTTTGACAAATATGCGGGAAACACTGACGCAAAGGACCATGTGCAAAGCTTTGAATCCACTATGACCCTCCTCACCAAAGCAGATGACATTCTCTGCAAAGCTTTTGTGAGTACCTTCTTCGAAACAGCATTGACCTGATTCCGTGAGCTAAAAAAGGGAAGCATTAATAGCTGGAGGAATATGAGGAGGAAGTTCCTGGATCACTTTGCCATGGTAGGGAAAAGGAAGAAGAGATTGACTGACCTTGCTAATATTGAGCAAGGGAAGAATGAAACCACTCTGAGCTATTACAATAGATTCAGAGCCATGGCAGATCAAGTGGAAGAGAGCCTAACAGATAGGGAGGTGATCGTCTACTTCAATTTCGGACTCAGATCATGACAGCTGATATACGAACTCTCCGCCAGAGAGCCCAAGTCTAAATCCGATTTATTCAATGTGCCATATGCCATAGCCATGGCGAAAGAGAAAAGCAAGAAAAAGTTTGATAAGACAGAGACAGAGACAACTGGTACCAACCAGGTTTCAAATGGAAGCAGCTACAAGGGAAAAAATAAATCGCGGGGTACTGAAAGACTGAGATCTTCACCCCCTCACCAAGCCTATCACGGAAATTATGCAATTGGTGAATCTTCCAAATCCCCGTCCGCTCAGTGACCAACCAAAGTACCTGCGTGACACATCCAAACACTGTGATTTCCACAAAGACTATGGTCACAACACTGAGAACTGCTTCGCCCTCAAGAAGATGATCCAGAAATAGGTTGATGAAGGCAAGCTTGATCGCTATGTCTTGAAGAAGGATGGCAAGCGAAAAAGGCAAGATGCCAGTGATGATAAGGATACTGATGAAGAAGAAGACATGACTCCTAGGGCCAAACTCCATTAGGTTCTCCTAAACACAGTTATGTCCGTCCTAGATATAGCCCCTCATCTCATCAACGGCCAGAGCTCGGGGGCCAGCTATGACTTGAGACAAGGAGTGCTACAGGGCGTATATGAACCAGTTGAAAGTGAGATACTAGATGATCATAAAGACAACAATGATACAGTTCTGTCCGTCTTAGATACAGCCCCTCATCTCGTCAACGGCCAGAACTCGGGGGCCATCTATGACTTGAGACAAGGAGTGCTGCGGGACGCAGACAAACCGGTTGATTTGATTATCCCTACAACAATGAAATTCAAATTCAAATTATAGCAAGAGTAGAGTACTTTAATTAATTCTAGTTTTAGTCTATTTTTATGTAATAGGTTGATCTCTGTTAGTTTTACTTTTCTAGCAAGATAGGATTGCAGTTGGATGTAATTAGTTCAATTTATGAAATTTACTTCTTCAGCATGCAAGTCAACTACCAATACAATACTTGAAGACGAGGAACCCTCCTCGGCTTTCGAAAGGGCTAGCTCCCTCCATTAATCACCCAAGACCCAGGACCGAGCAAGTTCCCTCCTCGTCATGGATAGGTGAGACCATAACCATCTAAAATCTATGTACGAGTCATCTTCCTCGGCATAAGTAGATGAAAAAGAAGAAATCCCAACGTTTGGATGAGGAAACCCCTCGGCCCTAACGACTAACCCGGAAAAAACCATCTAAAATCTATGTACGAGTCATCTTCCTCGGCATAAGTAGATGAAAAAAAAGAAAGTCCAACGTCTGGACGAGGAAACCCCTCGACTCTAACGACTAACGCGGTAAAAACAGTCTAAAATCTATGTACTAGTCATCTTCCTCGGCATAAGTAGAAGAAAAAGAAGTAAGCCCAACGTCTGGATGAGGAAACCCCTCGGCTCTAAACGACTAAAGCGTCACATCGGTCAAGACCAAGGAATCCTCCTCGGCCTAATGACTTAAAACAGGCAAAATTTCCAAACATATAGAACCGAGCTAGCTTTCTTGTTTTAAATTATCAAAGGTACGAGGAGACCTTCCCCGGCTACCATAAATCTTGCATACCTGTGCAAATATACGATACACATTCAACAATTCATATATTAAAGCATAAAGTAAATACAATGTGAATTGGAAGAGATATTTCATTGATAAACGACGAAGTACATAGAGACCTAGTCTATTATATCAAAAAGAAAAAAAATTCTAAGGCTTCTCCCTCTGAGGGGGCTCCCCGAAGAAAGCCTGTTCGTCGGCATCAGCATTTAGCTCGGCATCGAGGGTGGTGGTGATGGTGACTAGCTCAGTTTGAGCATTGACTTGAGTCTCCTCGTCAATTGGCTCCTCAGCATTGGTCCCTTCAACATCCACTTCCATCTCATCCTCGATCCTTTTGATTAAAGCATTAAGATTATCAGGATCGACGGACGGAGGAACCCAACCTTCTCAGCCTTCCCGAGCATCCATCATGGCGATCACATCTAAATTATACTCGAAATAAGGAACAAGGTAGTGAAGAGCCCGAGCTGCTTCATCATACCCGTCCTGGCATACAAGCTGAGCAATGACTACCAAGTCTAAGCCATGGGAGGTGTCCACCATAAGCCGACGAGCCAAATGCAAGTAGCCATCCTGGAACATGGTGGCTGTTTTGTCGTTTACGGCATCAGTGAAGGCCGAGCTAGCTTTAAACCGGGCTACTGCCTCTTCTTCCTTGAAGGGAATGCTGGCCTCCAGCTCCAGGTTTTTAGCAGCAGCTACCTCGGCAGCCTTGAGTGCCTCAGCCTTGAGCTTCTTTAACTCGGCTATCTCGGCATCTTTGAGTCGAAGGGATTCCTCGGCATGCACCCTGGCCTCCTCAGCAAGCTTCTTCTCCTCCTCGGCCTTGGCCTTGGCCACCTTCTCGGCCTCAAGATCCTCATCTCTGGCCTTCAACAATTCAATAGCTGCAGCCGTCTCGGCCTCTCCCCTTCCCAGCCTAGCCTTGAGCTCAGCTATTTGCTTATCCACGGCCTTATTGTAGATATTCTCGTAGGCCGCCATGGTAGCAACCTGTAATACAAAAAAGCGACATCATCGATAGTACAAGTGCAAAGTACGAGAAGTGTAATACAAGATAGTTACCTCGGATATCAAAAGGCCTTTCCGGTTGACCATGTTTTCCTTGATGGGCTTATCATGGCATAACTTCTCAAGAAGCTCCTCGTCCATAGCCCTTTGGATAGCTGCTCGGCCCAGCCTAACGTGAGCGCCCTCCCTGTCAAGTACGTTGAGGCCTCTTAGGGGTTTGGGTGTGGCAATAAGTTGCCGAGCTAGCTCCTCGGCCTCAGGATAGGTTTTAATAGTTCGAGGGGTGAGGGCTGGAGGAGTTGAAGCGTCGGCAGCCCGCTTGGAAGGAGGCTCCTCCTCAGTAGAACCAGAATGAGGCCTCTTCTGGCTCGAGGACCGATGGACGAGGTCCGTCTCCTTGTCAGTCAGTATATCAATTGGCCTCTCGGTCTCACCAGTTGTAGTTTGGGGGCTATGCCCCTCAGGGATTTGTTTTCCTTGGCTTCTCAAAGCCTCCTCGTCAACGGCAACGGCTTCCCCGACCGGCTTGCTGGGTAAGGGAGCAGCCTACTTGGTGGACAGGAGCAATTGACGACGGGTGGCCTCGTCTTTCCTCTGGCCGTCAGCCGAGGTCTTGGCTGCCCGTCTCTTGATCCTGATCAACTCCTTGGGATCAACCACATTCTTAGATGCCATCTCAGCTTCTTGCTCGAGTGTTAGATCTGCATGTACGAGGAAGGAATGATTAATATTACGATGTGATCAACAATAAAGTATCAATTTACAAGTATCAAATACGAGGAAAGAAGCATTACAGCCTACGATGTCCTCCTCTAGAAGACATTGATCCTTTGGATCAAGCCGGCAACGAGCACAATCAGAATGGAAGACCAGACCAGGATGGACCCTCCAGTCATTGAATCTCCTACCCCTTGAAACGGGGACGAGAGGCTCCAGGCCATCCCTCGATCCTGGCATTATCCCGGCTTGAACATAGTAGCGATCATCCACCTCCAAAGACGACCAATCTAAGAGACCTACCCCCGCAAACTCCGTAAGCCGAGCTATCAAGGCATCAGACCATTCATCTTGTAGCACTTTCTTGGGCGCATCAGGCTCATGAGAAGGAGACGCGAACTCCTAGCCTTGTCGGCTCTCCACTCTAATTACTTGGTTATCCCAGCCAGACACTTTACTAGATATGGGGAGGATGATCTTTGGCTTCTTAGAGTCGCTCCTTATCACGACGAGCTTAGTTTCCTTGATGAAGCTTACAGAGAAGAAATGATGGAAGGCAGACTGGGTAGGCTCAAACCCTAAACTACGGCACAAGACAATAAAACTTACGAGGACCCTAACCCTGTTGGCTCCTAGCATAGACGGGACAGCTTTCATGTCACCTAAGAATTCGTTAATGAAGGGGTCCAAGGGAAGACGAAGTTCCTGCTGGAATTGTTTGAAGTAAAAGTGGATGTGATTCAAACTGTAATAAAACATGTCCCTCTCTCTCTCATTTTCATAGGTTGGACGACCGACATAAGTCAGTTTGTACTCCTCTCTCGGCACTCCGTACTTGGAGTATAACACCTCTAGCATTGGGTCCCCGGCCCTAACTGGCTTTAGCCTGGGATGGTTAGCTCTACCTCAGCCTCCTCTTCCACGCCCCTCTACTTGCTCACCCTCTACAAAGGCGTCAACTATATTGGTCGACGTGGAGGCTTTACTCCCTCTTCCCGTCATATCTGCATAAAACTGAGGAGCAAGGGTCAACAAACTCTCCGAAGGCATTGGAAGGACAGAGAAGAGGAAGATTATCCCTCCTCGTCATTTATAAATAAGGCCAAGGAGGGAGCCTTACCCAACATTGGTCGATCTAAGTGGTCCGACTTCATGTAGAAGAGGATGATGTGTTCCATCATCTCACCCCATCCTTGGAACAATACAATATTTTGGGACATTGAATCAACTCGGTCAATTCTCATCTTGCTTGGGTAGCGAAGGTCTTCCCTTGGGCATCCATATCTCATCAACATTCCCCCTATTTCCATCAGGGTCACCATCATCCATGGCCCCCTCTCCCTTTGATAAACCCTAATATTTATCTTGTGGTAGCCATAGATGACACGAGGGTCATGGTACCAAGAACGAGTCATTGCTAAAATGGGAACAAGGGGTAGAATGGGTTCAAGAATCTTATCAAGTACAGTAAAACCCAAGAAAAGCTTCAAAAGGGTTCGTCAATGGTGGTTTCGAAGGGAAAACCCCAGTCAAAACCCGTAAAACGCAAAAGCACAAAATTAAAGGCAAAAACAACGAAAAAAGAAGAAATTATACCTGTTTCTGTTGGTGGTTGATGAAATCGAACGACAAATCAAACGTATATGACGATTCTGGGCAACTCGCAACAAGAATACGAAGGGGTTTTTGAATCTCAAATAATTCGCTCTCAAATGCTCAGGGTTGATAAAGGTTGAAATTGAAGGGGAGCTTTGATTTTATACCCTCAATTACGGGTCAACCCCAAAACAAAATGGGTCATACGGGTATGGCGCCCCCAACATTAAATGGCGAAGTGGGTTCCCAAGACGCGTGTCAGACATCGTGGACCACGCCCATCATTTTACTAGTAACCGGCGAATAATGGAACGACACAAATATTGAAGCGAAATTGCCACGTGACGCCTGTTCGTACTCTCATAGGCCGAGGACGAGATCACTTTCTCCTCGTCATAAGCCGAGCTAGAAAGTCGGGGGCCACTGAACAGTATAAACCGAGATACGAACACGGGCTCGTCCGGGAAAGGCCCAAGTGGATTGGGCCCTAAACATAATCCATCAAGTCTCAGCTACGAGCGAAGGCATGAGCTTCCTCGTATCTTCCATCTCGTCATTACCTTAGGCCGACCAAGGCCCAATCAGGCGATATGACCAAGGCCTAACTCAAGGGCCGAGGAGACTCCCCTCCAAGGCCGAGACGCTCTCCCTTGGCGACGAGGAGGCCTCCTCGGCCATCCAATCATAGCTCTTCGGCTATCATATTCTTTCCCCGACTCCTTGTACGCCGGACAGGCTAAAGTAGGACGAGGAGAGGAGCATCTCGACATACCGGCAGACATAACAGTCCTAATCAAATAAGAATACTAAGCAGTTACAACCTCTTAGGATTGTAACCTCCTATACCAATTCAGGTCCAACAAGGACTCCTCAACAGATATAATCCTCCTAGGATTTATATCTTATCTCTTTACAGTCCAAGTTCAACATGGATTCTACATTATGTTACCTATAAATACAAGCCATAATTCCAATATTTGGGTACGTTATCTTTTTGACCCTAAACTATGTCAAATTGATTACTCTCTCTCTAAGCGTATACTTACTCTCACGCCGGAGGGCCTTCGCGGTAGAAGCCCCGGCTTAGTTTACGTTTCTTGTTTCTATTTCAGGCTATTCAATCTCCGGAGTACAACCGACCGCTGGATTTGGGCTGATTCGATCTTTTTGGCAACTCAAGACCTATGACCAAGCGAGTTCCTCCTCGACATGGATAGGTGAGATCAAAACCATCTAAAACCTATGAACGAGCCATCTTCCTCGGCATAAGGTAGTTTAAAAAGAAGAAAGCCTAACGTCTTGACTAGGAAATCCCTCGACTCAAACGACTACCTGCAAAACCATCTAAAACCTAAGAACGAGTCATCTTCCTCAGCATAAGGTAGATGAAAAAGAAGAAAGCCTAACGTCTTGACGAGGAAAATCCTCGGATCAAACGACTACTGGCAAAACCATCTAAAACTTATGCACGAGTCACCTTCCTCGGCATAAGGAGATGAAAAAGAAGGGCATGCCTCACGTATTGTCGAGGAATCACCTCGGCCTAAAACGACTACTGGCAATCCACATCTAAAATCTATGTACGAGTCATCTTCCTCAGCACAAGGAGATGAAAAAAAAGAAAACATTCAACAGTCATACCGAGGAACCCTCCTCGGCCTAATGACCCAAACTGAAAAAATTACCAAGCATTGAAGACCGAACAAGCTTCCTCGGCTTCCCAAAATTGTTTTGACACTTGGCGAGTATTCAACATACAAACATTCACCCTAAAATGGATCGAGCAAGTCTCACCCTAGGGTACTTACACCCCAAGACAGAAGTTTCAAAAACGAGTTACAATGCTCGCAACTAAAATGGGTGAAATGACCATCTCTTAAGACGAGTTCATAGCTCACACCCAAAGATAGGTCAAAATCGACCTTACGGTATGACTTCTCAGGCAAAGACTAAACTTCCTTCTTTTACTTCGATGCAAGCAAGGAAGTTGGGGGCCACTGAATGAGATATAATTCTCCCCCTATTAAATATCCCTAAAAATAAGAAAAGCGATTAGCACACAGAATCCTAATCCAATAGGGATTTATTCTCACTCAAGAAGTCTTATTTGGAACCGACTCCTAACGTGCTAAGGAACCTAAATTAGACGAAAATTTGCTCTCCTAATACAAGTCAGCTATGGAACTCCTATTCTTGGAGGACACGCCACTTGAAAGCTATAAATAATGGTCAAATCCCTCGCATAAAGGGTACATTCAAACACCCTCTCAATACTATAATACGCCTTCCCTCCCGATTTATATTATCTCCATATACAAATGCTTATTCTCACGCCGGAGGGTTTGCGCGGGGATAACTTCCCACGCCCTAACGGTGTCTGTTTTGCAGATCGTTCGTCGTTTGTCCAGGAATCAAAGTCGCGTTTCCGACTGATCAGGTACCCCCGATACCGCTCATTTTTTGCAGCATCAGTTTCAAATTTCTATGTAACCGATTATTTGGCCCAATTATGATTTTGAAAAAAAAAATCCACGATTTTGAATCGAACCGATTATTTATATATATCACATATAATATATACTCCCTTCGTCCCATAATAATATGCAAAAAAAAAAAAACCTATTTTGGTCATCCTAAAGTAATCTGCAAAGTCCCTAAAAGGAAATGAGATCCACTTGTCATACTTATAACAATTATTAATTTACTTCACTTTCTCTCTCCTGTGCAATTATATACACTCATAACACATTATTTTTTACACTTTTCTTTTTAATTTTTGTGTCAAGTAAAATTGTAAATATTTCTATTTTGCAATATGTAGGAAATATATAAAGTTCATGGATGCGGTTCACTTTTAATAAATGATAACAGTTTTATCATTAAGTTTCATCTGGTTTGGGTATAAAGTAATACTCCCTCCGTTTCGTTAAGGTTATAACATTTTGCCATTTTCAGCATTTCACTTAAGTTGCAACATTACCCAAAAAGAAAATTTTTTATTATTTTTATAATTCTCCACTCATTCTCTCTCTTCCTCACAACCACTCATTATTCTCCACTCATTCTCTCTCTTTCTCACAACCACTCATTATTCTCCACTCATTCTCTCTCTTCCTCACAACCACTCATTATTTTCCTTTCTTAATTTACGTGCTTCAATCCTCATATAACAACCTTACTGAAACGGAGGGAGTATACATTTTAAATTGACAACAGTTCATTGAAATGTAGTCTTTAATTGTGTGCAACTATCTCCTTGTATAGGCTGTTGGCCCTAGACATGGCCGGTTCGGTTCAATCGCTGGTTCACGGTTGAAAATCGGCGGTTTGAATCTTGGACAAACCTCAATCGGAATCGAACCGTCAAACCGGATAAATCGGTTACGGTTTTGACGGTTTACAATTTTAACGGTTTTCCGGTTAACCTCCGGTTTATCCGATTTGGATCTGCTCGGCCGAGTCCTTGGTGTTGCTCGGTCGAACATACCCTTTTAGGGTTTAGGGGTTGAGAGTTGCTCGGCCGAGTCTTTGGTGTTGCTCGGTCGAATATACCCTTTTAGGGTTTAGGGGTTGAGGGTTGCTCGGCCGAGTTTTTGGTGTTGCTCGGTCGAGCATACCCTTTTAGGGTTTAGGGGTTGAGGGTTGCTCGGCCGAGTCATATACTGCTCGGTCGAGCATATCATTTTTCAGTTAATTTTTTAACAATTTTCGTGAACTTTGTATGTAGTATTTAACTTTTTTTTTTCAATTTTTTTTGGATAAATAAGACTATTTTAGACTTAAGTTTACTACATACATTTTTTGCAAAAAGGTTTATAAAAAAGTTATGAATTTTGAAAGAAATAAAACTTAACGTTTTTTTGAAAAAAGTTAACTTTTAATTTTTTTCAATTTTTTTTTTTTTTTGGATAAGTAAGACTATTTTAGACTTTTGTTTACTACATACAATTTTTGCAAAAAGTTATATAAAAAAATTACGAATTTTGAAAGAAATAAAACTTAACTTTTTAAAAAGAAACGAAAGTATATAAAAGAAAAAAGGGACAGTACCCATAAATTTTATTAATTAAAATAAAATTACAAAGAGGGGGACAACCAATCTTACCCTTTTATAAATAAGGGGGGACATTTAGGAGCCTTTACCTCAACCTAACTATTACAATTAAATAAAAATAAATCTAATCTAAAGTCTAAACTAATCTAATTAAAATAAAAATTAATCTAAAACATCATTCATTCATCACTACTTTTCATGGAGTCCTCGACATCGTATTGATATCTTGGATCCAATAGTCCTCATCATAAGGCAAGTCTTGTTGTCTTTTTTTCGCTCTAACCCAATCGCCAAGTAAAAGTTGATGTTCCAAGCTTTCACTTGTTAGTTGAGAACGTCTTTCATCCAAAATATTTTCACTAACGCTAAATGCCAATTCAACCGCCACCGTTGAAGCGGGAGAGGCTAATACTTCTTTAGCAACTATGAAAAATATAGGATAAATGTCTTTTCTTCTTGACCACCATTGTAAAACATCAAATTCATTCGAATTTGAATCTTGGTTTAATTCAAAGCTTGTAGTGAAATAAGTTTCTAACTCCATGGGAAGGTTTGATGATGATGAAGATGAACCTCGAGAAGGACCATATTTTTTACTATACAAATTTGCAAAAAAACTATATGTATCCCCACTACTAAAACTTGGTTGAGAAGTAGAGGAATCATCTTCATGTTGTTGGCTTTGAGAAGTGTCTCTATATAAATCATTATACTCATTAAAAATGCTAATTAAATCATTTTTTGTGTCTTGAATAATAATTGACGAAGGTTGATTACCACCGTCACCATCGGGATATAACTTCATAAAATAATAATCTACAATGCACTCTAAATCATCTAATTTAACTCGGGGATCTAATAATTTTGCAACCAAGAAGAGAGAGGGAATTTTGTCAAAATATTTAAGCCATTTTTCTCTCATGTTAAAAATGCATTCTTTTAAAATATGACATTCTTTTAAATTGTCAAAAATAGTAACAATTGCAACACAATGCTCTAGCACCAAAACGAAAGTTGGATAATAAACTCCCGAAAAAGCCAAAGTTGCGGTATTAAATTTTTTTAACAATTCACATAAATTAATGCATGCATTCCAATGATAAGCAAATAGAGGTTCATGATAACCAATTGACATAAAAAATTGTATTAGGAAATCTTTATAAGCAAAACCATCGGTTAACATTTTGTAGGTGAAATTTCACCTAGTTGAAACATCGTAAGTAAAATATTTGCCCGGCACACTTTTACTTCTTAAAAACTTTATCCATTTTTTTGTATTCGATTTTTTTTAGAAATAAATTGAAGAGCTCGTCTAATTGGCTTAACATAAGTTTCTAATGCATCTAAACCATCTCTAATACATAAATTAATTATATGAAATAAACATCTAATATGAAAAAACTTATCCCGAAGTGAAGGTTGACAAACGGTAATTAAATCGGGCAAACTAGCCGTATTAACACTTGCGTTGTCAAATGAAATAGTAAATATTTTATTTAAAATACCATATTCAAGAAAAATCTCAAGCAATTTCGCACAAATATTTTTCGCGAAATGCGGTGGCTCAAAATCTTTGTAAGCAATTAATCTTTTTTTAAATTTTTCATGAATTATCTATCCAATGGCAAGTAACGTCCAAATAAGTATTTCTTTGCCAATGATCACTCCAACCATCGGCACAAATTGAAATTTTGTTTTCTAATTTTGATAAAACACCAATTAAATCTTTTTTATATTTTTGAACCACTCTAGTAATATCACGTACAAGATTCGTACGTGGTACTCTCGTGGCGGCGGGATTTAAAGAAAGGCGAGCAAAATTTTCATAAAAATCACAATTCACAAAATTAAAAGGAAGGCCTTTAACGCAAATAAATTTGGCTAGTTCATCCCTATAAACCCACTTGTCAAATTTAAAAAGGCGGAAGAAGGGAAAGACGAACCTTGTGCACCCGAACCCAAACTACGTTGTTGAAATTATAATTGAGTTTGCGTAGCGGAAATGCCAAATTTCTCGGGATTTTTTGACGCCAAATTCCCGTTGAGCGTCCCATGCCCTCCGCCTCTTTTGAATGCGTAAGACGCTTTACAATAGTTGCAACATGCTCGAAAATTATAATCATCATCGACATTAATTTTTCTTTTGGTGAAACGGATGGCGAAGGTATCGAATTGCGGCGCTCTTTTCGTAGGAGGTTGTCGTTGTCCCCGACCACCTCCCCTAGTAGCTCGGCTGTCCCTACCCCTCCTAGCACTATCACTTTCAATTTCAACTTGTTCTTCTTCCTCATTTTGTTGAATATTTGGATTTTGATGATCAAAATCATCGTTGGGGGAGGAAGAACCAACAACGGACTTGCCTAAATTGCTTCTTCTTTGATTTTCAGCCATTTGTGTAAGATAAAATGAAGTTTGAAAACGAATCGGAGCTTAAAAATGGATGAAAATGGAGAAAAGCACTAATTTCGTTAGAAAACTAACTGAAAATGGGACAATATTTAACTGAAAATTGGATGAGAGTGAGAGTATATGTGAATATTTGAGAGTAGAAGAGAAAGAGTAGAGATAAATAATGTGGAAATAAAATGGGAGGAGAGAGGTGATATTTATAGTTAGTGAATTAGGCAAAAAAAAACATTTTTTTTTTAATTTTTGACTGTCCCAAGTTAAAGTTCTGACGAACATAACGGCTAGTTTGAAAAAGTAGCCTTTGGAATTGGTTCTGGCGTTCTGCTCGGCCGAGCAACTCATATGACTCGGCCGAGCATGACCGTTATTAGAAATTAACACACTGGAATGAACCCCTCGGCCGAGCAACTCATATGACTCGGCCGAGCAACTCATAAATCGACGGTTAACCGGCGGTTAACCGATTTTTCCAAAAGACAAACCTTAATCGAACCGGCCATTTACCGATTTCGGTTAGCCGATTCCGATTAATCGGCGTTGACCAATTTTGCCCGATTAAAAATTGTTTGATTGACCGGTCCGATTTATAAAATGGACACTAGTCTAGTTGGCACCTTATATTACATATGATCTGTTCTGGAAAGTTTTCAAAGCTGTTGAGAAGAGTACTATGATCTGAAGTTTTTCATTTGAGTTTTTTCCCAAAACTAGTGATGATATTTAACTCTTGATGTTTTTTTTTTTTTTTTAGAATATAGTATAATGTAATTTGTAGAATCAATAAAATCGAACGGAATCGGACCAATGAGATCGGTCCTATAATATATTGGTCTGGTTCTCATCATAAATTATTTCTACAGAAGATCCGAAGAATTGGTCCGGTGCTAATTTTTTAAAATTTTGAGAAAAATCGGACCAATCTGGATTATGTACACCCCTAATTTCACCCACTCATTCTCTCTGTTACTTTATTTTTTATACACATAACGTTTTCTCTCACTAATTCTTTCTCCTATTTTTCTTAATTTTTGTATCCAAAATATTAATATCAAGTGAATTGAAACAGAAATAAAATTTTGTGTGATAATTTTTTTAATTATCAAAGGTCCAATATTCATATTAACGTAAGGCTCCTGTAGCCCCTATAATTATTAGGGGTTTTTAAATTTTAGCACCTATAATTATTATGGTTGTTAAATTATACGTAACTCCTTCCGTCCTGAATATTATGTTATTTATTTTCATTTTAGGCGTTCTAATATTATGATCATTGTTCCCAAAATTATGTTATTTATTTTAACTAGCAGTACTCCCGTGCGATGCACGGCAAAATCATGTTATTGAATTTAACAATTAAAATTTAATATATAAAAAAATATTTTTCTCTACTTATTTTCCTTATAACATTTTCTCATTCAAAATATTTTTTTAAAAAATTTATATTAAAAAATAATGACAATAAATTAAACATGAAATATTAAATTTAAAGACCAATATCACAAAACAATATTAAATAAAATTCAAATTTCAATAATCATGTAATACATTTATACATTATGAAAAATTTCCTTAAAGACAACATTTTCTGCAGATGACTTAGATTCTCCAGGGTTATCATCATCACAAATCAAAATTTTAAGTCCATCGGGACTTTTGACTCGCGATAGTGCAACATATAGTTGTCCATGAGAAAATACAGGTCTTTTCAAAATAACATCAACAAAGGATAAAGATTGACCTTGGCTTTTGTTAATCGTCATTGCATACAAAATCATTAAGGGGAACTGCATCCTTAACCTGTTGACCATGATGTGACATGTTGACCAACTTGTGACCTGTTGACTTGAAAACCTTGATATTTTTCGAGAATAATTTGATTAACCTGTCAAAGCCACAACAGGTATATCTTGACCTCCTTAACACATTGACCATCTTTGTGACACATTGACCAGCCTGTGACTGTTGACTTGAAAACCTTGATATTTTTCGAGAATAAGTTGGTTAACTCGTCAAAGCCACAACCGGTTGATCTTGACCTCCTTAACACATTGACCATCTTTGTGACACTGTTGACCGGCCGTGACCTATTGACTTGAAAACCTTGATATTTTCGAGAATACCTGGTTAACCTCACAAAGCCACAACAAAGGTTGATCTTGACCTCCTTAACTGTTGACTGTAGGTGACACGTTGACGGTCAGCTGTTGACCAGACTATGACCTGTTGACCAGCCTGTGACCTGTTGACTTGAAAATCTTGATATTTTCCGAGAATAATTTGGTTAACCTGTCAAAGCCACAAGATGTTGATCTTGACCTCCTTAACCTATTGACCATGCTGTGACCTGTTGACCAGCCTGTGACCTGTTGACCAGCCTGTGACCTGTTGACTTAAAAACCTTGATATTTTTCGAGAATAAGTTGGTTAACCTGTCAAAGCCACAACAGGTTGATCTTGACCTCCTTAACACCATTTGACCATGCGCGACCTGTTGACCACTCAGGCGCGGCGGACATGCTGGGACCAAAGCCGTGACTCCGTGCCCGGCACACTCGTGACCTCGTTGACTTAAAAATCTTGATATTTTTAGAGAATAAGTTGGTTAACCTGTCAAAGCCACAACCGGTTGATCTTGACCTCCTTACTTTGTTGACCACTGACACATTGACGGCTGACACATTGACCATGCTTTGTGGCTGTTCGACCAGTGTGACACATTGACCAGGCTATGACCTATTGACTTGAAAACCTTTATATTTTCTGAGAATAATTTGGTTAACCTGTCAAAGCCACAGCATGTATATCTTGACCTCCTTAACCTGTTGACCATGCTTTGTGACACTCACCCGGCTGTGACCTGTTGACTTGAAAACCTTGATATTTTTCGAGAATAAGTTGGTTAACCTGTCAAAGCCACAACCGGTTGATCTTGACCTCCTTAACCTGTTGACCATGCTGTGACCTGTTGACCAGCCTGTGACCTATTGACTTGAAAACCTTGATATTTTCCGAGAATAATTTGGTTAACCTGTCAAAGCCACAACAAGTTGATCTTGACCTCCTTAACCTGTTGACCAGCCGGTGACCTGTTGACCAGGCTGCTGTTGACCAGACTATGACCTGTTGACCAGCCTGTGACCTGTTGACTTGAAAATCTTGATATTTTCCGAGAATAATTTGGTTAACATGTCAAAGCCACAAGATGTTGATCTTGACCTCCTTAACCTGTTGACCATGCTGTGACCTGTTGACCAGCCTGTGACCTGTTGACCAGCCTGTGATCTGTTGACTTAAAAACCTTGATATTTTTCGAGAATAAGTTGGTTAACTACAAAGCCACAACCGGTTGATCTTGACCTCTTTAACCTGTTGACCATGCTGTGACTGTTGACGGTGTGACACTGTGTGGTATGACCTGTTGACTTGAAAACCTTGATATTTTCTGAGAATAATTTGGTTAACATGTCAAAGCCACAACAGTTGATCTTGACCTCCTTAACCCGTTGTTGACCATGCCGTGACCTATTGACCGGCTGTGACACGTCGACCACCGTGACTGTTGACTTGAAAACCTTGATATTTTCCGAGAATAATTTGGTTAACTGTCAAAGCCACAACAGTTGATCTTGACCTCCTTAACCTGTCAATTGACCATGTCGTGACTGTTGACCAGGGTGTGACTCTTGACCGGCTTTGTGACCACATTGACTTGAAAATCTTGATATTTTTCGAGAATAAGTTGGTTAACCCATCAAAGCCACAACCGATTGATCTTGACCTCAACCCGTTGACCACCGGTGACCCGTGACACATGACTCCGTGACACATTGACTTGAAAACCTTGATATTTTTCGAGAATAATTTGGTTAACTGTCAAAGCCACAACAGTTGATCTTGACCTCCTTAACTCGTTGAGCTTGACACAGCGACTGTTGACCGAGGCTATGACACGTTGACCAACCTGTGACTGTTGACTTGAAAACCTTGATATTTTTCAAGAAGAAGTCGGTTAACTTGTCAAAGCCACAACCTGGGTTGATCTTGACCTCCTTAACGGTTGACCATGCGTGACACATTGACGGACCGTGACTGTTGACCAGGCTATGACCTGTTGACTTGAAAACCTTGATATTTTCTAAGAATAATTTGGTTAACCTGTCAAAGCCAAAAGAGGTTTATCTTGATCTCCTTAACACATTGAATATCTTGTGACTGTTGACCTCATTTGTGACCTATTGACATAAAAACCTTGATATTTTTCGAGAATAAGTTGGTTAACTGTCAAAGCCACAACCGGTTGATCTTGACCTCCTTAACATGTTGACCATCTTGCGTGACCCGTTGACTTGACCGTGACACATTAATCGAGGCTAGGACTGTTGACTTGAAAACCTTGATATTTTCTCGAGAATAATTTGGTTAACTGTCAAAGCCACAACAGTTGATCTTGACCTCCTTAACACTTTGTTGTCCATCTTTGTGACACATTTGACGACCACAGCGACTGTTGACCAGCATGTGACCTGTTGGCTTGAAAACCTTGATATTTTCCGAGAATAATTTGGTTAACCTGTCAAAGCCACAACAGTTTGATCTTGACCTCCTTAACTTTGTTGACCATTTGTGACACATCGGCCGAATTTGTGACTTATTGACCAGGCTGTGACCTGTTGACCAACTTGTGACCTGTTGACTTGAAAACCTTGATATTTTTCGAGAATAATTTGGTTAACCTGTCAAAGCCACAACAGTTGATCTTGACCTCCTTAACCCGTGACCATGCCGTGACTGTTGACCGGCTGTGACACATTGACCCGACTGTGACTGTTGACTTAAAAATCTTGATATTTTTAGAGAATAAATTGGTTAACCTGTCAAAGCCACAACCGGTTGATCTTGACCTCCTTAACTCCGTCGACCCGGTGACTGACGGGCGACCTGACTGCATTGACGGCTGTGACCTGATGTCGACCATGCCGGCCGTTGACTGTGCCGTGACACATTGACAGGCTATGACCTATTGACTTGAAAACCTTGATATTTTCGAGAATAATTTGGTTAACTGTCAAAGCCACAACAGTGTTGATCTTGACCTCCTTAACTTGTTGACCATGCGTGACTGTTGACCGACTGTGACTGTTGACTTGAAAACCTTGATATTTTCCGAGAATAATTTGGTTAACTGTCAAAGCCACAACGGGTTGATCTTGACCTCCTTAACCTGTTGACCCTTGTGACACATTGACTGTGTCGCACATTGACCAACTGCCTGTGACTGTTAACTTGAAAACCTTGATATTTTCCGAGAATAATTTGGTTAACTGCTCGCCACAACACGGGTTGATCTTAACCTCCTTAACCTGTTGACCATGCTGTGACCTGTTGACCAACCTGTGACCTGTTGACTTGGTTGACCAGCCTGTGACCTGTTGACCGACTGGCGACACATTGACGGCTATGACTGTTGACTTGAAAACCACGATATTTTACGAGAATAATTTGGTTAACTGTCAAAGCCACAACGGGTTGATCTTGACCTCCTTAACACGTTGACCATGCTTTGTGACTGTTGACCGACTGTGAAATGCTAATAGGTCAACGATTGGCTTGGTTTGCCAAAATTTTATTCACAACTTTCAACATGCTAAAAATAGTTGAATGTACTCCATATAATATCTTGCCAAGATAGTTAAAACAATAGTATGGAATGCTAAAAATATGATCGGTTAATTAAAAATGGAATGTTAAAAAGTTTATGGTAGACGGACGGTTAATTAAAAAAGTTGATAAGTTAATTAAAAAATTAATTGATTAAAAATATGAAATGCTAAAAAAATATGACCGATCATATCATAAATATTATCTTTTGTTAATAAAAAAAATTTAACCGATTGATTAAAAATATGATCGGTTATAAATCGACTTGATCATATTTTTAAAGTCTCCTTCTATAAACACACACCACATTCACATGCCATTCCTTAACCGATTGACCAATCCTCTTTCTTTGACCGGTCATATTTTTAAAGTTTCCATAAACACACACCACATTCAGTCCCTATTCTTAATCTCCTCCGTGATCGGCTATACAAACTCCTTCCACAACAACCGAATGACCTTCCCGAAACGTATCAGCAAAGATCCACGATACCTAACCAAAATATCGGTAATCGGATCGGTAATTACGAATTCCATTTCGGAGAGGAAGCCGCCGAGCAACGCCGCCTTCGAGGACCAAGCCGCCAGGTGAAATTTCGTTTTCGAAGGGTTTTCGTTGTGTTGAGCTAGGGCTTGGGTTGGGGTAACGTAGAAGACTAATTGATCTTGGAATTGGTTGAGAACGATGACTATAAATCCGGCGATGCAAGGCGAAGGTTAGGGCGTAGGTCCGCAGGCGCGGTTGCCTGAGTTCGCGGCGGCGCGCCGTCGACTGTCGACTTTGGTGAGGCGGGTTGGGTGGCGGCGGGCGGTGGAGAGGAATCGGGTTGAGATTAGCTGGAAGGCGGAGGATGATGATGAGAATTGGGGGTTGAGGAGAGAGATTAGCGATTTCTCAAAAATCTTATCCTCAACCGACATATATTGCGGGGTCGGGAGAGTATGATAATAACTTGGGTACATTTTGTTATCGGTTAAGGGTCATAACTCACTTGACCGATCCACTTAACCGATCCACTTCATTATTATTATTATATTGACCGGTCATGGATCTCGGTTGTGCCTTTGGATAGGATAGATCGGTCATCCACTTACTTATTATTATTATTGACCGATCTATTTAACCGATCCCGTGAACTCCTCCCAGTATCGGTTAAGGGTCATAACTCCCAGTTTTTTTTTTGTTCGGGGGGAGTTTTCCAAAGCTATGGGGATGAATGATCATATGTAACCTTGTAGTTCCAAGGATGATTATCCCCTCTGCTTTCATAATCAGAATGTCCATTTGCTGACCGATTGTGCCTTGCAACCTTGGTTTGTGTTTGACCGTTTGATTTTTTGATTTGATTTGTTCGCTGACCGATTGTGTCTTGCAGCCTTGGTTTGTGTTTGACCGATTGTGCTTTGGTTTTTGTTTGACCGATTTGTGACTTGGTTTGTGTTTAACCGATTACGGTTATACCGGTTTTAACCGTTTTTTTTTTCTTTTTCAAATTAGGTTTTTAAAATAAATTTTGTACAAAATTATTTTTTGAAAAAATCCAAGGTCACGGTCAAGGCCGGCCAATTCTAGCAATGCCACGGCCGAATGATTATGCTAACCTTGGCCAATGCCTCATTATATATCAAGGCAAGACCATTTCACTTTCTTTTTCTATCGATGTGGGAATTGAGATATCCCTCATTCTCTACCTCTTTTTTATAATGTGTTAATTGTTAGAAGACAATATTGCCCTTGATGTTGACATTTCTGGGCGGGAAAGATAGACTTTCTTGCTTTTATATAGATATAGATTTTAGTCGTCCTAATATTGTGATTAATAACTCAAAATAGTTAATAAGATTTAACTTTTTTTTTACAATTAGTAACCCAAAATAGTTAATAAGATTTACTTTTAATATTCATAACAAAAATCTATGTATCCCACTTTTTCTCACCTATTTTACTTTTCATAGTAATAATTTTTTTTTCTTAGTACTCGCACATTCAATTTTAAAAACCATAACAAACAGAGGGAGTACTAATAATGAGGATCATGCTACCTAATGGGCCTCGGCTCAGTGGTATATTGGTGGTCTTTTTCGAAGGGGAGGTCACCGGTTCGATTTTCTCCAAGGGGAATCCTTGTGGTTTAATTCCTACCTGGGGTTTCAGGGTTCTTAGGAGTCTCCCGGAGCACATTCGTGCAGTTAAGGAAGCAGCACTGCTGGGCTTGCAACCTCAGTGTGGGAAGTTCAAATCTTAGCGGGAGAGACCGCTGGAGGCGGCCGTTTGGTGTTGTGAAAGTGATGTAATTGCCTCGACAGGAGCAGCTGGAGCAGCCATTTGGTGTTGTAAGAGTGTAAATGTCTTGTAGGAGGGCTCCCTTGGGGCCAGGAGTATAAGGGGTGCTGCCACCCTGGCAGCATAGGACACATCTCGCGATTTACCTCCGCCAGCATATTGAGGGACCGGTACCTGGTGGTCCAGGATTGATCCGGTGAAGCTGGAAAACCTGGATAATAAAAAAAAAAAATGAGCATCATGCTTGAAGATAAAAAACATTGATGCACACTAATCAACATGATGACGCCTGGCCTTTCGGGATCAGAGCGATTCGAAGGATAGCTGGCAGGATATATTTTAGTGTACCTAAAACACAACAAAGCAAAGCATCGTTAAAGTCAAAGTTGAATGTTACTCCAACTCAGGTCCTCGGGTGTGAGGATAAGATATTGAGAGTGATATAAAACCTGAGAATAAGACCTTGAAATGTCTTAGAGTATGTGTATGTGTTTAGGATTTAGACAATGACTTACAATATCAATTTGGCACTTACTTTGTCCAAAGGGACAAAGGTCTTCTATTTATAGGCAATGAAAAACTGCTCGCTGACGTAAGCCATGAGATCAGCCTTAAAGGGCATCTTAGTCTTTGACCAGATACACGTGTCCGCATCTGATTGGCTTTGTCAGGGAAGGAAGATTCACTGTCAGAGGGTATGTCGTTGATAGGGACGGGAGCCGTGTATTTGGGAGAGTTGGCGCGGCGCATTAAATGCAATAGTAGGCGCCTGACTGAGCCGCATTAAATGTGATGGGAGTGAGCCGGCTACTTGTATGTCAAATCCAATAAGTAACTTGCTTAGTAAGCTATGATATTTAACCGGGAGTCTGGTGAGATAACCGAGAGTCTGATATGAGACCGCAGTCAACATTTTGGACGCGGTCAATGACATTGGACGTGGGCACGGATGGGACGGTCACAACTCCCGCGGTCACCAGGCTGACGATCTGGATCCCTTCGATCTTGACTGAGATGGGATGAGAGAAACGCGATCTTGACCTCGAGGGTTTATCTGTTCGCGATCTTGACTCTGGCGGTCTAGGGAACGCCACATCATACCGGGCCTTTGAACCAGACCGAGCTTGGGCCCGGTCTAGCTGATCCGGGCTCATCAGTGGCCCCTAGATCCAAGTGAATGATTATTTATGGTTTGAGCGAGGAGCTACTAGTTAAGCTCGGCTCTGTTAGATCGCTCCTTGGGCGGGCACCAGTGTTGACGTTTTTCACTGGTTTTTGCTCTACCTCCCGTGCAAATAGGCACATGTGAGAGGCACGTGGGGAAGCTTGTAGAAGCTTTATTGCTCTGTCTCCCGGTTAGCTGGTGGGCCCCTTGGCAGGTGAAGAGACAGTGCGTGACAGATACGGAGGGTACGTGTCAGTCATCCAAAAGGCGTCATTAATGCCGATTGACGAATTTTCAAATTTCCAAACGTTGGCGCCGGTTTGTGGTTCGAGGGGAACGGTTTGTGGGCTATTTAATACGGGTCAACCCGTATAGTTAGGCCTATAAATACAAACCCTTCAACCCTCAAAACCCTTTTATCAATACAAGCCCTCAAATTGCTAGGCCTATAAATACAAGCCCTCAAATTGCTAGATATATAGTTAGGCCTATAAATACAAGCCCTCAAATTGCTAGAGAGAGAAAAATTGTGCCGTCCTTACTTAGTGTTTCCTTCTTTCGAATCCTACTTCGTAAGTAATTTTGTGTTTTACAACTCTTTTCCCTCTCTATTTATGTTTCTGGGATTTCGATGACGACCCGTAACTTTGGTCTGGTTCGTCCCGTAGAGTTAGGAGATGGAACCACTCCAGATCTCTTCGCTGTTTGTAAACAGTTCGGGAGGATCTATAGGAAGGTGGCCTTTGGGTGGCTTAGGCTATCCATTGAGTGTTTCCAATAATTTTGTGAGAAATATCAATGGGGGCCATTTGTCCCACCTCGGTTGTGGGAGGCCAAGAAGAAATTGATTGTGAACGGTGATATAGTGGTCTTGGGGGATACCAATAAATTAAGAAACTTTGTGATGGGGGTTTTGTGCAGGTTTCCCCGAGAGAGACACCAGGCGTTGAACACCGTTGAACTGGTGAGGAGAGCGGTTCACAATCCCCTTGCGAAAATTGACTGGGAGAAAGTAACCCTCATGGATCCTGACCTAATGAATAAGGACCAGTGCCCGGGCTCAGAGGATTTGAGCTTTCCCCTAGATGTGGAACCCTTAAATACCATTTACCCCGAAGTCCAGACCGAGGCCCCTGATGTGCCCATGGTGGACCTGAGTAGTGATGACGGTGATGAGATGGAGATGGAGGTGGACAGAGGCGGAGAGGGTGAAGCTGGGGTGAAGCCCTCAAGGGGATCATCTTCCAGTTTCTTTAGCTCTCAGAGCGCGAAGACGGTGGAAGATACCCGCGAGGAGGTAGATCGCATGGCAGCGGGCACGTCCCAGAAGGCCACGAGGATCGTTGATGCCTTTGGGGAGGATTCTGAGGATGAGGCCCCTGTCCGCGGCAAGAATCATGCTGCTGAGGCAAATCCTGGCTGTAGCCGGAAGAGGAAAGGCAAGGGGGTGGCCCCTACTGACTGGGAGTCGGAGATATACACTACTTACAATGGTCACCCCAATCAATTTCGTGTCCACGGCCTTCGAGAAGTGATGATAAAGGGGAAGGATAAGCTGAGGCCAGAGACGGTGGCAGATATCCACGATGACAATATGGCTTGTATTTTCTACGGGGTCCAGTTCGAGAACGGACTGAGGCTTCCTCTTGACCCTTTTATCAACAGGTTTCTTAATTTCACTTGCTGTCTTCCTATGAACCTGACCCCGAATGCCGTTAGAGCCTTGGTTTCCTTCATAGTTATCTGCAGGCTTTTTTGGTTTTGAACCCACCCTTAACGGGCTGTATGCCCTCTATCAGAATCAGATAACCAATGGCAACCTTGGCCTGAAGGCAAAAAACAATTCTCCCCGCACCTTTTCTGCCCCAACAAACAAATTTGACCAATGGAACTAGAGGAACATCTTGGTTATAGAGTCTAGATTTGGGTGGTCCTTTTCTAAACCTTCCAGCCCGGTTCCTCTTAGGATTGCTGCTGCCTCCTATCCTGACCCTGCTGCGTCCGAGGACCTCCAGGTTGCTCTAGCCCTCTTTCTGTCCAAGTTTGTGACCGAGAAAAAGTAGCAACCAATTTTTGACGTGAGCGCGATTATAAGCGATGAGGCGCTACTGATCTACACTGGGGTGGCCCCTCCGAGGAAGGTCTTCCCTATGCTCCTAGGGTAGCCATTGAACCCGCGCTTCGTGATCCCGACTGGAGGGTTCACGAATTATTTGCTTTTGAGGCTGATTGCAAAACTTGCATGATGGGCGCGGAATGCGAGCCTCCGGAGTAGATTGGTCTCTATCCTGTCTTTGATGAACTGTCTTCACTTGCTTCCGATTTTTCTTGAACTGTTGTTTAACCAACTCTTTTTCTTTTCAGAGTAGATCCCGCTGAGTATCTCGGAGATGGTTAAGACTAACCCCCAACAGCTAAAGGCTAGGAAACTGGCCCAAGAAGAGAGAGAAGCAGCGGCCAGGCAAGCTGTACTAGGGAAAACATTACCAAAGGGCGCAACTCCTCCCGTTGTTGATAGGCAGTCCGGTGCCCCTTTGGCCGCGACTAAGGGGATCCCCCAAACTAAGGATTTTCCTTTGCCTCCTCCCCCCCCAAGGGAGGACCTCCCCCATCTTCTGCTCGCAGCTCAAGTCCTGTTGACCGCAGGATTCCCACTGGTCACACCGAGCAGTCCATAAAAAAGTCTGTACTCCGATGCTGAGACGGCGGGCAAGGAGAAACAACATAAGATTAATAAGGGGGATGTCGTACATGCCCAAGCCTCTACTACTCTTTCAGCTCCTTCCTCTTCGGGCAGAGGGAGAACTGTTTGCTCGATCTCTTATCCCGTGCATCCCAACGAAGCACGCGAATCGACCCGGAGCTTGAAGGATAAGCTCGAGAAAGTCCCCAAAATCAAAGGGGTGGATCCTTATTATCGCGGAGGCTACAACTCCATGATCGGGCAAGGAGTATTAAATAGGCTTTATGCCCCCAATTTTTATGGGAGCGTAGTCTCCAAGATGAACTCCACCGCTCTGTCCGGAGATATGGGCTTAATGGCCATTGAGGTAACACTCTTTTTGATGCTGAACCACTACTTGTCGTGACCGCTCATTGCTAACTATTTTACGTTTTTGCTCGCAGATGGCCAATAAGTCCATGAGGATGCCGGAAATTAATGACGAGCAGGCCCGCATCCTGTCTGATCAGATTAAGGCTTTGACTGAAAAGGCTAAGGATTTGTCCAAGGCTGATGAGAAAGTGAGGAGTCTGATGGTCTCTCTAACTGAAAAGGAGGGAGACCTGAAGGATTTTATTGCTCGACTGGATGTAGCCAATAAGGATTTGGATAAGGCCAAGGGGCAGCGGGATGAGCTCCGCGGGCATAACGCTGACCTCGAGAAGAGGAATGAAGAGCTGGCAGTCAAGCTGGAGGCTGCCAAGAAGACTGTGCAGACCTTGGAACAGACCGTGGACAAGCTGTCCGATGACTTGCTCCCTCTCAGGCAGTTTCTGTTGGAGAGGGAAAACATTCTGGAGGCTGCCCGCAAGGAAGCAGTGGAGGAGTATAAAAACTCTGAGGAGTGCAAGGAGAGGATTTTGGATGAGTCCTCTGTCCAGTACGAGCTTGGCTGCTTGACTCAGCTAAGGAACTTTGCCGCTACGGGCAAGTTCTCTGCGGAGCAATTGGCCCTAATAGGCTCTTTGATCTCCTCAAATGATCTCTGCCTGCCCGGGCATGCATTGGTCCCTTTGGCTGAGGATGAAGTAGCAAACTTGGAGCTCGTAGTGGCCTCCTCTTTGCCTCCTCTGGCCGCGGTCACCGTCCCCGGCCTTAGGAATGAAATGGACAGGCTGAGGTGGGGAAATGAGAGTCTCTCCTTTGAAGCCTCTGTTGCTAGCCTGTTTCCCAACGGGCCTGTAATTAGTGACCTGTTTCCACCACGATCAGCTCCTGCTCCCGCGGTCTCCACTATTGCTCCTCCTACTGCTGAAATTTCAACGATCAATCTACCCTCTCCTACTCCAGGGTCTAAAGCGACCAAGGAGACTGCTCCTTCAGATCAACCAATAGCTTAGGATTTTTATGTTTCTTCTTTTGTAAATAGATTTGTAGGACTTTGTAATCATTTTTATCCATTTATAAGAAGTATTTTTCTTAACTGCTCGTCTTTTTAGGCTGTTTCAATTTTTGGCAATTACTTGAATACTTTGATACTTGTATCCATACTCTCTTACAAGCTTGTATTCTTGCCTTTTCTTTATTCAGCTTATGACTTGGAACAATTAGTTTTTGAATCAATGTCTTGGTTTATGGGCATGTTAAGCCTTTTGACCGCGTTTATGAGTCTATAACTATTTATTCAAAACCGCTTGAGTTTTTTGTGAGAGTCAGCCCTTTTTCTCTATGATCGCATTTGCTATGGCCTTGGATAATTTTGAGGTTTTGACCTCATTTTGTCTATTTGGCTTTTAAAAATTCTTTGGTCACTCCCTTCCACTTCCACTTATTTAGATTTTTATATCCGTGGTGCAATTTTAAAAGAGCCAAGGCAAGCTACTTTCATTGGGCAAGCAGATTGTGGCCGTGAGACAATAGTCCACGCAACAGCAGGTAGGGAATTCTATATTGGCCCTTTCACCTACCGGAATCTGTATCCACTTAATGGTGGTTCACGCGGTTTGACTCTTTGGAGTCTGGTGGCGATCATGTAACGGGCTCATATGTTGGCCTTTGTACATACAGGCGTACGGTCAGCAGCCAACTAAGGCCTATGCGCATTTAGTGGGTACGGACTTTGGCCTTTGTCCCCACTTGCATCTATATCCACTTATTTTTGGTGGTTCACACGGACAGGACAGAGAGTCTTGTCCGTGATCGAATACGGGCTTAATGACCTTTGTACACATATAGGCATGCGATCTTAATGGATCTTTGCTCATCAGCGGGTAGGGGCTCATATGTTGGCCCTTTTACCCACTGGCACCCGCTTGCGGGCATCCACTTTAGCTTTTGAGGCTGGTGGGAATATTGTTACAACAGTTCTTATACTAGTTTTGCACAAAAATTTGGTTAAATACTCATATATTCATTTCATTGCCTCTATCATCCTTACATATTACAGAGGTTTTAAAAGAAATACTTTCTAAGGTGATCGCTATTCCAAGCGTTTTTGAGGTCTTTTCCTTCTTTTGTCCGCAATCTGTAGGTACCCTCTTTGATTATTTGGGTAACTTCGCACGGACCATCCCATTTCGGGGAGAGCTTGTGGAAACCAACTTGGGTCCCTTGTACCTCAACGTTTTTGAGTACCCAATCTCCAACCGAAAAACTTCTCTTACTCACCCTCTTATCATGATGCTTCTTCGCTTTTTGCTTGTAATTCACCATTTTTTCATTTGCTCACATTCTCTTTTCTTCGAGATCGTCCAGGTCATACCTTCTGTTTGCCTCATTTTGAAACTCATCAAAGTATGTAACTCTGTACGAGGGTAGGGCTACCTCCACTGGAGCCATAGCCTCCGACCCATACGTGAGTGAGAAAGGAGTTTTGCCTGTTAAATTTCTGATCGTCGTGCGGACAACCCATAAAGCGGTCTGGAGCTCGTCCAGCCATCGTCCTCCTCATCCTTCCAAATTTTTCTTTAGAGCAGACAGGACTAATTTGTTTGCGGCCTCAGCTTGGCCGTTCCCTTGGGGATAAGCCACTGCGGACTGGCGATATTGTACTCTCATTCTCTCACATTCAGCTGTGAATTTTGTAGAGACCTGAGTGCCGTTATCCGAGACTATCGCTCGGGGAACTCCAAATCTGCACCAGATGTGATCGTGGATGAAATTTATAACATTTTCCTCTGAGATAGTGGCCAAAGCTTTGGCTTCTGTCCACTTTGTAAAATAATCCACGGCCACCACGGCGTACTTAATACCTCCTCGGGCAGTTGGGAATGGTCCGATTAGATCAACCCCCCACATATCAAACGGCCACGATGGTATAACCAAAGTCTGTTCTTTTGATGGTAGTCTAGGAATGTCCCCAAACCGTTGGCATTTATCACATTTTCTCACGTACTCCTCTGCATCTCTCCTCATCGTCGGCCAATAAAATTCTTGGAATTTAATTTTGTTTGAGAGAGTGCGAGCACCAGGATGTCCGCCACAAACTCCTTCATGGACCTCATAGAGTAAATTGGTGACCATGTGAGTTTTGACGCATCTCAGCAAAGGCTTGGTGAATGATCTTCGAAATAATACTCCGTCTAGGATGAGGTATTTCGCGGACACCTTTCTGATGGTTCTAGCCTTTGTTTGATCTTCGGGGAGGGTTTGTTTCTCGATGTAATCCTTGATTTCATCTACCCAATTACTTTCTTGATCTCCAATATTGTTTATTTGAATTCGATCTATAGCAGGTCTTTCTGTGAATTCTATCTGGCAGTCCGTATCTAAGTCTATGACCTCTTGATCGGTTATTCTTGAGAGGAGGTCAGCTTCTGTGTTGTCCTCCCTCATAACTTGGTTCAGCTCATAGTATGTGAAATTTTTGAGAAGGATTTTGGCTAGACCGCAGTACTGAGTTAGCACTGGGTTGATCGTGTCATACTCCCCCTTTATTTGATTTACTATGATCTGAGAGTCACTATTTATTTCAATATTCTGAACTCCCAAGTCTCTGGCCAGTTCCATGCCTGCTATAATCGCTTCATACTCAGCCTGATTGTTCGATGCTTTGAATTTGAATCTCAAGGCTCTTTTGAATTTCTCCCCGCAGGGTGCGATCAAGAGTATGCCCGCTCCACTCATTAACTTGCTCACAGAGCCATCCACGAATAAAGTCCATACTTCTTCTAGACGCTCTTTGGGCTATATAATTTCCGTGTTTGATCTACCTTGGGCCTCTTCTGACTCTGTTCGCTTTCTCTTTCCCAGGTCGCTGTCCGCTAATTTAAATGACGTTTCTGCTGCAAAATCAGCTAAGGCCTGTGCTTTGATTGTCCTTCTCGGGGAGTAGGTGATCTGGAACTCAATGAGCTCTATAGACCAGGCTAACATTCTCCCCAAGAACTCTGGTTTATGTAAAACCTTTCTAAGCGGGGCCTCAGTGAGTACAGTTATAGGATGTGCTGAAAAGTAAGCTCTTAATTTTTGAGCTGATACAAGCAAGGCTTAAACTAATTTTTCTATATTTAGATAAGGCCCTTTTATGGAGGACAGTGCCTTAGATACATAATAAATTAATTTTTGGGAGTTATTTTCCTCCCTTACAATAACAGCAGCTACTGCCAGATCAGTAACTGCTAGAAATAGAAAAAGTTCTTTCCCGGACACCGGGCTGCTGAGTAGAGGGGGCTGCCCGAGGCAACTCTTCAATTCTTCAAAAGCTTGACCGCATTCTTCGCTTTACGCAAATTCGTCAGCTTTCTTCCACCCTTTTAGAGTTTTGAAGAAGGGGAGGCATCTCTCTGCAGACCGCGAGATGAAGCAGCCTAGTGCGGTGATGTTGCCATTTAGCTTTTGCACATCCTTTACGCAGGCAAGAGGTTTCATGTCCAACAGTGCTTGAATTTTTTCAGGATTAGCTTCAATTCCTCGCTGATTGACCATGAATCCGAGAAACTTGCCCGCCTTGACCCCAAATGCACATTTCAGGGGGTTCAATTTCATGTTGTTGCGGCGCAAGTTAGAGAAAGTTTCCTCCACGTCGAGCTCGTGGGAGTTTTCTCTCGTCTTTATGACCATGCCATCAATGTAGGCCTCGAGGTTTCTACCCAATTGGTCTTTAAAGACAATATTAACCATCCGTTGGTAGGTGGCTCCTGCATTTTTCAGCCCAAAGGGCATCATTGTATAGCAGTACGTCTTGCCCGCAGCGTTGAAAGCTACTGATGGGACATCTTCGGGAGCCATTTTGATCTGATGATAACCGGAATATGCATCAATGAAGCTCATGACTCTATGTCCGGCTATCGAGTCTACCAATCGGTCTATGCGAGGAAGAGGGAAGCAATCTTTGGGGCATGCTTTGTTGAGATCCGTGAAATCAACACACATCCTCCATTTATCATTGTCCCTAACTGTTTGCTCGGGGTAGTGGAAATTGATTACCACTTCCTCGAGCTCATCGTTAGGCTTGAGGTCGCTGATTTCACGGTTGTGCAGGGAGTCTATCACAATGGCTGGGGGGTTGGCCCTTGCCTCGGGCAGCGCGGCCATGGAATATATGACCTCTCGATCAATTTTTCCCTCAATTCCCCGATCAATATATCCCCCTTCAATGGGGGCCAACTTCTTGGCTTTTCTGCTCGTTTTGAGCTCCACCTTTGTGGAATGGAAAGAAAGCATGCCAATTGGTATGGGTGCCGAAATAAGCTCTTTGACTTTACCCTTTCTCTTTTTATCCTCGTCTTCTTTCCGCTGGCAGGATGTCTGGCCTTTTTCTGCCTTCCTCTTTTCCTCCACCATCCGGAGGAATCTCCTGGGCTGGTTTTTAATCATAGCAACTCCGCCCGGAGTATTAAATCTGATCCTTTGGTGAGGAACGGAAGCAACTATTCCCAAGGCGGCCTGAGCGGTCACGCCGAGTATATCATTGTATTGGGAAGGAAGATCAACCACCATAAAAGTGATTTTGACAGTCTTCTGCATGGATTTCTCCCCAATAGTTACTTCAAACTCCATCGTCCCCTTTATCCCGATGGCATGATTAGTAAACCCCTCGAGCATACCTAGGGCTGTAAACGAGCCGAGCCGAGCCGAGCCGAGCTTTGAAGTTTCGAGCTCAAGCTCGAATAAAAAATATCGAGCTCGAGCTTTTCTCGAGCTCGAGCTCGAGCCCAGAATGCATGTTCGAGCTCGGCTCGAATCAAGTTTCGAGCTTTTCGCGAGCTGGCTCGCGAGCTTTTCGCGAGCTGCTCGAACTCGAGTTTTAACGAGCCGAGCTCGAGCTTCGACTTGTTTTTTGAAAAAAAATTGAAATCAAACTAGCTTTTAACGAGCCGAGATCGAGTTTCGACTTATTTTTTGAAAAAAATCTGAAATCAAACGAGTTTTTAACGAGCCGAGCTCGAGCTTCGACTTATTTTTTGAAAAAAATCTGATATCAAAGGAGCTTTTAACGAGCCGATCTCGAGCTTTGACTTATATATATATACTAAAATTTATTCGAGCTTTTAACGAGCTGAGCCCGAGTCGAGCTCAAACGAGTCGATCTCGAGACGAGCTCGTCGAACATACGAGCCGAACACGAGCCGGCTCGAAAAAATGACGAGCTTGAAAATCTGTTCGAGCTCGAGCTCGAGTTCACCTCGAGCCCACTCGAACTCGAGCTTTTTTCGAGCCGAGCCCGAGCTGAGCTCGAGCCGGCTCGATTCGTGTAACAGCCCTAAGCATACCGGCATAAGGAGTCAGGTTGGCCTCGGTCATCCTCATTCCCACTAGAGTATGGTAGTAGAGGATGTACCTGACCGCACCTGTATCAATCAAAACTCGGCCGATGTTTGCTCGGTTGATTTTCATGCGGAGGGTGAGGGGCTGAGTAGAGTGAAAAAGGGTGGAGGAAAGTTCACTCCTTTTGAACCCAATTTCTTGCTCTTCTTTTGGAGCCATGGGGGGATCAAGAAGACTTTCTCCAAGGTCCTGATCTGGAGGGAGAGCTGTTTGTTGGATGGAGCTTCTTCTCCAATGAAATTGATCTCGTAATCACCCAACTCATCGTCATTGTTCTCTCTCTCCTTTCTTTCGGGGCCACGTAGTGTTCGTGCTTGCGGGGGATTATTAGTATTAGTGGCATTTTTATGGCCCTGAACCCATTTAGTCAATTCCCCATTATTGATTTTTTGCTGAATGATTCGTTTCAGCTGGAAGCAGTCCTCAGTATTATGACCGTGGTCATTGTGAAACTCACAGAATTTTGCCCGACTCCTCTCATTTGGCTTTCTGCCCATGGGGGAAGGAGGGGGGAGTTCCATGGTTCTCATGATAGCTGCTCGCGAATCGTTGAGGGGAGTGAAAAATGTGTCCTCCGTTATTTTCCGGAAATTGTCTGTCCCACGGCTACGGTTTTTACCTTGGTTGTTGCCGCGGGCGGATCCTTGGCCAGTCTCTTGGACCTGGCTGATTCTTTCCTTTGTGGGTCCGCGGGGAGCGGTCTCATTTGGCTCCTCGGCCGAGGCAATAGAAGATGCTTGCTCGTACATCTCCTCCACACTTTTAGGCCTGTTGGAGGCAAAGTTCATTTTTAAGAACGAGGAGGAGAGACCGCCTTCAAAGCAAAGTCGGATGTCACCCTCTTCTAGATCCACAATCTGCTCGCTCACTTTTCTGAACCGAGAGATGTAGCTCTTTGTGGTCTCCGTCGGAGCTTGGTTGACTCGGACCAGGTCTGTCTTAGGCCGGGCTGGCTCGCCTGCCCTAGCAAATGCGTTCAGAAAGAGGCGCCTGAACTGATTGTAGGTTTTGAGGGACTTGGGCTTGAGGGCCAGCATCTGTAGACACCCCATTCTGAACTCATAATTACATGATTACACTACTCTTCATCTCTCTTTTATGTTTTGATGAAAGCATATCAGTTTCGTCATGTTCCGTTAAGTTTCTAACTAACCTCGTTAGTTTTGGACCTAACTGACTAACGGAACAACTGAAGAGGACAAAATAGTCATCAGACTAGTTATCTCGCACGAGATACCTTATCTCGCGCGAGATATCCCCTCGATAGGATGTGCAGAAATCACTCTCCTTCTCCGTTTCAAACTCTCTTTTTGGATAAAACCTTATCAATTCGGGTATCCAATCACAACTGAGTTCTGGAACCTTTCTAGGGGATTTTACCTCTCCACCTTCACCTCTCCAACCTCCTATAAATACTGGATGACTTTCAGTGTTTCGGAGGTCGACAATTCTGATCCTTGATCAAGAAAACACACAACACACACAATTTGTTGGTTTCTTTCCACGAAAGACTCCTTCAAATCACTCACAAACAACTCCTAAAGTTTGTTCATCAACCTTGTTGATTAACAAACATCGAAACCCGAATCAAAGGACCAAGGCGAAGCTCCGTCCGCATCAAGATCCAAATCAAGGATCGAGGCGAAGCTCTGTCCGAATCAAGGTTCAACTCTAAACTTGAGTCGAAACTCTGTCCGAATCTCTCCTCAAAAGGTAATCATCCTTTAACCTTCGTTTCTCTTCTCAACCCCTCTATTGATTTTAGAGTAGTGTAATCCCATCAAAAGAATTAGCCTAGAGTCCCTTCAGTCAATGGAGGCGATCTCGAAGCATACAATCCAACATTCCTAATCGAGAAATTGATTAGGGTTTATTTGTTATTCTTTAATTATTTTTATTAAAAAGATTGAAAACCTCTCTTTTCTTTAGCAAGATCAATCTTCGAATTGGGTGGAATGGATGCTCCTTGACCTACCCATTCCATAACCTAAGCCCCGAACCCAAATCTCTTTCAAAATGGTTTTCCTATGTTTCCAAACGAATAATATAGGTGGCGACTCGAAAGAAGAAAAGATAAAATTTTCTCACAACGCTACAGTGGCGACTCTGCTGGGGACTTAAAATTAAGAGGCTTAAACTTGCGTCAAAATTAAAAGAGAGGTTTTCAAAAAATTTTGTAAATTCGAATTTTCTGCTCTCAGATGAGGCATATCTCGCACGAGATATCATATCTCGCGCGAGATATTGCCTCGGCAATCTGATTGTTTTCTGGTTTCTCCCGTTCATCTCATAGTCCAAGACGAGAGCCGAACACGCAAGGGGGATCCCAAAATTCACTATCTGCAGAGTTCCCGCATCTTAAGGCCTCCCTTAAGGTGTAGAACTCGAATCTTTATTTCATTTAAATAATTAATTATTATTTATAAACTGCGTGCGATTGGGTTTTATTTAATTAAAGTCCGGTCCATTGGGGATTCGGGAGTTGTAAATTGAATTATTTATCTCTCTTTCTCTCTCTTTATGTGAAACTACGACGGCCTGAGTCTTCCTTATTTGGGAGAAACGTAGGCAACCACTTGGTGCGGCCACTATCTGTTTTTTCTTTTAATTTTCAAAAAAAAATCTCTATTTTACTCTATCACCTAGATTGACTCTCACACACGCGCACTCATATTATAACTGTCATTGCACTGCATACCCTCTATAAACCCGGGACCCACACTAAGGATGGATGACGGTAACCACCTAGTCGCCGATCTCTCCGAAGTTGGACAATCCCACTCCGCGTATTCAATCCACCTAGATTGTCATATCGCGGGGAGCCTAGCCTTCCAGCCCTGCATCGCCACATATCATGTAGATTGTCTTTCTAGGAACACTCCGTGACCGGTCGATTTTGACTTGGTAATTTTTCTTGTCTTTGACCAAAATAAAGTTAATGTAAAATTGACTATCGAGAAAGGATTCGAAAAAGTCCCTTCGGAAAAATAAAAAGTCCTTTCGGAAATGTCCCTTCGGAATGACCCTTTCGGAAGTCCCTTTAAAAAAAATCCTTCCGATCAATTTTACGTGGCTTTATTTTACAAAGAATGGTTAATTACCGAGTCCCTAGGTTTGGTTTGAATTACGTATACCTGCAAAATTTACCTAGGATGCTAGATAGAAAACGGATATTTGTCCGTCCGACCATGAATTTAGGAAATAAAAAGAGAAAAAATCCATCTTTCCAGATGGTTATCTCGTGCGAGATGACCTCGTCTCGCGCGAGATATTGTTTGCAGAATCTGTGTTTATAATTGACGATCGATGTGCGCTCCCTCCTTGAGTCAAAACTCCGTCTCTAATAAAAATAAAACTTAAAAAAAATCACTCGTGAGGTAATTTTAACCATCATCCTTTTCTCCATCTAGGATCGTTTGGGGCTAATCTTCTAAAAGGCGTTTCGTTGGGATATCTAGTTCATCTCTAAGGTCGTCAAGCTCCCTTACCTCTCCAATGGTAGCATATCAATTTCCTTCCGACACGATGAGTTCCGAAGCACTCAAGAAGGAAATTGAGGATCAAAGGATTGGATATGAAGAAATGCTACAAGCCCAAGCCGATGAAATGGAGGCCAAATTAGAACTTGAAAGGAGAATCCAAGCCGGGAAATGAAAGCCATGGTTGATGAACTCCGAGCCATGAAACTACAATTGGCCGAATTAAGCTCAAAGAAGAAAGAGAATGGGACTTCCTCCGATGATGAAGTATCATATACTAAGAAGGCTAAAAACCACCGCAAGCACAAGAAAAAGGTGTATGAGTCTAGCTCATCATCTTCCTCCTCCGACAATGAGAGTTATGCTTCCAAGAAAGAAAGCAAGGACGAACCCCTTACCATGGCAATGCTAGAAAAGAAACTTGCATCCCTCGATGTGAGTAAGGGAGCCTCGCTCTCTATCGACTATGACACCCTTCGTCAATCCATGTCAATGCTTCCTAGAAAGTACAAGACACCCGACATTGCAAAATTCAATGGTTCTACTTGCCCTAAAGCTCATTTGGAAACCTACTCTTGGGCCATGCTACCTATGGGTGTCGATGACAACTTGCTAGTTCAATGCTTCCCTCAAACCCTTGATGGAGCCGCTAGAGATTGGTACATGACCCTTCCACTCTCCACAAGGCTTGATTGGCCACTCGCCAGTCGTGCCTTCCAAGAACAATTTGAGGACAACACTACCTACCGCACTACTAGGAGAGATCTTGAGCAAACCAAGCAACTTCCGAATGAATTATTCGCAGACTTCATCAAAAGATGGAGGATCAAACTGACTGAAATCGTTGATAGGCCAAGCCTAGACGAACAAATTCATATCCTACTTCAATGTCTCCGCGAAGAGTACCAAGAGAAGCTTGCCGGAAATTACTTCCCTAGTTTCCTTGAACTCCATAAATCGGGCCTTAGAGTTGATGAATTGATCCTTCTTAGAAAGAATTCAGAAAAGGAGAATCGTCCAATAAAGGGGAGCACCGGTCGTACCTATCATGATTTTGGAGGGACTACTCTTAAGGAGATGTTCGATGATCTAGTAGGCCAAGGAAAATTGAAGCCAATGGAAGACTATCATCCTAAGAAAATGAGAGAAGATTGGGACCACGACAAATTTTGCGATTACCATCAGTTTAGTGGTCATGACACCAACAATTGCTACAATTTGAGGGATGCCATCCAAGACTTGTATGAAGCCGGCAAGATCAACTGAAGCATCACCGCCTTGGGGCTCCGATTGTCCTCTCCCTTTTTCCTTTGAAAAAAAAAAGAAAAGAAAAAAAATATAGATTAGGTAAACTTTCTAGTATGTTCTCGAAGAGTCGTTCTGCAATTCTAGTCCATCTCTATCCTTTCTAGTTTGTGTCAAGTGAACTATCGAGTCTGTTTCAAATTTTCTTATCAATAAAAGTTATCTCTTTATCCTAAACACTTTCCCAAGAGTTGTTTTTCTTTATGAATATCATTTGATCTATGTTGAATAGTGGACCCTCATTCCTTAAATCATCACGAAAAATAGAAACTTCTAAACAAGTTTGAAATGAAAACTATCCTTAGAAGGCTTAAGGCTAAACATTACTCCTGTTGAAAGTCGAAGATCAACAAACGAAGGAAGCCAAAGGCGCTGCTATCAACATTCATCCCAAGAAGAGTGGGGCTACTCAATTCAAGGCTTTGAGAGTACAAAAAAATAATAATAAATAAAATAAAAAAAAAAGCTCGCTAGGTCGAAACTCCTCAAATCGTCCTAGGCAAAAATAGAGCATCAAAAAAAAAAAAAAAAGAAGAGAAAAACTCTCAAGCCTTCATCGCCCCACAACAAGGATGGAATTTCAACAAAGGCAAGAAGGACTCTCCCACAAAGAAGATATCAATGAAGAAAAGAGGATCCCTCAACATCCTCTTACAATGAAGCCCGAATGGCAACGCAAATGAAGAAGACTTTCAACATCAATCCATAAAGGGAAATGTATAGCCTTAATTCATGCTAATGATTGTCTTTCTCTTTCAAACTCGTTAAGAAATTTCTAGATGATGCGAGGTCCATTAAAAGTAGAACAACTTTTCTAGACATTTGAGCCATGTAGCGTTCTTTGTTGAGTCTAGGGGCTTCCTCTTAGCCATTCTCATACACACTCTTGAAATCCAAGCAGCAAAACTGGGGCTTCCTAACCTTTCCTCCCCAGTCAATCTCTACACAAACTCTCAAGAGTAATCAAATCTGCCTTAGGGGCTTTCCTCTTCGCTTCTCACTATCATCATTAGAGAATACACTCCCTCATAAAAGAGTCAATGCTTGGATAACCTTCCAAAAATAGAGTCCGTCTCTCCTCAACTAAACTTGAGATCTCATCTTTCTCCTCAATGAGATTCTTTCAACTGAGTTCTCTTCGAGTAAACATACTTTTCAAAAAAATGCTCGCTAGGTTGAAAACTCGTAAAGAGCGGCCTAGGCAAAAGTTAGAGCACAAAAATAAAAGACGCAAAAGAGATGCCCGCTAGATTGAAAACCCGAAAGGGCGGTCTAGACAAAAACCAGGGTGCGTCACTAAAGAAAAAAAAAATTTCAAAGGGAAAAAGGAGGGGATACTTCTTCAATTTACACAGCCTCACAAACCTGTTCACGAAGTCATCTACATCATACTAGAAGTCTTGGGGCTTAGTGTCAAGTGCTTTGGAGTAGGCATCATAAGTTCTACATAACAAAAGCCATTGGAGTGGTTTAGACCTTGTTCAGTCAATGATCATCACATGAAAAACTTAGGGGCTTGACGATGAAAAAAAGTCCTACGACAACGAAGAATTCTTAAAGTATCCTGAACCTTAGTGTTGAATTTGGGTTATCTCAACGGAATCCTATTAGACGATTGTCTCATTCGATCTTTAGATGGACCTCACGAGTTGGTCTTCTAAACCAAAATCTAAATCACACAAACGATTTTCAATTCTCACATAATAGAACTCATTCTCCCCGTTGATTCTTGGAGTCGAGTGCACATTGATCGTCTTGATCAAACAAATGCTTAAGTGAATATATGTTGTTATGCAAATACTTTCACTAACCCTCTTGTAGGAATTAAAATGCGTAAAGCACGTCAAGTGCCTACTTTCAAGAATTAGATCAAACATGTTGAGTGTTTGGATTTTTTCCTATCATATACCTTTCTATGCATCCAATTAAGTGCGTCGAGCATCTCTTAAAGCGTCAAGCAATCATCGCGTCAAGCAACCATTGCGTCAAGCAATCATCGCGTCAAGCAACCATCGCGTCAAGCAATCATCGCGTCAAGCAATCATCGCGTCAAGCAACCATTGCGTCAAGCAACCATCGCGTCAAGCAACCATTGCGTCAAGCAATCATCGCGTCAAGCATCCATCACGTCAAGTGCCATGCGTCATGCATATTTTAACAAAAAAAAGCCCGATTCAACGCCCAGACAGGTGGATCGTCAACAATTAGGTGTGTCAAACATCTAAGATGCGTCAAGCATCTAGGGTCAGTATGTCAAATACTTACCTTACCAAAAAGCCCGATTCAATGCCCAGACAGGTGGATCGTCAACAATTAGGTGTGTCAAATATCTAAGATGCGTCAAGCATCTAGGGTCAGTATGTCAAATACTTACCTTACCAAAAAGCCCGATTCAACGCCCAGACAGGTGGATCGTCACCAAGTAGGTGTGTCAAGCATCTACAAGTAGTATGTCGAGTACTACTCAACAAAAAGATCGATCTTGAATTGCCAGGATCGTCACCTCAACAAAAGCTCGGTCCCGAATCTCCAGGATCGTCACCTCACTTCAGTCTCAAAAGAAAACCCAACAGAATGCAAAGGACCGGACAAGTAAATCTTTGTTTTATAACATCTTTCCCCGCAGGTTCGGAGCCCAGACAGGCGAATCTTCAAACAGACAGGTATATTCAGAATTGGGTCATGATTTGATTCCTCGGTATGGATTTGCCTTTTCAAAAATAAAATCTCCTTGATTTTCAAAAAAAAATGATTTTCAAAATACCTAAAGCAACCTTTTCGTGTTTTGGAGTCGAACTACATTTTGGTCTGATTCTCCGATTGAGATACGTATGCAGCTGTGCGGCACGACCATCCCAAATGTTCGTAATGATGTCTTTTCTATCGACGACACTTCTTCTTTCATAAGACTCGTCGCCGAGGGGCTCTGTAGACACCCCATTCTGAACTCATAATTACATGATTACACTACTCTTCATCTCTCTTTTATGTTTTGATGAAAGCATATCAGTTTCGTCATGTTCCGTTAAGTTTCTAACTAACCTCGTTAGTGTTGGACCTAACTGACTAACGGAACAACTGAAGAGGACAAAATAGTCATCAGACTAGTTATCTCGCACGAGATACCTTATCTCGCGCGAGATATCCCCTCGACAGGATGTGCAGAAATCACTCTCCTTCTCCGTTTCAAACTCTCTTTTTGGATAAAACCTTATCAATTCGGGTGTCCAATCACAACTGAGTTCTGGAACCTTCCTAGGGGATTTTACCTCTCCACCTTCACCTCTCCAACCTCCTATAAATACTGGATGACTTTCAGTGTTTTGGAGGTCGACAATTCTGATCCTTGATCAAGAAAACACACAACACACACAATTTGTTGGTTTCTTTCCACGAAAGACTCCTTCAAATTACTCACAAACAACTCCTAAAGTTTGTTCATCAACCTTGTTGATTAACAAACATCGAAACCCGAATCAAAGGACCAAGGCGAAGCTCCGTCCGCATCAAGATTCAAATCAAGGATCGAGGCGAAGCTCTGTCTGAATCAAGGTTCAACTCTAAACTTGAGTCGAAACTCTGTCCGAATCTCTCCTCAAAAGGTAATCATCCTTTAACTTTCGTTTCTCTTCTCAACCCCTCTATTGATTTTAGAGTAGTGTAATCCCATCAAAAGGATTAGCCTAGAGTCCCTTCAGTCAATGGAGGCGATCTCAAAGCATACAATCCGACATTCCTAATCGAGAAATTTATTAGGGTTTATTTGTTCTTCTTTAATTATTTTTATTAAAAAGATTGAAAACCTCTCTTTTCTTTAGCAAGACCAATCTCCGGATTGGGTGGAATGGATGCTCCTTGACCTACCCATTCCATAACCTAAGCCCCGAACCCAAATCTCTTTCAAAATGGTTTTCCTATGTTTCCAAACGAATAATATAGGTGGCGACTCGAAAGAAGAAAAGATAAAATTTTCTCACAATGCTACAGCATCCAAGATAATGCTTTGCCCGTGAATGTGGCGGCTAAGGCTTTGCACATCACCGCTTCATCCGAAGAGAATAGGGCCATCTGCCCTTCAAACCGCTCCATATGGCTCTTGGCATTTTTTGAGCCATCATATGTTTCCATATGGGGGGGGGGTTTCCCCTTCTGAATGGGTGACCGAGAAATTTTGTCGCTAAATGCATCCATAGTGCGGCTACACTTCTGGGCCATTTTCTGGTGGGTTTCCCACATTTGGTGCATAAATTTGACGAATTTCGGGTTTTGATCATCCACCCTTGGCTTCTTAGCACATGGAGTCACGGCCTTCCCTCTGGCGTAAGCCACGGATCTGGCTTTGGGCTTCGCACGGTGATTGGATTGAGCCTCATCCCCTCTTTCCTCGCTGTCATAAACTTCAACAACATTCTGCATTGCTGCCTGGTCGCGGCTGAGGGTTAGTTCTGCCCGTTTTGTCCCCCTAGCTTGACTAGCAAGTGAGTTAACGGGGACTCATTGGGAGAACCTTTGGGACCCTGCGGGGAGGGGCATTCCGTCGTTTGCCTCCAGCTCGACTAAATCCAAATGAGCGTCATTGATAGCCATGGCCTCTGCTACCAGTTTGGACCTTGCGGCCAGAGTTTCATGTCTCTTGAGGATCAGTTCGGGGGTGAGAGGAGTATTTAGGGAGGTTATGGGAGCTTTTATAGGAGTTTTTGGGCCAGTAATTAAAAGGGCTTTTTCGGCTCTGGCTTCCTCCGCCAGCCTCTTTAAACCCTTTTGAGCAGGGGAAAGGCTATTCAAACTTTGAAAACGGGCCCCCAACCTGAGAAAGGCTGAGGTGCTCGGCCTAACAGGGTTGATATTAGAAGGGGAAGCTTGGTCACCTTCATTGATTGTCAAATGATCGGCATTTTCAAGAGTTTTAGACATTTTGTCGAAAAGGGCTGAAAAAGACAGGCTTTTTTGACAGTGGGTGTTTAGAACACGACGGGTGTTTTGACAAATAAATTTACGAGAAAATTATGATTTTTTCCGGCAATGGAACCACTGATGACGCCTGGGCTTTCGGGGTCAGAGCGGTTCGAAGGATATTTGGTAGGATATATTTTGGTGTACTTAGAACACAACAAAGCAAAGCACTGTTAAGGTCAAAGTTGGATGTTACTCCAACTCAGGTCCTCGAGTGTGAGGATAAGATATCGAGAGTGATATAAAACCTGAGAATAAGACCTTGGAATGTCTTAGAGTGTGTGTATGTGTTTAGGGTTTAGACAATTACCTACAATGTCAATTTGACACTTACTTTGTTCAAGGGGACAAAGGTCTGCTATTTATAGGCAATGGAGAACTGCTCGCTGACGTAAGCCATAAGGTCAGCCCTAAAGGGCATCTTAGTCTTTGACCAGATACACTTGTTCGCATCTGATTGGCTCTGTCAGGGAAGGAAGATTCACTGTCAGAGGGGATGTCGTTGATAGGGATGGGAGCCGTATATTTGGGAGAATTGGCGTAGCGCATTAAATGCAATAGTAGACGCCTGACTGAGCCGCATTAAATGTGATGGGAGTGAGCCGGCTACTTGCATGTCAAAGCCAGTAAGTAACTTGCTTAGTAAGCTATGATATTTAACCGGGAGTCTGGTGAGATAATCGGGAGTCTGATATGAGACCGCAGTCAACATCTTGAGCGCGGTCAATGATATTGGACGCGGGCATGGATGAGACGGTCACAACTCCCGCGGTCACCAGGCTGACGATCTGGATCCCTTCGGTCTTGACTGGGATGGGATGAGAGGAACGCGGTCTTGACTTCGAGGGTCTATCTGTCTGCGGTTTTGACTCTGGCGGTCTAGAAAACGTCACGTCATACTGAACCTTTGAACCAGACCGAGCTTGGACCCGATCTAGCTGGTCCGGGCTCATCACAACTTAATTCCCGTAGAAAACGTATGGGCATGTTTGGTAACCAATTCCTTCCTAGTTTTTTGTTTATGTTTCTCAATTTTAGTCAAAATCCAGAAATGAAATGTGTTTGGCAATTATTTGTGTTTCTAAGTGATGCAGGAACGTTTTAACTTTCATGGCTAATTCTAGAAATGAAAAAAATATAATTCTTCCGTTGTGATAATCCGAAAATTTAAATTCTTTTTAATTATTAATTAAATGTGTTATTTAATTAATTAAGTTATTAAATATTGTATTACCTCTCCTAGATGGACTAGGATAGGTGGGCTAAGTAAACAAACTTGGGCTATTTAAATTAAGTGGACTCCTTAACCTAGTGGGCCTAAGTAATCTAATTAACCTAGGATTATTAAAACCTACCTATATATATATATGTATACTCTTTATTTTAAAAACCCTATCAGCCTAAATTACTCTTTACGTGAATAAGAACAGAGAAAGAGGGAGGCGGCACAGGAGAATACCGCTTAGAGAGAGACCGTGAGGGAGAGAGAGTCATGGCGTAGAGAGAAAGGGAGACGGCAGAGAGAAGAGGCCGAGGAAGAGAAGGAGTTGGCCGGAGTTTTGACCGGTGTTGAAGATAAACAAGGTAATTCTCCACCATCTTAATTATTTCCTTTAGTGTTGGGTTGATTTAAAAGCCTAGAAACCCTAGAAACTCATGGGGACTAGATTAGAGTTTCATTGATGATATTGTGATTAATTAAGGATTGATCTAAGTGCTTGCTTTGATCGGATCATCATATAAAAACCTAATATTGATTGAGGTTGGGTATGTAATCGAGGGTGGAACCTAAGGTGTTGCATGCCAAGGATCATGAAAGAAATCTAAGGTTTTGTGTGTGTATGGCTGTGTGTGTTGGTGTGCATGCGTGTGTGTAACTGTGCTTGTGTTGTGTGTATGGCGCAGCCCATAGAAGTGTCATTGTTGTTGTGTACAGAGGGAGAAGGTGTGCGTGTGTGTTGCTGTGGCTGGGTGTATTCTTTGTCGTGTGTGGCGGCAAAGAAGGGTGCGTGTGTGGGCGAGGGGTACAGAGGAAGTGAGGGTGTTATACGGTGAAAGAGGGTGTGTGTGGGTGCAGATTTGGTGGGTCTCTTTGCTGTTTGCTTTGTGCGTGTGTGTTGCTGAGTGTGTATGTATGTATGTCGTGTGGGTGAGTTTAGGGTTGGGTTGTGTGGGTGTTTGTGTGTGTTATATGAGCTGAGAAAGATAAGATTGATATGGGTAAATTAACATAAGAGAATAAGTAAAGATCGAATGCTTGGGAATCCTAGGGTTATTTGGGAAACCTAAAAGTATGAGAGTTAACCTTGAATAAGGGAGTTAAGAGAAATAACTCATAGGTTAACAAGATGATTTAAGTTGGGTAATTAAAGTAAATAGGAATTTCTATTACCCTAAGAGATGTTATTTGCATGATTGTAGATTCGTGCAAGAAGTAATTGCAAAGAAGCGCAGGCGTTTAAGGTAAGGAATTACGTTCATTAAGTATTTGAATGTATTTTCCTTTGTTATAGAATTCCCTATTGATGATTTGTATACTACCAAGTGGCCGGTAGTTATTCATTTGTATTCCCTCGTTATGAACGTTTTTGGAATATCTTACCATTGATGCGTTTTTGTTCAATGTGTATCTATGTGAATTGAAATTGACTTATGTGTTCTCGTACCATGAACACTATGAATATATGATGTTAAATTGTCCAATTGATGAGGACTCTATATGTATTTGGTCTAGACAGATTGAAATGACCTAAGGCCTAGACAGATTGAATTGGTCTCAAAGTTAAATAAATTGGTCTAGACAGATTGAAATGACCTAAGGTCTAGTCAGATTGAAATGACCTCACTATAGAATGAAATGGTCTAGTCAGAATGAAATGACCTAAATTCTATAGATGTGATTATCATGATATATCAGAATAAGGGAGCGCCCCAGATAAAAGGCGTAGATTCTCTTATTCAGAATAAGGGGGCGCCTTAAATTAAAGGCGTAGATCTTCTTATTCAACGATCACCGAATAGGTGTATCGGAGTCACCCTAGATTAAAGGTGCACAATTACTTGGAATTGACGGACAAGTGTGTGTAAAGTTCTATCGGTTATTGTAAAAGTGCCACTACTTGTTATTTGAAAAAGTAACCTCCTTTGACATTCTCAGTACCAAAACTATTTATTGTACATGTTATCCTTTCATTGATATATTATTAAACTCCGTTCGTTCCGGTCGTCTCTTCTTAGAAACCGAAGAGACCCCGTATGAACTTACTGAGCTTTGTTCGCTCACCCTTTCATATTCTTTCCCCTCCCAGGTAATAAATGATTGGAGAGGATTGGCTGCGTGTTTGATGGATTAGCGGCTTTTGGAGTTCAAATAATTATTTTAGAATATTAAGTATTTCGAGCTAGTGGTTTGTACTAGCCGTAGAGATTATTACCGTTTTCAGCATTTAAGTTTATTTCAAATAGTGGTTAGTACTTTTGAATTATGGTTTTAGTAGCCGTTGGAGGCTATTCTATTATTAAATTAAGTATTATTATTATGTATGAATTTTGGGGTCGTTACAGTTGGTATCAGAGCTTTGGCTTTAGGTCACATGGGAGACTGTTAGAGCATTAAGCATACTAGAAGAAGTAGTACTTTAGTATAATTGGGCCTACCTAGAAAGCATTTGGGACGGAGGATTTTAGGATAAAATTTCTCAAGTGTCTAACTATGAAATTGTGGAAATTAAGAGATTGTAATTGGGAAGTTAGCACTTTTGGAAAGTTGCTCTTTTAGGAAACCTTCTATAGTCGGAAACCTTCTATATCTGGGAAGTTACTATTTAGAAACCTACTACTTTGGAAACCTTCCAATTATGGGAACCTACTATTTGTGGAAACCTTCTATGCAGGAAACTTTCTAAGTTTAGAAATTTTCCTTATTAAGAAACTTACTATTCTGAGGAACTCGCTATATTAGAAACTTTCTATTTGGAGAACTTACTATTTTTGGGGTGAGAACCTAGAATAAAATTCCCTTGGAAGTATAACAAGATCCTCCGAGTAATCTAGAGGACAACTCTTAAGTTTAAATGTGAATTGTTATTGATGAAAAGGTTTATAATAATCAAGTGAGAGAGCAAGCTTACCGAAGGTATTGTGAGCTTAAAGATTTGAAGGCTAATGTGCCAGTAGCTAAAGTGTCAAACGAAGGTAACTTAGTGAATGAGAATGCTATGGAAGAAGTAGCTGAGGAAATGATAGGGAGTGAAGTCGCTCCTATTTTGATTGATGATGAGAGTGAGAGTGAGCTGGAATCGAGCCAAGAGGTGGCAACCCCAGTTCGTAGGCCAAGAGGATCCACAAAGAAGGTGCAGATTCCGAGTGGCAGACCTAGGAAGATCGTAGCTCCATGAATGAGAAGTGGAGTATTATACTATTTTACTGTTAATTCTAGAAGTGATACAGATTTAGCAAGTTTTAGATATGATAGAAAGAACTTGAGATATTTATGATTTACGTTTTGAATTTATGAAGTGAAAACTTTATTTTAGTCAAGTAAGTGATTTTCTTTGACTTATGTGTTTAATTATGTGAATTTTATTGTTTCTTAAGTGTTAAATATGTGTATTGACCTGGAACAATAGCCTAGTAACATGGCCCATGGATGAAAAGTAAAGTCTATTGAAATGACTTGTAGATATAATATGGCTTATTGAAATGGCCAAGTATTGATTAATTGGCTTATTGAAACGGCCAATGAAGATGAAAATCGGCCTATTGAAACGGCCAAAAGTATGAAATTGTGAACATTGGTCTATTGAAACGACCTGGGGAAATGTACTGGTCTAATGAAGCGACCCATGAGTCTAGTTGAAACGACTTATGTAGAGTAAATGTGGTCTATTGAAGTGACCAGTAGGTCTAGTGAATTGACCTATAATGTACATGTTTAGTCTAATGAAAAGACATTTGAGTCTGAATTAAGGGTCCGTTGAAATGACCTATGAAATTGTGTAGTCTAATGAAATGACCAATAGTCTAGTGAAATGAATTGTGAATGTGTATTCGGTCTAGTGAAGCGATCGATGGTCTAGTGAATGGACCGAGGATGTAATTGAAGTCTGTTGAGATGCCCTCATTTAAGTGAATGCTATAAGGTAGCAAGTATGAGTATTAGTAGTGTTGGTCTGTTGAAAAGACCAATAAGTCCGTTGAAATGACTTATGAGAGTAATGTCGGTCTATTGAAAAGACCAAGTGGTCTAGTGAATTGACCTATGACTTAATTAAATGTTTAGTCCGCTCAAGGCAAATTTCATGTTTATAGTATAAAAGTGTTAAGCATTTGGTATTGCTAGTATAGGCGTGAATAATAGTGCCTCAGATTCGTAGTACTGATAAGTATCGTAAAGAAGATGGTGTCGTAAGTAAGTACCCAAGTAAGAACTTTAACAATTGAAGAGTTGGGATCACAAGTGAGGTTCGTGGTCAAGGATCTGATGAAAATGTGAAGTGTGCGAAGGGAGGCACAAGACCGATGAGTGTCGGTACAAAGAGAAGAAAATGAATTTGAAACCTGAAGCGTTAGAAGTACCTTTGGTGATAGATACTCCGACTAATGAGTCGATTCCTATATTTTCTAGGTATAAGAAGTGTCCGACAATAAATGATAGAGAACTCAAGGTTGACCTAATAGAGTTGAAAATGAATGAATTTGACATTATTCTGGGAATGGATTGATTAGCTGCTTACCATGCAAAAGTAGACTGTTTCATGAAAGGAAGTACATTTTAGGTTATCATCTGGAGAGAAGTCGATAGGGTCTTATATCAGTAATAAAGGCTCGGAAGATACTAAGGAAAGGATGTGAAGGGTACTTGGCCTATATAGGCGAGACGAATAAGAAAGAAGTAAGCATAGAATCTTTAGCAGTGATAAAGGATTTTAAGGATGTGTTCCCAGAGGATTTGCCTGGATTACCACCGGAAAGGGAGGTGGGATCTTCCATAGACTTAGTACCATGGATTGCACCGATATCGAAAGCACCATACAGAATGGCGCCGAACGACCGAATGTTTCACCGAGGGATGCATCGGTATTGTTGTAAAGAAGAAGGATGGACCGATGAGAATGTGTATCGACTATCGGGAGTTGAATCGAGTGACGGTTAGGAATTAATATCCGTTGCCGAGGATTGACGACTTGTTTGACCAACTTCGTGGATAAATGTGTAATTGTAATTATAGAAGACGGCCTTTAGGACAAGGTACGGTCGTTATGAGTTTTTGGTTATGCCGTTTGGGTTGACAAATGCGCCAGCAACATTCAGGCAGTTAATGAATAGGATATTTCAGGAATTTTTGGATAAGTGTGTAATTATATTCATTGATGACATTTTGGTATATTCAAAGACTAAGGAGGAACATGAGGAACATTTGAAGTTAGTTCTACAAATTCTAAGGGACCAGAGGTTGATTCAAGAAGTGCGAGTTTTGGCTTGAGAAAGTGGCATTCTTGGGACATGTAGTGTCTAAGGAAGGAATTGAAATAGATCCAGCAAAAATAGAAGCTATAGTGGATTGGGAGAGACCAACAACTGTTAGTGAAATAAGAAGTTTCTTGGGGCTAGCAGGATACCACGGGAGATTTGTCGAAGGATTTTCAAAGTTATCGGGACCGTTGACTAGATTGACACAGAAAGCAGCCAAGTTCGTTTGGTCCGAGGAATGTGAAAAGAATTTTCAAGGGCTGAAGAGTCGATTTGTGTCCGCACCGGTTCTTACTATACCATCAAGATCAGACGGATTAGTGATATATCATTGAAGGTATTAGGTTGCATATTGATGCAGAATAATAAGGTTATAGCTTATGCGTCAAGATAATTGAAGAACCATAAGAAAAATAAAATAAAATTACCCGACCTATGATTTGGAGTTAGCAGCTGTTTTGCCTTGAAGATTAGGGAGACATTACTTGTATGGGGTGACTTGTCAGATTTATACGGATCATAAGAGTCTTAAGTATATTTTCACTTAAAAGAAGCTTAACATGAGGCAAAGGGGATGGCTGGAGTTGCTTAAGGATTATGATTGTACAATTTTATACCACCTAGGAAATGCCAGAGGTGGCTGATGCTTTGAGTAGGAAAAATGAAGGAACCTTAGCGACATTGATTTCTAAGGGGGTAAGTGCATGGAATAGCATGGAATTTTCAAGTTTAGAAGTGAGAGTTAAAGGGTATTTGACTCAGATGGGTGTTCAGCCAATACTATTAGACCGAATCAAGAAAACACAAGGAATAGATGAAGAGCTGTGGGGATACATTGGAGTATGGCAAAGGGAAAGGTAATAGAATTTCGTATATAAAACAAGGGGATTTTAGGTATCAATCGAGAATTTTGATACCTAGTGACAAGGATATAAGAAGAGAGATTCTGTCGGAAGTGCATTGTCAAAAGTTTTATGTACATTCTGAGAGTACGAAGACGTATAAGAACTTAAGGGAATCATTTTGGTAGAAATCATATGAAGGGAGAAGTTAACTAAGTTATACGTAGATGAGATAGTGAGATTGCTTGGGATACCTATATCGATAGTATCCGATCGGAATGCGAGGTTACATCAAAATTTTGAAAGAGTCTACCACAAGCTTTGAGTACAGAGTTGACGATGAGTACAACTTTTTACCCACAGACAGACGGACAGTCAGAAAGGACGATTCAGACACTTGAGAATATGCTAAGAGCTACGTCACTGGACTGGCAAAGAACTTGGGATGAACACTTGCCGTTGGTAGAATTCGCGTACAACAACAGTTATCACGCTAGCATCGGTATGACACCGTATGAGTCTGGTATGGACAGAAATGCAGATCGCCTGCTTGTTGGGATGAAGTTGGTGAAAGGAAACTGACAGGACCAGAAATTGTGCAAGTGACCGTAGATAAAGTGCAACAGATAAGAAAATGGTTATTGACCGCAGAGAGTAGACAAAAGGCGTATGCAGATCACCGACGACAACTTAGAGTTCCAGTTGGGAGATCGTGTATTCTTGAAGATTTCGCCAACAAAGGGAGTTATGAGGTTTGGTATTCGTGAGAAGTTAAGCCCGAGATACGTGGGACCGTTCGAGATTTTGGAGCGAATAGGATTGGTGGCTTATAAGTTGGCCTTACCACCTGTACCTGCTGGAGTTCATAATGTGTTTCACGTCTCGATGTTGAGAAAGTACATCTCCGACCCGAGTCATGTAATTGAGTATAGGCAGATGCGTTTTCGTGCTGATTTGTGTAACGACGAACAACCGGTGAGGATTGTGGACTGAAAAGACCAAGTATTGAGGAAGCGTATTATTCCTTATGTGAAAGTGCAATGGAGCAACCACACGGAAAGAGAAGCAACGTGGGAGCTCGAAAGTGAAATGTATCCCGCACTGTTCTCAAGATAAGGTGCATTGGTTTGGAGGACCAAACCCTTTTAAGGAGGTAAGTATGTGATAACCCGAAAATTTAAATTCTTTTTAATTATTAATTAAATGTGTTATTTAATTAATTAAGTTATTAAATATTGTATTACCTCTCCTAGATGGACTAGGATAGGTGGGCTAAGTAAACAAACTTGGGCTATTTAAATTAAGTGGACTCCTTAACCTAGTGGGCCTAAGTAATCTAATTAACCTAGGATTATTAAAACCTACCTATATATATATATGTATACTCTTTATTTTAAAAACCCTATCAGCCTAAATTACTCTTTACGTGAATAAGAACAGAGAAAGAGGGAGGCGGCACAGGAGAATACCGCTTAGAGAGAGACCGTGAGGGAGAGAGAGAGCTGCGGCAGAGAGAAAGGGAGACGGCAGAGAGAAGAGGCCTGGGAAGAGAAGGAGTTGGTGTCGGAGTTTTGGCCGGTGTTGAAGATAAACAAGGTAATTCTCCACCATCTTAATTATTTCCTTTAGTGTTGGGTTGATTTAAAAGCCTAGAAACCCTAGAAACTCATGGGGACTAGATTAGAGTTTCATTGATGATATTGTGATTAATTAAGGATTGATCTAAGTGCTTGCTTTGATCGGATCATCATATAAAAAACTAATATTGATTGAGGTTGGGTATGTAATCGAGGGTGGAACCTAAGGTGTTGCATGCCAAGGATCATGAAAGAAAGCTAAGGTTTTGTGTGTGTATGGCCGTGTGTTACCGGTGCGTGTGTGTAATCGCGTGCGTGTGTTGTGTGTATGCGGCCATGAAGTGTGGCGCCGCCGTTGTTCGCATGCAGAGGAGAAGGTGTGCGTGTGTGTTGTGGCCCAGGTGTATTGGCATCGTGTGTGGCGTGCGAGGATGTAGGGTGCGTGTGTGGGCGAGGGGTACAGAGGAAGTGAGGGTGTGTTATGCAGTGAAAGAGGGTGTGTGTGGGTGCAGATTTGGTGGGTCTCTTGCTGCTGTTTTGTGCGTGTGTGTTGCTGAGTGTGTATGTATGTATGTCGTGTGGGTGAGTTTAGGGTTGGGTTGTGTGGGTATTTGTGTGTGTTATATGAGCTGAGAAAGATAAGATTTGATATGGGTAAATTAACATAAGAGAATAAGTAAAGATCGAATGCTTGGGAATCCTAGGGTTATTTGGGAAACCTAAAAGTATGAAAGTTAACCTTGAATAAGGGAGTTAAGAGAAATAATTCATAGGTTAACAAGATGATTTAAGTTGGGTAATTAAAGTAAATAGGAATTTCTATTACCCTAAGAGTTGTTATTTGCATGATTGTAGATTCGTGCAAGAAGTAATTGCAAAGAAGCGCAAGCGTTTAAGGTAAGGGATTACGTTCATTAAGTATTTGAATGTATCTTTCTTTGTTATAGAATTCCCTATTGATGATTTGTATACTACCAAGTGGCCGGTAGTTATTCATTTGTATTCCATCGTTATGAACGTTTTTGAAATATCTTAGCATTGATGCGTTTTTGTTCAATGTGTATCTATGTGAATTGAAATTGACTTATGTGTTCTCGTACCATGAACACTATGAATATATGATGTTAAATTGTCCAATTGATGAGGACTCTATATGTATTTGGTCTAGACAGATTGAAATGACCTAAGGCCTGCATAGATTGAATTGGTCTCAAAGTTAAATAAATTGGTCTAGACAAAGATTGAAATGACCTAAGGTCTAGTCGATTGAAATGACCTCACTATAGAATGAAATGGTCTAGTCGAATGAAATGACCTAAATTCTATAGATGTGATTATCATGATATATCGAATAAGGAGCGCCCAGATAAAAGGCGTAGATTCTCTTATTCAGAATAAGGGGGCGCCTTAAATTAAAGGCGTAGATCTTCTTATTCAACGATCACCGAATAGGTGTATCGGAGTCACCCTAGATTAAAGGTGCACAATTACTTGGAATTGACGGACAAGTGTGTGTAAAGTTCTATCGGTTATTGTAAAAGTGCCACTACTTGTTATTTGAAAAAGTAACCTCCTTTGACATTCTCAGTACCAAAACTATTTATTGTACATGTTATCCTTTCATTGATATATTATTAAACTCCGTTCGTTCCGGTCGTCTCTTCTTAGAAACCGAAGAGACCCCGTATGAACTTACTGAGCTTTGTTCGCTCACCCTTTCATATTCTTTCCCCTCCCAGGTAATAAATGATTGGAGAGGATTGGCTGCGTGTTTGATGGATTAGCGGCTTTTGGAGTTCAAATAATTATTTTAGAATATTAAGTATTTCGAGCTAGTGGTTTGTACTAGCCGTAGAGATTATTACCGTTTTCAGCATTTAAGTTTATTTCAAATAGTGGTTAGTACTTTTGAATTATAATTTTAATAGCCGTTGAAGGCTATTCTATTATTAAATTAAATATAATTATTATGTATAAATTTTGGGTGTGTTACATCTTAGTACTAGAAGTATTTCTCTCCTTGAAAACACAAAGACTTTAAGCTTAATAACGTCTCGGTGTCCAACTCCACCCATGACATTTTAAATTGCAAACAGTAAATCACGAAAAACTTTCACCTTCCCCTTTCTTCTTCATCTGATTCTCGTCATCATCCGTGAAAAGTCTTCTCCAAAACCTTGAATTAAGTTCAGCTAAAGAAGACTTCAAATTAGGCTCCGTTTGTTTGTTTGGGGAAAAATATTTTTCAGAAAACGTTTTTCTCATTTTTCGGTATTTGATAAGCACCGAAAAGAATAGAAAATGTTTTCCAAAAAATGATTTACGAAAAATGTTTTCTCAGTTTTCTAAGTATAATGACTTACGAATTTTTATTAAGTAAAACATTTTCCGAAAAATGATATAACCCTCACACGCGCGCACACACACACACACCTAACTTTTCATACACCCCGTTATTCACCCCATATCAACCACCTCCTACCCCATCCCCTCATAAAAAAAATTAATTATATTAAAATTATTCTTTACAATTCTCCCCTTCCCACCACCACCACCACCAGCACCACCACAAGGTCAAAAAATATATTTTTTATTCATTTTAAAATTATATTTTAACAACTCCTCCACTCTCTCAAGCAATTTTTTTTATTTATATTAAAATTATTATTTAACAACCCTCACCACCCCCACCAACCCACCAACCAACCACCAACCCCATCCCACGGTCAAACTTTTTTTACTCATAATTTTTTTTTAACAACTCTCCTACTCTCGGTTACCCACCATACCCTACACCTACCCCATCTTATCACCACCCTAGCATACCATAATCTTACCCTCATTTCTCCCACCACCCTACCCTACCCTACCCCACACCCACCCACCTCACCCCTACTAATCCCCACCTCCTACCCTACCACCCCACCTCCATCACCCTATCCCACCCTATCTATTTCAACTTATCTCAAATTGTGTTTTTATCGAAAAATATTTTCATTAAACAAATAAAAATATTTTTCGAAAAACATTTTACTTACCAAACAGTCGAAAACATGTTTATGTCATTTTTCGAAAAACATTTTACTTACCAACAGCTCCATTGGAAAGGCTAAAGTTACCTCTGTCAAAAAACAAAACTGAGTAGTAAAAATAATAGTTAAGGAGGCTTATAGCAATGGACACTATAACTATCTTCACAAGCTTCAATTTTAACCTTATAAATATTTTACAAACAACACACTCACTTGTCACTGCCTATAATGAAGTGAATTACTTCATTCGTGAACCCCTCTGTACCGACCAAAATTTACCACCGAGTATAAGAATGGATTCTTTAAAAGTAAAAAAAGGCCCACAAATAAAATATAATTGCAACCCAAAAAAAAAAAAAAAAAAAAACCGAAGCAACCCCTAAATTATAGACATAACCCAGATATACCACCCCCAAAAAAAATTAAAAAAAAATTACACATTTCTGTTAGGGGACATTACAAGATGCGGAGACATTACAGCCCGAGGACTCAACATGGAAGAATGTTTCTTTTGCAGTCTTCCTTTCAACTGCCTGATCTTTGCGTCCACTCTGGCAGTGAACCCAATCTTAGTCTCTTGGCGAGCTTTAGATCGTTCTCTTGTCCACATATGTCGATCCTCTACATCCTTCTTATAATACTTGATTTCTTGAATAATATGATGATCCATAGGATTAAACGACCTTTGGAACGATATGTGGGCCAGGTAGGGTAGGTTACATGCAACCGTTACTAAAAGGGTGCTAATCCAGTAAATGGGTGCAGGTGCAAGAGCTTCAACGAATATTTGAAACGCATTTCCTGAATAAATTGGTGAAAGCATGCCATAGAGGACTAGGAAAACATACCAAGTTACGACACTACCCCAAACGAGGAAGTATTGTATCCAAGTGAAGTGACTCATCGTGAGGGCAATTTGACAATTTACTGCCCAGATAATGCAAGTGAACATAGCGGTCCCCACCACAGTCATGTCGGCTGTATGGCCTCCGATTCTGAAGGCTTGGTCGTAAAAGATGATGATGTTGAGGAAGAAAATGATTAAGGAAGAATAAAGTCCGTTCCCCATCCAACCAAGTATTCTGTACCAGTCAAAGAATAAGTTTCTTGAGCCTTGTTGATAGAGTGCTGGAAACTGCAGAGACATTGAGCTTCTAAATAAGTGCAAAAAATAGATAAACAAAAAAGTAATACTGAAGTTATAAAAAAAGACTCGCAAAAAAGCCAGGCTGTCCTTTTTTTTTACTGAGTTGACAATGTTTAATTGTATGTTGTGGTTGTAGGCCCCGCTACGCATTAATTAAGTATCCAATCAAATATTGTCAACTCAATTTGTGCTCCTAGCATTGCTCTAAACAAAATGGTTGGAAGATGAGATGTTATGTACTAACCTGTAAGCAGACTTCTGAAGAAACATCTTGCTCAAAGACTCCAAGAGATATTACAGGTAATGAAGTTAGAACAACATTGAATAACAGCATATACCAATCATCATAGACTGATTGTCCAGAAAAGCCAGTGAACGCCTCAAAGTAGAAGAGTGTAAGGCCAAAGGCTATGTTCTTGTAGAAGAAATAGCAAATCTATTTGTAATTGCAACTGTGTTAATGTCCATTTACAAATATGCAAAAATAAAATACAAATCAACACAAACCAGTTGAGAAAAGTTGACAATATTTACCATCTGTGCAATTCTCTTGTAGCACCAGTGACCATGGACAACTAGAAGCCTCTCCAGAAAGCGAAATTGTGCAATCGCAAAGTCACTAGCCATCACAGCCTGCAGAAAGCTGAGAAGTTTATGAGTCTGACTACAACAGCATCCAGATGCAATATGTACTAAAGGGTCACAAGATATTTTCCTGGGCTGTAGGAAGTTCGAGGATGCAGTGGCAACAGTAATTACCTTGGTAATTACTTCGACAAAGTACAGACCCTAAGTACCCATAGATAGCTGCCCATTCTTTATACCTATTTACCCAACTTTTTATAATAAAAGCACTGACATCTTAAGCAACCCATTGAAATCCTTATAGCTTAACATATACCCACGGTAAGATTGCTTCCTTGTTTTATACTCCCTCCGTCCCAAAATGAATGTCCAAAAAAATTTCAAATTTGCTCTTGATCAGGAGCAAATTTGAATTTTTTGCACATTCATTTTGGGACGGAGGTAGTAGGTTATAACTTTGGAACAGCTTCTTTACTTGTAAAGATGAACCATAAGAAACTAAAACTTTGACATTGACATCATTACAGATATTTATATGTGGTGGACACTTCAACGTCACCCTTGTGGAGAGGGGCCCATCAATAAGGAGTAAGAAAAACAAGGGGGTAAAATGGTGAAAGTAACAATCCCAAGAAGAAAAGAATACAAAAGGGATATCTTTTCTGGAACTGCCGGAAGAGGAACACTGTACACTCTTTTAGAGAGGCAGGACTAAGGAGCAGTTCCCCAAACAAAGAATAGGCAACTTAGGATTGGCATACTATTATCCATAGTCAATGTCTGCAAACAAAATAATGAGCTTAAAAGATACGTTACAAACCTGCATTCCTTCGACCCCACTGATGCCAACACCAATGTCTGCTTCTTGAATCATTCCAACATCATTTGCACCATCGCCGATGGCTAAGGTAGTCTTTCCAGTTCCTTCTTTTACTAATCTAGTAACCTGAAGTCCATGTATTAAAGAATAGGATAAGAAGTGTGAACTCAACAAGTAAAATCTCAACAACTTAATACTCTTTTGATTGGAAGAGATTTTGCCCACACTACAGGAACCCCACACCCAATCTTTCAGTTGAAGCATAAATTTGAAACCAGATAAAAGCGCAAGAGAAACCACTTGCTAACGCTTGCTATAAACGACCTAAGAGGAATATCTCTTATAAGGTCTAGGCAATGTTTTCCACAGAAAAAAAAAGACAAAAACTGCGGCTAGATATTCTCCTAGTCATGGGAGATAGTCCACTACGCAATAGAGAGCCCCCACCTAGTGTTGTATACGAGCCAGACCGGGTCAAGCTTTGAGCTCTCAAGCACAGACCGTAATCTGAAAGAGTCTGGAGTGAAAGTTGAGCTCTATGTTACCTGAACTCGGGATCGGGTATCCGACACGGGCACGGATCCTAGTGTCGGATTCACTTTTCCTCAAAAAATTGGACACGGGGACACTGTCCTAAAATTAGGATACGGTTACAGGGATACGTTAATAATAAAATATATTGAGTCTATTTATATACTTTGCTTATAATTGAAGTCAACTCACTCTTTTTTTGCTAAGATATAATGTATAATCAAGTAAAACAACATTAAAACTTGTAAAATTTTTATAAATGAAGTCAACTCACTCCTTTTTTTCTTTTTAATTTGGGAATTTGCCCCATAAGTTCTTTTTGAATAAATCACTTCCCACTAAGTTCCTCATTGTATTAAAATGCCCCGTAAGTTCTCATGTTATATTATGTATAATACAACATTTAGTTATGTAGTAGTTTAAAATCATAATACTGCATCCGCACCACCGCCTCCGCCGCCGCCGTCTGCTATCGCCGCATGCCGGATTCCGGTCAATTTTCGCCGGAATCCGGTCAATTTTTCACCGGAATCCGGTCGCCGGAGGTCGGAATCTGGTCGCCGGTCCATGGGCTTCGGACTCCGGTCACCGGCAGCCGCCGGAATGCAGTATTATGGCCTTAATTGATGTTGTATTTTCGAAACATAATACAACATCATAATACAACATGGGGAAGGAACTTATCGGGCATTATGAAACTTTTTTAGAACTTATCGGGCATAGTCCCTTTTAATTTTTCTTGTCGTATCCGAATGAAAATGCGGGTGTCGGGGTGTCTTGTCGGACACGATACGTGTCGGACACGGCTACTTCAACATATTTGAAGAGTCCGGGTAACACAGGTTGAGCTTGACTCTAGCTGGGCAACATAGACTCATGCACAGATCATTTACATACGACCCCAGCTGAAAATTTGTTAGCTAGCCGTGTTGTAAAATGTACTTCAACTAACAGGGAACACCCATCTCCATATACTTTACATCAAAACGAGGTAATTTAAGCCTGGCCGAGATGAGTTATTTCTTCCAGCGTGCTTGAAATCGTGATCGAACTTGGCTCATTTTAATATACGAGCCAAGCTCTGGAAAACAGTACTCACGCCAGACTTGGGAAAGTGAGTTCTATCTACAGCCCTAACCCCAAATCGTTCAGATGAAACGTCAATTTACAATGGAATCATGTCTTTCAAGAGGCATATTTCTCAAAATTGACAATTGTACAAAAATTCCCAAGAGATAATTTACTGGATGAGTAAAAGGATCTTACAAGTGCCTTTTGCTTGGGGGAGACACGACAGCATATGACAGATGCGCAATCGACAGCTAAATGCAAGAACTGAAGCTTCAAATCATCTTCCAAAGCATAAGTTAATGTTTTGCCATCAATTATTAATGCAAATGCTGCATGTGGGTCCTTTTCAAGCTTTATCATTTGAGCTGCATTTGTAATTTGCATCAAAATGTTCTCCTCAACAGCCTGACGAGTACAAGCAGCAATGACGTAAGCCAGGAACACAAGTGTTCTTCATAAAGATTACATGTCATATGATAGGAACGTACCTTCTTCGAGTCTTGGGCTAACAACAAGTCTACACTTGTTGTTATGCATATCTGCTTCATACCCTGTCGAAGTAAACTACAAGCAAATCTGCCCAAAAAAGTTTTTATCAGAAACTTAAAGTTTCTTTAAGATTTAGTCCATTCATAGATTTAAAATACTTTAAGAGAGAGAGAGAGAGAGAGAGAGAGAGAGACCCTATGTTGATTGCAGTTTCCATCTTATCACCTGTCAGAACCCATAGCTTGAGGCCAGCTTGTGCCAGTTTATCTATACACTGAGGCACCTACAAAAATAAGTAGCTGAATTAGAAGAAACACTTAAATATAGAATATTCGAGTTTCAGATCATGTCCTTGTCAACCCATACCCCTTTCTGCAATTTGTCTTCCACTGCAGTTGCACCAACAAGAATTAAATCTCTTTCTAACATGTCAGATACCCGTTCAAGCATTCCCTCCCTATCACCACCAAAGGAAGTCTTTGCTTTAACAAACTCATCGTTCCAAGCAGAATACTCAGCCTCTCCGAGCTTTCTGTAAGCAAGTGCCAGAGTACGCAACCCAGCTTCCCCATAGTCATTCAAGTGCTTCGTAGTAGCTTCCTCGAACATTCTTCCATTTTTGGCTAACCGATCAAAGATAATGCTGGATAAAGAAGCAAGAAAAATGACAGCTGTAATTAGAAGAAATCAGCACACAGTAGTCTAAAAAGACAGTTTAGACAAAGGAGATAAAAAGACAGTTTAGACAAAGGAGATAAAAAGACAGTTTAGACAAAGGAGAAGAACTAGAAGAGGCAATAGAGATATAAGCAATAAAGTGAGCTTCCGCTCTGAATTAGCAAGAAGAAATGAATCTAAATACTGTCTGAGCAGTAGAAGCAAATAAATCAAGATTTTTTTTTTAAAAAAAAGGAGTAGCCCGGTGCACAAAGCACCCCCGCGCAGCGGGGTCCGGGGAAGGGTCCCCACCACCATTCCTAGAAATAAATGAAGATTATTCATAGAAAAAAATAAATCAACTAAAAATTAGGAATGGTGTCTATGGATCAAACTCATGCAGCATAAACCATCAGACTGGGAAGAACAAATCTGAAGTAGAGAATCAGACCTGTCTGCACCTTTGCAGAAGAGAAGGATGTGTCCGTCCTCATCCTGGACAACGACGGACATCCGCTTCCTTTTGCTAGTGAAATCCAACAGGTTGAGAAGCTTGAACTCCCTGAAATCGTCCAGAAAAATATTAGATGCCACCGCAAAAATCTCCAAGGAAATTTAACCCACAAAATGACAAGTTATAAAATCATGTCTAAACCTTTCTATAATCTCTTGCGAAGAAGGATGTCTCTCACGAAGGAATATGCTTGATTGAGTTCTTTTACAGTACTCAAACCCAAACTCCCTAGCTGCAACAAGAAAAGCTCCTTCATCTGGCGACTCTGCTTCATAGTTAAAAATACCGGTCTCCTCGTTTAGCTCGGGAATTGCAGTATGACAGAGTGCAAGTATGCGAAAAAATAACAAAAGGAAATCGGCATTAGGCTCTCTCGCCCAATTTCCATTCATGAGGCGACTGTCCTCAAAACTAAACCCCTTTATGACTGGTTTTTGGTCTTTATCATCTGTAGAAGTAATGACAGCCTCCAACACGATTTCTGTTGAAGAGCGTCGACCATTGCTAGGGATGGCTTGGTCCGGCCCTTCAAAATCCATGGCCATCTGATTTGCAGCAGCAACTTCTACTTCACTCGACCGTATGCCATACGCAGTTCCCGCGATGGAGCACTTGAGAAAATCCATCTGGTTACATGTCAAGGTGCCCGTTTTGTCAGAGAGAATAGTGTCTACCTGGCCTAACTCCTCATTCAAGTTTGAGGTTCGAGCTTGAGCAGGAGTACCAGATTCTTCATCATACATTTGGATATCCTGGTTAATGAACAATGCTTGCAAGACCTTCACAACCTCAATTGAAACATAGAGCGAAATGGGTATCAAATACCCATAAAGGATCAGCGCAGTAACCAAATGAAAAAAGCCAGACCTACCAGGTCTACTTGGATCATAAAGACCTTCTTTATCTGGGGGTTGCAAGTACCACCAGTCCGGCATCTGGAACTTTGTCTTCACAGCAAAGCCAATCGAGCTGATCATTGAGATCAATACGAGGAGGGTGAAAAGAACATAAATGATTTTGTCCATCTGTTTCTCAATTGTGCTCCTCTTAGAAGGCGATTCCGTAGCATTTTGCATAACTTTGCTATCATGACCAGTGAATATAACCACTCCATATACATATGTGGTGTTCCTAAGCTTTGAATCTCTGAGCAGAATCTGACTAGGATCAAGAGCATAAACCTGACGGTCATATTCAAGATTACCCACAAAAGTGTAGAGATTAGGGTTGGGGTCTTCAGATTTAATTGTTCCTGTGAAGTCCTTGAAATTTACGTCTTCATCCAATGGTAAGGTTACCTCCAGAGCTCTTTTAACCTTCAAGTTTGTCTCCCCATCTAAGTTCATGGTCTCAACATAACAAATTCCATCTTCATAACTAGATGATAAGAGCAATAAATCCGCAGGAAAAAATTGATCCTTTTCCACTTTGACCACATCTCCTACCTGAATCTTCATCCAAGGCTTATGAGAAAACACTCCACCCCCCTTATGTACACGAACTTTTCGCATATTTACATTCATATCCTGCATAAACCTGCGCCAATTTTCCACCGCTTCTTTTGCCATACTGAGACCAATCACAAAGGCCAGAGGAAAAATCATACTGACGGCAGAGAATGGGGAAATGGGTGTGAGTGACAGAAGCGCAGCCAAGAGAAAGTAAACATTTGCGACACGGCGGAACTGCTCAAAGAGAGCCTTCGGTAGGAATGTAATGAGATTGTATTTTGTGGTTGATATATAATTCGAGCAATATTTAAAAGGTTTCTTTTGGTGGAGATGAGGCTGATTACAGTACACAATACGTGAATATCCGGGACCTTGAAATGAATGAGGATCTTCTGTAGGATCATGGTGTGGCCTGATACATCCAAAAGTATACAAACTGCTTCGCCGGAGCTTTGCCCTAATCCTCCCATGTGCCATCTCAAGGTTCTTTGGCTAAAATTATCACATATATAGTGCCTCCAAGAAAAAAACTAACCCCTCACTTTTAGTGTAACATTTTGAAGAAACGTGTTTGTTTGCAGCTATAAGAGGGAATCTAGCAGCACAAGAAGAAACACCGAATCAGCAGAACTATTTTGAGCAAATTATACCCTTCAATCAAACTTATGTACAACAGAAAAAAACCATATTATGTCTGTCATTTGAGATTTCACACACTTGAATTCACTAATTACCATGTTTGGCATTTGATAATATTAAAGATAAATTGAGTCAACGGCAGCAATAAAATCAGAAAGTTACTCACAATTAATTAACACAACCCAGAAATTACACAAAAGGCTAAAACAATGCAAAAGAATCCATGTTAACTTAAACTACTATTTAACAATGTTAATGAAAACTGACCTCCGCCGATTGCGTACCTTAATTAAAGGTCCAAAAGCACAGCTACAAGTATTCATAAACTCGCGAAGAGAATTTAAAAAAAAAAAAAACGACAAAAATTACCAGCTGGAAACCGTAATTAAACCACACAATTAGGAAACTCCGAAGCGTAATTACGAGGAGAAAAATTGGTGGAAAACCTAAATTACGACCAGAAGAACGGGGGAGAGATTCATGAATGAAAGGAAGGGTAATGCATAAAGTAATTACCTAGAATGTCACGAGAGGTTATTCATTTTGACGAAAATCGAAGCAGGCGCGCCGAGGTGGAGAAAAGTGTCGAGGATCAAGCAATGCCGCCTGCTTTCCTTCCAGCTCTCTCTTTCTTCGCTTTCTCTCCCTAATTGCAGAGATCGGCAATGGTAAGAGTTTTAGAGAGAGAAACAAAAATTAAAATAATTGTAGAGAGAGAAAGTTAGAAGAAAAAGTTTGGGAATTCATGCGAGAAAAAGAGTCGCGTTCTTCTCTAATTTTAATAAAAAACCATTTTTAAACTGGTATTTAATATTTTTTTTCTAATTTTAGTGAAAAATCATTTTTATAATGTCATTTAATAATAAATACAATTACACTATTGATACTGACACTTTTTTATCCTACACTGACACTCTTTACACTGATCTGACACTCTTTATACTGACACTTTGTTACACTAAAATTGACACTTTTTTACACTAACACTGATACTTAATAATAAATGCACTGACACTCTTTACACTGGCAATTTGTTACACTAACACTGACACTTAATATTACATGCAATGACATTATTTACACATGCACTTTGTTACTCTAACACTATTGCCACACAATCGGGGGAATTAAAATACATTTTTTTAAACTTAAGATAAAAAAATGCATTTTTTGTAAGATTTTAATCAAGATAAAATAAAAATTAAAAAAATAAAATTAAAATCACTAAACACCCCCCCCCCCCAGGGCCCGCCCTCCTTGCCTCCGTCGAACCATTATGCCAGTTTTTTAGGGAGGCTCCTCCTCTCTATTTTTGTTAGTTCCAATTCCAACTAAATATGAATGATGTGTTTCTAAATTTAGAAATAATTTTAATGGAAATTTAGTACTGTAAAAAATACTCAAATAATTTTTATTTTTTTTTAATATTGATAAGCTCCGTTTTTTTTGGATGGGGGAAAGTATTATTTTAATTGATTAATGAATAAATTTCTCATTAATTTTGACTATTTTTAAATATAATTTCCTCCAACGCCATTTGATGCGAGCCCAGCTAAACTGAGGTCCGTGATCACGGGGTCCATTTGGTCATACGTGGCTGATTTCCTTTATTGACGTGCATTATGACTAGGCAGTTGGTTTGGTTTACGACTTGACGTCGGTAATCAAATTGAAGTTGTTGACATGAAAGAGAGGGTGACTTTAACGGTGATATCACATCATCTTATCAAAAAAGTTAGATATATTTTATTTTTGTTAATTAATTTAATTAAACTGTAATTAGATATTGAGTTGGTCTTATATAAAATATAAAATGTATTTTTTCTGGCACTTAGGAAAAACGTGTTTTATTTTTTCCGTTTGTGTCATTGCCAGTTTAACAAAGTGTCAGTGTGATAAAGTGTCAGTGCATGTGTAACAAAAAGTCAGTGTAAAAAAGTGTCAGTACCAGTTTAATAAAGTGCCAGTGTAAACAAAGTGCCAGTGCATGTGTAACAAAGTGCCAATGTAAAAAGCGCCAGTGCCAGTTTAACAAAGTGCCAGTGTTAGTGTCCTGGCACTTTGTCCAGAAACTCAGTGTTAGTACATGTGTAACAAAGTGTCAGTGCATGTGTAACAAAGTGCAGTGTTAGTGTAAAAAGTGCCAGTGTGAAAGAGTGCTAGTGCATGTATATAAAAATGCCAGTGTAAAAAGCGTCAGTGCCAGTTTAACAAAGTGCCAGTGTTAGTGTCCTGGCACTTTGTTAAACTGGCACTGGCACTTTTTACACTGGCAATTTTATATACATGCACTAGCACTCTTTCACACTGGCACTTTTTACACTAACACTGGCACTTTGTTACACATGCACTGACACTTTGTTACACATGTACTAGCACTGAGTTTTTGGACAAAGAGACCTTTAAACTGGCACTTTTTTAGACGTGTACTAGTACATTTTTACCATAACCTTGGCAATTATTTAGACAAAATTCATACATATAAATTTGCTATTTCAATTCAATTTATTTGATCTGTTAAACAGAGAGTTGAGGTGGTCGATACTATCGGACTTGAGGAAGGTCAACAACTGGGCAAGGGTTTTGCGTTTGGTGCCGGCGGCGATCAAGCTGAGGACGACTTGGATGGAGAAGGGGAGAAAACGATGTTGGAGTGTGGAGAATTAGTGAAGACATGTTGGGCGAGTATGAGGGAGACGTCGGTTTGGCTGATGATTGACTCCCGGAGTTCCATTTTTGTTGATCGGAGAAGATGATCGATTATATGTATGAATTTTGGATTTCAGTTTTCTGAATTTTGGATTTCGGTTTTCTGGGCGTCGCAAGCGAGGGAAAGAGTCGACGTCTTCTAAAAACACGTTTTTTTCTAAGCTTGAGGAAAAACGCGTTTTTTGTGAGATTTTGGCTTAGATATTTATACAAAATTAAGAACTTCATAAAAATAAAAATAACATTATTATTAATATTTATCCTTAATAACATTTTTGTTTTGGACAATTTTCAACAAGGTGAATTTATATTGAAGAAACTTTGGATACAAATGGAATATAATTCACTATCAAGATGGACGCAAGGATGTAACGAGGAAAGCCCTTGAACAACCGTTCGCCGGCACAAAATCTCGGGAGGCTTTAGGAAAAGCGTACCATAACAAAAAGTGTATTTTTATTGATCTTGATGTTTTTTATTACAAAGTGCTGGTAGAATCGTGTCATGTGTGTACAGGTGCTTTCTATTTCGTTTATATACTTGAGATGTAACAAAAATAACAACATAATTGACATCCCTATTTTTCGCCTAGAATCACGCATTTTGTTGATGATTGCAGCCGTTACTCCTTTGTTGAAATCAGGGCCGTTATAAGGATAATGACATCCTTTGACTGGGTCTTCAAGCAATCGTGAAGGCATGGAGTTACTATCTGACCAAATTTGTTTATGCATGACTTGATTCCTGAAAAATAGGAAATATACAACAAACAATTCCTCAAGGCGTCAGTTCAAGATGTAGTTTCAAGACGTTACCTCAAGGCGTATGATCAAGATGTAAAATATGCTGAGTGAATTTTTTCACCCCAAACAATTGCCCCCAAAATATTGGGATTTTCCAAGTGGAATGCAGAAAGTCTTGATATTTTGCCACATGCCTTTCCGACTTCCAAGGAGTTATTGACGTGGTAGGTTTGTGTGGTTAATAGGAAGTTAGGGTAATGATGGGCTTCTTAGGCGCCTATAACCGTCATTCAGCCTTTAATACCCATCTACACGGTTTTTAAAAAGGTAAACTGAATCTTTTTCCAAAATTTTCCAAGCCCGGCGCTAGGTCTCAATTTGTCTTCTCTGGTGAGTTTCCTTTTCTTTGCTTTTGTTTTTCCGTCTCTTTTGATCGTCACAATGGGGAAAAGCAAGAAGAAAGTAATAGATGTAGTTTTGTCTCTGCCTAAAGGTTTCAAATGCCTAGGGTTTATCCGTAACAGAGAGGATGAACGATGCAGCTTCAATGCGTCCTATGTTGACGCTTTGAGGAGATACAATGCTTTTCCTTCCAATGCAGAATTTTTAGTCCCAGTGAGTCCTGTAGTGCTGATTGTGTTTCTGATGACTGGGTAGGTTTCTAGGAGTATCCGTTTAGCGTAGGCTTGAAATTTCCCTTTTCCCCGTTGATCACTCGCTTTTTTAGGGCAACCCAGTTATCGTATTTTCAGTTAATGCCCATTGGTTGGCGTATTTTGCTCACCTTGAATAAGATTGCTGCCGAACATGAGGTAGCAGCCAGTTTGGAGGAGTTAGCTTTCGTTTCTGAAATTAGGACTCTTGGGAACGGTAGGTATAATTTTAGGATCAAGGCGGGTAAGGATCCTTTAGTTTTGGAGTTGGATGCGGCGGATAGAGGTTGAAAATGTAAGTACTTTTATGTGAAGAAAACTAGCCTGGAGGGTGGCGAGGAGTTGGTGTCCACCTGGAATCCCCAAGGTAGTAGTTATTAGTCCTTCGTTTACACTTTCCCATCCTGTCTTCTCTCATCTTGAAAGGTTATTTTTGCTTCTTCTTTTCGTAGTTAGCAAGTTGGAGGATTTATCCCTCCTTTGGATAATACCGCTGCCAACGTAGACTGGATTTTGCGTCTGTCTCCTAAGTCTCTCCGTAAATATCAGCCTACAATTGCTGAATTTGTTGGGGAAAGTTCAAGGGAGGAGGAGAGGGCTAGTAAAGCTTCTGTTAGTACAAGTCCAACCAAGATGTCTTCAGGTAAAATCTTTTCCCATGTTGGATGACCCCTTGAATCTCTGTTTACTTTTTTTTTTTTTGACTTTTTTCATTTTCATCATGCAGTGACTCGTTCCAAATCCGGGTTTGATGTGAATGACATAATGTCAGATCTTAGAGCCAAGGTGGGATGAAGGTTGAAGGTGGCAAGTAGGGGGTTCACGGTCCGGATTGGTCCGGTTTTTATCAAAATTTTAGAAAACTAGGACCGGACCAAATACTTCGGTTCTATAAAAATTTAGGACCTGGATCAGACCATTACATCATAGGACAGGTCCCATCGGTCCGGTTCTAATGGTCTGGTTCTGGTTCCGGTTCCACCGATTTTACAAATTACAATATAATATAATTTTTTACAGTAACAAAATCTACAAGCAAGCATATTTAAGAATCAAATTGCTGAACAATATTTCGGGGCAGAGGGAGTATATGGCTGTCTACAAGTAATCATATTTAAGAATCAAATTACAATAACAAAATTAATAGTTAAGAAAAAAGAGTTCCATGTTCAACCACTTGGTTAGAAAGTTTATATATATATATATATATATATATATATATATATATATATATATATATATATATATATATATTCGGTTCGGTTCGGTCCGGTCCGGTCCAGGATCGCGTATATTTTTTTCAAAATCAGGACCAGACCAAATAAACGGTTCCATAAAAATTTAGAACCATGACCAGATCAATACTATTTTTTCGGTCCGATTTTTACTGGTCCGGTTCTGCTGATTCGGTCCGGTTTCACGGATTTTTTGTACAGCCCTAGTGGCAAGCCACCTATTTCCAGGGGAGATAGTTCAAGCAGCAAGATGGAAAAGAAGAGAAAGTTTGAAGATATAGAGATCGTGGAGAAGGATGATCTGAAGGTAGAGACTGCAAGAGCCAATGTGGAAGGTTTTTCTGGGAAGGTAAACTTCATTTTACTGAGTATTTGGTGCAAGGGATTTTTTATGCGTAAATTATTTAACATGATAACATGTTTTTATGCAGACAATGAAGGTTGTTGATTTTTTGTTGAAGGAGATGAAGATAAAGGATGATAAGAACATAATTTTGGATCAAAAAGCTAAGGCGGAGAGTTTGAGGGCTAACCTAGCTGCTAGTGATGTTGATAAGATGAAGAAGGAGTTAGGAAATCATACAACCAGGATGTTGGAGGTGGAAGAAGAGCATATTAAGGAGCTAGACGGAGCAAAGGAAAAAATTCATGATGGATGCTACCAAATCGGTGATGGAAAGCAGGATCAACATGATAAAGGAATTCGAGATGGGGAAGCATGTTGCATGGAAGATTGAAGATGAAGTGGCTATGTTGAATGCTTTCCTAGGTGAAAGTGTGGATGTTGGAGAAGTTAATTCGCAGGAGATCAAGGTGCCAGAACAAGGTGAAGGTAAGGATGGTAAGGAGGGTGAAGGTGTTCTTGCAACAGAAATCTGAAAACAATTTAATTTTAAATTTCGAACAATTTATGTTTGTGTTTTTATTCGTCATGCCTTTGTTGGTATGCAAACTTGGTTAAAATAGGGGTGTGTCCCTATGACATCTTTTATTTTTGGTTTGTAACAGGCTCATAAGAGTCTATACATTTCTTTTGAAGATGTTGGGTTGGTCCAACATCTTAGGCTTTTGGTAGGTTACTCCTAGGTGCACTAGAAACTTTTAAGATAACCCCATGTTTTTCTTATTATAATGATATTATTGGTGCTTTGACTCCTAGGATTATCTATACGTTATGAACAAAAGACAACATGTAATAGTGTTGCAACCACAAGGCTTGTGATAACAGGTCAATGTTATAACCAATTTGAAAAGACAACATGTAACAATGTTGTAACCAATATGTAAAGATAACATGTAACGATGTTATTACCAGGATGGATAGATAACATGCAACGATGTTATAACCAATTGATGATGACATGTAGAAATGTCATATTTCTGTGTCCTTTAGGTAACATGTTCAATGTTACAACCTTTAGTTCACAACTTTAATTAAAATAGAAGACATAATTCGTATAACAAAATGAATTAAGTCTGCTTTTTTAAATCAAGTGTGAAAATCGTGCACCCAGGCGATAATGTAATTATAATTATAAGTATGTTTTATATTGCTTTCGTGTATGAATAGGTTGTATACCTTATATTATCAAGAAAATCTTATCCCTTCAAGGCGTGTAACACATTGCCTCTAATGCTCTTTATCCAACATGTTGAGGGGTTTTCATCTTTCAACATAGGAATATGTTAGGGTTGGGTGTTAGCTTAGCTAACACCACTCCGATGCTTAAATCAGTATGGTTTTAGTTGAATAAAAGGAACAAGAATTCGAAAAAATGTTTAAGAAGAGATTCATATTAAAATTTTAATAAATTTTAACTTACATGTAGTTGAAATTACCCGGATCGCGAGGGCGGCGAGCGGTTTGAATTTCACGGAAAAAGAGAGTTGCCACGCCATTTTTATTATGAGCCAAAACTTTGAAAAAGACTTTTGAAAGGGGATCATTTTTATTAGGAGCCAAAACTGAAGAAAAGGCATTTGAAAGGGGATCGTTTTTATTAGGAGCCAAAAACATAAGAAAAGGCTTTTGAAACACGGTCGAGTCGTAAATGAGATGAAGTCGAATGTGGACCAGAAACTGGATCGATATTTGCTATTGCTTGCTTGCAAAACTGAAGAAAGGCTTTTGAACAGAGATTGTTAGGTTCGAAGTTCACGTTACGCCTCAGGAAGAGATAAATTTGGGCTCACCCGAAACGCCTCGTATTGACGAGTCTTTCTACCTTTCTCGAAAATTGTGCGTGTGTGTGTGTTTGTGTTACTTGAAAATGAGTTTGAATGGCAAACTTTAGATTGAAAGGAAGTTTGAATGGAGGGTTTTGAAATGAGTCGGGCATTATAATGTTACCCTTTTTTGAGGAGAATGATAGTTAAGGATAGATTTTGAAATGAGTCGGGCATTATAACGTTACCTTTTTTTGATAAAATGACAAGAAGGAAAAGGCCTTTAAAGTAAATGACAGTATTGAAATGACGATCAACAAGTCAATTTCTTGACTCAGATGTTAAAAGTAAATACGATCAACAAACCAAACGGTTTGGACGGTAAATGACAATATTGAAAGGACGGTATCAACGAACCAAACGGTTCGGACGGTAAAAGTGCGATCAACGAACCAAACGGTTCGGACGGTAAAGAGCGTTATTGAAATGACAATCAACAAATCAAACGATTCGAACGGTAGAAATGACAATCAACGAACCAAACGGTTCGGACGGTAGAAATGACAATCAACGAACCAAACGATTCGAACGGTAAAAATGACATAATAAGATAAAGTGATAAACAATGAGTCAAGATCTCCGTTTTAACTCTAAATCACTCTTTTCGAAAGAGAAAAGTGATAAAGAGAGGATCATTTCTTGACCCGTAGACAACGTAGTGTCTACATTTTGAAGAGTTTGATCGGAACAGAATGACGAGAAGAAGAAGGTGAAAGTTTAGGTTGAGAAGGAGAGTTTACCAATTGTTAGGTTTCGATTCTATCTTCGGAGGGATTGTATATTGGATACGAAAAGTGTTTGGAAAGTGTTAGGATTGTGTTTGTTTGGAAAATGCGGGATTCGCCTCAAGTGGATTACTTTAGGGTGTTTTTAAAGAGGAGAGAAATTCTGCTCTCACGTAGGCAGAACCTCCCCTAGTTAACACTCGTTAGCACTCAAATTTCCGTCAACTCGGCGGCATTTCGGAAGGGTTTTGGGGCTGGAAACCGGCTGGAATGTCGAAGGGGGGTTTGGGGGAAGAAATCTTGGACCTAAAACTGAAAGAGGAAGCTACTATTTATAGGAAATTTCAAGGTGCAAAACAGGCCGGCCGGCCAGTCCTTCAAGTTCGAGGGCTTTTTGGGTATTTGAAAATATGATGGGACTGATGGTCGATCCAGCAAAACAGGCCGGCCGGCCAGTCTTTCAGTTTGAGGGTATTTGGTCTTTTTTGGCTTCGGATTTGATTGATTTGACCTAGGGCTTTGTGCATGTGTGTAAGTACCCAAATCCGGATCGTCAAAATCCGTTAAAAGTTAACTGGAATCCGTTAACTGGCCCTTTCCAGGTTAACCGGAACCCGTCAAGCTCCCCGCTCTCGAGTCAATGAGACATCACAGGACTGCCCTGTGCATCCCGACATCAAAGTGTACTCAACACACGTTATCACACGTAAAAGTACAATTTTCCTCAAAAAATGCACTTTCCAGCACTTTCCGGGGGCGTTTCGGACATTTTTCGGACAATTATTTAAAAAACAGACAAAACCGGGAATAACGGGACAAAATCCCTAGCCTAGATGAGTCACAGGGGCACGTGCCACACATGCAAGCCTCCACAAATCAACATCAATCAAATTTGAGGGTGAAAAAACCAAAATGCCCTTTATTTTGAATGACTGGCCATCCGGCGTGTTTTACACCATGGACCAGAATTCCCAACAAGTCCCTGGAATTTCCAAAATATCCAAAAACCCCCCAAATTGAACCTTAGGCCGTCCGGCCTGTTTTGCATTTTCACCCTATAAATACAAGGGCTGTCATTTGTAAAAAAAAAAGAAAATATTAACCCTCTCCCTCAAAAGCTCACGGCCCTAGGCAGTTCTATACCCTCCCGAGCCCCATTTTGTCTCGATTTGCGTGAAATCTCATTTTCCAACCAAACACGAACAAAAAAACCTCAAAACACCTTTCAAACACCCAAAACCGTATCCCGTATACGTAAACCGAGTCAAAGAGTCAACCCCTAGCCATAGGTAAAACTCTCTCTCTCTCTAAAACTCATTTTGCCTCGATTTACGCGTCAATTGCTATTATCGAGTCGGTCGAAACTTTCGAAATGTAGACGTAATGCCGTCTACGGGGTTCGATACTGTAAGTACCCCAATCTGGATCACTCTCTGTCGAACGCACGGGAAACACCGCAGACTCACACAAATGCAGTCTCGAACACCTGTCGCCCTCAAAAACCTAAAAAACCACCAACCAAACCAAGGGAGGGCCTTTCTTTGATAAAAAAGCTCAAAAGGACTTTTTGGGAGTTTTAAAAAATTTGAAAAAGCATAGAACGTCTGTGCGGACCTCTTTGCTCCCAGACATAATTATTACGAAATCCCCTTAAAGTCCACAATATTTCCTCAAATCTGGGAAAACCAAAAATTTAGTTTTCATGGGAGGTCCGTGCGGAACTCTTTGCTAATTTTCCTACCCTATAAATAGAGGGCTCCCCTCTCATTTTTCACACACAATCCTCTTCTCCTCTCTCCCCCCAACCTTCAGGCACCCCACTAAGACCCTTCGGGGCTATTCCGGTCCTTTTCGGTTCCTTCTGGAGCATTTCGAGGCCCCTCGTGGTACTCCGAAGCTCTGCCGAGCGCTCCCGAGACGCTCCCGAGCTGCCCCGAGGCACTCTCGAGGTATTCTGAGGCCCCTCGTGGTACTCCAAAGCCTTGCCAGGTCCATCCCGAGGCATCCCGGCCCTTTCCGAGCTCAACCGACGATCCCGACGCACGCCGAAACTCTGCCCGAGCGCAACCGACGATCCCAACGCATGACGAACCTCTGCCCGAATCCAGCCAACGATCCCTGCGATCCCAATGCACACCGAAACTCTGCCCGAGTGCACACCTGACAATCCCGAGGCACGCCGAAGCTCTGTCCGCAGACAACCGGCACATCCCGAAGCAACCCCGGTCTATCCCGGAACACTATTCCATCCTCAAACACTATTCCCCAGCGAAAGACAGACACGAACCAACATTGGTAAGGCTTCCTTCCCACACTATTTCAATACATTTCAATACGTAGTGTACGATGTAGACATCCGATACAACATGCATTTTTAAAAGCACACACACACACAACATTTAAAGAAAGAAGGAGTACCGAAAGACTCGTTTTTACGAGACGACTCGGGTGAGCTCTAATATTCTAATATTCTCTTCCCGAGGAGTAACCTGACCTCCGAACTCAAAAATCTCATCACACAACAACAGTTTTTTTTTAAACTGATGCCTTTTCTCAATGTTTTGGGCTAAATCAAAACGGCGTGGCAAATCTACATGCAAAAACACAGCGAGACACCTCCTCGACCAACGAAAATGGCAAATGCGAGATGCCGGGGCCCGCGCGCGAGCCGGATCCGGGTAATTTCAGTTGGCGACCCTGTTGGGGACATTTTGTCTTAAAAACTTTTAAACAAAAACAAAAGATTTTTAAAACGATGATGAGGGTCAAACTTTCATTTTACACCTTTCTTTAACTATTGTGTGTGTGTGTGTGTGAGTGTGTGTGTGTGCATGTGCTTTACTTTTTATTTTACAAAAAAAAAAAATACAAAAAATGCATCAATATACATCTGTGTACATACATTTAAAATTCTTCAAAAACTTCTGTTTTACTCAGAAAAAGAGTTTTAGAGACCGCACACTACTCGCACTGCTGCCTCGGTACATCGTACGCTATGCGCACCTGCTGCCTCGGATACACTGCACACTACAACCCTCAACCCGGGGTGGTCTCAGTTGTAGTCCGTTTGGTCTTCCTAGGCCTCTTGGACGCGCACGGAATCATTCCAAACATCCCATCCTAGCCAGTGTCAACCCTGCACGCTTGAGTTACACTCTGTCCAGACTCGGTTGGTTTTTACCCAATCCGTGTCATACAGCCTGGATACATATCCCATGCCGGCCATTTTCTAAGTCGAAGCTCGAAACTTAAGATCCCTTGCGCAAGCAAAGCGATGAAAGGTCATGCTAAAATCTTGACCCGATCTTGATTTCCGAAGCTACACCAGACGATGTTCCGTCCCGGATATACATCCATGCCCACATGACACCATGTCATCAAGCCTTTAATACGTCAGCCATGACAATATGACCCAGCCAATGCCTAACGTCACAGATCCCTTGCGCAAGCAAGGTAAAGAGAGGTCATGCCGAGCTCTCGACCAGATTTTGACTCAGGTGCCGGCTCGGCTCACTATTCACATGGCCGACGCATTAAAACGAACATGACAGGCTTAGTCCTTATGTTCGATTTTTCTTTTAGGCCGGTGGAAACCGCTTGCCCTATAGGACCCTCGCCCGGGGCTGTCCACCCCGGGATGTCGAAATACAGGTGCAAAACGAGGGGCTTATAGCCGCACAGATGGTCTCCACTGACCCAGGATCTAGAATAGTTGCGAAAAAGAAGAGCAATCTTTTCCAACCTACCTAGGATTCTGAGAAAACACTGTTTTAAGTAAATTAAAACAACAAAAAAAATCAAAAATAAAAAAAAGCGGAAACTGCATGTCACATGAGCTTTCCCCCCTTTTATCCATAAGGCCTTCCCGTGTCTAAACCTTACCCGTCACCCCCTCCAGCGAATCGAGAGTGATCGAGAGTGCCCGGGAACTATTCTCCCAGTGTCAAAACCGCAAGGTCCAACATCCTTCCCAGTACAGCCACCAGGGCAGTCCATCAACTCCCCATGGCCAAATCGGCAGATAACATCGAGGAAAACGGGACCTTACCCCCGAGGAACTTCCCGACAATGGAGGAAGTCTGGCAAGCTGTCATAGCCCTCGAAAATCGCCAAGGCGAATAACAAGCCTAGATCGAAGGTGCCATGCACCACTTCGAAACATTAGCCACCCCCTACCACCTGGGGCTTCCAAAGACATACCCGCTCCCGCAGATCCTAACGTCTCTTATTGTCTCCCAGAAGTCAATCTTCTGCCCTCGTACGAGCCATGCAGCTACGACATAAATCCACAAGACCCCCCCAGGGGAGGACGTGCCCAGTCAACATCCTGAGGTCCCGATACCGCCACAGAACGATGAACATATTTGGTGGGACGTCTGCGATTGCACCGCTTGTCTGGAAATGGAGTTCCAAGACGAAATAAACGAGGATCGCCCTCGAAGAAAGAAGAAACCCTCTTCTCAACAAAAACTGAAGAAGAGATACGAAGCCGGCGACCCCACAGTCGGAACCCTCGGAGAACCATCAGGAAAGTTTGACTACTACGTCATCTACTCCAGCAAATCTCCTCAGCCTAGCTCTGCACAAGACCATGGCAACTTCTGCTCCATGATCAGCTGGGACGAGCTCCGCACCGCCACCAACGGCCCAAGGGTCCAGACACCCCAACCCTTGTCTTGGGAGGACCTCAAGGCCACTGTGGACGCTTCAACAAAAGCAATAACGGTGAACGAGCTGAAATGCGAAGCATGGCCCTACGCCAACCAAGGCCCTCCCATTACAGAAATAGGAGAGACAAGCAAAGCAGCAAAGCCAGAGGTGAACGTACTGACACGTTCCGGTCAAATCCCGGTGAATCCTCCAAAAACAGACAAAAGGCCAGCCATGCCTGAGCCTCGAACTGAAAAGGGTCCCTATGCCAAAGAAGCCGAAACTCTTGACCCGAAGGCTGAAGATCCTATCTTAACTCAGCTCAAGCGTACTCAGGCTAACATCTCCCTCTTGTCCTTGCTCACTTTCTCTTATCCACACAAACTCAAGCTGGAGGAAAGCCTGGCCCAGACCATGGTACATATCACCGTGACACCAGATGAAGCGGTTCAGATGATTGGCAACGTTCATTATAGCAACATCATCACCTTCACGGAGCTCGACCTCCCAAAATTTGGGGCTGACCACAATGAGCCTCTCTACATAACAGTTCAACTTGATGAGCGCCGCCTCCCTCGAGTCGTGGTAGATGGAGGATCAGCCATGAACGTCCTTCCATCCAAAATGATGGATTTGCTAGGGATCAAGCCAACTAATCTGAAGCCCTCAACTCAGACAATCAAAGCATACGACTCAACGTCTCGCTCAGTCCTGGGAATAGCCACTCTGAACCTGTGGTTCGAAAAGAAGATGATCCCGACCCACTTCCAAGTCATCGACATCCCGATCACATTCACTGCCATCTTGGGACGCCCTTGGCTACAGCAGATCAATGGGGTGGCATCCACCCTCCACCAGTGCATAAAGTTCGTCCAAGGAACGGATCTCACTATCATCTATGGTGACAACATAGCCACTGAGGGGACCGACACAAATGACATCCCGATCTTGGAAATCAAACACGACAACGGCGGCATGATGCTGACAGGGTTCACAGTCGAAAGCCCTAAAGCCCAGGTGTGCCACATAGACCTGCCTTTGACTTGGGACCGGATCCCTCCCACAATGAAGATGATGAAGCTCATGAACTACATCCCGTGGCTCGGTTTGGGAAAATGCCATCAAGGTACCCAACAAATCATCGAGGTCAAGGAACAGAATACCCTCCATGGCCTGGGATACATTCCCACTCCCGAAGATGCTGCGGAAAACAGAAAAGCTGCACGAAAACTCTCCGCTACTAACAAAAGAGGCTTGCACGCAATCTTCGACCTCCGCCCTTACAGCTTCAACATGGCCAAGTACTTCACAAAGAAAGCTGGCAGTTTGAACGAAGACACAGAAAAGGGGACAGAGCTGATCAACACCAAACAAAACTGGTCGACAGCCATGGAAAAGCTCCAACAGAACCTTGCAAGATTCAGAGGCCTCGAGCCAAACCCTGTCAGAAGAGCATTTCTCGACACACCAACTCTACCGGGACCCACCACCACCACTATTCACAATGAATTCTGGTCCGGGAAAACCCCCTCTTTGGCGGAAGAACTCGTAAAACTCTCTGTCAACATCCCTGCCACCAACAAGCGAGACGAGTCTGCATTCAAGCTAGCGATGCCCCAGACAAAGATGGAAGACTCCGTAAACAGTGCCTGGAACGAGCCATTGTTACAACAACTCTTCAGCGAAGAAATCGAGGTGCCAGACCTAATCGATTTTGTTTCTGATAACTCCATGGTAGCCATGATTGGGGACAGCAACGCGAAGCCTTTCGGCCCCCGCCTCCTGTCAAGCTCATCAACATTGCCACTCCAGAACTGGGCCACCTTCTCTGGACCTGCCGCCAGCAAGAAGGACATGATCGAGCAACTTGGTCTAACCCCTCGCGTCCTAGAGTCCAGTGTCAAAGCCCCTCCCGAGTCCGTTATCTTTGAATTTGAGTCTCTCGAGTCATCTGATGGCCTTACGCCAGAAGATTACGAACTCATTGCCAATAATGTATTCCCATATGCTCTCAATGAAAGTTTCGACCTTTTTGAGTATCCTCTCATTGCATCTTTAACAACTGATAAATTAACTAACACACAAACAGTTAATAACGATTCACTTGATAAAGAAGCAGACACATTAAATGAACAATACATTAAACACATCTTTAAGCATGTTGTTAAACGAGAGAAAAAACGGGCCCAAGCTGCCGAGGAAGTTTTAACCAAAGTGAATTTGGAAACTACTGAAGAGACAAAAGAGACGCAAATCGGGAGTTTCTTCACCGGCACTGAGCAAAACGCATTGACTGCACTGCTGTAAGTACCCAAATCTGGCTCATGCTTTCCGAATAAGTTTCCCGGTAATTCCCCGGACTTTCCTAGAGTTCCGGAATTATTTCGGAACTGTTCCAAAACACCTAAGGGCTGAAGGGACTGCTTGGAGATTAAGAAACACATTTTTCTTAATACCAAAAACCTTCTAGAATTGCCACCTTGCATGATTCTAGAAACATGCTGAGTCACACAGGATAATGCCGCACGGCTGCATTAGCCAAGGACCTCTAGCCGCATGACCTCATTAGTCTTATCCAGACTGCCTATAAATAGAGCCCTCCTCTTCCCATTTTAAAAATGGAAAACCACACACAATATACCATACTCAGCTCCAAAACTCTCCCAAAACACTGCTGCAAGATCAAGAGGTTGAAGAAAGCCAAGAAGCCACCTCCCTCCTCCTTGAAGCCTCCAAAGTTGGTCCTTCCACCAAGCAAGACCCAAAGAAGAAGAGGTCACCACCATTGGTAACCTCTCACTCCCTTACCTTGCATTATACTTGCTCTATGTGATTTAATTGCTCATTGCATTCATATATTGTCATTATCTTGCTTGGGACTTGGCATTTATCATTAAAGATCCTATCTTTATCATATCCCCCTCCCCCTTTTGCATCCTTTGCATGAAATAAGCATCACTTGCTCTTAAAAATGTAGTCTTTATATTCAAAGGTGCATCCTTTGCACCTAAAAATTCCTTTTTTACATAAAAATATCATCTTTATGCATCCTTTGCTCATAAAAATGCAATCTTTATATTCAAAATGCATCCTTTGCACATAAAAATCATGTCTTTACCATAAAGGTGCATCCTTTGCATCTAAAACCCATTTTCATGCATCCTTTGCATCAAAGATCATCTTTTTATCATCAAATTAGCATCCTTTGCATATTAAATACTATTTTCCCCATAAAAATGCATCCTTTGCATAAAAATTATGTCTTTATATAAAAATGCATCCTTTGCAAATCAAATGCATCCTTTGCAACCCAAAAATGTCATCTTTTCACTAAAAATGTCATTTTTACATGCATTCCCCCATGTCCCCATTAGCAACCTTCGGAACGGACCGGTGTAAAAGATCCTATCTTTACATCGTTTCTTCCATTAAAGGTGCCACAATCTCTTTAGAAAGAAAGGGATAAAACTTGAACCTATATCTCCGATTATCACTTAAGACGAGCATGAAGCATCTATATAAGCTCAATCGTCTTAAGGTGTAGGATTGATGGGCTAAGGTCACTCCTTTCCTAAAGAACCTCATTTTTGGACTATAAAAGAGAGTCTTTCTCTCGATCACGCAAGTCCCGAGGTTAAAAAGCGATGATCACAAGTCCAAGATGAGGATGGGATCAAAATCCCGAATACATAAAATCCAAGAAATCCCGAGCGACAACCAATAAATGGTTTGTACGTCCGGAAGACAACTTGGGACATTCCCCCCCTTTATTCAAACACATGCACACAAGAAAGCACGCAAGCAAGCACGATAAACGGAATCTAGGGAGACTTGCTACGGCAAGGCACCTTGGGTGAACGACGATCCGTTCTTCCCAAGGGGTAACTTAACCTCCGAACCCTAAAAATCCTTTTTTTCAAAGTTTTGAGGAAATCAAAATGGCGTGGCGACTCCGTTTTTCAAACTAAACCGGATGTTTTCAAACTCGCGTGAATCCAACAAAAAAACCAAATTTGGGCACACATTCACAGTTTGGCGACTCTGCTGGGGATATCCCAAAGGAGAAAAGCTTTCATTTTCAAAATAAACGATACCCGGTATATAGGTGGAAACCATTTAACCTTCCTGTATCGCTCCCTAACCCGGGACTTGGGATAAACAGTGGTTTAACAATCCCACGTACCGGTATCACTTTTCGAAAAAAAACATAAAAGAAAGCTTTTCCCTTTGAGCGGGTTAGACTCCCATCGCGGATTCCGTTTATCATGCTTGCTTTCTTTGCCTTGCATTGCATCATTTGCATCTTGGGAATTGTGCATACTTTGAACAGGAAAGCCTTCTCAAGGCTAAAAGGTGCCTAAAATATTCGGGAAACAACCTGAAGTTGCAAAGGAGTGGAACCTAGAATATTGGTCCATGCAGTCGTACGGCTCAATCCTCCTTGGATTCTGACCGAGCGGCCTCAGTGGCAATTCCACTAGGACAAATTGAGGTTAATCTGGCAGCCTTGGCAGCTTGGGGCTATTCAGTTCCAAGACCGATCGGGGCTCCTTAAAATTTACGTGCCTTATCTGTTGCATTTTTCCCCGTCCCGAAAAATCATTCCTTTAAAACACATTTATGAAAATCTCTGTTTTAACTCAAAAAGGAACATTTTTAGGAGGCCGCACACTACGCGCACCTTATATATCCTGTACATTTTGCACGCACGTCCCTTTAAACCCGGGGTGATTTTTCAGCTGCAGTCACGGACAGCCTTACGATGCTCCCGGGCGCGCACAGAATCACCCCAAACTCCCCATGGCAGCCAGTGTCGACCAAAGCACAGTCCGTGTCACACGTTTCAAAAAACCGTGACTTTTTGGTTGGTTTTTGATCTAGTCCGTGTCATATAGCCCAGTTGCATATCCCCGTAAAGGTCAAGCCTTAGTCCATAACGGAAGTCAAGATCTTTTTGCTCAAGCGAAACTCTGCCGAAATTCCGATAAGGAAAAATCGGTAGAATCTCGACTCCGACATTGACTTTGACCTTGACCTGCACGGAATGCGTAAGAGTCGAGACCGAGTCTGTGCCAAAAGTCCAAAGATCTTCCGCATAAGCGGAGCTCTGCCAAAATTCCGACAAAGGAAAAAATGGCATTGACTTCGACCTTGACCTGCACGGAATGCGTAAGAGTCGAGACCAAGTCCATGCCAAAAATCCAAAAGATCTTTCGCTCAAGCGAAGCTCTGCCAAAATTCCGACAAAGGAAAAATTGGCAAGATCTTGACCCGGCATTGACTTTGATTTTGTCTCACGCACGGCGTATGCAACGAAGTTCAATGTGACACTGTGTCATCCGGCTTTTACCGCCCGACCCATGCCTATTATCTTCTCGGACATTACCAAAAAGTCAAAACGTCAATCGCGCAAGCAAAATTCTGCCGAAATTCTGTTAAGGCTGAAAGACGAGACTTTCCCGGTATTGCCTTGACTATAATTCGCATCGCTCGTGCGTTAAAAGTTCCTATGACCCGCTAGACCCGTTAGAAGCGTTCTTCTCTCTCGATCAGTGGGATCCGCGTGCCCTATAGGACCTTCGCCCGGGGCTGTCCACCCTGGGAGGTCGAAATACAGGTGGAATACGAGGGGCTTATAGACGTAGTGACGGAACCCACTGATTCAGGATCTAGAGTAGTTGCGAAAAAGAAGGGCAGAACCCCTTTTCCAACCAAATAGAAATTAATAAAAGACACTGTTTTAAGTAAACTGGAAGATTCTTAATTTGCATATTGCCTGAGCCTTCAGCCTAAACACCTACCCCGAGTCTAAACCTCTCTTATCCCTTTCCCGCAGCGAGAAAGAAGTGAGTGAGAGCACCTGCATACAGCTTGTCGGCATAAAGATCTCAAGTAACCCATTAAAGTCTTCAAGTCTTAGCTTTCCAGTGTCAAAATGGCCAACATGGTAATCAACAATGGTAATGACCAAGCAGTCGGAGAGACCATTCCAGTTCAACCCAGGCCCCACATCTGGTATGATGTAGGTGATTGTGAAGACTGTCTGGAATATGAGTATCAAGAATGGATTAATGAAGACGCTCCTTCAAGGAAGAAGAAGAAGAGGAAGTCCACGCAGCAGAAATTAAAGGAAAGGTATGAAGTCGGGGACAAGAGCGTGGGAACCTTAGGAGAACCTTCATGCAAGTTTGACTACTACGTCAGTTATGCCAAGGAGCCCGCCAAGGAACCCGTCATCCAAAGCACAGTCCAGCCTGACATCCCTGTGATCAGTGACCCTCTTGAAGCAGAGAATTCCGAATTCGTTGACATCATAAAGTTCAATGAGAAGCTAGCAGATCTAGAAGCAGAATACAGAAAACCCATCGAATACGTGGCCAATAAAGGAAGAATCAAAATCCCTTTTGAAGAAGACTTCATCAGCATTATCCAGGCCAACCCTCCTGTCAGCTATACTGACAAGGTTGTAGTGTCAAAGATCAGTAAAGAGAAAATGAGTTATCAGCAATGTATTGATAAGATGAGCCAGACTCTTCAGTCAATGAGTCCAGTTGTCACGGACGAGATCGCCGAGAGATTGCATCAAGCTACTCTAGCTCCTCTCACCATCTTTCTGAGGTACCGGCCTACCAATGATTTTCGACAAGTTTTTGATCAGTTTGAAGTCTCCAACTTTCTGAAGAATGCTGACAAGACTGCTACTCCCTGTGGCAATAACAGAAAGAGTAAACCCCACCCAACCCACGTCAAACACTTCGAGTCAATAAGTAGTGTAGGGTCCGGAGTCAGTAGGGTCAAGAGTCGGTTAGTCGGGAATCTTTGAATTCCAGTCCTCTGAGTCATCCGAAGGCCTCACGCCTGAGGATTATGAACATGTAATCAATGTCATCTTTCCCTTTGCTTTGAATGAAATGATAGATCTTTCTGAGTATCCTCTTATTGCCAACTTAACAAATGATAAATTAACTCAAAACTTAACAACAGTTAATAATGAATCATTTGAACAAGATGCAAACACACTAAACGAACAATACATTAAAGAAATCTTTAAGCGGGTTACGTAAAAGAGGAAAACCGAGCCCAAGCCGCCGAGGAGGTTTTGACAAGTGTTAACTTGGGTACCGTCGAGGAACCTAAAGAGACACAGATTGGAAGCTTCTTCCGGGGGGTTGAAAGGGACGGCCAGGTTAATGCTCGAGAGAATACATGGACGTCTTTGCGTGGTCGTACAAGGATATGCCGGGCTAGACAGTTCAATAGTAGAGCACGTAATCCCTCTAGCACCGAGATGCTAAGCCGGTGAAGCGAAACTAAGGAAAATCAAGCCGTAATGGTCTCTACAGGTCAAAGAAGAAATTGAGAAGCTACGCGGGTAGGATTCATCGTAGTCATCGAATATCCGACATGGTTGTCCAATATTGTGGCCGTAACCAAGGCCAATGGGAAGGTGCGCTGCTATGTAGATTTCCTGATCCGAACAAGGCCGCCCCAAAGACGATTACCCCTTGCCAAACATAGACATCCTGGTGGAATCCACCGCCAACTACGAAGTCAAATCCTTCGTTGATGGCTTTGTGCTACAACCAGATCAAGATGGCCGAGGAAGACCAAGAAAAGATAGCCTTCACCACACCGTGGGGAACTTACTGCTATACAGTAATGCCATTTGGGCTCAAGAACGCCGGGGCTACTTATCAAAGGGCAGCGACCGCGCTTTTTCATGACATGATCCACAAGGAGATTGAGGTCTACGTCGACGACATGATAGTTCACTCCAAAGGTGAGGATGGGCAGCACTTTGTTGACCTACGAAAGTTCTTCGAGAGGCTAAGACAACATTCCATGAGACTAAACCCTGCCAAATGCACCTTTGGAGTGACAAGGGGAAAAGTGCTTGGGTATATGGTCACGGAGCGAGGTATCGAAGTCGACCCCCAAAAGATCAAAGCCATTATGGACATGAGGCCACCTCAAACCCAGACAGAAGTCAAAAGCTTTATGGGCAAACTACAGTATATCAGCCGTTTCGTCAACCAATTGACCACTATGTGCGAGCCCATCTTCAAGCTCATGAAGAAGAATGTAGATACAGAGTGGACCGAAGAATGCCAAGATGCCTTTGACCAGGTCTAGGCATACCTAGTACATCCTCCAGTGCTATGCCCCCCACATAGACAAAAACCTCTTCTGCTCTATCTCACTGTCACGATGCCTTTGGCCTCCCATTATGTCATTTTAGGAGGCGACCTGTACAAGAAGCGGTACCAAGGACCACTCCTCTTGTGTGTCACTCAAGAAAGGGCCAGAGAGTTGATGACCGAAGTCCACAATGGTCCCTGCGGTCCTCATATAAATGCTAGAGCCCTGATGCAAGTGATCCTCAGAATGGGTTACTACTGAATTTCCATGGAGACAGACTGTGTCCAGCATGTCCGAGCGTGCGACAAATGCCAACGGTTTGCCAACCTCAACCATCTCCCGCCTCATGACCTGTACTGCATGATGACTCCTTGGCCGTTTGCAACATGGGGTATTGACGTGATAGGGAAGATAGCCCCGACAGGAAGCAATGGGCATGATAAACTACTGTGTTTGCAAAATGGCAATAAGGGAATCCTGAGAAAAGATCTGTCAGTCGTCATTCGCTGAGTCTTCTTTAGTCTTCTTCCCTTTACCTCGACCCCGTCGAGTTTTCTTTCTCTTCTTCTCTATGATGTCGGTCTCCCTCATTCTGATCTCCGGTATCCTCACTGGAGCCTCCATCAAACCTGTGTCAATAAGTGCCCTCTCTACTCGGGCACGAGTCCGCACTTCCTCCCTCTAAGCCTCAGTCAAGGGAGCGACTTCAGAGAGCCTCTTATATCGAGCCTCCATATCTTTGATAAGGTCGTCTGACTGGTTATGGTGACTCGCCTTAGCCTCAGTCTCCCTCAGAGTCCTACTCGAGTCGCAGTCAGCCCCCAATAAAGCCTGATGTCTCTTCCCCAATATGACCTGAGTCGCTCCCATCTCCCTCTCGTACCAATCCAAGTAGACCGTAGTCAAGATGGTACTCTTCCTGCTCCTGAAGATAGCCCTGGGTGGGAAAGCAGTGTATGTTCAAGCCCTCAAGAAGAATGAGAAGCTGGCTGGATCCCTCATAGCTAATGGCACCACCTCCATGGTACGGATGTCCTCCCAATCGCCCAACGGCTCCTGTAAGGCCCCGAACTGCCTGGATACCAAGCAGGGTATGTAGAAGGATGACCAGCAGAACCCTGTAACCCTCACTATATAGGACTCCTGAAATGTCCTCCTGGTCTGCAGCCTCCAGTGAGGTACCCACCAGCGAATGTCTGAAGTGGATAGCCTAGCCATCATCAGCTCCCAATCATCTTGGCCCTGCTGCCTAGGCAAACCTGTCCGAGAAATCACCCAAGGGTATTGAGTCGGTAAAGCCCCTAGCAAAGCCCCGAGCCTCTCCTGCAGCCATAAAGTCAAGACAAATGGACTCCTGCACCTCATAAAACGGTCTCCTCTAGCCATCCTATCAATGCCATGAAGGGTTTCACCCAGAACCAATGGGACAATATCCTTCCCAGCCCTGTAATCTCTGACCATGTCCAAGAGACCACCATGACAGATCCCCACGGACTCAGCAGTGAACAGAGCCGAGAATATGCAGAGGATAAAGGCATCCATAGCCACCATAGTCGTAGCCATATCCGGAGACCCAAACCTGCCCGGGATATCTGAAAGGTCAATCCTGTCCGGAGCAATCATCATCTCCTCAGCCTCTCCCAGAGAAATCTGCAGAAAAGATGCAAGCTTTGCCGCCACCGGCACGTCTTCGATCAATGGAATCGATATAGCCTCAATTTCTGGACCCCCAATCAAGGCTCGAAAGTCTTCATGCGTTGGGACAATCTCATTGTAAGAGAAGCAGTAAACGTGTCTCCAGACGTCCCAAAACCTTGCTGCCGCTCTCAAAAGGTCCCAATCGGGCGGGAGATCCCTCAAATGCCATAAAGATCTAATCTTGAATGAAGAATCAAACAACCCCTTGTGAGATTGAAAGTTATATCTCACCCAAGATTGAAGATCGGACAGAAAGCGATTCCTTTTCCCCCTTTGAAATCTAGCGGGCTTCTCCATTGTAAAATGATCAAAGGTGGTGTCTTTAGGTTCAATATGTGCTCTGGGAACAGTTGGGACAAGTCTAGGTTGAAAATGAAATGAAATGGCCAAGCCTTGGTTTTATTCTAAAAATAATCAGTCCAGACAGAACTGTGAGCCGCACGGCTTCATTTGCTCCAGAGACCAGACCGCACGGCCTCATTTGCCTGATGTGGAAAGCAAATCTGCAGCAACCAAGTTGCTGCCCAAAGGGAGTTTTCACCCCACTTTTTCAACCAAAACCTGTACAAAAGCATGTCCAAAGACCATCCAAGCAGTTATATATCATTATATATCATTTTGGCCCCAAATTTCCCCCAATTCCAAGCAAAAAACTGCCCCGAGGCTCAAGTAATATGCAAGTTAATAAAGCATAAAATAGAAAAGTAAATAAAACAGTAGTACATTGTTTTCGCCCCATCGGCGCCCAAATAAAGCAAAAAATAAATAAAATGTGCATAAAACTTGTTCATTGTTTGTTTTTCTTCCTAAATCAACTCTAGAGACCTCCTAGGCCTCCGATCCTTCCTCTTCATCGCTACTCAGCTCATAGACGCTAGCCTCTCTCATCAAGTCCTCACTGTCGCTCACGTCAGATAGATGGACATTCTCGTGCTCGTATTCAGCCAACTGCTCCAGGATGCCAGCATTGGGTCCTTGCCCCCGAGGAATGGCACTAGAGGAGTACTCTGAGGCTGAAGAGGTGGATGCCGTGCCCCCGACGTGCCTTCTCTTGCGCACGGGCTCCTGCACATTTGCTGCGGCCTTGGAAGCGCAAGCCAGCTTCTTCAAAAGGGATCGGCACACGTCTTTCCAGCCCCTATTCTGCCTGACTAAGCCGTCATAAGTGCGAGCTGGAACCTGAGAAAAAAAGAGAAGAACATCTCAGAAAAATCTCAGAATTGCAAAAAAGCAAAGAAATCTGAAAGAGAAGGGAAAAGACCCTAAAAGTGTACTTACAGTGCTGTCCGGCGGCAAAGTATACTGGGGCTCCCTAGTGTCGGGGACAGGTATCCTGAACCTCCTTGGTACCCCATTGACCACGTAAGAAAGGTGAGCAGGAGGCATCGGCGGATCAGAAGGCTCGGCCTCCCCATATCCCTGAGTGACAGCTAGCTTCACTAGCTTCTGTGGCGTCCTCAGTCGCTGCTCCACAAACACAGCATATGGGGTATCCAGATCAAAATACTCCTCGGCGGCCACGCCTGCCTGATATCTCTCTATCTCATCCGCCTGCCAATCCCGGGGCTGCAGCATCCGTGCTGGAGGATCATGAGGGGTAATGGCATCCAATGGAGGGACATGGCCATGCTGCCTGGAAAATCGATCCCCCAGATAGATGACATCACATGTCAGCCCGGTCAACCACCGCCTCTGCCTCGTCGCCTCCACGGCCTCTTCCAGCAGAATCTCTGGGTACCTCCCCCAAGGATAAAAGTCCACCCCATCGTGCCCATCCCTGTTGATTACCGGCCTAACCATTTTGTAGTCAAAGGTAATCCGGGTCTTCCCGGTGAACTTATCCTTCGCATCTCCCCTCCAGCGGACCATAGCAGGAAAGATGGTAGCATCGCTCTGTTGGTTCCATGGAAAGAATCTGATCACCTCACAAAACCAGACCTGCATGTTCAAAACATCAAAAAGGTCATTTTCTCTCATAAAAGTCTCAAAGACACAAAATAAAAGAGAGAAAGGAAAGTGTGACTACCTCAAGAGCAAAAGAGAAGCAGTCCATGGAGGCAGCCTTGTTCCGGCTGTACATGTCCAGGGAAAAGTATAGCTCCCCCAATCCGGCCTCGCCCCAAGAGACCATCCAAATCCCATCTACATCCTCCAGAGAGTCGAGGAGGCAAGTCATAGCCAGAGTCCCAGAATTAGCAAAGATGGTGACTGACAGCATCAACCACACAAAGGCTCTAGCAAGCTGGGAGGCAGTCACCTCATTAGCAGCAAATCCTTGCATGCAGTTCTGGACTGCCACCTCGACGTTCCTCGTCTCCATCCCGAGCCCCTTGGGAATAAGCTCAAATCCAACCAAAGCTCTGAACTCCTCTGCCGTGATGTGGTTCCTCCAGGTCACAGGCCTCCCGGTGAACTGCAGGCCGGTGATAGCAGTAAAATCTGCAGGTGTCACCGTCAGCTCCCCCCAGCTAAGATGAAAGCTGTGGGTGGTGTCCCACCAGAACTCCGAGAGGGCCTGGATCAAGCCCTTGCTCTTCGAGGTAATGTGAATACCTCTGCCGTTAGCCTCGATGAATAAGTCCAGGCCAGTAGCCCTCACAAGCTGCTTGGGGTTCACCCCATTCTTCTCAAAATCAGGCATCCTCTGCCACAGCCTCACTTCAATCTCGGAAGGCCCCCTAGACTTGTTCTCCTGTAGACAAGCACAACAAAAGAAATGTGTCAGTCTTTTTCAAAAAAGCATGCATATATTCAAAAGTGCACATACTTTCAAAAAAGAAAAGCATTCAATAAAATTTTTCTAGCAGCCTTTGCATGAAAAACGTGTCTTTCATCACTTGAAACACATCGCGTCAAGTACATTGCTCTCCTAAGCACAAAATCACAATTTTCAAAATTATTTGCACATAAGCATTAATTTTTTCTCAAAAAATGGCATGCATGAATCCTTTTCATCGTCCAAAATCCCGTTTTCTCATCTATGACCTAGTTCTAGCACATGCAAGAACTCTGTCACCTCTTAGACAATTATCCTTCTTACTTTTATTTTCGAAAAAAAAGTGGGTCATTCTCATTATTTTTGTCAAATAAATTGCACATGCATGTTCTTTCATCTTCTTAGCCTCATAGGTTAATCATCAAGATTTCAAAATCATCGTCAAAAATCCTAGGAAAATTTGAGAAATTCCTAAAACTCGAGTCAAGCCCTAGAACCAATCAAAATCCAATCAAAATCGACGGAATTGAGCAAATTAAAAATGCTTACCCCAACCGATTGAGGATTCGTGGATTTGTGCTCCCTCCTACCCGGGTAAAGCTCCGATGGAGGCGTGAGGAAGTCATACTTCCTCTCCGTGCGGACGAGCTCCTTCCTTCTCCTTCGAGCGGCCTCGAAGATGTTCCTTCTAGCTTGCCTTGGCATAGGATTCCCCTCCGGATCCATCTTAATCAATAGAAGCAAGAGAATTGAAGGATTTTGAAGAAAACTTCCTCTTTTCTCTCTCTCTTTCTCGACAGTTTAGGGCGGCAGCAATGCCCAGTCCCCATTCAAATTCTGTTTTAAATAATCTGGAAAAATCAGGCTTCTGGCCGTACGGCTTCTTTTGCCTCCCTCTCATGCCGGGCAGCTTCTTTCGCTCTGAGCAGAAATTACCCTTTTACCCCTGGACTTTCCACTTGGGCATATAATTCCTGTTATCCTTTAACTAGGATAACATCCTTTTCAGAAGATATCCCTTATCTCCTTAAGTAAATAGACTTTCTTCCCCAGTCGCCTCCGTTACTTCCGTTATAACGGAATGACGCTAGGTGACAACCTTCGAATTGTCAGAACTCTAACTTTAGCTATGTAAGTACGCCAATCCAATTCGCAACCTTTTCGATGCATTTTAATATAATAAAACTGCATTAAGGGGCATTTTGGTAAATTCCCGGCCTATCCCGAGACTTCCGGAAACGTTTCATGAGTTTCCCGCGAAGGAAGTACCTTTTGGTACATCATTCATGCCAAAGGACCCCTTGGGAATAAAACCTGTTGGACCTTTTGGGTATTTTCCCGGAATGTTCCAGAAACTGGTTTTTGGCGCCAAAAGCGGTTGAGCCACCTTGTGTCACGCGACGCCTTGAGGCATGGAAAGTGGACGCGTAAGGTCGTGCGACATACTAAGGCGCCTAACCTGCAGCCTATAAATAAGACCCTCCCCCTCATTGAAATAGGATCCGAATTCTAGCCTACTGTTACTCTGCCAAAATAGCAGTGTAACGAGCGTCCCAAGCACAAAACCTCTCTCTCTCCTACCTTCCAACCCACTAATCCCTCTCATCCAAACCCAATTCTCTACCTACACCAATTGGAACCCTTGCACCAGAGCTTTGAGATCTGCAACGACGAATTGAAGGATTCTATATCTGACTGGATATAGAATTCGTGGAAGCAACAAGGGTAACGATTCCCTAACCCTCTCTCCCTCTCTCTCTCTTGCTTAATTCCTTGTAATTCTAGCATTATATTTTGTTTGGATTCAGTAATCAGATCCTAGCTATCCGACCATCGAATCCCAACCGCAATCTCTGTTTAACTTACATAAATTGTGTAATTGAGCTCATATTGATTGATTTGGTTGAATTTGGTGCTTGAGCCCCAAGGGGGTGTGGATCTACCCATATCCACACTCCCTGGGTCGATTTGATGTTGTTTATGTATTTCGTTCGTAATCTAGCTAATTGATTAGATCTCGTATAGCTCGTCAATTTCGTGTTCATTCTGTAAGTCTTCTGCAGATGGTCCATTTGTGTCACGCGACACCTTTGTCTCCATGTGATCCTGTGTCACGCGACATATTTGGTCACTGGTACGACGTGTCACGCGACATAAGTGACCTATCTGCAGAGACCTCTTTCTTTTGTAATCTGTTTTAAGATTGTTTGTATTCAGGGATGTGGCCTCCCTAAATAATGGGCTCACAATTTGTATTTCCTCTTTTCATAATCAATAAGACATATTTTACCACATCTTGCTTATTATCAATGTATGCACACACTTTGGATTTACTTGGATGTTTTTGATTGAAAGACTCGTCTACGGACGAGGCGTGTTGGGTGAACTCTCGGTTCTTCCCAACACGTAACCTGACCTCCGAACCCATGTTTTTCTCTCTAAATAAAGGTTTTCAATGTTTCCTCTTAAAACGGCGTGGCGACTCCTTCTTTTTCACTTAAACCGGGAAACCCAAAAATTTTCCGGGCGAGCGCACATTTTCAGTGGCGACTCCGCTGGGGACAGAAACATTTGAAAACCTGTTTTTCAAGTGTTGAGTGGGTCAAGCTTTTATTTAGTCAAACATCCAATACATCCATTTTGTGTGCATTATTTGATAATCATTTGTGATTCATACATCTTGTTGATTATGGAACTTGTGAGCCCTTTGTGCTTGTGGTCATTTTTTTTGTGCATTAGTCTTCTTTTTGTGTTGCTCTTTCTATGGTAAAACAGGGGCTGATTTGATGATTGAAGAGCCGCGGTTCCCAAGCACTCACCCTGTCGTCATGCGACACCTTTGTCTCTGGTTGTCCCGTGTCACGCGACAAAGGGTGGCCACTGAACATAACATCAGAAGATTGGTTTGAGGGCAGTCCCTTGAATCAAGCGTGACTCAATTGATTGTTGTTCCCTGTTTATCCTGTGTGAGGGTGTGTTTTGTTTTCTTTTTCAAAATAAATAAATAAATAAATAAATAAATAAAAAAATCATTTTTCGCAAAATAAAAGAACATAGTCATCCGCACACTACATCACTTAGATTTATAACCCTCGGGTGCGATTGACGGCATCGCGGACGGCCATAAAATTCGCCTACGCTTGAGCGCCTAATGTCAAACCCATACCCCTAGTGCATTATAGGTGGCGCCACACTTTTAAAATTCACCCAAAACGGTTGGTTTTCGACACGCCATTTTTCAAATGCACTAAAATGAGTTGTTTCAAAAATTTTAATAAGCTTTCGTACCTTTCCCAAAACCTAGCACGTGTGGGCATGTTGGCAATGCAACATGGTTTCACGAAAGGACATGTCGTTCCCACGGCATGTTCTAACGAGAGATCATGTCGCTTTGTCAACGTGCACCGACGAGAGGTCATGCCGGATTTTTCCTTGAATTTCTTCAGGAATACCCGTTATGCTGCCCAAATTTTTCCAGAAATTGGGACTGCTCGTCTGGCCCATAAATGCTTCGGTTTTGATTAGGTACTATCGCCTATTGTCAATTTTGACTCAACGCATTTGGTGTATTTGTGGATGATGTGCCCATAGGTTCCCCCGAGGTCTAGATTGCGTGAAATAAAGGATTATCCTTTTCCAACCGTCTCTAGGACTTAAAACACCGATTTCTACTTGAAGATTAATAAAGTGTTGCACGAGTCCGTCTCCTTTCCGTATTCTTCCCTCTCCCGTACCTCCTCAAAATTCTCTACCCCCCTCTTTATACACGTTCTATCCTCTCCAGATAAGGCAAGTTGGGTGCGCGATCCGATTCCCGGTGTTCGTTTAGTTCGCGTCTTGAGGCAGCTGCAGTTTCAACAGATTTCGCACCCGATTCAATTTCAGAGATGTCTAGTGCAGAGAAGAGTATGACCACTCAATCTGAGGATTCATCTGCTGCGGATCAACAAGTCATGCATAGTCTGTCTATGGAGGATATGAGGGCTAATTTGGAAGCCGCTCTAGCTAGGGAGCGTGAGACTCAATCACTCGCTCAAGCCAGGGAAGAGGCAGCACATTCTAAGTTCGTAGATGCAATGAGAAGCCGAGGTATTGCTGTGATCCGACGCGCTGATGGAACTTATGAAGAGATCACTGAAGTTAATGACACTGATCTAGGAGCCGGGAATGTTTCTCTCCTTTTCAACCTCGCACCTGTGGTGCACAGTTCGCTTACGCCGAATCGGGGCCGCCGGCGAACTCTCAAGTTGGTTTTGGAGGAACACAACATGGTCTTCCATGATTTGACCTCCTCACCAATTCTCAATGCTCCCGTGCCTCTAGGCCAATTTGGGTCCCTCTTCCGAACAATCAAGGTCTGTGGCTTCCCGGGTTCTCGGTCTCGGCAAGGTCGGCCTCATGGTCCTCAATTCCGTAGTAACGCCCAAGATCCGAATCCGCATCCTTACTCCAGAATCGGTTCGGCCCGGGATGGACCTATGCAGCTTCCTACTAGACGGCCTCGGTTTCAAGAATACATGTCTCAACCTTCAATGGATTTAGCTTTTGAATTTGGCTCATCATCTATGCAACATCCGGGGTCAATTCCTTACAGGCCCGCCAGTGCTTTTCCGCAGAATCAGAATTTCCCAACCGGTCAATTTAATCATTTGCCAGCTCCAAAGATCCGGCCGCTCGCCGTCTCTCTTCCAACCAGCCGCTTTGAGCCTTCTTCTACTATCGCTACCACTCTTCCTCAACTTCCCGGGATGACTCCAGAGGTAATTGCACCGTTGAAGCAAATGCAAAGAAGAAATTGACAAGTTGACGCAGGATCAAGTGGACTTAAGGTTGTTGACCCAAAGCAAGTAGAGCCTCTTCCTTACAAGTTCAAAATGCCCAAAATACAATTTGATGGCTCGGCATGCCCGAAAACTCATGTGGACACATACGTGATGACTATGGGGGCAATGGGTTGTACTCCCGAGTTTATGGCTCAGCACTTTCATCTCACACTCAAAGGACCTGCCTTGACATGGTTTCTAACCCTTAAGTCAGAAACTCGAGCTACTTGGAGTCGACTACCGAGGCCTTTCTTGAAAAGTATCATGGAAACCTTGAATGGCGCACAACCAGGATGATTTGGTCGGTACAATTCGAAACAAGACGAGTCAATCATCGAGTTCTACAAGAGATGGAACGCTAAGCCGAATGAACTCTCCGAGTCAATCCCGCCGCAGATCAAAAGGACATCTTTTTATCGTGTGTGAAGCCAGTTCTCCGTGAAGCTATCGGAAGTGGTTGGTATCCTGACTTGAGGGAAATGGTAGGCATGGGAGCCCGCAGCGAAAACAGACTCTTTAACCTTGCATCAAACATCAATGTTGGCAATAATGGTGGATTTCAACACAGAGCGACAAGTTCAATGATCCCTAAGGCAAAAGAGATGACCGTCGACAACGGTGTCGGCAATCTACAGTGGGGACCAGAGAAAGCAACACCCCGTAAGCGTGATCGCTGATGATCTCGGAATGACAACCGAAGAGGCCTTCAGGGATTGGTTCAACAGGAATGATCGTGCCACTTGATAACTACAACCCCACCAAACCCAATCCGGACTTGGATCATAGCAAATATTGCCAATATCACCAAGATCCGGTCACATCACCAATGATTGCATCCCCTTGAAGAAGGTTATTCAAAGACTTGTTGATGATGGAAAGGTTGAGAAGGCTCGCCCCAATGTTGTCCCCGATCCTCTTCAAAGTGATATCGGCCAGCCCGAGGTTATCTCACCCGTAGACAACAAAGTCAATCGCCGCCGTCGTAGGTTCTAGAGTGTCTTTTATGTGGTCGCGAGTCCGTCAAGTCCATGTTATGAGTCTTTTATTTGCAATAATAAAATATTTGCTTCTATTCTGCTAGACTCGAGACATCACTAGAACACCTACGTTACACTCAATTGAAATGGTCTTATTCCAAATGATCACTTGTCTTTTGCTCACTTAGACTAATGCTTTGAAATGGCTAATGTTTAAATTGATCGGAGTGAGAAAATTGACTGATATCCTTCCCAGAGTGGGGCTTAAGAACTCCCCACCTCGATTCCAATATGCTCACATATCTTCCTTCGTCCTCGCTATTTCGTTGCTCGATGAATTTGCATGGATCTTCCGCGAAGTAAGCTTAACAAGCAAACAAAGACTCTATCTCGTTCAGACTATCCGGTAGGTGCTGCGGTTGAAACCCCTCACCCTTAGGAAAACCATTACCTTACCCTCACTAAACAATATCCCTTCATTTCAAGATCGGCCTAGTTGAAACCCGTTTAGCCATCACCCGAAGAAGAGGGACTATCCTTGAGGCTCCCGCGATGCAAAAGAAGAATCGACCGTCTCCAAGCTCAAGAATGACGGGAGGCAATGATCCATCTTGGGGACTAGCTGAAGTACTTCTCTCAAAAAAAAAAAAAAAAATAAAAAAAATAAAAAAAAAAAAATAAAAAGAAAAGAAAAGAAAGAGAGCCTAGTCTCCAGTGATACTCTCAGAAAGCAAAGTCAAAGGATTCGGTCGTTACTCAGGAGGAGTCTCGGAGTGAATAAAGAGACAACTTGGATGTCCCCTCACCATTACCTCAAACCGATCCCAAGCCGTCCTCTCGATTTTAGAGGACATTACCATTACCATTACCCTTACCTTTGCCCTTTAGCCAAAGCCAAGATTGACCTCTCATTCTTAGAGGCATTGAAGATGCAATCATGGATTCCCTCACCTTAGAAATCCCAAACACATACCCAAGAGCCAACCTCTCATCTTTAGAGGTTCAGCCAGCAAAAAGCCTAGCCGACCTCTCGTTTTAAGAGGTCATAATATCCTAAATCACCCAAAGACCGATCGAAACCCTGAAGCCCGCCGCAGGTTCCTACCGGATAGCGCCTCATTCCAATATCGTCGAGATCTGAAACAGATTGTTGCTTAAAGAGGAGCCAAGTCCATCCCGGCTCAAAAGAACCATCAAGCGAAGATTGTGCAAATTCCATCTGTTCATTTGACGTTGCATGTGAGCATACTTCATTTCTCCTCCGCAAACATCTGCCGTGAATGTCCCACTGGGGCTTCGCATCTGTGTCTCCCATCGACACTCTAAGAGGACACGTTCTTTCAACTCTCAAAAATTCTCGAAGGTCCTCACATTCTCGAACTTCAACGTTCATTCTTTTCATTCGAGATGAGCCCGAACTACGACGACTTGAGCTCCTCCTACGGAGGGGAACGTAGGCAACCTTAATTGGTCCGGTCGAAATCACAAACAAATCTCAGAAAATCCGGTCTCTTCAAGGACCATGCCCATACACTGTCTATCCTTCCGATTCTCGATATCAGCGGGCTTTCTCCTCAGGATTGATAAAAATATTTGCTCATATCAGCTTTGGTGGTTGAGTAACCCGAACATCAATAAAGGGTTTTAAGCAGCTTTGTGATCACCACGAATAAGACAAGTTTTCAAGTGTCTCGAAAAGTCTTCTATTGCTACATCATAGGAAGATAGAGCTAAACACCGTTTAGGTCAGCAGGGGCTTCCATACACTTTCCACACCTTGTGATGCTTATACTCTCTCAAAAGAGCCAAACCCAAAGCGAGAGTATCATACACAGAATTCGGGATTCATTTCCCATCATTCGAAAGATGTGCCCCTGCGCGTAAACATTTCCGAGTCTTGTCCAAATGACCGATTGACTACGGTTTGAAATGATGAATTGCCTCTCGTGGCTACAAGATGACTCGCACTGCGATGAAGCTGCATGGAATATCCTCAAGCTGGGACTTTGATTAAGGTATCCCGCCGGCTCTCCTTACTCGATTCCCTCCAAGATTGCTTTGCACTGTCAACTGGGGCTTCACCAAGCCGGGATGGCTCTCGCCCTCTCGCGCTTGCCGTCTCGCACACTCGATACACTCTGGACTCTGCAATCTGTACTTTCGGGAGCGTCCCGACTTGCCTAGCTGCGCCATATCATTTTCCACCTCACGGGAGAGGACCCCTACTATACATACCTGTCCGAAACAATCCCAAAACTTCATGAATAAACCTCGACAAAAATGACCTTTAACCCAATAATCGCATTTGCTTTCCTGCACGCATGCACTCGTGCAAACAAGCTAACATAAAATAATCTTTGCTAACAAGATAAGCTTATTTAGGCATAGCATCGGGAGTTGTTGTCTTACCCTCGCAGTACAATAATCAATTGAGTCTCAAGACCGGCCCTCGCACCAAATTGAGAAAGAAAGAAACGAGAAAAGGCAAAGTCCCCTTTCCCAAGCAAAGCCCAGGACATGAAAGAAAGAACAACAAGAGAGCAGAAAGAAGTAGCGTGAGCCCTCCGGAGCTACACTTATCCCCAGCAGAGCGAAACAACAATGGTAGTCTAAGACCTTCCGATGCGAGTGAGCACAATACGTATGAACGCATATTTCTTTCAAGCGTCCAGTCATCATATCATGTCGTTTTAAAGCTGGTCCGAGACACCATAGATCTCACATTATTTTCAAAATTGGTTCGAGACACCATAGTTCTCACAATACTTTCAAAATTGGTTCGAGACACCATAGATCTCACAATACTTTCAAAATTGGTTCGAGACACCATAGTTCTCACAATACTTTCAAAATTGGTTCGAGACACCATAGATCTCACAATATTTTCAAAATTGGTTCGAGACACCATAGTTCTCACAACATTTTCAAAATTGGTTCGAGACACCATAGTTCTCACAATATTTTCAAAATTGGTTCGAGACACCATAGTTCTCACAACATTTTCAAAATTGGTTCGAGACACCATAGTTCTCACAACATTTTCAAAATTGGTTCGAGACACCATAGTTCTCACAACATTTTCAAAAATGGTTCGAGACACCATAGATCTCACAATATTTTCAAAATTGGTTCGAGACACCATAGATCTCACAATATTTTCAAAAATGGTTCGAGACACCATAGTTCTCACAACATTTTCAAAATTGGTTCGAGACACCATAGTTCTCACAACATTTTCAAAAATGGTTCGAGACACCATAGTTCTCACAACATTTTCAAAAATGGTTCGAGACACCATAGATCTCACAATACTTTCAAAATTGGTCCGAGACACCATAGATCTCACATTATTTTCAAAATTGGTTCGAGACACCATAGTTCTCACAATACTTTCAAAATTGGTCTGAGACACCATAGATCTCACATTATTTTCAAAATTGGTTCGAGACACCATAGTTCTCACAATACTTTCAAAATTGGTTCGAGACACCATAGTTCTCACAATACTTTCAAAATTGGTTCGAGACACCATAGATCTCACAATATTTTCAAAATTGGTTCGAGACACCATAGTTCTCACAACATTTTCAAAATTGGTTCGAGACACCATAGTTCTCACAATATTTCTAAAATTGGTTCGAGACACCATAGTTCTCACAACATTTTCAAAATTGGTTCGAGACACCATAGTTCTCACAACATTTTCAAAATTGGTTCGAGACACCATAGTTCTCACAACATTTTCAAAAATGGTTCGAGACACCATAGATCTCACAATATTTTCAAAATTGGTTCGAGACACCATAGATCTCACAATATTTCCAAAAATGGTTCGAGACACCATAGTTCTCACAACATTTTCAAAATTGGTTCGAGACACCATAGTTCTCACAACATTTTCAAAAATGGTTCGAGACACCGTAGATCTCACAATATTTTCAAAATTGGTTCGAGACACCATAGTTCTCATAATATTTTCAAAATTGGTTTGAGACACCATAGTTCTCACTTCTTCGGTTTATCGTTTTCCCCTCCAGTCTTGTATTCAGAACTACGATTTGGCTTGATTCCCTTCTTAAAGGGATACGTAGGAATCCTTTCTCAGAAAGGTCCAGCCATAATTTTCCCCTTCTCACCCTTCTAGCCCTTCACCTTAACCCCAGCCGCTCATTGAGATTGGGTCTTATTTTATCGACAACCCCACTTTTTCCAAAAGTGACGTTGCCGAGGGGCTCTGTAAGTACGCCAATCCAATTCGCAACCTTTTCGATGCATTTTAATATAATAAAACTGCATTAAGGGGCGTTTTGGTAAATTCCCGGCCTATCCCGAGACTTCCGGAAACGTTCCATGAGTTTCCCGCGAAGGAAGTACCTTTTGGTACATCATTCATGCCAAAGGACCCTCGGGAATAAAACCTCGTTGGACCTTTTGGGTATTTTCCCTAATGTTCCGTAAACCGGTTTTTGGCGCCAAAAGCGGTTGAGCCACCTTGTGTCACGCGACGCCTGAGGCATGGAAAGTGGACGCGTAAGGTCGTGCGACATACTAAGGCGACAAGCTAACGGCACTATAAATAAGACCCTCCCCTCATTGAAATAGGATCCGACTTAGCTTCATCAAGCATTACTGCGCCAAAATAGCGGTGTAACGAACGTCCCAAGCACAAAACCTCTCTCTCCTACCTTCCAACCCACTAATCCCTCTCATCCAAACCCAATTCTCTACCTACACCAATTGGAACCCTTGCACCGTAGCTTTGAGATCCGCAACGACGAATTGAAGGATTCTATATCTCGATCGGATATAGAAGTCGTGGAAGCAACAAGGGTAACGATTCCCTACCCCTCTCTCCCGCTCTCTCTCTTGCTTGATTCCTTGTAATTCTAGCATTATATTTTGTTTGGATTCGCAATCGGATCCTAGCTATCTACTGAATCCCAATCGCAATCTCTCTGTTTAACTTACATAAATTGTGTAATTGAGCTCATATTGATTGATTTGGTTGAATTTGGTGCTTGAGCCCCAAGGGGGTGTGGATCTACCCATATCCACACTCCCTGGGTCGATTTGATGTTGTTTATGTATTTCGTTCGTAATCTAGCTAATTGATTAGATCTGTATAGCTTTCTGTCAATTCTGTGTTCATTCCGTAAGTCTTCTCGCAGATGGTCCATTTGTGTCACGCGACACCTTTGTCTCCATGTGATCCTGTGTCACGCGACATATTTGGTCACTGGTACGACGTGTCACGCGACATAAGTGACCTATCTGCAGAGACCTCTTTCTTTTGTAATCTGTTTTAAGATTGTTTGTATTCAGGGATGTGGCCTCCCTAAATAATGGGCTCACAATTTGTATTTCCTCTTTTCATAATCAATAAGACGTATTTTACCACATCTTGCTTATTATCAATGTATGCACACACTTTGGATTTACTTGGATGTTTTTGATTGAAAGACTCGTCTACGGACGAGGCGTGTTGGGTGAACTCTCGGTTCTTCCCAACACGTAACCTGACCTCCGAACCCATGTTTTTCTCTCTAAATAAAGGTTTTCAATGTTTCCTCTTAAAACGGCGTGGCGACTCCTTCTTTTTCACTTAAACCGGGAAACCCAAAAATTTTCCGGGCGAGCGCACATTCAAGCTACCTCTATCACGAATAGAGAAGTACGCTCAAGTTCTCCTAACTTAAGCTACCTCTATCACAGATAGTGAAGTACACTCAAGTTCTCCAAACTTTAGCTACCTCTATCACGAATAGAGAAGTACTCTCAAGTTCTCCTAACTTTAGCTACCTCTATCACAAATAGAGAAGTACGCTCAAGTTCTCCTAACTTAAGCTACCTCTATCACAGATAAAGAAGTACGCTCAAGTTCTCCAAACTTTAGCTACCTCTATCTCACAGATTGAGAAGTACGCCCAAGTTCTCCAAACTTTAGGTACCTCTATCACAGATTGAGAAGTACGCTCAAGTTCTCCAAACTTTAGCTACCTCTATCACAGATTGAGAAGTATGCTCAAGTTCTCCAAACTTTAGCTACCTCTATCACAGATAGTGAAGTACGCTCAAGTTCTCCAAACTTCAGCTACCTCTATCTCCTCGATAGTGACGTAAGCTCTAGTATCCAATTAGGTGACAACCTCCATTAATTGTCAATTAGGTGACAACCTCCATTAATTGTCAAAATTTCAAGGATCCTAGACATCGTTCCTAACCTATCTAGTGATGCTCGAACTACGATCAAGGCTTGATTCCTCCGGGATATGTAGGTAGACTTTCATAAAAGGTCCAGCCATCCGACCGCAGTGGTCACCCTTTTTCCATGATCGCTCCTCAGTGGTGAGGCAGCCTTTCATAAAGGTCCAGCCATCCGACCACATTGGTCACATTATTGTCATTCATCACTCCTCAGTGGTGAAGTAGCCCCTCATAAAGGTCCCGATATCCGACCACATCGGTCACCTCTAGTATATCCCCAGTAGGATCAATCGCCAGACCTCTTAGGTCACTTTCTCTTCTATTTCCCCGGCAAGAGACCAGTTTCTCTCTGCCATTCCCCTGCGGATCTTTTCTGAACTACGGCCTGGCTTGATTCCCACTCGGGATACGTAGGTAGCCTTCCAGAGGTTCAGCCACTCGACCACCTTGGTCACCCAATCCGTCTCGGCATTCGCCAGATCGGATCCTTTTCTATCGACAACCCCACTCGCCCTGCAAGTGACGTTGCCGAGGGGCTTCTGTAAGTACCCAAATCTGGCTCATGCCTTCCGGATAAGTTTCCCGGTAATTCCTCGGACTTTCCTAGAGTTCCGGAATTATTCCGGAACTGTTCCAAAACACTTAAGGGATGAAGGGACTGCTTGGAGATTAAGAAACACGTTTTTCTTAATACCAAAAACCTTCTAGAATTGCCACCTTGCATGATTCTAGAAACATGCTGAGTCACACAGGATAATGCCGCACGGCTGCATTAGCCAAGGACCTCTAGCCGCACGGCCTCATTAGTCTTATCCAGACTGCCTATAAATAGAGCCCTCCTCTTCCCATTTTAAAAAAGGAAAAACACACACAATACACCATACTCAGCTCCAAAACTCTCCCAAAACACTGCTGCAAGATCAAGAGGTTGAAGAAAGCCAAGAAGCCACCTCCCTCCTCCTTAAAGCCTCCAAAGTTGGTCCTTCCAACAAGCAAGACCCAAAGAAGAAGAGGTCACCACCATTGGTAACCTCTCACTCCCTTACCTTGCATTATACTTGCTCTATGTGATTTAATTGCTCATTGCATTCATATATTGTCATTATCTTGCTTGGGACTTGGCATTTATCATTAAAGATCCTATCTTTATCATATCCCCCTCGCCCTTTTGCATCCTTTGCATGAAATAAGCATCACTTGCTCTTAAAAATGTAGTCTTTATATTCAAAGGTGCATCCTTTGCACCTAAAAATTCTTTTTTTACATAAAAATATCATCTTTATGCATCCTTTGCTCATAAAAATGCAATCTTTATATTCAAAATGCATCCTTTGCACATAAAAATCATGTCTTTTCCATAAAGGTGCATCCTTTGCATCTAAAACCCATTTTCATGCATCCTTTGCATCAAAGATCATCTTTTTATCATCAAATTAGCATCCTTTGCATATTAAATACTATTTTCCCCATAAAAATGCATCCTTTGCATAAAAATTATGTCTTTATATAAAAATGCATCCTTTGCAAATCAAATGCATCCTTTGCAACCCAAAAATGTCATCTTTTCACTAAAAATGTCATTTTTACATGCATTCCCTCATGTCCCCATTAGCAACCTTCGGAACGGACCGGTGTAAAAGATCCTATCTTTACATCGTTTCTTCCATTAAAGGTGCCACAATATCTTTAGAAAGGGATAAACCTTGAACCTATATCTCCGATTATCACTTAAGACGAGCATGAAGCATCTATATAAGCTCAATCGTCTTAAGGTGTAGGATTGATGGGCTAAGGTCACTCCTTTCCTAAAGAACCTCATTTTTGGACTATAAAAGAGAGTCTTTCTCTCGATCACGCAAGTCCCGAGGTTAAAAAGCGATGATCACAAGTCCAAGATGAGGATGGGATCAAAATCCCGAATACATAAAATCCAAGAAATTCCGAGCGACAACCAATAAATGGTTTGTACGTCCGGAAGACAACTTGGGACATTCCCCCCCTTTATTCAAACACATGCACACAAGAAAGCACGCAAGCAAGCACGATAAACGGAATCTAGGGAGACTTGCTACGGCAAGGCACCTTGGGTGAACGACGATCCGTTCTTCCCAAGGGGTAACTTAACCTCCGAACCCTAAAAATCCTTTTTTTCAAAGTTTTGAGGAAATCAAAATGGCGTGGTGACTCCATTTTTCAAACTAAACCGGATGTTTTCAAACTCGCGTGAATCCAACAAAAAAACCAAATTTGGGCACACATTCACAACTGCTCAAAGAATTCGTGGACGTGTTCGCTTGGTCTTACCGAGACATGCCCGGGTTAGATCCAGACATAGTGGAACATCGGATTACCTTGAATCCCGAGGCTAAGCCCATCAAGCAAAAGCTACGCCGGATCAAGCCAGAATGGTCCTTGCAAGTCAAGGAGATCGAAAAAATGCTCCGAGTTGGCTACATAAGGGTGATCGAGTACCCGACATGGCTTTCCAACATAGTCACAGTCACCAAGGCCAATGGAAAAGTACGCTGCTGCGTGGACTTCCGAGATCTCAACAAAGCAAGTCCCAAGGATGACTTTCCACTACCAAACATCAACATGTTGGTAGACACTATGGCCAATTTTGAGGTTAAGTCCTTCGTGGATGGATTTGCCGGCTACAATCAAATCAAGATGGCCGAAGAAGATCAAGAAAAAACCCCTTGGGGAACCTACTGCTACACAGTGATGCCCTTCAGACTAAAGAACGCTGGGGCTATCTACCAACGGGCAGCAACCGCCCTCTTCCACGACATGATCCACAAAGAGACCCAAGTGTACGTCGGTGACATTATCATCCACTCAAAGGGATCAGATGGACAACACCTCACTAGCCTAAGAAAGTTCTTCAATTGCCTCCGGAAACACTCAATGAGGTTAAGCCCTGCCAAATGCACATTTGGAGTCAGCCGAGGCAAAGTCTTAGGATATATGATCACCGAGCGAGGCATCGAAGTTGATCCTCAAAAGATCAAAGCCATCATCGAAATGAGACCACCGCAAACCCAAACAGAGGCAAAAAGGTTCATGGGCCGCCTGCAGTATATCAACCGCTTCGTCAATCAGTTGACCTCCATGTGCGAGCCAATCTTCAAACTAATGAAGAAAAATGCAGACATCGAATGGAACTCGGAATGCCAAGATGCCTTTGAAGAAATAAAGGCGTACCTTGTGAGTCCTCCGATCCTCTGTCCTCCCCACGAGGAGAAGCCACTTTTGCTATACCTAACTGTGACCAACACCGCAGTCGAAGCCGTGCTCTGTCAAGAAAAGGAGTCGCGAGTCGAGAATGCCATCTACTTCGTCAGTCAAAAGTTTCAAGGCAGCAAACTCATCTACTCAGCCCTCGAGAAAACCTGCGCAGCTCTAGTTTGGGTTGTCGGAAAGCTACGACACTACATGCAGTTGCACACAGTGCACTTGGTCTCCAAAATGGGCCCAGTCAAATACCTCTTCGACAAACCATCTCTGTCAATGGGGCTCGCCAAATGGTATTTCTTCATAGCGGAATTTGACATCAAGTACGTGAACCAGAATTCAATCAAGGGACGGGTAATAGCCGAACAACTGGCTGATTTCCCAACCGACGAGGCCCAAGGTCCTGAGCCACAATTTCCAGACGAAGGAATCTTTGCACTTGAAAGCGAAAACCGATGGTAACTGTTCTTCCACGGAGCGGCCACAAAAGAGGAAACGGCATTGGTATGCTCTTGGTCGACCCCAAGGACGAGCACACCCCAATCCCCATAAAGCTAAATTTCGAGGTAACCAACAATGCCTCCGAATACGAAGCATGCGCCGTCGGACTAGAGGCCGCACTCGAAAGGAACGTCCATAAACTTGAGGTCTACGGGACTTGGCCCTGATCATCAATCAAGTTTCCAATAGGTGGAAAACAATAGACCCAGGCTTGCAAAAATGCCACGCCTGCATGGAAGACCTCATCACACAATTCAAAGAGGTCACCTTCCACTACTTGCCAAGAGACTAGAACCGGTTTGCAGACGCCCTAGCCACCTTGGCTTCACTCGTGGAAATTCCTGAGGGAAAGGCAATCAAGCCATTCAAAGTCGGACGAAAGGAAATCTCGCCTACTGCTGCGAGATCGAACCAGAGCCCAAGCCCATCAATGAGCCATGGTACAATCAGATCTTCCAATACCTCAAAAACGGGGAAACTGCCTTCATGAATGAGGAAGGTCAACACAAAGAAGGAGTAAAAGCCAAGAGCATTATGGCCCTAAAATACCTCGCCTCTCACTTTGTCATCCTTGGAGACATGCTATATAAAAGGCGCTACCAGGGACCGCTCCTACGCTGCATCAGCCAGGAAAAAGCAAGCGAGCTCATGAACGAAGTCCACAATGGGGCTTGCGGCCCCCACATGAACGCCAGATCGCTAATGCAGATCATTTTTCGAATGGGCTACCTCTTGGAACTCCGTGAAGGCGAGGAAATTGCATCCACTTTGTCGAAAAGCGTGACAAGTGTCAACGGTTCTCCAACCTCAATCATCTACCTCCTCACGATCTCTACTGCATGACTACGCCCTGGCCCTTCGACACGTGGGGAATTGACGTCATCGGAAAAATCGCTCCGCCAGGCAGCAACGGCTACAAATTCGTCTTGGTAGCCATCGACTACACTAAATTGGTTGAAGCCAAGTCATACAAGGTGCTAACTTCCAGGAAAGTCGCACATTTCCTCAAAGAAAACATCATCTGCCGATAGAGCTGTCAATTCGGGAATACGGGACGGGACGGGATGAAATTATGTTGTCCCACGACGGGAACGGGACGAGACGGGACGGGACTAAAATAATCCGTCCCATCCCGTCCCATTTGCGGGACGCGGGATCTCGTGGGATAATGTGGGACCCGTTGACTAGGAGGGATAAGCATTGACTAGGCGCCAAGGCCAAGGACACATCTTATTTATGTTTGAAACCCCAGCTCACCATTTTTCTGGAATTGGGGAATGGAAATTATGACAAATCTTCTTCCTCAAGTAAGTTCTCCATAATGAAAGTTTCACAGGATTCTACTTTTATTAAACATGTGTTTGATGTTGGTATCATTCTCAAATGGTAAGGTTGTTTCTCTAAAAGAACAACTATAGCTAACTATGAGCTCATCAACATTAATTTATCCCCTTTCAGTTAACTTATTTGTGTTCCTTCCTACTCATCTAGGAATATTTAAGAGACATAATTGTGTATAAGTTCTTATTACTTAGAATTGTGTTAGAACACAAAATATCCTCACAGTTTCCTATAGTAAACCCCAAAAATGTTCACGGTCAAGGCCAACTTGAACGTCGCGGGATGGGACGGGATGGGCGGGACCGCACTATGTTGTCCCGCGATGGGAACGGGATGAGACAGGATGGGACGAAACGGGACGGGACTAAAATCTTTCGTCCCGTCCTGTCCCATTTGTATGGCGGGACGGGACGTCCTGACGGGACCGTCCCAACTTGACGGCTCTATCTGCCGATACGGCATCCCAAACGAGGTCATATCAGACAACGGCTCCCACTTCGAAGGAGAATGCGACAGACTGCTGGCCGAATTCAAGATCACATGCCACAAGTCTTCTACCTACCAGCCACAAACAAACGGCGCCGTAGAAGCAGCAAACAAGACCCTCGAACGGATCATCCGAAAAATGACCACCCGAGGACGTGATTGGCCCGAGAAGCTGCACCTTGCACTTTGGGGCTACCGAACATCGATCGGAAACAGCCACGGGAGAAACTCCATTCGCCACGACATACGGGACCATGCGAGGCCCGCTTGAATTGGAAATTCCCTCACTCCGAGTCTTCGCTGGAAAACGAGATCAACGAAGTCGAATAGCTCGCCGACACGACGAACTGGCTCTGCTAGACGAGCGACGACTAAAGGCCATGGAACACATCCGAGCCTACCAAAGAAGAATGGCTAGAGCTTTCGACAAGAAAGTCAAGTCTCGAGACATCAGGGAAGGCGATCTGGTACTCAAAGAAAAGCCTCCCACTCGAACCAACCCACTGGGAAAATGGGAACCAACATGGATCGGCCTTTTCGTGGTTCAAAAGATCTTCTCCGGAGGTGCCATGAAGCTGACAGACCTAGACGGCAATCCCTTCATGAATCCAGTCAACGGAAGCAAACTTCGCAGATACTTCGCCTAAAGAAGACCAACTGTGCATCTCTTGGCACTCCTTGTAGTGTCGAACTACGCAGACCTGAGCCCTCTAGTCCGGGGGAACGTAGGCAACCTTAATTGGTCCGGTCTAAAAAACACACAAAAAAGTCAAAAGTTTGAATGTCAACCAAGACCTCCATCAAACTATACACTTTCCAAAAGCATGGCCCCACCATCACCTTGACCAAGTCAAACGACGACGGCAACATCAAAGGACATCAAAAGGTCACTCAACATCAAACGACTGACCCATGTCAACTCCAAGCTAGGGGCTTGCCTTCGCCCTCACGCGCTTCAAAAAAAATATATAATAAGCTCAAGCAGAAGCTACAAAAAAAAAAGAGGTCAAAGACCCAGCGCCGACAAATAAGAGGCAAGGAAGTCACCGGAAAAGACCGTCAAAAATGACTTGTCAAGGGATCATCCAACCTTCCCATCCAAACACAAAATCCAAACAAAAAGGGATGCCGTCAAGGCCCAGACTGCTTCAGTCCACAAACACAACAAGAAGGTCCAAAGAAGGACGCCATCAAGGCTCACAAAAGAGACAAAAGGCGAACAAGAGATATTGCATCTTGACAAAGCTTTAAAAGTAAATCATAAATCACTAACGATTACAAATAATGTGTCTGCAATGCAATGAATGGATACTTAGGAGGTCATTCCGCGCCATCTGCGCTTGTCCCCTCGCCATTCTTCCCTTTCTTCCCTCGTCCCCGACGAGTCTTCTTTCGCTCCACGCGAGCCAACTCTGTCTCTCTTAATCCGAGATTTGGGGTACTCCCCGTAGAATCAAACAATCCAGTAGCTCGTAGGGCTTCATTCGCCCGTGCTTCGGCTCGGATCTTCTCCCTGCAAGTCTGCAAAAGAGGACCTCTCTCCGTCAGTCGGTCAACTCTGGTCTCGTAGTCAAACAAAGCGTCTCCCATAACATCCTGAGGGTCAGACCATGCTTCGGCACTCCTAAGGCAATAGCTGCAACGGCAATCTGGCCCCAGAATTACTTCACGCCTGCTCCCCAAAATCACTTGGGACTGCCCAACACGCTGCTCGTACCAATCCATGTACTCGGTGGTCAATACAACACTCTCCCGACGTCGAAGGAGCACTACAGGAGGGAAAGCGGAATACTTCCATACCCTCAAAAAATACAGAAGAGCACCTGAATCTGCCATGCAAAGAGAAGCTACCTCCGCAGTAGCGATATCGTCCCAGCCCAACAAAGGCTCCTGCCTCATCCCGAACTGCCGGGAAACAAGCGACGAAATGTAGAAGGAGGACCAAGACAAACCAGGAACTCTGACAACATAGGACCCTTCCTGAAAGGCCCTCCTAGTCTCAATCCCCCAATGCGGAACCCACCAACGGATCTGATGCGTACCAAGCTATGCCATCCATCTCTCCTAGGCAGACTGATCCATATCCAATACAAGAGGACGCTGAGCAAATGTCCACGGGCTAAACGACGTCGGGGCCTCACGCATAGCTTGAAGTCTCTCCCGCAACCACAGAGTGAGCAAAGCGGGGCTTCCCCCTCTCATAAACCTATCCCCAGTCGTCAGACGATCAATGCCCTGAAAGGTCTCCCCCAACACCAACGGAACAATATCCTCTCCGGCCCTGCAGTGCTCTACCACATCCAGCAAAGCGCCGTCGCATACCCCAAGGGAGCTGACCATGAAAAGCGTCGCTATCACGCACAAAGCAAATGCATCCCATGAGATGTCACTCTCGTCATCGCTCATAAACCACTCCGGCAGCGCAGAAATATCAACATGACCAGAATCAAGAGTCATACCCCGCACTTCTTCCAACGAAGTCCGAAGAAAGCATGCAAGCTTCACGCTCATGGCAGCACCGCCAATCAAAGGAAGCGAGATGGCCTCCACCTCCGGTCCTCCCATCAAAGCCCAAAAATCCTCAAAAGTGGGCGTCACTTCATTGTAAGAGAAGCTATACACATGCCTCTTAACATTCCAGAACTTCGCGGCAGCCCGCAACAATTCCCAATCAGGAACTAACTCCTTAAGGGACCAAACCAAGCAGAGTCGAAACCTCACTTCGAAAGCCCACCTATGGTGCCTCATGCGGTGTCGCATCCACATTTTCAGCCGCTCAAGGAAGTATGCTTGCTGCTCCTTCGAAAGCATCGGCAAAACTCTTGGAATGAATGAAGAATCCATGGCAAAAATGGAGGTTTCTAGAGAAAATGAGGAAGAAAGCTCGAAATGACTGCAAATGGGAAGTGAGGGAAGTCCAGACATCCTGTAAACACTTATTTCCTCCCCAAAAGCAAAGCTTGTCCGTACGGACCTCTTTGCATGCTAGGTCTGTCCGTACGGACCTCTTTGCAACATGGTCCCACATTTTCAGCAAACAGCAAAACAACTACTATTCCCGACAGGACCTTGCTCTAAACTGCCCAAATTCTGGCCAAAGCCATTTCCGGCAACCATACACTAACCACAAATGCATTTCCAGCTAACGTGACATGCACAAATAATAAACTAGCAACAGTTCCTAGGACAATCCCAGGGAATCACAAAATACGAATTTACATCTCAAATAAAATACTTTGTTGTGCACATACAAAATTTTTTATTACAGGTACCAAAATGTCTGTTGCTAAACAAAAAAAAAAACAAATGGAAAGAGGGAAAGCAAATGAGCCCTACTCCGACTCATCATCATCAACCTCAGCAAATGGGAAGTCAGGCATCTCGGCAAACTCGCCAGCCACATCCTCGTCATCAGAATACTGGACCCCCTCCTGTGGCAAGTACTCGAAGTACTCCGAAGGATCAAACCCGGTGAAAGGATCATAGAAGGGATGCGCTGATGAACCCTCTCCCTATGCCTCCTGCGGAGGAAAGAACTGGTGAAGAGTCTGCAGCCTCTGGGTCCTCGAAGACGTCCTGGCATCAAGACTATGCCGCCCCCGAATGGGTCCCTCCTGCTGTGGCCCTGGCTCAGCCCTCGACGAAGGAGTATCCACAGAACGCCTCGAAGGCATTGGCTCGAACGCCGGCGTACGTCGCGAAGACCCGCAAGATAGCTTCCCCGCGAGCTTCTTCGCAAAAGACCGTACCCCCACAAAACGGCGGGTCAGCGTGTCAAAGGATCTCCCCGAGACCTGCGCAAGCAAACAAACAAAGAAGCGCTCAGCTAAAGAAAAGCAAACATACTCGACAAAAAGAGAAAAATACAAAAAAGTTACCAAGATGGAAAAGAGTAAGCACACTCACCGGAGCATCCGGGTCAACCCGATAAGCAGCATGAGCCTGCTCAGGGACGGGCATCGACACCCTCCTCCTCGAAGAGTCCTCGCGGACATACGTGAAGTCCGGCCCAGGCACCGGAACATCTGGGGGACGCGGTGGTCCATCCTGTCTCTCCCTCGCCAACACCTGCGGCGTCCTCAGTTTCTGCCTAAAGAATGCCCCGTACTCCTCACCATATAAAATAAAATCCTCGGCACTCACGCCGCCTAGGTACCTATCGTACTCCAGCACATCCATGTCACGAGGATGCAACATCCCGAAGGGCGGATCCCTCGGAGCCATAGGGGGCACACCTGGGCCATGCTGCCAGAAGACCCTCTCCCCCAGATACATGACATCACAAGTCAGGCCATGCAGCATCTTCCTCTGCAGCGTCACCACGGGACCGCCCTTGAGCTCGTCGGCGCCGTACCGAACCCAGGGGTACAGCTCAAACCCCGCCGGGCTATCTCTCTCCAGGAACTCCTGCACATCCCGATATGCAACAGTGAGCTTCCCCCTGATCGTCCTCCTCCTCCTCAAAGAACGGGTCCAGCCCAGCATAGCAGGATAGGCCGCCATGGCCTCAGCCTCCCGGTCCCACGGCTGACACCGAAAGATCTCATAGAACCACACCTGCAACAAAAGCAGATAAGGCTCAGAACAAAAGGAAAAGAAGACGGAGAAACGACAAACTGCTAAACTATAAACAACAATAAACGCATACCTCCAATGCAAAATCGAAGCATCCCAAGGAATCGGCCACGCCTCGGCTAAATCGGTCCATGGAAAAGTAGAGCTCGGCCAAGCCCGCCTCGCCCCATGCAATCTCACCAACCCTCCCCAAGTCCACCAAACTCTCCAGCAGAGGGAAAGGAGCGGAGGAAGCGTGATTCGAAAACAAAATCTCGGAAAGAGCAAACCACAAGAAAGAGCGCGCCAGCTGCTCAGCCGTCACCAATCCAGTGCCCCGGCGATAGGCCCCGATGTTGGCCGTGATCTGCGCCTCTACGTCGCTATACATCATACCCAGGCCCTTACGAGGGAAGGGCGCAAAGCCCAGCAGCTCTGTCAGCGTCCCATCGGACATCCTGTCCCGCCATCTCACTGGCCCTCCTTTGAAGGAAAGCCCAGTAATCGCTGCAAAGTCGGTAGGAGTCACCGTCACCTCTCCCCAGCTCAGATGGAAGGTATGCGTGGTGTCCCACCAATACTCAGACAAAGCCAAGAAGATACCCTTATTCTTCTTCGTCTCCGCAATCCCGGCAAGGTTCTCAACGAACGCGCCCAAACCAGAATCAAAGACCAGCCTCTTAGGACTCGGTCTACCCTCCCTGGAGATATCCGGCAGATGCTGCCATAGCTCAACTACGGTCTCGAGCGACCCCCAAGACTTCATCTTCTTCGCCTTTCCAGACAAAGGCCCCTCATCCTGCAGGTAAACACAGCAAAGATACGTCAATCACAGTATTTAATGCAAATATACCAAAAAGAAACGAAAGCATAAAAGTCCGTCACAACACGGCAAAGCATAAAAGTCTGTCTCAACACGGCAAAGCATAAAAGTCCGTCCCAACAAGGCAAAACACGAAAAGTCCGTCCCAACACGGCAAAACAAAAAAAAACCGTCACAAAAACACGGCATACATTGCACATAAATTTCCCACATAGTCCGTCACAAAACACGACACACACTATACAAATTTTCTCAAAAGAGGGATCCATCCCTACACGACACATTTTCAAAAACCCGTCACAAAAACACGGCACACATTGCACATAAATTTTTCACAAAGTCCGTCACAAAACACGGCACACACTACGTGACACATTTTTAAAAAGTCCGTCCCTACACGGCACACACTTTCAGACAAAATCCGTCACGAAACACGGCACACGTCACACTTTTTACACAAAGTCCGTTCCTACACGATAGTTTTTTCCACAATGTACATACGGAAATAGCATAAGGTACAAATCACCAAAGCATGCATTTCAAAGAGAGGCACTTTATTTTCACAAATAAAAGCCAATCTCCACATTTTTGCACAAAAATCACATACCCATAATTCTTACATGCTCAATTTCAACAATTCATCGCAAATTTCACAAAAAGAGCATGACAACAACAAAAGCCCCAAATATGCGAAAACTAAAACCTAGTTCTAGCATACAACAATTCAAGTAAGAATCAAAACAAAATTGATTTCTTACCTCCCCTGCGGTCCTCTCCCGCAAGTTGTGCACCCCCTGTTGGTGTAATGCCCTAGGCTTTAGTTATATTTAACTGAAAACCGTTATGTATCATCTTTATCGCTTAAGTTTATTATTTGATTATTATATAGTTTGCATATTTATTGTAATAATCTCCGTCCCTAATTATTAAGAGAATAATTAGTATAATTGTCAATGGATAATCATATGATGATTATATGCATAGAGATGCACATTGAAATTATGGGTACTTGTTAGAGAACAAGTGACTGGACTTGACCCGTATGAGATTTATGTCATGGTCAAATGTCATAATTAAATCTCATATGGTCACTTCATTTAGTCCCTAGACTTGAGATTATCATGACATTACATATGATGAAAGTCATGTTTGATTTTAGTCAAACGATATCTTAACACGATATTTATAAAGGCTATCTTTGGCATGATCAGATTCATGATGGGAAGGATGATAAGTCAAGATGGAATTTGTCCATCAAAAGAGAGATATTTTGCTTGGGCCCCTCGAAGAGTGATAATGATGGAAAGCGTGTGGCCACACCCCAATATGATTGGATTATCATTATACTCAAGAATCGAGAAAGCATTGAACAAAGACAAGTTGACAAGGACCATGACTTGTGTTCAATATAACATCGTGAGACAAAGGGAGAAATGGAAGTGTACCATTGGAAACGTGAACTCTTACGTTATATTATTTGGGTAGACATAATGGCTTGCTAGAGTCCGCTTATGTCTTATGAGAGTCGATATGATCGAACTCATTGTCAACATAATATAATCCTATTGGGTCACACACAACTAGAATGAATTGGTTAAACCAAAGGAAGAATGATTGAGAGTTCCTGCATATGGCAACGTTTGTCACGCGACATACCTAGCCATATGGCAACGTTTGTCACGCGACATACCTAGCCATATGGAAACCTTTGTCACGCGACATAACTAGCCACAGAGGCAGTTTACACTTGTTTCCTAATTTGATTAGGGCACAAACTCTAAATACTAAAGTAGTATAAATATGAGTATGTAAACAGCCGAAAAAGAGCCGAATTTTCAAGAGAGAAAATCACCAAAAGGTTTCTCAATATTTCTTCCATAGGTTTAAGAATCTAGCAATTTTCAAGAACTGTTCTTGGTTCATTCTAACGTGTGGATACTACTAGAGGGTCTTTGCTCGTATGACGATCAAGGCCTAGAGTTCAAATTGTCCAAAGCAATCTGAAGGTTCAAAGGTTTTGAAGATCGAAGATTGTGATTCAAAATCACACCGATAAATTGTTCGATAGCTCAAGACCGGAAAGCAATAAAGGTTGGTAAATTCTATCTCATAGGAATTCAATTTAATCGTATAGAACGGATCTTAGGGCTTTGGGTTTTGTGTTAATTTGATGCTTAATTCCGCTGCGCATGGACCCATAAAACCCAACAGTGGTATCAGAGCCCCGTTCGTATGATTAAGTTTGAATTAACATGCTAGAATTAAGATATAAATTGTTTATATGCTTATTGCATGTTTTTGTATGCGATAGTTTTATTGTTTTTGAAACAATGTGCCAAAATCGTTTTCTGTTCATATTGAATTAAATCTGTTAAAAGCTGTTTATTTGATTTAATTGCTTTATGATTAGAATTGATTGAATCTGAAAAATCTGCGAACTGGCAACCTACGTCGTGCGACATAGTTAGCCACGAGTGAAAATCTGGTAGTTGGGCAAGGTGTGTCACGCGACATACTTAGCCAACTGGCTGATGTTGTCACGCGACATACTTTGCCAATCTGGACAGAATCAGTTTGATAATTTTTCTGCTAATCTGTGATTATGTTGATAATCTGAGATGTTTTATGTCTTAATCTGGATGCTATAAATTTCTGGAAATAAAATTTATAGGGCTATGCTAGATTAATTCATTGTTTATGATGCATGCTTAATTAATTCAAATGTGTTTTTATTAATTGTTGCGATGCATGAATTATTTGTTCTTAAGTGTTAAGAATTTTATTAGATGTTTAGTTGAAACATTGATTCATAATTTCCTAAATGTTTAGTTGAAACATTAAATTTTGGTTTTCTGATTGTTTATGAGAAACAAGTCAGTTTACGCAAAATTTGAAGGAATCTGATTGTTTATGAGAAACAAATCAGTTTATGAGTCTGATTGTTTAAGAGAAATAAATCAGTATGCAAAGTATTGATTATGTTGCATTCAAACTGATATTATAATTGTGCATGACTAGGAGAGTTCTGTCGAAGGAAAATTTAGTACTTAAGCAGTCCTTGTGGTTCACCTATTTTCTTGGAAACTTACCTGGTGCACAGTTATGATTATCCTTGTTGATATGCTTATAATCTACTTTAAAGAACCTTCATTTAAGTTTTAAGTTCTTTATGCCAATCCATGATTAAAACACTTGAGATCACTCGGATAGTTTTGGGTGGGCTTGCCATAGCAAGGTGCTTTGATTCTATTCCGTTTGCGAGCAAGATGAGGAAATGGTGGTTCCTATACGTTTAAAGTGGATGAACTTAATTGGGTTATCAAAATGGTTTTGGACCCAAGGCATAAGATGAGATTAAAATATGCTTAGACACATGATGTCTTAAATAAATCTCATAAAAGATCTAAGAGTCATATACGATATGATTGATGTTTTCTACCTAATTAGTTTAATCTTGAGCGGTGCGCCATAGCGTACTTGAGATTAAATTAAAGTTGGATCTTAGCCCATTAAATGCATATTATGCTTATTTTCATTGGAAGGTGTATGATTTATTAGGAGTATTTGTAAAATACATTATTTGTTCTTAAATGATAAATGTGTTGATATTGATATGTGTTCATATAATTTGTATATTTTGTTGTAGAAATAGCATTACATAATGATAATTGCGATTCGTCCTTATGAAGGACAAAGTTCGAAAGGAACGATGCAAATAATTCTGATTGGATCAGAAGCCTAAAGAATGATTCTTGGGTAAATTTGTACGTTCTTGATGAATCCGTTCCTATTGAACCTAGTGCAAATGTTGCATATGGCAAATAAGGAAGCAACATTAGAAACATGCTGATGATTCTGACAATATTGCTTGCCTTGTAATTGCCACCGTGTTTAAAGGCTCTTATGAAGAACTTTGAGCACATGATAACTATTCTTTTGTTCTAGCATAACGCAAAAAGGGAAATGTTCCAAGTGCAAGCTAGGCAAAAGATATATGTTGTGGTGAAGACTCTTAATTCATATGATGAAAGAAGGAGCAATCCGCAAATTGTGTTAATGGTTGACACAATAAAAGGGGTCATAAAGGAAGGAAAAGAAGGTAAAGCAAAAGTTGCTAAACCTAGGACAAATGTTGTCATAGCCGAAGAGGCTAAACCCAAAGTGTCTCAAAAGGATGCATTTTGCTATCATTGCAATAAGATTGTCATTGGAAGCAAAGTTGCAAGGCTTATTAGGAAGGCCTAAAAGGTGAAAAAGGGCAATATGATTGCTACTACTTCAAGTATCTATATGATAGATATTTTCCTTTCGACTTCTTGTTCTTGGGTATATGATACCGGATTGGATCCCACATTTGTTTAAATGTGCAAGGAACAAAGAATAGGAAGCTACTCAAAGAAGGTAAATTAAACCTATGCATAAGAATGGAGCAAGGGTTGCTACATTAGCCATAGGGACTTATGAAGTCACTTTACCTTGTGAAGTAGTACTTGTTTTGAACAAGTATGACTACGTTCCGAATTTGAGTAGGAGTATTATTTCCGTTTCTTAAATGGATGATGAAGGATATAATTTTCTTATTTTCAATAAGAAGTTTTATATTTATTTAATGATATGTCTTATTGTATTGCATATGTCATTGAATGGTCTTCATATCCTTGATGTTAAGATACAAAATAATATTGAAGATATCTAAAATATAAATGGGAATTCTGAACCGAACAATATGAACAACGTGTACATATGGCATTGTTGGCTTGGTCAAATAAATAAGAAACATATATCTAAACTCCATTAACACGGACTTTTAGACTCATATGACCATGAATCATTTGAGGAATGTGGATCTTATTTATTGGGATCATCGACCAAACCACCCTACACTAAAGTAGTTGGAGGGCTAGTGACTTATTGGTCATTATACATGAGATGTATGTGGACTATTAAGCAGCATTGCTAGGGGAGGATTTCAGTATTTCATCATATTTCACTAAAGACTTATCTAGATATGATTATGTCTATCTGATGAAGTCCAAAGGTGAATCGTTTGAGATGTTTCAAACATTTCAAGATGAAGTGCAAAACAAACTTGGCAAAACTATTAAGTACTTCGATTAGATCGAGGTGGTGAATATTTGAGCCAAGAGTTTGACAATCATCTCAAAACTATGAAATCGTTTCAGAGTTGACTCCATCCGGAACACCACATTGTATGGTGTTGAATGTGCGCTCGCCCGAAAAATAGAAAATGAAAAGGAGTCGCCACGCCGTTTTAAGAGGAAACATTGAAAACCTTTGTTTTAGAGAGAAAACATGAGTTCGGGGGTCAGGTTACGTGTTGGGAAGAACCGAGAGTTCACCCAACACGCCTCGTCCATAGACGAGTCTTTCAATCAAACACATCCAAGTAAATCCAAAGTGTGTGCAAATATCGATAATAAACGAAATGTGATAAACTGCATCTTATTAATTATGAAACGAGAAATTACATATTGTGAGCCTATTATTTAGGGAGGCCACATCCCTGATACAAACAAACTAAAGCAGATTACAAAGGAAAAGAGTCATTTGCAGATGGGTCATGTGTGTCGCATGACACATCGTACCGATGACCACATGTGTCGCGTGACACGGGATCACTTGGGGACGAAGGTGTCGCGTGACACATATGAGCCTTACTGCGAAACCTACAATATGAATTCGTAAATTAACGTAAGCTATACGGATCTAATTAACAAAAATTTGAATTATGAACGAAAAACATAAACAACATCAAATCGACCCTGGGAGTGTGGATATGGGTAGATCCACACCCCCTTGGGGGCTCAAACACCAAATTCAACCAAATCAATCAATATGAGCTCAATTACACAATATATGCAAGTTAAACAGAGATTGCGATTGGGATTCGGTAATTCGGATAGCTAGGATCGATTCTTGAATCCAAACAAAATAGAATTATAAAATTGCAAGGAATTAAATGAGAGAGAGAGAGAGAGAGGGTTAGGGAATTGTTACCCTTGTTGATTCCACGAATTCTATATCTAGTTAGATATAGAATCCTTCAATTCTTCGTTGTAGATCTCATGGCTACGATCCAAGGGTTCCAATTGGTGTAGGTAGAGAATTGGGTTTGGATGAGAGGGATTAGTGGGTTGGAAAGGTAGGAGAGAGAGAGGTTTTGTGTTTGGGATGTTCATCACAATGCTATTTTGGCAGAGTAACAGTAGGCTGGAATTGGGATCCATCTCAATGAGGGGGAGGGTCTTATTTATAGGCTGCAGTTGGCTGCCTTAGTATGTCGCACGACCTTACGCGTCCACTTTCCATGCCTCAAGCTGTCGCGTGACACAAGGTGGCTCAACCGCTTTTGGCGCCAAAAACCAGTTTCTGGAACATTCCGGAAAAATACCCAAAAGGTCCAACTGGTTTTATTCCCAAGGGGTCCTTTGGCATGAATGATGTACCAAAAGGTACTTCCTTCGCGGAAACTCATGGAACGTTTCCGGAAGTCTCGGGATAGGCCGGGAATTTACCAAAACGCCCCTTAATGCAGTTTTATTATGTTAAAATGCATCGAAAAGGTTGCGAATTGGATTGGCGTACTTACAGAGCCCCTCGGCAACGTCACTTTTGGAAAAAGTGGGGTTGTCGATAAAATAAGACCCAATCTCAATGAGCGGCTGGGGTTAAGGTGAAGGGCTAGAAGGGTGAGAAGGGGAAAATTATGGCTGGACCTTTCTGAGAAAGGATTCCTACGTATCCCTTTAAGAAGGGAATCAAGCCAAATCGTAGTTCGGAATTACTAATACTGACATACAAGCAAGAAAGGGGTAGAGATGTGTCTTCATACCTTTCTTGTGCTTACACCTGTGACTTGTTGTGCTCCGCTTGAGAGGCTTTTTCTTGGGTTTGGCTCTGCTTGAGAGGCTTTTCTTCTTGGTGGGCTCCGCTAGAGAGGCTTTTTCCTTTGGTTTGGCTCTGCTTGAGAGGCTTTTCTTCTTTGGGTGCTCCGCTAGAGAGGCTTTTCTTTTTTTGTGTGCTCCGCTAGAGAGGCTCTTCTTCTCTTTGAAAGCCTCGGTTTTGTCATACACCTTATCTTCCTTAGTCACGGCATACCCCAGACCTTGCCTATTTCTCTTGGCTGCTGGCAACACAAGCCTACATGGTCCCCTGAAGGCGTTTTCCCGGCCAGGACCGGGGATATAGCTCACATACCTCTTAGCATTTTCAACACAGGAGGAATCTTGTCTGAAGATGTCGTCAAGTCTATAGTACGAGACTTGCCCCTTAGGTTTCTCGATTGTGAATCCGGCGAGCATCGGATTTTCTTGGTCAAGCTTGATCTCCATTACTGGTAAGGTATTTGCGCTGGTTTCTCCGATTGTAACACTATCACCATAGATGGTTGTCAACACTCCCTCTTGTACAAACTTTAAGCATTGGTGAAGCGTGGAAGCTACGGCTCTAATCTCATGGATCCATGGTCTACCCAATAATGCTGAGAACGTAACAGAATGTCTATAACCCGAAACTCCACCATCATTTCCTTGCCCCCAAACATCGGATTAAGGAGACTATCCCTAACACCGCCCGGGGATGTTGAATCATAAGCCTTTATGGTGCAGTTAGAGGGTTTGAGGTTACGCGGCGTTGATGTCCAACATACTCATCATTTTGGCGGGGAGCACATTCATGGCTGATCCATTATCTATCAACACATGGGTAATCAACCGTCCCTCCAGAGGCACCGTAATGTGTAAGGATTCGTTATGTTTCGCACCATAAGCGAGGCAAGTCAAGATGCGTGAAAGTAATGATATTCCCATATGCGAGCCGTTCCAATCAACTGACATGCTTCATCTGGGGTAGCGTTGACGGATACCTTTGTCTTGGATAAGGCTTCTTCCAGCTTTAATTTGTGAGGGTAGGAGGATGTAAGTAGGGACCACAAAGAAATATCGGCTTGCGTTCTTTTCAAGCTAGCGTCGTGTCGGGTCTTCTGAACTTCTTCGTCTAGCACATGAGGATTACGAGAGGGCGAGGTTAGAGTCTACAACTGCTTTCCCTTTTCCAGATGGATCTGGATTACTTACTCCCAACATTCTTCCTGAGCGCGTCAACAGATTAACTTCTTGCTGGTCATCAACCACGAACTCTTTGCTAGCTTCCTTGAGTTCTGATAATGTTAGCGGGACAGAGTGATTGCGGTATGGCCAAGCCGCTTGTCGTATCTCATTAATGGTCAAAGGTGTTTCCCAACTAGCCGCTATTCTGAGTTCCTCCAAGGAGATTGGGGATTCTCTAGGAGTCATTGAAGATATAGCATTAACAATCAGGCGCTCTTCGTAATCATCAAGTTCAACAATATTATTCACATCATGTAAATCATCGAGATACAGAACATAACAGAAGTTATCTTTCATTTCATCAGAACAGGAAATTACATCAGTTTCGACCCCATTACATCCATTGCTATCATCCCCAACTACGGGTTCCCCAAATTCTAATACATTGACAAAATAATCATTCTCAAAGTCAATAAGGTTCACATTGCTGTTCGGCAGAGGATTGTTGACAATATTCGGGCGAGGAGATTTTTCTATCTTCTTGTCGTCCACTAAACCCTGGATTATCTTCTTGAGAGTCAAACAGGAGTTCGTAGTGTGCCCTGGAAATTGGTGGAAACGGCAATACTTGCTAGCATCCATGTGGGGATTAGGGCGGCGGGGTGTAGTTCTCCAATGGCTTTATCATGCCAGTTCGTAGCAAACCGTTAAAAACTTCCTCCGTTGACATACCCAAATCATCAAACCTCGGTTGTGGCTTAAAGGGAAGCCTCATCACATTCTGCATGTTGTTACTTCCTTTTTGGAGATTATTGATACTATTTTCCTTGGCCGGTTCTCTTCCTCTTGGCGCCATTACTGAGACAGGATTGGATGCCCGATATCGGTAACTTCCACCACTGTTGTTGTTAGTGGTGTTTGCACTTGGAGTTTGGTTAAACAACTTATTCTCACTCCTTGCTCCCATCCCCACCATCTCTCGCAGATCTGGGTACCATCCTTTCCCAATGGCTTCTCTAAGTGCTGGCTTAACACATGATAGAAAGATGTCCTTCTGGTCTTGGAGGGGGATTGGTTCCGATAACTCGTTGAGCTTAGCATTCCAACGCTTGTAGAATTCTGTGATTGACTCATCCGACTTCTGAATTGTCCCCACTAGATCATCCCGCGTGGTACGCCACTCTAAATTACCCTTGTACTTCTCTAGGAAGGCTTCTGTTATCTGGCTCCAAGTAGTACGGCATTCTTGCTTCAAAGTTAAAAACCATGTAAGTGCCGATCCTTTCAAAGTTAGGTGGAAGTGGGAAGCCATGAATTCGGGAGTGCAGCCCATTGCCCCCATTGTCATCACATAAGTGTCTACATGCGTCTTTGGACAGGCGGTACCATCAAAATCCAGCTTGGGCATCTTAAACTTGTGCGGCGAAAGGTGTCACTTGGGCGGGATCCACGACTTTAAGACCACTAGAACCCACGGTTAATCTGTCAATCTGTTGTTGCATCTGTTTGAGCAAACGGCTACTTCGGTGCCAAACTTGAAGTCTGAGGAATTGCAGGAGCCACCGTTGACGACGGTATTGGGAAATCAGAATTAGGTCCCACGGGCAAAGCGGTTGGTGGAAGACCAAAAGTACTAGGAATTCCAATATTGCTGTCCAACAAGCTAATCGAGCTCGGAATCTTGTTCCCATACATATCATAACCGTTGAATTGCCTCACCGAGATTACGGGGAGTTGTATTACGCCGGCCCGACTTTTGTACGACCAAAAGAAGATAATCCTGAGCCGACACACGGAGCCGAGTAAGGGGTGGAACCATAAATATGCCGAGTAAGGTTGGAACATACTGCTGGTTGAGAAAAAGCTGTCTTGAGTGCAGGCTAGCTGGTACCTTGAGACACCGTCTGAACTATCGATTTCTGAGAGCCTGATGCGACCATTCTGCTTGAACACCATGGGAACACCACGATAACCATCCGGATACACACTCTGCGAGGCCGGGAAAAGGCCGGTTCGAACCGAGGTCCATGCTTTGGCGTGGTCTTTGGAGCATTAGGAGTTGGGGAAGCGGTGAGATCAAAGAAATTTGTGGGCCGACCGTCATTTCTGCGACACCTTGCCGGATAACCTGGCCATACCCTTGAGAAGACGGGGGAATGAGTCTTCCTTGGTCACTTGCCACCATTCCCGTAGAAGCTACTTGATCGAATGCCGAACGTAATTCACCGGGGGAGGCATCGTATTGTAGCTAGGCTGGTTTGGCCGAGCAGTGAAGCGGATCCGATTTCGTTGTGGCTATCTTACGTAATCTCTTCATAGGAACCATCCTCCCGACGAAGTACCGCAATCCCTTTGGCTCTCATAGCTTCTACGAATCGATTGTGAGCTTCTTCTTCACGAGACTTGGCATTTTGAACTAAGAGACAAGCCTCACGCTCCCGAGCTAGAGCGGCTTCCAGCATCACCCTCAATTCCTCCGTAGTCATCTCACTCAAACTTGTCTCCGACCCCCTGCTTGAGCCTCCGTGAGCGAGCGAGAAAAACATCTCCATTGCCGGCCATTTCGATTCTAAACCAACCGACCTTTGCTTGTACACGGATTAAACGACCTCCCGAAACGAGATGAGCGGACCCAACTCGCCGTAGGCTGCGAGGTGTAGAGAGGGGTTTATAAGGTGCTGGGAAGGAAATTTTTTTTTTCTTTTTTATTTTTACGGGAGAGGGAAAGAAACGGACGAGACTCACGCAAACACAAATTTATTTATGTTCAAGTATAAATCGAGTATTTTAAATCCTAAATACAGTTGGGAAAGGATAAGCCTTTATTCATGCTAACTATGCCTCGGGGGAGCCTAGTGACGCGACGTTCGAATTACATCAAATGTCTTGTTTTGAAACATATAATAGGTAATGATACCTAACCAAACCCTAACATCTTTATGGAACGAAGAGGTTCGTCCAAATTTCTAAGGAAATTTGGGCGGCATAACTGGTCTTTTCGAAGAATTTCGAAGAAAAATCCGGCATGACCTCTCGTCGGTACATGTTGGCAATGCGGCATGACCTCTCGTTTAGAACACGCCACGAGAGTGACATGTTCCCACGTGAAATCATGTTGCATTTGGCAACATGCCCACAAGGTATGAGGTTTTGGGAGAAGGTATAAGAATCTATGATATTTTTCAAAAACAATTCATTTTTGTTGTAATGAAAACATCATATCAAAAACCAACCGTGGGTAAGGTTTAGTGTGGTGCCACCTATAACGCACTAGGGGTTTTAGGTTTGATTTCAGCGCTCAAGCGTAGGCGAATTTCATGGCCGTCCGCGATGCCGGGCTCAGCTCGCACCCGAGGGTTCTAAATCTAAGTGATGTAGTGTGCGGATGACTAATTCGTTTATTTGCAAAAAACAAGATTTTTTTTTATTATTATTATTTTTTTATATTTTATTTGTTTTTTTTTTTTAAGAAGAAAACACACACCCTCACACAAGGCAAACAGGGAACAATAACCAAATGAGTCACGCTTTGGTCCAAGGGTGCCCTCAAACCGGTCTTCGATGATACCTGCTCGGTGGCCACCTTTTGTCGCGTGACACGGGACAACCGAGAGACAAAGGTGTCGCACGACTTTGATGGTCACCGAACCGGCGGCTCTTCAAATCATCAAATCAGCCCGCTTTACCATATCAAGAGCAACACGAGAGATACCAATGCACAACAAATGACCACAAACACAAAGGGCTCACAAGTTCCATAATCAACAAAATGTAGGTATCACAAATGATTATCGAATAATGTACACAACATGGATGCATTAGATGTTTTTTGACTAAACGAAAGCTTGACCCACTTAACACTTGAAAAACAGGTTTTCAAGTGAAATCCCCAGCGGAGTCGCCACTGAATGTGCGCTCGCCCGAAAAATAGAAAATGAAAAGGAGTCGCCACGCCGTTTTAAGAGGAAACATTGAAAACCTTTGTTTTAGAGAGAAAACATGAGTTCGGGGGTCAGGTTACGTGTTGGGAAGAACCGAGAGTTCACCCAACACGCCTCGTCCATAGACGAGTCTTTCAATCAAACACATCCAAGTAAATCCAAAGTGTGTGCAAATATCGATAATAAACGAAATGTGATAAACTGCATCTTATTAATTATGAAACGAGAAATTACATATTGTGAGCCCATTATTTAGGGAGGCCACATCCCTGATACAAACAAACTAAAGCAGTTACAAAGGAAAAGAGTCACTCGCAGATGGGTCATGTGTGTCGCATGACACATCGTACCGATGACCACATGTGTCGCGTGACACAGATCACTTGGGGACGAAGGTGTCGCGTGACACATAGCGAGCCTTACTGCGTAAACCTACAATATGAATTCGTAAATTAACGTAAGCTATACGAGATCTAATTAACAAGCCGAATTATGAACAAAAACATAAACAACATCAAATCGACCAGGAGTGTGGATATGGGTAGATCCACACCCCTTGGGGCTCAAACACCAAATTCAACCAAATCAATCAATATGAGCTCAATTACACAATATATGCAAGTTAAACAGAGAGATTGCGATTGGGATTGATGAATTCGAGATAGCTAGGATCGATTCGAATCCAAACAAAATAGAATTATAAAATTGCAAGGAATTAAATGAGAGAGAGAGAGAGAGAGAGAGAGAGGGTTAGGGAATTGTTACCCTTGTTGATTCCACGAATTCTATATCTAGTCAGATATAGAATCCTTCAATTCTTCGTTGTAGATCTCACAGCTCTGATCCAAGGGTTCCAATTGGTGTAGGTAGAGAATTGGGTTTGGATGAGAGGGATTAGTGGGTTGGAAAGGTAGGAGAGAGAGAGGTTTTGTGTTTGGGATGTTCATCACAATGCTATTTTGGCAGAGTAACAGTAGGCTGGAATTGGGATCCATCTCAATGAGGGGGAGGGTCTTATTTATAGGCTGCAGTTGGCTGCCTTAGTATGTCGCACGACCTTACGCGTCCACTTTCCATGCCTCAAGCTGTCGCGTGACACAAGGTGGCTCAACCGCTTTTGGCGCCAAAACTAGTTTCTGGAACATTCTGGGAAAATACCCAAAAGGTCCAACAGGTTTTATTCCCAAGGGGTCCTTTGGCATGAATGATGTACCAAAAGGTACTTCCTTCGCGGGAAACTCATGGAACGTTTCCGGAAGTCTCGGGATAGGCCGGGAATTTACCAAAACGCCCCTTAATGCAGTTTTATTATGTTAAAATGCATCGAAAAGGTTGCGAATTGGATTGGCGTACTTACAGGTGTGTCTGAAAGGAGGAATTGAACCTTGTAGGACATGGTTCGTTCGATGATGTGTCAATTAGACTTTTCTATTTCCTATTTCCTTTTGAGGATATGCATTAGAAATAATGTGGTTACACTGAATTGAGTCCTTACTAAATCGGTTCCTAAGGCCCCACATGAGATGTGGCATGGAAGAAAACTTAGTTTGTCTTTCATGAAGATTTGGAGTTGCAAATCTTATGGGAAGAAACTTGTCTCTAATAAGTTAGCACCAAATCTGACAAGGTCATCTTCGGATATTAATCTTACAACCGCAAAGAGAACAAAATGTTTGTTGCTCTACACGATTTGTTTCTTGAGAAATAGTTTCTCAATAAAGAATCTAGTGGGAGTAAAATTAATCTTGAAAAGGGTTCAAGAACCTGAAAATGACATGGATCCAAGAGTAGAGACGGAACCAAGTTCACAAAGGAGTTGTGGAACCGGTTCAAGATGCACAAGTCCATCGTAGATCGAATAGGTTACGATCCGAACTCAAGAAATATTGATTTCTCGTTCCGGAAAGTAATAAGGTGGAAGTCATTGAGAATGACGATCCTACTTCCTATCTTGAAGCGATGTCCACTCCCAATTTGGATAAATGGTTAGGAACCATGGAATCCGAATTATAATCCATGTTTGATGATCAAGTTTGGAACTTGATTGGGCTACCAGAAGGTGTAAAAACAAAAGGGTGCAAGTAGGTCTTCAAGACCGACATGAATGGGAAGGTGTATACTTTCATGACTAAGGATTGTAGCAAAGGGATTTAGGTTAATTCATAGTATTGACTATGATAGAACCCTTTTTCACCAGTTATAATGTCGAAGTCTGTTAGAAGTTTCAATTGCTATTATCACATATTGTGGCTACGTGATATGACAAATGGATGTCAAACGACTTTCTTTAAATGGAAAGATTATTAAGGATGTGTATAGTACACAACCCGAATAGTTTGTCGATCCAAGAAACTCTAATAAAGTATGCATGTTGCAAAGATTCATGAGATGGGTTGAAGCAAGCTTCAAGGAATTGGAATCTTCGTTTTGATGAATTGGTCAAAGAGTTTGACTTCATCAAAGAACAAAGATGAATCTTGTGTATGCATGAAATTCAGTGGGAGCATAGTATTATTTCTATTGTTTTATTACAATGATATCTTACTCATTGGAAAAACAAGTTCCGACACTTAAGACTGTCAAAGTCTTGGTCAAGGAAAGGTTTCTCAATGAAAGATATGGGTGAAGCCGCTTACATCCTTGGCATCAAGATCTATAGAGATGGATCTAGAAGGATAAACTGGTTTGAGTCAAAGTATCCACATTGACAAGATTATTAGAAGAGTCTAAGAAGAGTAGCTTGTCAATGGGTCATGGTATTTATCCTAGCAATATTCATTGTCTTATGACAACTGACGAGCAAAAGGGAAATGAATGAAGTTCCATATGCTTCGGCATTTGGGTCTGTCATGTATGCCATGATTTGTACTAGACCAGGCGTCTCATATGCTTTAAGCATGATGAGTCGATACCAATCTGATCCTGATATAAACCATTGGATGGGAGTCAAGATAATCCTTAAGTACTTAAGAAGAACTAAGGATATGTTCTTGGTATTTGAAAGATTGGAAGTTAATCTTGTTGTAAGGGTTACATAGATGCTAGCTTCCAAACTGACAAAGTTATTTTAAAATCGCAATTAGGATTTGTGTTTATGCTTATTAGAGGTGCAGTTTTGATTGGAAGAGTTCCAAGTAGAAATTGTAGCCAATTCTACTACTAAGGCCGAATTTTAGCAACATATGATGTGGCCAAAAGAGGCAGTTTGGATCAAAAGTTCATTAGTGCTTTGGAAATGTTCTAAGTATCACTAATCGGTGAAACTTTTGTTATGACAATAGTGGTGCCACTTGTGCAAACAATGGAACCAAGGTCACAACAGCGATCCAAACACTCACTTAGACGTTCTTCGAGGAATTCATAAAGAATGAGAAGACGTTAAGATATATAAAGTATCAACCGATGATGACATAAGGGATTCACTAACAAAGGCCCTCGCACAGGCAGAAGCATGATGGTCATGTTAGATCCATGAGTATTCGATACATAAATTGAGCCTAGTGCAAGTGGGAGACTGTTGGTGTAATGCCCTAGGCTTTATTTATGTTTAACTGAAAACCGTTATGTATCATCTTTATCGTTTAAGTTTATTATTTGATTATTATATAGTTTGCATATTTATTGTAATAATCTTCGTCCCTAATTATTAAGAGAATAATTAGTATAATTGTCAATGGATAATCATATGATGATTATATGCATAGAGATGCACATTGAAATTATGGGTACTTGTTAGAGAACAAGTGACTGGACTTGACCCGTATGAAATTTATGTCATGGTCAAATGTCATAATTAAATCTCATATGGTCACTTCATTTAGTCCCTAGACCTGAGATTATCATGACCTTACATATGATGAAAGTCATGTTTGATTTTAGTCAAACGATATCTTAACACGATATTTATAAAGGCTATCTTTGGCATGATCAGATTCATGATGGGAAGGATGATAAGTCAAGATGGAATTTGTCCCTCGAAAGAGAGATGTTTTGCTTGGGCCCCTCGATGAGTGATAATGATGGAAAGCGTGTGGCCACACCCCAATATGATTGGATTATCATTATACTCAAGAATCGAGAAAGCATTGAACAAAGACAAGTTGACAAGGACCATGACTTGTGTTCAATATAACATCGTGAGACAAAGGGAGAAATGGAAGTGTACCATTGGAAACGTGAACTCTTACGTTATATTATTTGGGTAGACATAATGGCTTGCTAGAGTCCGCTTATGTCTTATGAGAGTCTATATGATCGAACTCATTGCCAACATAATATAATCATATTGGGTCACACACAACTAGAATGAATTGGTTAAACCAAAGGAAGAATGATTGAGAGTTCCTGCATATGTCAACGTTTGTCACGCGACATACCTAGCCATATGGCAACGTTTATCACGCGACATACCTAGCCATATGGCAACCTTTCTCACGCGACATAACTAGCCACAGAGGAGGTTTACACTTGTTTCCTAATTTGATTAGGGCACAAACTCTAAATACTAAAGTAGTATAAATATGAGTATGTAAACAGCCAAAAAAGAGCCGAATTTTCAAGAGAGAAAATCACCAAAAGGTTTCTCAATATTTCTTCCATAGGTTTAAGAATCTAGCAATTCTCAAGAACTGTTCTTGGTTCATTCTAACGTGTGGATACTACTAGAGGGTCTTCGCTCGTACGACGATCAAGGCCTAGAGTTCAAATTGTCCAAAGCAATCTGAAGGTTCAAAGGTTTTGAAGATCGAAGATTGTGATTCAAAATCACACCGATAAATTGTTCGATAGCTCAAGACCGGAAAGCAATAAAGGTTGGTAAATTCTATCTCATAGGAATTCAATTTAATCGTATAGAACGGATCTTAGGGCTTTGGGTTTTGTGTTAATTTGATGCTTAATTCCGCTGCGCATGGACCCATAAAACCCAACACCTTGTTCCTTACAAAGGAGGATGAGCTTACCCACTCGGGCGGCGAAGATGCGCTTTTAGGCAAGGGGCCCATGGCCCTACTTCCCTTGCTATTAGTGCCGTACAACATAATTCTCGTCCTGGATTGACCTTTCACGTAAGAACACGTATGTTTCTCTCAACGACGCTTACGCCAAAGAATTAATCTTCCTATCCCGATTGTAATTTGATGCACAATTTTTATTTTCAACTTGGCCTCAGTACCCAAGACAAACTTTACTTTTTCTCGTCTTTAACTCTTTGTTTTTCGTACTCTCGTTGTCAGCTGAAGTAGCTTGCACTTTGATTCTTAACTTTAATTTTGATATTATTTTGCTTCGTAATTATCTTTTACATGTCACATGTTTGCTTTTCGACAATTTTAACTTTTGCTTTGATAGCTTTATCAAAGATTCACCTTATACACTTTATCTCTACATACATACTACTCCCTTCAAAAGAGTGAGGTTTGGTCTTTGTGTGAAAGTGCACTTTACTCCTTAACTATGCCTCTCGCCATCTAGCTTTTCTTAGCTTGGTGGCAACTTCTTCTCGTATGTCAAGGCCAAACTTCATTTTGATGCGAACTTGTAAGTACCCAACTCGCTAATGCCTTCCAATTAAAGTTTCCTAGCAGCTTCCCAAACTTTCATAAAGTTTAGGGCAATTCGAGAACTTTTCAATACATTTTCGAGCAAGGAAGGACCTATTAGGAATAAGAATTCTGATAGGACCTCGCAGAAAGAAGCTTCCAACTCCGCCACCTTGCATGTTTCCCGTTAAACAAGCCGACGCGACGTAAGAAGACGCCTGATCGCTTAATTTGCCGCAGATGTCAAGCTGCGCACTTATTAGAAGCACACCAAGCCTATGGCAACATGAGGTCTCCCTCTATTGATTTTTGATACAATTTTCAAAGCATCAAGTATTCGCGTAAATACAAACTCGAATTCCAAATTCCAAAAACACACAAATCCACTCTCTATCTTACACTAATCCTACTTTAATCTATTCCTAAATAGATATTGCCTTGAAGGAAAACTCCTCGAAGATGTGAGAAACCAATATTGGCAATCTCTCCTTCCCTTACCTTTCGATACATTCCTATATACTCTTATTTCCATTTGTTACCTCTCGTTTATCTTTATTTATCATGTCATAAAGCTTTAATCTTTAAAAATGTAGTCTTACATTTTCCACTCCCCTAAACAAATGACTCATGGAGATCCTCTCCCTGTGATGAACAAGATTCCACAGGAAAGTGGCTTGTTCTAGGGATGATCTTTACCAAATGAGGATGTGATCCCCTTTTTATATTTATGTATAAAAATGCAATCTTTTATTTATCAGTATGTCATCCCCTTCCCATTGATCTAGTTTCTTCCAAGGATTGTCCACCTTATGAGGTAATTAAGGACATAAGAAAAGCCAGCGAAGAACATCCTTATACATTATGTCCTTAGATTAATGATACTCTTTTGTAATTGTTCTATATTAAAAATGCAATCTTTACATTAATACTATTTCTCCCCATGTCCCTAAAGTTGGAATCTTTCTCCAAGGATTGTCTAAAAAGGCCTCCTAAGTGCATAAAAAGACTTAGTGATGAGCTTAAAGATCCACCTTACATCCCATTCCCTAGTCCCGGTGGGTTCTTGATGCGTTTCCATAGTGAGGGATTGCGTAAAGACTCCATCTTTACATCAATCCCATTATAAAAATGCCACAATCTTTGTCCCTTTAGAAATCAATGAGTTTTAGTCCCAAAATCTCCGATAATCGCTTGAGACAAACACAAAATGTTCCTACGAATCATCATTGTCTCAAGATGTGGTGGATTGATGGATAAAGATTCATTCTTTTCTAAAAAGTCTCACTCTGTAACTTAAAGACAAGCCTTTCGATCACATTTGACTAAAATCCCCAAGGAAAGTTAGGTTAAGACATACCAAGGCTCTTACGCCTATGTTGGTTGATTAATCTAATGGGAGGGTAGATAAGTCCTGTAATGATGATCATAAGTTCAAAGAAAGCACGAGATCAAAATCCCGAAAACACTAAAGTCCAAGGTATCTCGAACTATAACCTTCTAAAATGGTTCTTTATGTTCCGGATAATAAACTCGTAATATCTTTTCTTTTCTCAAACACACACAAGCACACAAACAAGCACAAATTTTGGACCTAGGAAGACTTGCTTTTGCAAGGCTCCTTCGGGTGAACTTTGCCAAGCGTTCTTCCCAAGGAGTAACTTAACCTCCCGACCCTTTTCCTTTTTTTCAAAAAGTTTCTGAGGATAAATCAAAATGGCGTGGCGAATTCGTTTACATAAATCCTAAGTAGTCTTCAAACCGAGGTGAACTCGACCCTTTTTCATAAAAAAAAAATTGGAAAAACGGGCACGCATTCACAAGGCCATGGCGACTCCGTCAGATTGGGGGACAAGTACACTTTTTCCAAACTTCTTCTCATAAGAAGCGTTGGAAACATTTACAAGTGTTAGCCTTCCATCCCGGGTCCGATCTTTGTGCTTGTGCAATTTTTCTTTTTCTACAGCATCCTTTTCAGGGTTATTTTCAACAGGTAATGCTCCCTAAATGACAAAGTGTGTACAACCTCGGTCGAAAGTTGCCAAAAATCCTTGGAAAAATAGTCTCGGGATAGCAAGTGAGAAATTGGAAACCTCGGAAAACCGGCCGTTTCAAATGGCAAACCCGATCTTCCTCGTGGTTCATACCGTGCGGCTTCATCAACAGCCTCCACCAGAAAATTTTCTATCTCGAGGCTAACTGAAACCGTGTACGATTTAGGAATATTATGTCCCGAGTCCGGCCTCGGTTCCTTTTAAAATTTATGTGCTTTTGTGATGCATTTTTCCCCGTTCCCAAAACATTCTTTTTTAAACACACATGATGTTAAAAATCTCTATTTTAACTAAAAAAAGAATTTTTAGGTGACTACACACTACGCGTACTATATATATATCATGTACACTTTTGCACGCACGTCCTTAACTCCGGGAATGGTTGTTCGCTGCTAGCTCACTGACGCTGCCACGACGCTCCTGCGCGCACTCCGAATCATCCCAAACTCCCATGGCGGCAATGTGTCGACCACCGCACTAGTCCGTGTCACACTTTTTAAAACCGTGACTTTTTGGTTGGTTTTTGTCTAGTAGTGTGTCATAGTAGCTTTGTTGTATACCCCGTAAAAAAGTCAAACCCGAGCCCATGCTAGAGTCAAGATTCCTCGCGCAAGCGGCCACGCCAAAATTTCATTAGGCAAAATCGTTAAAATCTTGACCTCTAAGATTGACACTCGACTTGCACCTGAGTACGTAAAAGTCAAACCCGAGCCCACGTTAGAGTCAAGATTCTTCGCGCAAGCGAAGCCATGCCGAAATTTCATTAGGCAAAATTGGCAAAAATCTTGACCCCGACATTGACTTTCGACTCTGCACAAAGCATGCAACAACGCTCAATAGCGACATCGTTGCCATTCTCGACTTTTAACGTCCGACCTAGCGCCTATTATCTTCCTCACACAATGCCGAAGTCGACGCCTCTCGTGCAAGCGAAGCTCGCCGAAATCTCAAGTAAGGCTAAAGACTTGACTTTCACATCATCGAGCATTGACTATAACTGCACGTCGTGCGTTAAAATTCCTATGATCTACTAGACCCTCAGGACCATTCTTCTCTTCTCGCTATTTGGCTGGGATCCTCGTCATTGCCCTATAAAGGACCCTCGCCCCTAGGCTATCCACCCCGGGATGTCAAAATACGATGTGCAAAACGAGGGGCTTAGTAGGACGAATTTGACGTGGAGCCCACCGATCCAGATCTGTGAGTAGTTATAAAGAAGGGCAACATTTTCCAACCAAATAGAGATAATTAAAAGACACTGCTTTAAGTAAACTCAAGACTCTTAATCGAGATATTACTTTGAGCCTCTTCAAATTCACTTAAACACCTACCCCCTTGTCTAAACCTTGCTCTATCCCTTTCCACAGGGAGAAAGAAGTTCGGGTGAGAATAACCGTGTCATCGCGCTTTTCAGCTGCAGAAATTTCTGTGCTCGTGAGCGCTCGTCGAATTGTCGGGCTTCGTCTACACTCGTGAGGTTTAGAATGGCAGATCCTGCCGATGCAAAACAAATGCGTGGTAATGTAGTAATCCGGCGACTAGAGAGGAAGAGTTAACCCTCGCCTAGGTTATCATTTGATTATTATGTGTTTTGTATATTTGTTAATAATAATCTACGTCCCTAATTATTAAGAGAATAATTAGTATAATTGTCAATGGATAATCATGTGATGATTATATGCGTAGAGATGCACATTGAAATTATGAGTACTTGTTAGAGAACAAGTGTCCGGACATGACCCGCATGAGATTTATGACATGGTCAAGTGTTATAAGTAAATCTCATAAGGTTACTTCATTTAGTCCCTAGACACGAGATTATCATGACCTTACATATGATGAAAAGTCATGTTTGATTTTAGTCAAACGATATCTTAACACGATATCCATAAAGGCTATCTTTGGCATGATCGGATTCATGATGGGAAGGATGATAAGTCAAGATGGAATTTGTCCCTCGAAAGAGAGATGTTTTGCTTGGGCCCCTCGATGAGTGATAATGATGAAAGTGTATGGCCGTACCCCAATATGATTGGAATTATCATTATACTCAAGGAATCGAGAAAGCATTGAACATAGACAAGTTGACAATGACCATGACTTGTGTTCAATATAACATCGTGAGACAAAGGGAGAAATGGAAGTACACCGTTGGAAACGTGAACTCTTACGTTACATTATTTGGGTAGACATAATGGCTTGCTAGAGTCCGCTTATGTCTTATGAGGTTCGATATGATCGAACTCATTGCCAACATAATGTAATCCTATTGGGTCACACACAACTAGAATGAATTGGTTAAACCAGAGGAGATTTGATGAGAGTATCAGTATCTGGCTATATATGTCACGCGACATATTAAGCCAATGGCTTAATATACCGCGCGACATAATTGGCCAGTACGCGGTTTGACACTGCTCTCCTAATACGATTAGAGAGGTATTCCTACTATTGTAGTATAAATACAAGGGTTACATCGGACCTAAAAGGTCACCGAAATTTTTCAAGCAAAAATTCATATTTAAATACTCTCAATATTCTTCAAGGTTTAGATCTAGCAATCATCAAGAAGTTGTTCTTGGATTCATTCAAAGGTGTGGATACCAAAAGAGGGTCTTCGCTCGTTCATCGATCAAGGCCTAGAGTTCAAGCAAGTTGAAGAACGAAGTTTGTGATTCGATATCACATAATCAAAATCGTTCGATAGCTCAAGACCGGAAAGCGTTTCAAGGTTGGTTTAATTCTATCTCATAGGAATTTAAATTAATTGTATAGAACGGATCCTAGGGCTTCTTGGGTTTTATGTTTTTAATGCTTAATTCCGCTGCGCATGGACCCTTAAAACTCAACAGTGGTATCAGAGCCCTGTTCGTATGGTTAATTTTGAATTAACATGCTAGATTTAAGATATAAATTGTTTATATGCTTATTGCATGTTTTGTATGCGATAGAATTTTTAATTGTTTATGTGAAACAATGTGAAAATCGTTTTCGAATTATGCTGAATTAAATCTGTAAAAAGGATGTTTTACGCGATTTAATTACATGTAATCTGTATTGGTTCGAATCTGAAATTCTGTAACCTGGCTACTTTGGTCTTGCGACATATTGAGCCATGTGGAGTTCTGTGTTAAGCGGCTGTTAGGTGGCGCGACATATCAAGCCTCATTGGGCCGATGTTGTCACGCGACATAATAAGCCAAAACCTGCGTAATCAGTTTGTTCAATTTTTACGCTATTCTCGTGATTGTGTTTACAATCGATATGTTCATATGAAAATCTGGATGTTATAAAATTGAGTTTATAAGTCCGCGATAGATTGATTCATTGATATACATGATTAATTGATTAAAATGTGATTTTAATAATTATTGCAATGTATATGAAAATCTGGATGTTATAAAATTGAGTTTATAAGTCCATGCTAGATTGATTCATTGATATGCATGATTAATTGATTTAAATATGATTTTAATAATTATTGCGATGCATGTTTTATTTGTTCTTACATGTTAAGAATTTTTTTTTAAATTAGATGTTTAGTTGAAACATGATATTTAGTTTCCTAATATGTTTAGATTTAGACATTGTAAATTTTGAATCTTATGATTGTTTATGGAAACAAGTCATAAATACGCGAAATTTAAAAGGAAACTGATTGTTTATAAAAGGTAGGGATTATGTTGCTTAATCAGAGTTGATTTCTAATTATGCATGTCTAGGAGAGTTCTGTCAAAGGAAGAGTTGGTACTTAAGAAGTCCTTGTGGCTCACCTATCTTCCTGGGAACTTATCTGGTGCATGATTTTGACTATCTTTCTGACATGCTTATAATCTACCTTTAAAGAACCTTCATTTAACTTTTAAGTTCTTTATGCCAATTCATGATTAAAAACACTTGAGACCATTCGGATAGTTTTGGGTGGGCTTGCCATAGCAAGGTGCTTTGATTCTATTCGAATGCGAGCAAGATGAGGAAATGGTGGTTCCTATACGTTTTAAAGTGAATGAACTTAATTGGGTTATCAAAATGGTTTTGGACCCAAGGCATAAGATGAGATTAAAATATGCCTAGACATATGATGTCTTGAATTGATCTCATAAAAGATCTAAGAGTCATATATGTGATATGATTGATGTTTTCTACCTAATTAATTTAATTTTGAGCGGTTTGCCATAGCAAACTTGAAATTGAATTAAAGTTGGATCTTAGCCCATTAAATGTATATTATGCTTATTTGCATTTGAAGGTGTATAATTTAGTGGGAGCATTTATTTAAATGCACTATACTTCTCATATGATATGTTTACTTATATGTGTTCATATTTTATGTATATCTTTTGTAGAATAAATGGCATCAAACAATAATCACTTTTCACTCGCGATCTGTCCTTGAGAAGGAAAAGTTGGAAGAGAATGGTACAAACTATATGGATTGGATCCGTAGTTTGAGAATTGTTCTCAAACAAGAGGAGAAACCGTACGTTCACCGAACCTGTTCCACCCGAACCTGCCGCCAATGCCGCTAGGGCAATAAGGGAACAATATCTCAAGCACAAGCGTGACTCTACGGATGTTGGTTGCCTTATGCTCTCCGCCATGTGCAAGAGTCTTCGAAGAATCTTGAGCACTTGGGGACAAATCGACTTAAACAATCGACCGATGGAAATGTTCCAAGTTCAAGCTAGGCAAGAAAGGTACAACACGCTTGCGGCCCTTGACCTCATGCAAGATGAGTGAAGGACAAGTTGTTGGTCCCCATGCTCTCAAGTTAAAGGGCCACATTGAGCATCTTGAAAGGCTCGATTTTCCAATTAGCCAAGAGTTGGCTACCGACATAATATTGAATTCATTACCTAAAAGTTTTAGTCATTTCATAATACACTATAACATGGGTGGAATGAATAGAAACCTTTCCGAGTTAGTTCAAATGTTGACTACTGCGGAAACCAATATTGTCGAGAAGAAAACCGATCAAGTGCTAATGGTTAACAAGGGGAAAGGGTTCAAGGGTAAAGGAAAAGCAAAGGTTGCTAATCCTAAGGCAAAGGTTGCCAAGCCCAAAGAGGCTTCCAAGCCTAAAGAGGCTAAGCCTAAGTCCCAAGAGGACGCAATCTGCTTCCATTGCAATGAGATTGGACATTGGAGGAGAAACTGCGCAAAATACAAGGAAGCACCGAAGAAGAGCAAAGGAGTTGCTTCAACTTCGTGTATCTTTGTTATAGATATATTCCTATCTACTTCTAGTTCTTGGGTATTGGATACCGGATGTGGAACTCACATTTGTTTAAATGTGCAGGTGGTCTAAAGAATGTAGAAGGATGCTTAAGGAAGGTGAAGTGGACCTACGTGTGGGGAATGGAGCAAGAGTTGCTGCATTAGTCGTAGGAACTTATGAAGTTACTTTACCTAGTGGACTAATACTTGTTTTGAACAATTGTTATTACGTTCCAGCCTTTAAGTAGGAATATTATTTCGATTTCATGTTTGGATAATGAAGGTTTTAATTTTCTTATATGTGATAAGAAATTTTCTATTCACAAGAGTGATATGCATTATTGTACTGCTGTTTCATTCAATGGCCTTTATATTCTTGATATTGAAAATCGTGATAATGATGTCTATAACATTAACAAGAAATCTAAACCCAATGATGTAAACCACACTTACTTATGGCATTGTCGTCTTGGCCACATAAACGAAAAACGCATTTCTAAACTCCACAAAGATGGATTTTTGGACTCACATGATTATGAATCATATGAGACATGCGAGTCTTGTTTACTTGGCAAGATGACCAAGGACCCATTTACCAAAACCGGTGAAAGGGCGGGCGACTTATTAGGACTCATACATACCGATGTATGTGGGCCTATGAGTAGCGATGCTAGGGGAGGATTTCGGTACTTCATAACATTCACTGATGATTATAGTAGATTTGGATATGTTTATCTAATGAAACATAAAAGTGAATCGTTTGAGATATTTCGAATATTTCAAAATGAGGTGCAAAATCAACTTGGCAAAACTATTAAGGTACTTCGATCCGATCGAGGTGGTGAATATTTGAGCCAAGAATTTGACAGTCATCTTAAGAGTTGTGGAATCATTTCGTAACTCTCTCCACCCTGAACACCACAATGGAATGGTGTGTCTCGAAAGGAGGAATAGAACTTTGTTGGACATGGTTCGCTCTATGATGAGTCAAGTTGAGCTTCCTTTATCCTTTTGGGGACATGCACTAGAAACCGCCGCTTTCACTATAAACAGAGTTCCTACCAAATCGGTTCAAAAGACCCCATATGAGATGTGGCATGGAAGAAAACCAAGTTTGTCTTTCATGAAGATTTGGGGTTGCGATGCATATGTCAAGAAGTTAACTTCCGACAAGCTAGCACCTAAATCCGATAAATGTGTTTTCGTGGGATATCCTAAGGAAACCAAAGGATACTATTTCTACAACCGAAACGAGAACAAAGTGTTTGTTGCTCGAAATGGTACTTTCTTAGAAAAAGAGTTTCTTCGCAAAGGAACCAGTGGGAGTAAAATAGATCTCGAAGAAGTTCGAGAACCCGAAAACAACATTGAACCAATGGTAGAAACTGAACCAAGTTCACAAACCGTTGTGGAACCGGTTCAAGATGCACAAGTTCCTCGCCGAAGTGGTAGGTCACGATCCGAACCCGAGAGATATGGATTTCTCGTTACGGAAAGTGATGAAGTGGAGTTAATCGAAAATGATGAACCCACTTGCTATCAAGAAGCGATGTCCGCTCCGGATTCGGAAAAATGGCAAGAAGCCATGAAGTCCGAATTACAATCCATGGCTGATAATCAAGTTTGGAACTTGATTGATCCATCCGAAGGTGTAAAAACCATAAGGTGCAAATGGGTTTTCAAGAAGAAGACCGACATGGATGGGAAGGTGCACACCTATAAGGCTAGGCTAGTAGCTAAGGGATATAGGTAGACTCATGGCATTGACTATGATGAAACCTTTTCGCCTGTAGCTATGCTTAAGTCTATTAGAATTTTACTTGCCATAGCCGCATATTATGACTATGAGATATGGCAAATGGATGTCAAAACGGCTTTCCTTAATGGGAAGTTACTTGAGGATGTATACATGATACAACCTGAAGGTTTTGTCACCCGTAAAATTCTAACAAGGTGTGTAAGTTGCAGAAATCCATTTATGGATTGAAGCAAGCTTCAAGGAGTTGGAATCTACGTTTTGATGAAGCAATCAAGGAGTTTGGTTTTATCAAGAACGAAGATGAACCTTGTGTATACAAGAAAATTAGTGGGAGCGTGGCACTATTTTTAGTGTTGTATGTCGACGATATCTTACTCATTGGAAATGACGTTCCCGCACTAGAGACCGTCAAGTCTTGGTTGGGAAAGTGCTTTTCAATGAAAGATATGGGCGAAGCCGCATATATCCTTGGTATCAAGATTTATAGAGATAGATCTAAGAGGATGATTGGTTTAAGTCAAAATACTTACATTGACAAAGTCCTTAGAAGATTCCAAATGGAAAATTCTAAAAGAGGAAACTTGCCAATGTTGCATGGTATATCTCTTAGCAAGAATCAAAGTCCTAAGACTAATGATGAGAGAAAGAGAATGAATGGTATTCCATATGCTTCGGCAATTGGGTCTATCATGTATGCTATGCTATGTACTAGACCCGACATCTCGTGTGCTCTAAGCATGACGAGTAGGTACCAATCGGATCCCTACGGAACCACATTGGATAGCAAGCCAAGAATATCCTTAAGTACTTACGAAGAACTAAGGATGTATTCTTGGTCTTTGGAGGAATGGAAGAAGATCTTGTAGTAAAAGGCTACACGAGATGCTAGCTTCCAAACCGACAAAGATGATTTCGGATCGCAGCCTGATTTTTGTTTACGCTTAATGGAGGCACCGTGAGTTGGAAAAGTTCCAAGCAAAGTACCGTCGCCGATTCTACAACCGAAGCCGAGTACATAGCGGCATCCGATGCAGCCTAAGGAAGCAGTTTGGATCAAGAAGTTCATTAGTGATTTGGAAGTCATTCCAAGCATCAGAGACCCTATTGAACTTTACTGTGATAACAATGGTGCCATTGCACAAGCAAAGGAACCAAGATCACACCAGAGATCCAAACACATACTTCGACGTTTCCACATTATCCGTGAGATATGTGAAAGGGAAGACGTTAAGATATGCAGAGTAGACACTAATGACAACGTGGCGGACCCACTAACTAAGGCTCTCTCGCAAGCTAAACATGATGGTCATGTTAGGTCCATGGGTATTCGATACATGGTAGATTGGGCCTAGTGCAAGTGGGAGACTGTTGGTGTTATGCCCTAGGCCTATGATTCATAGACTTATGTGTTGACGTTATTTATTATTATATGAGATATTTATCATTTGATTATTATGTGTTTTGTATATTTGTTAATAATAATCTACGTCCCTAATTATTAAGAGAATAATTAGTATAATTGTCAATGGATAATCATGTGATGATTATATGCATAGAGATGCACATTGAAATTATGAGTACTTGTTAGAGAACAAGTGTCTGGACATGACCCGCATGAGATTTATGACATGGTCAAGTGTTATAAGTAAATCTCATAAGGTTACTTCATTTAGTCCCTAGACCTGAGATTATCATGACCTTACATATGATGAAAAGTCATGTTTGATTTTAGTCAAACGATATCTTAACACGATATCCATAAAGGCTATCTTTGGCATGATCGGATTCATGATGGGAAGGATGATAAGTCAAGATGGAATTTGTCCCTCGAAAGAGAGATGTTTTGCTTGGGCCCCTCGATGAGTGATAATGATGAAAGTGTATGGCCGTACCCCAATATGATTGGAATTATCATTATACTCAAGGAATCGAGAAAGCATTGAACATAGACAAGTTGACAATGACCATGACTTGTGTTCAATATAACATCGTGAGACAAAGGGAGAAATGGAAGTACACCGTTGGAAACGTGAACTCTTACGTTACATTATTTGGGTAGACATAATGGCTTGCTAGAGTCCGCTTATGTCTTATGAGGTTCGATATGATCGAACTCATTGCCAACATAATGTAATCCTATTGGGTCACACACAACTAGAATGAATTGGTTAAACCAGAGGAAGATTGATTGAGAGTATCGATACGGCTATATATGTCACGCGACATATTAAGCCAATGGCTTAATATACCGCGCGACATAATTGGCCGCACGCGGTTTGACACTGTCTCTCCTAATACGATTAGGAGAGGTATTCCTACTATTGTAGTATAAATACAAGGGTTCTGTCAGACCTAAAAGGTCAGCCGAAATTTTTCAAGCAAAAATTCATATTTAAATACTCTCAATATTCTTCAAGGTTTAGATCTAGCAATCATCAAGAAGTTGTTCTTGGATTCATTCAAAGGTGTGGATACCAAAAGAGGGTCTTCGCTCGTTCATCGATCAAGGCCTAGAGTTCAAGCAAGTTGAAGAACGAAGTTTGTGATTCGATATCACATAATCAAAATCGTTCGATAGCTCAAGACCGGAAAGCGTTTCAAGGTTGGTTTAATTCTATCTCATAGGAATTTAAATTAATTGTATAGAACAGATCCTAGGGCTTCTTGGGTTTTATGTTTTTAATGCTTAATTCCGCTGCGCATGGACCCGTAAAACTCAACAAAAACGTCACATTTTCAAAGCCATTTTCCAAGTTTGGGCTCATAATACAAAACGTCACATTTTCAAAGCCATTCTGTACGTTTGGGCTCATAATACAAAACCGCATGGCGACTCCTCCCTCTCTCCGGAAGTGAGGTCCCAAGTTTCGCGAAATGGCCGCTCGCCGCGTCCCCCCCCCCCCGCGCGATTCGAGTAATTTCAGTTGGCGACTCCGCTGGGGATAAACATGTTTTTTCAAAACTGCCATTGTTTTAAAAACATTCTGTGGGTCAAACTTTCGTTTACCCTTCCTCGTTTTTGTGTGCGTGTGTTGATCAAAACATGGAACTGTTTTCAAAAAAAAAAAGATGTTGCATTTTCATCTCAAATCATAACATGTTCGTGCATTTCCGTTCATACTTGATTTTCATGCCATACTTTGAACTGCGCATAAATTCTTTAAAACACATTCTGAAAATTTCTATTTTTCTCAGAAAAAGAATTTAGTGACCGCACACTACTTGCACTGCTGCCTCGATACACCGCACGCTACGCGCACTTGCTGCCTCGGTACACTACACACTACGACCCTTAACCCAGGATGACCGTTCAGTTGCAGCTTGATTGGTCTGCCAGACACCTTTCGAGCGCGCACGGGGTTGTCCCAAACAACCCATCCTAGCCCGTGTAAACCATCCACTCTTTGTGTCACACTTCGTCCAAGAACCCAGTTAGTTTTTGGCTTAGTACATGTCATAAAGTCTAAGTGTATGTCTTTTACGCCGATCTCCCTCAAGAGTCAAACTTAAAAGTTTAGATCGAAGGTCGCTCCCGACCCGAAGTCTTAGCTTTTCAGCCTTGACTTTGACGATGAGCCATGCTAAAAAACATACTCGAAGGTTCAATGTGACACTGTGTCATCAAACCCTCAACGTATGCACCATGCCATGCCACAACTTGGCCAATGCCAAAAGCTAAGGCCCCTCACGCAAGCGAGTCAGGAGAGGTCATGCCGAAATTTTGGCACGATTTCTGCCTTCACTTGAGGACATTGACTTCAACCGTGGCCTACATGTCACATACGTTGAAAGTTTACATGACCAGCTAGCCTTAAGTTCACTTTTTCCTTTTTCGGTGGAACTCACTTGCCTTATAGGACCCTCGCTCGAGATTGTCCTTCCCGGGAAGACGATTTACAGGTGAAAAACGAGGGGCTTATAAACGTAGTGACGAGATCCACTGATTCGAGCCCTAGGTTAGTTGCGAAAAAGAAGACACGATCTTTTCCAACCGATTAGGACTCTGAGAAAATGCGTTTTAAGTAAACATTAATCGGTAACTGCACATTGCACAAGCCCAAAACCCTGAGCCAAATACCCTTTCCGAAGCCTAGACCCTGCCTTTCGTTCCCTGCAGCGAGCAGAAAGTGGTTCAGAATTCCGGGTCAGCGCCTCGCCAGAATTGCAGTTACGGCCTCATCAGACAGTTCTTCGGTTCCCTCAGTTCCTTCAGCCAGACTTTCCGACATATCAAGCTCACCGAGAAATCGTGACGGGAACCCCCCGCCACCGGTAACAGATATGACATTGGAAGAAGCCATCCGGGCCTGTGAGGTTCACAATAGGCAGAAAGAAGATCAGCAGAATTTTGTAGTACAGCTTCTGAATGAGCGAGGTATAGCAGCTATCCCCCAGCCAGACGGTACTTTCATCCTAATCGAGGATGACGAGCCCTCTCGATCAACTCCTCAAACTTTCAACCAGTTTCCTCCCCCACCAAGCTACGGGATTCCTTCGAACCAAGGAAACAGCCGACCGAGGCTCTATATTGCCACCTCTCAAGGCACTCCCATCATATACGCCAAGCCAGCACTATTCCTATCACTCAGTACAACCAGCGCACCGCTGGACCATCTCAAATAGATGTCAATATCCTCCAATACCCTCCCAGGTTTAACCCATTGACTATACACGAACCTCAAAACAACGGGGATAAACCTCGATACAATCCAGAAAAGGCCCCATATATCCTCATATATCAAGCCTCCCACCTCCAATTACTGCCGCTCATATGGTAGCACCCAGCACCGAGCCTCAAAGTCCACCACTGGACCCCGCCTTGGCCTGGATGGTCGAACAAATGAAAGACCTGAAAGCCAGCATAGGCAGCTCAAAGCAAGAAACGCTCAAATCCATAGATCCGGGAATGGTCACGCCTCTCCCTGCTAAGTTCAGAATGCCGAAAATGGACCGATTCGACGGAACCGAATGTCCACAGACGCATGTTGACACCTACGTTCTCGGCATGAGAGCAAAAGGAGCAACCCTCCAGCAAATGGCCGATCATTTCCAACATACTCTCAAGAGTTCTGCGTTACGGTGGTTCCTAAGGGTCAAGCCTGCAGATCGCCATACCTGGGATCAGATCAGTAATATCTTCCTAGAGTGGTACAGATCCAACCTGGAGTGGGAAACAAGTCGTGAGGACTTAATCACCACCGAGCAGAAAGCAGATGAAAGCGTCGGAGAATTTTACAAGAGGTGAAGTTGGAAGCTCTGCGAAATCATGGAGCCACTCTCCAAAGACGAACAGATGCGGATCTTCAAGTCCTGCTTCAGGCCGTCCATCAGAACGCTCATCAGCCATCACTTCTTCCCAGATCTCTGAGCCATGGTCAATGTCGGCTCACAATTCGAAAAGGATCTCAAGGAAAAGGCGCTCTGATGCATGCAGTCTGGTCAGCAGCTACATTCAATCCTGCACCGGCCCCCGGCAAAGGGAAAGATACGTCTGTCAACTACATCCATCAGGGTCAACAGTCGAGCAACAGAAACCCGGCCCCGCAGAGCAACAACTCCTCTACAAAGCAGCCTTTCGTACACTTCGACAAGTTGGATATGCCTCTGAGTAAGATGCTGGAAGGGTTGATCAAAGAAGGCCTCCTCAAGCCCGTTGAAAACTACATACCCGCCACTCAGTTAAAGCAGCAGAGAAAGCTCTCCCCGATGGAAGTTTATCTAGACTGCCGCATACAGTTCAAGGAAGCATTGGCTATTCTCACATGGGAAGAAACGCAAGCGCTAGCTCTCGACAAAGGCTCTACTGCAAGAGAGCTGATCAGGGCCAAAAGTGGAGGAAAATTAGAAAACCATGACTACTGCCTGTCCCAACTCCAGAATGCCATGAGCCTGCTCAGCAAGAAGGAAAGAAGCGCAGTATATCGTGAAGAAATCAAAGAGACCGTTCGCTTGAACCAAGAACTCTCTAACCTCTCCCGGAGGGTCAGCAATGCACAGTTTAGTCCTGGCAACCACTGCTGCGCACTGACATTCGAACAACTTCGGCAAACCATAGACTCCCTCCCTGCGGAGGCACCTAAACCAGTATTTTGGGACAGAATCCGGAAGCTGCCAAAGCCCCCGGGAATACATCTACAGTCAATGAATTGAGGGAGGACATATGGCCCTGTACTTCGAAAAATCCTCCACTGACTATGGCTCAGCTCAAAGCAACCTGTTCGAAGGGGACCAAGCCCGACGTCAATGTTCTAACCCGATCGGGTCAAATTCATGTGCTACCAGCAAAGGCCACCAAAAAGCCGACAGAGCCAGAACTGCAACCCGGTCTACCCGAAGAAACAAGTTCCGTGAAAGAGGACCCGATCCTCACTCAGCTTAAGCAGACCCAGGCGAACATTTCCATGTGGTCCCTGCTCACATCTTCATACCCCCACAAGCTCAAGCTAGAGGAAAGTTTGGCCCACACCATGGTCCCCGTGGACGCAACTCCAGAAGAAGTAATTCAGATGATCGGCAACATCCACTATGGAAACATCATCACCTTCACAGATTTGGACCTGCCAAAATTTGGGGCTGATCACAATGAGCCGCTCTACATCACAGTCCAGCTGGACGAGAGTCGCCTTCCCTGTGTATTGGTAGACGGAGGTTCCGGAATGAATGTCTTGCCCGCCAAGATGATGGACCTGCTCGACATCAAGCCCACAGACCTGAAGCCTTCAGTCCACACTGTCAAGGCCTATGATTCTACTTCCCACACAGTTCTCGGGGTTGCTACTCTAAACATCTGGTTTGGCAAGCGGATGATCCCCATCGAATTCTAAGTGTTGGACATTCCCATCACTCTCACAGCCATCCTGGGATGGCCCTGGTTGCATCAAATGAATGGCATGGCATCCACTCTTCACCAATGTATCAAGTTCATGCAAGGCAATGAGCTCACAACAGTCTACGGCGACAGCGTCACCAACGAGGGGACCTGCTCCAATGGCATTCCAGTGTTAGAAATCAAGCATGATGACGATATGGCATTAACTGGATTCACCTTGGAGACCTCCAAGATCCATATATGCAGCATGGACCTTCCACTGTTCTGGGACAAAATCCCATCCCGCCATGAAAATGATGAAACTCATGAACTTCATCCCGGGACTGGGGCTCGGCAAAAGGTTACAAGGCCAACACCAAGTCATCAAAGTCAAGGACCACACTACAGTCCAAGGGCTCGATTACGTGCCAACACCAGCTGATATCAGAGAGAACAAGAGGCTCGCCAGCACCAAGGCAGCAGCCCGCAAAAGGGGGACCCTCAACGGCACACCCAACCTCCGACCTTACAGTTTCGACCTTGCCCACTACTTCATCAAAGGAACCGACAGCAGAACTGAGGGAACCGACAGCGGAACCAACAGCAGAACTGAGGGAACCGACAGTGGAGCCAATAGCAGAACTGAGGGAACCGACGGTAGAACTGAGGGAACCGATAGCGGAACCGACAGGAGAACTGAGGCGACCGACATAGAAACTGATGAAGATGAGAAAGAAGCAGGGAAAGTCAGCACAGAGACTACAGAAAGGATGGAAAAGCTGGCCCAGGACCTCAAGCATTTTAGAGGACTAAAAGCTAATCCGATAAGGGGAGCATTCCTTGATATCACTGCTCTACCTGGACCAATTGCCACCGCCGTTCAGCATGAGTACATACTCAAAGGGATCCCAGACATAGAAGAACAGCTCAAGACACTCTTCATGGGAAGCAGACTATTCAGGTCAGCCGCCGAGGCCACATTCGAGACAGTAACTCCAAAGCAGAAGGAACCAGAATTCATAGAAGATGCTCTCAGTGGACCCGCTCTATAGAGTCTTTTTGAAGAAGTCATGGAGGTGCCGAACCTGATTGACCTGGGCTCTGAAAACATCATGATCGCCATGATCGGGACAGCAGAAGCCAAGCCTCTCGACCCCCGAACCCTCACCAAGCATCCAGTAATTGAATGTGCGCTCGCCGAAAAAATTTAAAATAAAGGAGTCGCCACGCCGTTTTAGAGGAAACATTGAAAACCTTTTTTGAGAGAGAAAATGGGTTCGGGGGTCAAGTTACGTGTTGGGAAGAACCGAGAGTTCACCCAACACGCCTCGTCCGTAGACGAGTCTTTCTATTATTCAACATTCAAAACATCCAAATGTGTGTGCAATTGTGTGTAACAAGATATGTAATGAGATGCATAAGAGTGCTTTGTTTTATTACTCGATAAGGGGAAATACAATTTGTAAGCCATTTGCCATGGGAGGCCACATCCCATTTACAACTGAGAGCACAAAACTTACAACTGAAATTGAACCTGCTGCAGAAGACTCATTGTGTCGCGTGACATGGGATCTGAGGGATCAAATGTGTCGCGTGACACAACAAAGCAATCTGCAGAGGTTTTATAAAACCCACACTGCAGTAACACCAAATGATCAAATTTCAACAGCAAGCAAACCAGAGGAAACGGATTACAACTGAAATAATAGTCTCTGCATAGGCTTAGTTATGTCGCGCTACACAGGACAGATGAGACCCGAAGTGTCGCGTGACATAACCTTACCGTCTGCAGATACTTCACAATTTGAGCACAAATCCAACAGAGAATAATTCAGATCCCAACACCATACCAAAACAACTCAGAAGCTAACGAATTCATAATGGATTGACCAAGGGGACGTGGATATAGAGAGATCCACACTCCCTTGGCCAATAAACAACAAATACCACAAAATCACATTATGAATATCAATTGCATCCAACTAAGCTAATTTAAACAGAGGAATGGCAGTTGGGACTTGATAATTGAGGACGGACGGAGTCCAATTATCAAGTTCGGGAAATAAATCGCAACGGAGTAAACACAACAGCAAATATGAGATAAAAGTGAGGGAAGATATTCATTACCCTCGTAGTCCACGCTCCTTCAACCACGTTAGGTGGAAGGATCTTCAATCAGCTTCGAAACGGAATGAGCTCAGATCGGAGTTGCTTTGTCGTTCCAAATTGACTTGCGTGCCTAGGCTTTGGAACAGAACAGGGGAAGGGAACGGCAAATCAGTTTTGGGGTAGAGAGTAGATAACAGCGAGGAGATTGAGAGGGCTTGATTGGCGTTTGTCTAGCAAGGTTTGTAACGGTAATGGTTAACGGTTTAAGGGCCGGAACAGGGAATGGCTTCGGTGGTTGTGGAGAAGGGGAAAACCGGTGGTGCCGTGGGATTTAGGGAGAATTGGGTGAGGTCTTCCGATGAGGTTTCCGTTCGATTGGGATTGAGGGAGAGAACCGTCGTTGGCCTTGGTTTGGGTGTGAGGAAATTGGATCGGTGAGGAAGGTGACTTGGGGAGAGTTAGGTTCGGTGAGGAGGGGGTTGAAGTCGCCGGGAAACAGGTTGAGAGAGGGAGCAGTTGGTGTTGAGTTTGCCGGAGAAGGAGAGGCTAGGTTGAGGGATTTGGTGAAGAAGGTTGGCCAGAATTACGCCTTCTGCGTATAGAGAGAGAGAGGAGAGAGAGAGAGGGAGCTTTATGGATAGAGAGAGATAGGGAGAGTAGAGAGAGAAACTGAGTGTTTGTGTATGTTATCTGTGTGAGTCCCCTTTCCAAAATGAACGAATTGGCTATTTAAACAGTGATTGGGAAATTGCTTTATTTTGTCGCACGACCCAAAGTTTCCAATTTCCATGCTTCAAGTTGTCGCACGACTGGCCACGTCCATAACCGTTTCTGGCGCCAAAACCTGCTTCTGGAACATTCTGGGTTAATTCTTTAAAAGCCCAAAGCAGTTAATTCCCTGTAGGTCCTTTTGTCCGGGAAAATTACGAAAAAATACTTCCTTCGCGGGAAACTTATAAAAAGTTCCTGGAAGTCTCGAAACGGACCAGGAATTTACCAAAATGCCCCTAAATGCAATTTTATCACATTAAAATGCACCTAAAAGGGTCGCGAATTGGATTGGCGTACTCACAGACCCCCTCGGCAACGTCACTTATGGAAGAAGTGAGGTTGTCGATAAAAAGGACCCAATATCAATGAGCGGCAAGGGGATAAGGCGGAGGGCTAGACGGTGATTTGGGGAATCGGATGGCTGGACCTTTTGAGAAAGGATTTCTACGTATCCCTGGGAGGGAATCAAGCCAAATCGTAGTTCGAGAGAAACTAATTGAGGGGGGGCTGAACATAGGGGAAACTATTTGAAGGTCTCTTGACCTAAAAGGGATTATTTGAAGGTCTCTTGACCTAAAAGGGATTATTTTAAGGTCTCTTGACCTAAATGAGATCATTTGAAGGCATCTCAACCTAATTATTTGAAGGTCTCTTGACCTAACAGGGATCATTTGAAGGTCTCTTGACCTAAACGAGATTATTTGAAGGCATCACAACCTGACAGGGGTTATTTGAAGGTCTCTTGACCTAACAGGGATCATTTGAAGGTCTCTTGACCTAAACGGGGTTATTTTAAGGTCTCTTGACCTAAACGAGATCATTTGAAGGCATCTCAACCTGAAAGGGATTATTTGAAGGTCTCTTGACCTAACAGGGATCATTTGAAGGTCTCTTGACCTAAACGAGGTTATTTTAAGGTCTTTTGACCTAAACGAGATCATTTGAAGGCATCTAAACCTAAAAGGGATTATTTGAAGATCTCTTGACCTAACAGGGATTATTTGAAGGTCTCTTGACCTAAAAGAGGTTATTTGAAGGCATCACAACCTGAAAGGGATTATTTTAAGGTCTCTTGACCTAAAAGGGATTATTTGAAGGTCTTTTGACCTAAAATGGGTTATTTTAAGGTCTCTTGACCTAAGAGGGATTATTTGAAGGCATCCAACCTGAAAGGGATTATTTTAAGGTCTCTTGACCTAAGAGGGATTATTTGAAGGCATCCAACCTAAAAATGGATTATTTTAAGGTCTCTTGACCTAAGAGGGATTATTTGAAGGCATCCAACCTGAAAGGGATTAATGCTTCTAGCAAAGTAATCGACTGAGATATGCTTTCATACCTGTGCTGTGCTCACCTGTAGCTGCCGACGGGTCTCGTGCTACCATTGATTCTGCTGGGGATAGATGTAGCTGCCGGAGGGTCCTATGCTACTACTGCTGTTGATGGTTGCCGGGTGTGGGATGGTCTTTTGTTGACTGTTGGCTTTGTGGTCTGGGACCTTGCCTGCTATGACAGGAACTTTGCTGGCTAGGGATCAGACTCTTGCTGACGTTTTGGCGGCGGGGCCTATCTTTGTTGACGGTTGGCTTTGTGTCCTGAGCTTTGCTTGGTAATCTGGGGACTTTGCTTGCTGGGGAACAGGCTCTTGTTTGTGCTTTGGTGTCGGGGTCACTGATCTGGTAGGACGGGAACTTTGCTTGCTAGGGAGCAGGTTCCGGGTGGTGCTTGGGGCCACTGATCTTGTTGCGCACTGTTGGGGAGACTAACATAGGTACGGCTTCTTGTCTCTGTTTATCATGCAAAATAGGCTTTTGAAGTCGCCGAGACTGGTGAGCATTATTATGTCTGATTACAGGGCGGTGGGGCTCTTTTCTTTGACAAGCACTGCTTGGGGGCTGAGGCAACTGGGGCTCTTTTCGACGGTGTTGATAAGTTCGATGGTGACGGGCCTGGTGAAGATAATAAAGACGGGATCTTCCACCTGCAGGATTTGGAATCCTTGTCCAAGATTGTGATTTGAGGGGCAGTCCTCACGATCACATTACGATCACCTGATTATTGTACTCTGCGGGGGGAGACACAACACTCTAGACACTTTGCATTTTATTTAACCTCTTGCTTATGCATTATTAATCTTTGGTTGCACAAGTCCATCTTAGCTGGGTATGGAAGGGAAGTGAGGGTTTTGCACGACTTGATGAGCGGATGTGTAGGTAGCCATTATGCTATGAGGGGTCGTGTATAGGACGAAAGTGTTTATGATGGGGTGGACCCTCTCCTATGAGTGATGGTGTATGGATGATATGGTGCAGCTTAGGCAAGTCGGGGATGCTCCCGAGAATACAGATTGCAGCAGGTCCGTTGCTAGTGAGGACAAAGTGTATCGCGCGTCTGAGACAGCAAGCAGTAGAACGTGCAGAGAATGATCCCGGCTAGGCGAAGCCCCAGTTGACAGTGCAAAGCAATCTTGGAGGGAAATCTGGTAAGGAGAGCCGGAGGGATACCTTAACCAAAGCCCTAGCTTGAGGAAATTCCATGCATCTTTATCGCAGGCAGAATCATCTTGTGGCCAAAGAGGCAACTTCATCATCTCAAACCGCATTAATCAGTCGCTGGACAAGACTCGGAAATGTTTTACGCGCAGGGGCACATCCTTCGAGGGTGGGAAATGAATCCCGATTCTGTGTATGACACTCTCGCTTTTGGGTTTAACTCTTTTGGGAGAGTATAAGCATCGCAAGGTGTGGAAAAGTGTATGGAAGCCCCTGCTGACCGAAACAGTGTTTGGCTCTATCTTCCTATGATGTAGAAAGAGAAGACTTGTCGAGACACTTGAAAACTTGTCTTATTCGTGATGATCACAAAGCTACTTAAAACCCTTTATTGATGTTCGGGTTATTCAACCGCCAAAGTCGATGTGAGCAAATATTTCAATCAATCCTGAGGAGAAAGCCCACTGATATCTAGAATCAAACTCAGACGGATAGACAGTGTATGGGCATGGTCCTTGAGGAGACCGGATTTTTTGAGATTTGTTTGTGCTTTCGGCCGGACCAATTATGGTTGCCTACATTCCCCTCCTTGGGAGGAGCTCAGGTCGCCGTAGTTCGGCTTATCCCGAACGAAAAGAATGAACGGTGAAATTCGGGGATGTTGAGGACTTTCGAGGATTTTAGGAATTTAGAAACATGTCCTCTTGGAGTGTCGATGGGAGACACGGATGTGAAGCCCCAGTGGGACGTCCACGGCAAGTGTTTGCGGAGGAGAAACGAAATATGCTCACATGAAACATCGAACGAACGGATGGAATTTGCACAATCTTCGCTTGACGGTCCTTTGAGCCGGGATGGAATTGGCTTCTTTTTAAGCAACAATCTGTTTTAGATCTCGACGATATTAGAATGAGGCTGCTATCCGGTAGGAGCTGCGACTGGGTATCGGGGTTTCAATCGGTCTTTGGGTAATTTAGGATATCATGACCTCTTAAAATGAGAGGTCGGCTAGGCCTTTTACTGACTGAACCTCTAAAGATGAGAGGTTGGATTTTGGGTATGTGTTTGGGATTTCTAAGGTGAGGGAAATCTGTGGTTGTATCTTTGATGCCTCTGAGAATGAGAGGTCAATTTTGGCTTTGGCTAAAGGCAAAGGTAAGGGTAATGGGAATGTCCTCTAAAATTGAGAGGACGGCTTGGGTTCGGTTAGAGGTAATGGTGAGGGACATCCGTGCTGTCTCTTTATTCACTCTGAGACTCCTCTTTGAGTAACGACCAGATCCTTTGACTTTTGCTTTTGAGAGAATCGCTGGGGACTATGCTCTCTTTCTTTCTTCTTCTTTCTTTTTTATTCTTTTTTTTTGTATTTTGCTTTTTATATATATATATATTATTTTTTTGTAATTTTGTCTCTCTCTCTTTTTTCAATTTTGTTTTTGAGAGGAGAATTTCAGTTAGTCCCCAGGATGGATCTTTGCTTTCCGTCGTTCTTGAGCTTGGAAATGGTCGATCTTCTTTTGACTCACGGGAGTCTCAAGGATAGTCCCTCTTCTTCTTGAGATGATTGGACGGGTTTCAAAATGTGCCGATCTTGAAATGAAAGGGTATTGTTTGTGAGGGTAATGTTAAAGGCTTTCCTAAGGGTGAAAGGTTTCAACCGCAGTCCCTACCGGATGATTCGAACGAGATTGAATCTTCATTTGCTTGCTTAAGTTTACTCTGAGAAAGATCTGTGCAAATTCATCGAGCAACGAGATGGTGAAGACGATGAAAGGTATGTGAGCATATGGGACGCGAGATGGGGAATTGTCTGATAACTCATTAAGCTTGGCGTTCCATCGCTTGTAGAACTCTGTAATTGACTCATCAGCCTTCTGGATAGTCCCCACTAAATCGTCCCGGGTGGTACGCCACTCCAAATTACCCTTGTACTTCTCTAAGAAGGTCTCCGTTATCTGGTTCCATGTAGAGCGACACTCTTGTTTCAAAGCCAGAAACCATGTAAGCGATGATCCCTTCAAAGTCAGATGGAAGTGGGATGCCATAAACTCGGGCGTGCAGCCCATTGCCCCCATTGTCATAACATACGTATCTATATGAGTTTTCGGGCAGGCGGTACCATCGAAATACATTTTGGGCATTTTAAACTTATGCGGCAAAGGCGTTACTTGGGTGGGATCCACAACCTTAAGACCACTGGAACCCACGGTCAACTTATCGATCTGCTGCTGCATCTGTTTCAACAAGGCATCGCTACGGAGCCAAACACAGGATGCAGGGTATAGCGGGAGCCACTGTCGATGAAGGCACTGGTAAGTCTGAATTAGGTCTAATGGGCAAAGTTGCTGATGGGAGACCAAAGGTACTGGGGATTCCAATATTACTGTCCAACAAACTGACCGAACTAGGGATCCTGTTTCCATACATATCATATCCGTTAAACTGCAAACCGGGGTTCTGGGGACTGTACTGTATTGACTGACCTCTGAATTGACCAAGAGTAGAGAAACATGTACTGTTGCATGGGGCGGAATACGGAGTGGAACCATATAAATGCTGAGTAAGGGAGAACACACTGCGGGCTGAGGGACACTGCCTTGAGTCTAAAACTGCTGATATCTTGAAACATTGTCTTGACAAATTTGACTCCCTGAAAGCCGATACTGACCACTCTGGAAACTGTTGGGATATGCTCTGGACTGAGGTTGGGGATAACCTGCTTGAAACTGAGATCCATGCTGAAACTGTGATGTTGGGACATTGGGGTTTGGAGAGGCAGTGAGATCGAAGAAGTTTGATGCTTGACCACCATTCTTGCTAGCACCTTGTGGGATAACCTGGCTATACCCTTGAGAAGATGGGGGAATGATCCTTCCTTGGTCACTCACAAACATTCCCGGAGATGACACTTGATTAGGTCGTGGGGCATAGCTTACTGGAGGAGGCATCGCATTGTAAGCCCAGGTGGGTAGGGCGAGCAGGTGAAGCGGACCCGATCTCATTGTGACTGTCTTCTGTGATCTCCTCATAGGAATCGTCCTCCCGACGAAGCACTGCAATCCCTTTGGCTCTCATGGCCTCCACAAAACGGTTATGAGCTTCTTCTTCACGGGCTTTGGCATTCTGAGCCAGTAGACAGGCCTCACGCTCTCGGGCTAGAGCAGCTTCCAACGTCACCCTCAATTCCTCTGTGGTCATATCATTCAAACTTGGCTGACCCATTGTCACTGAGCCTCCAAATGACCGAGCGAAAATACATCTCCGTTCCCGGCCATTTCTGATCCTTCACCAACTGAAACTGCTTGAACACGAACTAAACGAGCTCCTGGGACAGATGAACGGGTCCAACTCGCCGTAGCTGCAGAGGTAGAGACGGGTTTATAAGGTTTTGAAGGGAAATTTGGAGGAACGGGAGAGGGAAAGGAACGGGACAGACTCGCACAAACAATCTTATTCATCTTCAAGTATAAATTAGTGTTTTAAATCCTAAGTACGGTTGGAAAAGGGGAAGCCTTTATTCATGCTAACTATACCTTGGGGAAGCCTAAAGGGACGCAACGTTCAAATTACACTAAATGCCTTGCTTTGAAATATATAATAGGTAATGATACCTAACCAAATCCTAACATCATTATGGAACGGAGAGATCGTCCAAATTTCTAGGGAAATTTGGGCAGCATAACGGGTCTTTTCGAAGAATTTCGAAGAAAAATCCGGCATGACCTCTCGTCGGTGCATGTTGATAATGCGACATGATCTCTCATTTAGAACACGCCACGGTAGTGACATGTCCCTACGTGAAATCATGTTGCATTGGCAACATGCTCACAAGATGCGAGGTTTTGGGGGAAGGTATAAGGACCTACGATATGTTTAAAAAAATTCATTTTTTTGTAATAAAAACATTGTATCAAAAACCAACCGTGGGTAAGGTTAAATGTGTGGCGCCACCTAAAACGCACTAGGGGGTTAGGTTTGATTTCAGGCGCTCAAGCGTAGGCGAATTTCATGGCCGTCCGCGATGCCGTCAATCGCACCCGAGGGTTCTAAGTCTAAGTGATGTAGTGTGCGGATGACTATATTCTTTTATTTACAAAAAAAAAACAAGATTTTTTATTTTGTTTTATTTCATTTTATTTTGAAAAGAGAAGAGAAAACACACACACCCTTACAGGAATACAGGGAACAACAATCAACTGAGCCACATTCGATCCAAGGGCGCACTCAAACCCGGACTTCTGAGTATCTGTTCAGTGGCCACCCTTTGTCGCGTGACACAGGACATCAGGCAAAGGTGTCGCACGACTTGGATGGTCACTGAACCAAAATTCTGCAACCATCAAATCAGCCCCTGTATCTCCATGGCAAGAACAAAGCAAAAACAACTAATGCACAACACAAGGAATACAAAGCACACGGGGTCCACAAGTCTCATATTCAACAAAATGCATGAGCCACAAATGATTGTCAAAGATGCACACAAAATGGATGTATTGGATGTCTAATTTTATGAAAGCTTGACCCACTTAACATTTGAAAAACAGGTTTTCAAAGTCAACTCTCCCCAGCGGAGTCGCCACTGAATGTGCGCTCGCCCGAAATTTCGGTTTATTTCGAAATGATGAAAGTAAAGGAGTCGCCACGCCGTTTTTGAGAGGAAACATTGAAAACCTTTTTTAGAGAGAAAACACGGGTTCGGGGGTCAGGTTACGTGTTGGGAAGAACCGAGAGTTCACCCAACACACCTCGTCCGTAGACGAGTCTTTCAATTAAACATCCAAGCAAAATCCAAAGTGTGTGCAAGTGTTGACAATGAACAAGAGTAGTAATCATGCATCTTATTAATATGAATTGAGATTTACAACTTGTGAACCCATTTTTTAGGGAGGCCACATCCCTGCTACAACAATCTAAAACAGATTACAACTGAAAAAAGGTTTCTGCAAATAGGTCACGATATGTCGCATGCCATATGATTCCAGTGACCACATATGTCGCGTGACACAGGATCACCTTGGAACAATATGTCACGTGACATAGAGAGACCATCTGCAGAAACTTACACAATGAACACCAGAATTAACAACAACTAATACAGATCTAATTGATTAACCAAATTATGTACGAAATACAGAAATAACAACAAATCGACCCCGGGAGTGTGGATATGGGTAGATCCACACCCCCTTTGGGGTTTGAACACCAAATTCAAGCAAGTATTCAACAAGAGCAATTCAATTACACAGATCAAATGACTTAAACAGAGAGATTGCGATTGGGATTCAGTAATCTAGACAGATGGAATCTGATTACTGAATCCTAACAGAAGTAGACAATGAAATTATAGAGGATTGAATTAAAGGAAAAGAGAGGAGGGAGTTGAGATTTCGTTACCCTTGATGCTTCCCCGAATCCTGTATCAAGTTAGATACAAGACCCTTCAATTGGTTGTTTCTGGCCTTGAAATCCTGAGGGAATTGATGCAAGAGGGTCCAAGTGAGTTGGTTGGAGAAATGGGTTTGGATTGAAGAGAATTGGGTAGGTTGAAGGTAGGAGAGAGAGAGAGGTGTGTTTAGGGGGCTTTGTTACGATGCAATTTCTGCAGAGTAACAGTAGGCTGAAGTTGGGATCTATTTCTGAGAGGGGGAGGGTCTTATTTATAGGCTGCAGTTAGTGGTCACCTTGTGTCGCACGACTATACGTAACCACTTTCCATGCCTCGACTTGTCGCGTGACACAAGGTGGCCTCAACCGTTTTTGGCGCCAAAACCAGTTTCTGGAACATTCAGGCCTAAATACCCAAAAGGTCCAAAAAGGTTTATTCCCAACAAGTCCCTTTGCATGAGTAAGGTACCAAAAGGTACTTCCTTCATGGGAAACTTATGAAATGTTTCCGGAAGTCTCGGGATTGGCCGGGAATTTACCAAAATGCCCCTTAATGCTATTTTATTACGTTAAAATGCATCTAAAAGGTTGCGAATTGGATTGGCGTACTTACAATATCGTTTGACTCAAATCAAACATGACTTTCATCATATGTAAGGTCATGATAATCTCAGGTCTAGGGACTAAATGAAGTGACCATATGAGATTTAATTATGACATTTGAGCATGACATAAATCTCATACGGGTCAAGTCCAGTCACTTGTTCACTAACAAGTAGCCATAATTTCAATGTGCATCTCTATGCATATAATCATCATATGATTATCCATTGACAATTATACTAATTATTCTCTTAATAATTAGGGATGGAGATTATTACAATAAATATATAAAATATAGAATAATCAAATAATAAACTTAAACGATAAAGACGATACATAACGGTTTTAAGTTAAACATAACTAAAGCCTATGGCATTACACCAACAGTCTCCCACTTGCACTAGGCTCCATTTATGTATCGAATACTCATGGATCTAACATGACCATCATGCTTCAGCCTGTGCGAGGGTCTTTGTAAGTGAATCCCTAATGTTATCATCGATTGATACTTTGCATATCGTAACGTCTTCTCATTCCTTATGAATTCCTTAAAAAACGTCTAAGTGAGTGTTTGGATCGCTTTTGTGACATTGGTTCCATCGTTTGCACAAATGGCACCACATTTATCACAACAAAAGTTCCATCGATTAGTGATACTTGGAACATTTACAAAATACTAATGAACTTTTAATCCAAACTGTCTCTTTTAACCACATCATATGTTACTAAAACTCGGCCTTAGTAGTAGAATCGGCTACAATTTTCTGCTTGGAACTCTTCCAATCAAAACTGCACCTCTAATAAGCATAAACACAAATCCTAATTGCGATTTTAAATTAACTTTGTCAGTTTGGAAGTTAGCATCTATGTAACCCTTACAACAAGATTAACTTCCAACCTTTCAATTACCAAGAACGTATCATTAGTTCTTCTTAAGTACTTAAGGATCATCTTGACTGCCATCCAATGGTTCTCAACAGGATCAGATTGGTATCGACTCATCATGCTCAAATCATATGAGACGTCGGGTCTAGTACAAGTCATGGTAATCATGACAGATCCAAATGCTGAAGCATATAGAACTTCATTCATTCCCTTTTGCTCATCAGTTGTCATAAGACAATGAGTATTGCTAAGAGAAATAACATGACCCATTGACAAGCTACTCTTCTTAGACTCTTCTAAGAACCTTGTCAATGTGAATACTTTGACTCAAACCAATTTATCCTTCTAGATCTATCTCTATAGATCTTGATGCCAAGGATGTAAGCGGCTTCACCCATATCTTTCATTGAGAAAACTTTCCTTGACCAAGACTTGATAGTCTTAAGTGTCGGAACTTCATTTTTCCAATGAGTAAGATATCATTGTAATAAAACAATAGAAATAATACTATGCTCCCACTGAATTTCATGAATACACAAGGTTCATCTTCATACTTGATGAAATCAAACTTTTGACCGATTCATCAAAATGAAGATTCCAATTCCTTGAAGTTTACTTCAACCCATCTCATGGATTTTTGCAACATGCATACTTCATTAGAATTTCTTGGATCAACAAAACTCTCGGGTTGTGTACTATACACATCCTTAAGAAAGTCGTTTGACATCCATTTGTCATATCACATAGTCATAATATGCGAAAATGGCAATTGAAACTCTAATAGACTTTGGCATTGCAACTGGCGAAAAGGTTTCAGCATAGTCAACACTATGAATTCGCCTAAATCCCTTTGCTACAATCCTTAGTCATGAAAGTATACACCTTTCCATCCATGTCGGTCTTGAAGACCTACTTGCATCCCTTTAGTTTTTACACCTTCAGGTAGCCCAATCAAGTTCCAAATTTGATCATCAAACATGGATTGCAATTCGGACTCCATGGTTCCTAACCATTTATCCAAATTAGGAGTGGACATCGCCTCAAGATAGAAAGTAGGATCGTCATTCTCAATGACTTCCACTTCATTACTTTCCGATACGAGAAACCAATATTTCTTGAGTTCGGATCGTAACCTATCCAATCTACGATGGACTTGTGCATCTTGAACCGGTTCCATAACTCCTTGTGAGCTTGGTTCCGTATCTACTCTTGGTTCCATATTATTTTCGGGTTCTTGAACTTCTTCAAGATTAATTTTACTCCCACTAGATTCTTTATTGAGAAACTATTTCTCAAGAAACAAATCGTATAGAGCAACAAACGATTTGTTCTCTTTTGCGGTTGTAAGATTAATTTCCGAAAATAACATTGTCAGATTTGGTGCTAACTTATAAGAGACAAGTCTCTTTTTCATAAGATTCGCAACCCCAAATCTTCATGAAAGACAAACTAAGTTTTCTTCCATGCCACATTTCATGTGGGGCCTTAGGAACCGATTTAGTAAGGACTCGATTCAGTGTAACCGCATTATTTCTAATGCATATCCTCAAAAGGAAACAGGAAATAGGAAAGTCTAATTGACACATCATCGAACGAACCATGTCCTACAAGGTTCAATTCCTCCTCTTAGACACACCATACAATGTGGTGTTCCGGGTGGAGTCAACTCTGAAACTATTTCATAGTTTTGAGATGATTGTCAAACTCTTGGTTCAAATATCCATCACCTCGATCCAATCGAAGTACTCAATAGTTTTGCCAAGTTGTTTTGTACTTCATCTTGAAATGTTCGAAAACATCTCAAACGATTCACCTTTGGACTTCATCAAACAGACTTAGTCATATCTAGATAAGTCTTTAGTGAAATGTGATGAAATACGGAAGTCTTCCCCTAGCAATGCTACTTAATGGTCCACATACATCTCATGTATAGTAACCAATAAGTCACTAGCGCTCTCACTTCTCTTAGTGTAGGGTGGTTTGGTAAATAATCCCAATAAATAAGATCCACATTCCTCAAATGATTCATGGTCATATGAGTCTAAAAGTCTATGTTAATGGAGTTTAGATATATGTTTCTTAATTATTTGACCAAGCCGGCAATGCCATATGAATGAGTTTTTCATATTGTTCGGTTCAGATTTCCCATTCATATTATAGATATCTTCAATATTATTTTGTTTCTCAACATCAAGGATATGAAGATTATTTAATGACATATGCAATACAATAACGCATATCATTAAATAAATATAAAACTTCTTATTCTCAATAAGAAAATTATATCCTTCATCATCCACATAAGAAACGAAAATAATACTCCTACTCAAATCTGTAACTTAGTCATACTTGTTCAAAGCAAGTACTACTTCACAAGGTAAAGTGACTTCATAAGTCCCTATAATTAATGTAGCAACTCTTGCTTCATTTCCACGCATAGGTTTAATTTACCTTATTTGAGTAGCTTTCTATTCATTGTTCCTTGAACATTTAAACAAATGTGGGATTCATATCCGGTATCATATACCCAAGAACAAGAAGTCGAAAGGAAAATATCTATCATATGGATACTTGAAGTAGTAGCAATCATATTGCCCTTCTTCACCTTTTAGGCCTTCCTAATAAGCTTTGCAACTTTGCTTCCAATGACAATCTTATTGCAATGATAGCAAACTGCATCCTTTTGAGATACTTTGGGTTTAGCCTCTTCGGCTTTGACAACTTTTGTCCTAGGTTTAGCAACCTTTGCTTTACCTACTTTTACTTCCTCTTGAACCCCTTTCTTGTGTTAACCATTAACACATTTGCGATTTGCTCCTTTTTCATCTCATGAATTAAGAGCTTCACCACAACATACATCTTTTGCCTAGCTTGCACTTGGAACAATTCCTTTGTGCATTGTGCTAGAACAAAAGCAGTTTCCATGTGTTCAAGGTTCTTCATAAGAGCCTTTAAACATGGTGGCAAGTATAAGGCAAGCAATACTATCGGAATCATCAACATGTTTCTAATGTTGCTCCTTATCTGCCCTTTGCAACATTTGCAGTGGGTTCAGCAGGAATGGATTCATCAAGAACGTACACATTTACCTAAGAACCATTCTTTAGGCTTCTGATCCAATCAGAATTATTTGTACCGTTCCTTTCGAACTTTGTCCTCCATAAGGACGAATCGCAATTATCATTATGTAATGATACTTCTACAACAAAATATACAAATTATATGAACACATATTGATATGAACACATTTATCATCTAAGAGCAAATAATGTATTTTACAAATACTCCCACTAAATCATACACCTTCTAATGCAAATAAGCATAATATGCATTTAATGGGCTAAGATCCAACTTTAATTTAATCTCAAGTACGTTATAGCGCACCGCTCAAGATTAAATTAATTAGGTAGAAAGCATCAATCATATCGTATATGACTCTTAGATCTTTTTTGAGATTTATTTAAGACATCATATGTCTAAGCATATTTTAATCTCATCTTATGCCTTGAATCCAAAACCATTTTGATAACCCAATTAAGTTCATCCACTTTAAATGTATGGGAACCACCATTTCCTCATCTTGCTCGCAAACGAAATAGAATCAAATCACCTTGCTATGGCAAGCCCACCTAAAACTATCTGAGTGGTCTCAAGTGTTTTAATCATGAATTGGCATAAAGAACTTAAAAGTTAAATGAAGGTTCTTTAAAGCAGATTATAAGCATATCAACAAAGATAGTCATAATCGTACACCAGATAAGTTCCCAAGAAAATAGGTGAGCCACAAGGACTGCTTAAGTACCAAACCTTCCTTCGACAGAACTCTCCTAGTCATGCACAATTACAATACCAATCTGAATGCAACATAATCAATGCTTTGTATACTGACTTGTTTCTCATAAACAATCAGACTCGTAAACTGACTTGTTTCTCATAAACAATCAGATTCTTTCAAATTTTGCGTAAACTGACTTGTTTCTCATAAACAATCAGAAAACCAAAATTTAATGTTTCAACTAAACATTTAGGAAATTATGAATTAATGTTTCAACTAAATATCTAATAAAATTCTTAACACTTAAGAACACATAATTCATGCATCGCAACAACTAATAAAAACACATTTAAATTAATTAAGCATGCATAAACAATGAATTAATATAGCATAGCCCTATAAATTCAATTTCCAGAAATTTATAGCATCCAGATTAAGACAGAAACATATCAGATTATCAACATAATCACAGATTAGCAAAGAAAAATTAACAAATTGAAACTGCTCTGATCAGGCAAGGTATGTCGCGTGACAGAAGTCTTCATAAGACCTGATCTGTCGCGCGACCCTACAATGCCATCAGACTAGATCTGTCGCGTGACATAGGCCAACTATGTCGCGTGACAGAGAGTTACCAGATTTGCAGATTTTCCCAGCTCTTATCAATTCCAATCATAAAGCAATTAAATCAATAAAACAGCCTTTTTACAGATTTAATTCAACATAATCAGAAAACGATTTTCACATTGTTTCAAAAACAATTCAAATTCTACCGCATACAAAACATGCAATAAGCATATAAACGATTTATATCTTAATTCTAGCATGCCAATTCAAACTTAACCATACGAACGGGGCTCTGATACCACTATTGGGTTTTATGGGTCCATGCGCAGCGGAATTAAGCATCTAATAACACAAAACCCAAATCCTAAGATCCGTTCTATACGATTAAATTGAATTCCTATGAGATAGAATTTACCAACCTTAATTGATTTCCGGTCTTGAGCTATCGAACAATTTATCGGTGTGATTTTGAATCACAATCTTCGATCTTCGAAACCTTTGAACCTTCAGATTGCTTTGGACAATTTGAACTCTAGGCCTTGATCGTCGTACGAGCGAAGACCCTCTAGTAGTATCCACACGTTAGAATGAACCAAGAACGGTTCTTGAGAATTGCTAGATTCTTAAACCTTAGGAAGAGATATTGAGAAACCTTTTGGTGATTTTCTCTCTTGAAAAATTCGGCTAATTTATTAGGGGGACTGCATATTTAAACTACCTTAGTATTGGTATTAGTTTCCTAATCTTATTAGGAAACAGTCTGTCGAACGCCTCAGGCCTTAGTATGTCGCACGACCCAGCACGCCATATGGCAAGTTCCGTCGCACGACTCAGGACTCCATATGGCAAGTTCTGTCGCGCAATATATTAAGCCAGTTCAGGAACTCTCACTCATTCTTTCTTTGGTTTAACCAATTCATTCTAGTTGTGTGTGATCCAATAGGATTATATTATGTTGGCAATGAGCTCGATCATATCGACCCTCATAAGACATAAGCGGACTCTAGCAAGCCATTATGTCTACCCAAATAATATACCGTAAGAGTTCACGTTTCCAATGGTACACTTACATTTCTCCCTTTGTCTCACGATGTTATATTGAACACAAGTCATGGTCCACGTCAACTTGTATTTGTTCAATGCTTTCTCAATCTTGAGTATAATGATAATCCAATCGCATTGGGGTGTGGCCACACACTTCCATCATTATCACTTATCAAGGGGCCCAAGCAAAACATCTCTCTTTCGAGGGACAAATTCCATATTGACTTATCGTCCTTCCCATCATGAATTCGATCATTCCAAAGATAGCCTTTATAAATATCGTGTTAAGATATCGTTTGACTAAAATCAAACATGACTTTCATCATATGTAAGGTCATGATAATCTCAGGTCTAGGGACTAAATTAAGTGACCATATGAGATTTAATTATGACATTTGACCATGACATAAATCTCATACGGGTCAAGTCCAGTCACTTGTTCACTAACAAGTACCCATAATTTCAATATGCATCTCTATGCATATAATTATCATATGATTATCCATTGACAATTATACTAATTATTCTTTTAATAATTAGGGACGAAGATTATTATAATAAATATGCAAAATATATAATAATCAAATAATAAACTTAAACGATAAAGACGATACATAACGGTTTTAAGTTAAACATAACTAAAGCCTAGGGCATTACACCAACACATGATTATGTACACATAAGTTTCATGTTACAACCATGAACACTTGTGAAATTTTAGGGTATTTTGATGTAGTTTTGACTCAGTTGGGTGCATCATTATATCTTAATATGTGATCAAGATAAGATAATGGTTGATGTAGTTTTGACTCAGTTAGGTGCATCGTTCCATGTCTCATATGTTTGAAAAAGGTTTTGACTTAATTGGTGCTTTCAAATGAGATTTGACCCAAGGCATAGATGAGATTTAAAACATGTTTTTGACATATGATGTCTAAGGAAATCTAATAAAAGATCTAAGAGTCATATATGATATGATTGATGTTTTCTACCTAAATAGCTTGATCTCGGGCATTGACTCAGTTAAACCAAAATCAAGTGAAATATGGATCTTAGCCTACTATGATTATATGATACATGTTTGTATTTGAAGGTGTATAATTTAGTGGGAGTATTTATGAAATACATTATTTACTCTTAGATGATAAATGTGTTGATACTTATGTGTTTCATTGTTTGCATATTTTATTGTAGTAATGGCAACTCACAATAATTATCCACTGTCACTGCGATCCGTCCTTGAGAAGGACAAGCTCGAAGAGAATGGTACAAACTATTCTGATTGAATCAGAAGCCTAAGAATTGTTCTAAGGCAAGAGAAGAAAATGTACGTTCTTGACGAACCCGTTCCACCTCCACCTGCTGCCAATGCTTTAAGGGCAGATAGGGATTCTCACAAGAAACATGTAGATGATTCTAATGATGTGACATGCCTTATGCTTGCCACTATGTCTAAGGCCCTTCAGAAGGACCTTGAGCACATGGAAGCTACTTTTGATCTTACGGAGCGCTTAAAGGAAATGTTCCAAGTACAAGCAAGACAAGAGAGGTATGATATGGTTAAATCCCTAACTGTATGCAAGATGCAAGAGGGGCGGTCGGTTGGTGCTCATGTCCTTAAGATGAATGGTCATATTGAGCGTCTCGAAAGGCTTGGAAATCCGATGAGTTTGGAACTCACTACGGATTTGATGTTGAATTCATTGCCTGAAAGCTATGATCATTTTATAATACACTATCACATGAGTGGCATGGATAAGAATCTCTCGAAATTGCATGCAATGCTTAAGACCGTAGAGAAGAACATCAAAAAGCCCGGAACGACAAACATGTTAATGGTTAACAAAGGTAAAGGGTTCAAGAAAGATGGCAAAGGTAAAGCAAGTGTTGCTAAATCTAAGGCAAAAGTTACCATTGTCGGAGAGGCTCCCAAAGTGTCTCAAAATGATGTGGTTTGCTACCATTGCCAAGAGGTTGGTCATTGGAAGCGTAACTGCAAGGCTTACAAGGAAGACCTAAAGGCAAAGAAGGGCAATACGATTGTTTCTAATTCAGGTATATATATGATAGATATTTTCCTTTCTATTTCTAGTTCATGGGTATTAGATACCGGATGTGGATCTCACATTTATTTAATTGTGCAGGGACTAAGGAATAGGAAGCTACTCAAACAAGGTGAAGTTGACCTACGTGTGGGGAATGGAGCAAGAGTTGCTACATTAGCCGTAGGGACATATGATGTAACTTTACCTAGTGGCTTAGTACTTGTTTTAAACAACTGTTACTATGTTCCGGATTTGAGTAGGAATATTATTTCAGTTTCTTGTTTGGATAATGAAGGGTATAATTTTCTTATTGCGAATAAGAAGTTTTATATTTATTTAAATGATATGCTTTATGGTATTGAAAGTTCATTTAATGACCTTTATGTTCTTGATGTTGATGAGAAACAAAATAATGTTAAAAATGTTTATCATGTGGACAAGAAGTCTAAACCGAATGATGTGAACAACACGTTCATGTGGCATTGCTGGCTTGGTCATATAAAAGAGAAACGCATCTCTAAATTCCATAAGGATGGAATGTTAGACTCACATGATTATGAATCATATGTGATATGCGAATCTTGTTTATTGGGCAAAATGACCAAACCACCCTACACTAAGAGTAGTGAAAAGGCTAGTGACTTATTGGGCCTAATACATACTGATGAATGTGGACCAATGAGCAGCATTGCTAGGGAAGGATTTCGGTATTTTATTACATTCACCAATAACTTATCTAGATATGGCTATGTCTATCTGATGAAGTCCAAAAGTGAATCGTGATGTTTAGAACATTTCAAAATGAAGTACAAAATCAACTTGGTAAAACTATTAAAGCACTTCGATCCGATCGTAGTGGAGAATATTTGAGCCAAGAGTTTGACAATCATCTCAAAAACTGTGGAATTGTTTCAGAGTTGACTCCACCCAGAACACCACAATAGAACGGTGTTTCCTAAAGGAGGAATAGAACCCTATTAGATATGGTTCGTTCGATGATGAGTCAAGTTGACCTTCCCATTTCCTTTTGAGGACATGCATTAGAGACTGTTGCGTTCACACTGAACAGAGTCCCTACTAAATTGGTTCCTAAGACCCCACATGAGATGTGGCATGGAAGAAAACCTAGTTTGTCTTTCATGAAGATTTGGGATTACAAAGCTTATGTGAAGAGACTTGTCTCCGATAAGTTAGCACCTAAATCTGACAAGGTTATTTTCGTTGGTTACCCTAAGAAGACCAAAGGGTATTATTTTACAACCGCAATGAGAACAAAGTGTTTGTTGCTCAATATGGAACTTTTTTTGAGAAACAGTTTCTCAATAAGGGAACTAGTGGGAGTAAAGTTCATCTTGAAGAAATTCAAGAACCCAAAAATAACATGGAACCGATAGTAGACACTGAACCAAATCCACAAGGAGTTCTGGAACCGGTTCAAGATCCACAAGTCCATCATAGATCGGATAGGTTACGATCCACACCCGAGAGATATGGATTTCTCATGTCGGAAAGTAATGAAGTGGAAGTCATTGAGAATGACGAACCTACTTCCTATCAAGAGGGGATGTCCACTCCTGATTCGGTTAAATGGTTGGAGGCCATGGAATCCGAATTGCAATCCATGTCGGATAATCAAGTTTGGAACTTGATTGAGCCACCCGAAGGTGTAAAAACAATAGGGTGCAAGTGGGTCTTCAAGAAGAAGACTGACATGGATAGGAAGGTGCATACTTACAAGGCTAGGCTTGTAGCAAAGGGATATAGGCAAACTCATGGTGTAGACTATGATGAAACCTTTTCGCCTGTTGCAATGCTTAAGTCTATTAGAATTTTAATTGCCATAGCCGTGTATTATGACTATGAGATATGGCAAATGGATGTCAAAATGGATTTCCTTAATGGAAAGTTACTCGAGGATGTGTATATGACACAACCCGAAGGTTTTGTCGATCCAAGAAATTCTAACAAAGTGTGCAAGTTGCAGAGATCCATATATGGATTGAAGCAAGCTTCTAGGAGTTGGAATATTTGTTTTGACAAAAAGTTCAAAGAGTTTGGTTTTGTCAAGAACGAAGATGAACCTTGTGTATACATCAAATTCAGTGGGAGTGTAGTATTATTTCTCTTATTGTATGTTAATGATATCTTACTCATTGGAAACGACATTTCTGCACTTCAGACTGTCAAGTCTTGGTTAGGGAAATGTTTCTCAATGAAAGATTTGGGTGAAGATGCTTACATCCTTGGCATAAAGATCTATAGAGATAGATCTAAAATGATAATTGGTTTGAGTCAAAGTACCTACATTGACAAGGTTCTTAGAAGATTCAAGATGGAAAATTCTAAGAGAGGCAACTTGCCAATGGGTCATAGTGTTACTCTTAGCAAGAATCAGTGTCCTAAGACAACTGATGAGTGAAAGAGGATGAATGAAGTTCCATACGCTTCGGCTATTGGATCTATCATGTACGCCATGATTTGTACTAGACCCGATGTCTTGTATGCTTTGAGCATGACGTGTCGATACCAATCTGATCCTGCTGAGAACCATTGGATAGTAGTCAAGACGATCCTTAAGTACTTAAGAAGGACTAAGGATGCGTTCTTGGTCTTTGGAGGGAAGGAAGAAGATCTGGTTGTAAGAGGTTACGCAAATGCTAGCTTCTAAACCGACAAGGATGATTTCCGATCACAGTCGGGATTTGTGTTTATGCTTAACGGAGGTGCAATTTGTTGAAAGAGTTCCAAGCAGAGTACCATAACCGATTCTACAACCAAGGCCGAATATATAGCGGCATCCGATGCAGCTAAGGAGGTAGTTTCGATCAAGAAGTTCATTAGTGACTTGGAAGTTGTTCCAAGTATCACTAATCCTGTGGAACTTTATTGTGACAATAATGGTGCCATTGGGCAAGCAAAGGAACCAAGGTCACATCAACGATTCAAACATATACTTAGACGTTTCCATCTCATTCGAGAGTTCATTGATAGAGGAGATGTTAAGATATGCAAAGTATCAACCGATGATAACATTGAGGATCCACTTACAAAGCCCCTCGCACAAGCAAAGCATGATGTTCATGTGAGGTCCATGGGTATACAATACATAGATGGAGCCTAATGCAAGTGGGAGATTGTTGGTGTAATGCCCTAGTCATTTAGTTATGTTTGACTTATAACTTAAATCGCTATATAATCGTCTTTATCATTTATTATAGAGAAAGTTTATTTGGTTCATTATATGTTTACATGTTTATTATATTGAACTGCGTCGCTAGTTATTGTGAATAACTAGTATAAGCTGGTAGTGGATAATCATGGAGATGATTATATGCATGTGATGCACATTACACTTATGGATACTTGCTAGAGAACAAGTATTGGACATGACCTACCGATGAGTTTATTACATGGTCTATAGTCATATGTGTCATGATTAAATCTCATGATAGTCGTGTCATTGAATCCTTTGAACCTGAGAATATCATTGTCTTCCACATGATGAACATTGTGTTTGATATAGTCTAACACTATCTTTAATCGGATAGCAATAAGGGCTATGTTGGCACGATTGGATTCTTTTAGGGAAGAATGATAAGTCAAGACGGGATTTGTCCCTCTCTGTTTGAGAGAGATGTTTGCTTGGGCCCCTCGATGAATGATGTTGATGAAATGTGTGGCCACACTCAAGTGATTTGATAGAGATCAAATGCATTTGGATTATAAACATATTCGGAATCGAGAAAGCATTGAACAAGATGACTTGACATGGACCATGACTCATGGTCAATTAGACATCGTGGACAAAGGGATTGTGACATTTGATCTATCGAGGAATCAAGCTTTGATGTTATATTTAATTAGGTAGACATAATGATTTGCTAGAAGTCACTTATGTCTTGTTAGGTTGATGTTTCAACTCACTACCAACATAAAATATAATTCCTAAAGGGTCACACACAAAAGAACGGATTGAAAATGGCTAAAAGGGTGAATTCTGGGATCATGGGACGACTCGTCCCATTCTGGCCCAACTATTCCCCAAGGCAGGGACGACTGTATCAGAGAGCTGCAATTAGGGGACGACTCGTACCCTATAGGATGAGTCGTGCTCACGACTCGTGCCCCTGGGGTGACTCATCCTGGAGGTTGGAAACCTGTTTTGGCTTGGAAAAAGGACTCTTTTCTCTAAAGGTTAAGGATTTATAACAAGTATAAATAGAACCCTTTTATCCAAGCCATAGGTGACAAAAATTAGAGTTTTAGAAACAGTAATTGGTTGATTTTGATTACGAATCAAAGATCAAATTCCATAGATTCATTCTACCAAATAGCCATTGATTGTTGAATATTGATTCAACAATCGGGGATCATCTAGCAATCCAACAAGAAGTGTTCTTGGTCCGTTCGCGTGTGGATTACCGATAGAGGGTGATTGTGTTATCACCAAAATCTTGAAGATTTCAATCATTGATTTATCACAAGGTTTATCACAAGGAGAAGATCAAAAAACATTCATCAACGGTTTTCGAGATTCGTTTTGAGATTCGCTTTTGGAGATCCGTTTTGAACAAACAAATCGCACTAAGGTATGAAAATTTTATTTCATGTTTCTAATCTCTTCATGCTAAACGGATTCAAGGGCTTAGGCTTTTGTTGTTGTATAAATATTTTCCGCTGTGTTTGTAACCCCAAAGCCCAATAGGAACAACTGTTGGAATAGGTTGAGCCATAGAGGTAACCAATGGAGGTTCACTAATGGACAAGGCCATACTAGGTGAAGCCATCTCAGTCAGCACAGGAGATGTGTCTATGGGATAGGTAACACGTGAAGCAACACTTGGTGATTGCTCCAATGGTGCAGTAGAAGTTTTGGATGGAGAATCCATGGTTGGAGAATTAGGAATTAGGTTGAGAAGGTTTAGGAAGGTTTTTGATTTAGGAAAGGTTGAGAGGGAGAGAGACACGTTGAAAGAGGAAAGTATAACCGTGTAGAGAGAGGGATGGGACGATGAGGAAGGTAGAGAGAAAATAGGGAGTTAAGTTAGGGAAGTTATGGAATTGGTAAGGTAACTCAATTAAATTGACAAGACCTATTCCACTATTCTAATTCACCCCTATATATTCACTCAACTTAAACACTCACACTCCCTCTATTTTCTATCATTAGAAAACGAACACTCCCATACCAACCAAAATAACAAATCAGGCCATTATCTTAAAAAAAAATTGATTTTTTTAATAAATAATGAATACGAAAATATAAACAAAACAAATATACTTAGTCCACACGGTTTTTGAAAACAAATCCCAATATTTTAGGACTTAGTTATTTGATTTGTTTACTAAAGATAAAATGGATATGCTAAAGACTTTTTCAAACTTGTAAACTCTTAGGGTAAAAAAGACTTTCAAATTTTGAAAACTTAATCAACAAACCCGAAAATAAAGAATAAAAAATAATATGGCACACACTAATGTGTTAAGGCAAAAAGGGTAACACATATGATAACACGAATGATAAAAATTCCCTTATAAAAAATGCTTTCATTCTCAGTCATTTGAGGCATAACAAGCTGAGCATAAACAGTCTCTTCTTTTTCAGGCATTTGAAGCTTAATAAGCTGGGCATAAACAGCCTTTTCTTTTTCAGGCATTTGAGGCATAATAAGCTAAGCATTTAAGGCATACTTTTAAAATTCCTCTACACTTTTTATACAAGGAAGCATCGTAGTAGAGAGCTCCATGCCCCGAGTTTTATTATATGTAAGGAAGAAGTGATCCTATACCTTTCAAGTAGGGTACATTGTAGTAGCGAGCTCCATGTCCTTAATACTTAGTACAAATCACAAAGTACCATTCCCCGTCGGCAAGAATACATCTTCGCATCAAACGCCAAGCTCTGAGTTACTAAGGGAATAGTATTAAAACATAATGTCATTTGCCTATTAATATGCCAAACACTTGGTGACTTTGTCACTTTAAGTACAAGGAAGGGAATGTTATCAAACATGTTAACCTAGGTGTTATCCTACCATAGAAAAAGGTCAGCATGTGCCACGGTAAGAACTAAGATTACCAAATTAAAGAAAAACATATTATTTTAAATAAAAGAAAATAATAAGAAAAATTAATGAAACATAATATACAACAAAATAATCCAGGAGTTTTTAAACGAAACAAAAAACAATAGATTTTTTCAAACTAGAAAATCTCTTATGGTTAAAAACTTGAATCAAAAAAAATCATTTTTTAATTCATTAACAACCCTTTTAGATTCAATTTTAGATACAAAACAAGAGTGGTTTACCTTAACATATTTTACCATGTCTCGGTAATTTACCGGTTCCTTGTGTCTTGTTTGTATCCCATCGTTCAAATCCCCGATCACTTGGCTTATAGGATGATTCTTTTGAATTCTCAAAGGAGGATCCCTCCTCACTGGATCATTAACTCCATTGGAGTTCTTATCATCTTCATTTTCTGCACTTGAATTGATTTCTGGTGTTATCTCTAGTGTTGCCGTATCAATGACAACACTTGGTCCAACACCAGACTCAAGACATGGACCAACATTTGAGGTAACACTTTCTCCAGCAACTTCTTTAAGTTGTTTAACCCGTATTATAGGAGTGTCTACAACTGATTCACCTGCAATTCTAGCCAAATCATCAAACAAAATATTTGCATACTCTTGAACGATTCTCAATCTCAAATTATACACACGAAATGCAAGACAATTTTGAGAATATCCAAGAAAAATGGAATTGTCACTCTTAGAGTTAAATTTACCTAAATGATTTCGATCATTCAATATGAAACAACCACACCCAAAACATGGAAGTAATGAACATTAGGTTTCTTCCCATTCAAAGTCTCATAGCGTGTCATTGTTGTACCAGGTCTTAGAAAATCTCTATTAGAGATGTGACAAGCCATGTTCAATGCTTCAGCCCAAAATATTTTCGAAATACTTTTGGAAAACATCATGACACGGGTCTTTTTTAGCAAGATCCTATTTTTATTTTCGGCCACCCAATTTTGTTGGAACATTTTAGAGGTCGAAAATTCATGATGAATTCCATTTTTCTCACAAAAAGTAGAAAAGGAAACAATAAAAAATTATTTTCCATGATTAGATCTTATACGAAAAATAGGTGAGCAAAACATATTTTTGATTTTGGAATGTAAGAATTTGAACTTATCAAAAGTTTCAGATTTTTCTTTTAAAAAATAGATCCAAGTAAACCTAGAAAAATCATCCACAATGACATAAGAATACCTCTTACCTCCCAGGCTATCTACCTCAATTGGACCCATCAAGTCCATGTGCAAAAGTTGAAAATAATGTGTTGTTCCAAAGTGTTGCTCTTGGTGTTGGACAACACTGTGGATAACACGGGTTTGCTTACATTTAAGGCAATCTCCACACACAAATTTATCTTTAAAAATCAATTTGGAATTCCTTTAATAGCATCAAACCTAAAAAGTTTCTCCAAATTTTTGTAATGGAAATGTCCCAATTTTTGATGCCACAAAAGTTTGTCATCAATTTTTGCCGAATGGCAAACTTGTTTGTCTTCAACAAGATAACAATTGTCACTAGACCTAGTTCCTATCATCACACAATTGTTAGAACAATCAAAGACTTCACAAGTATTTTTGTTGAATTTTACCTCTAGGTTGTCATCATAAAGTTGACTAATACTAATTAAATTAGCTACAAGCCCATCTACATGGAAGACTTTCTTTAATGAGGGAAATCCAGAAACATTAAGTGTTCCTTTACCAATTATGTTACTCCTGCTACAACGACCATAAGTTACACTACCACCTTGAATTGGTTCATTATCTTTTAAAAACATTTTTGTTCCCGTCATATGGCGTGAATAACCACTATCAAAATACCATGAACCTTCCACATTTGTTTTCAAGGCAGTATAAGCGACATCACACCTCAGATTAGGCTTAGATTTCCCTGACTTCTTACTTGGATTTTTAACCTTCTGACTTTCTGTGTTATCTAGAGTGATAGGTAACACCTTAGGTAACACTGAGGGATAGGATTGTTTTTTCAAAAGAGTTTGACAACTTTTCTTAACATGTCCATAGGTGTGACAATACTTGCACACTTTCTTTTTGTCTGAGGTTTCATTAGGAGAAAAATGTTCATTATTAACTTGTTATTTAATAAAACACATTTTATCATCCTTATTAGCCAAAGTAGAAGTGATTACTTTTAAATACTCTTGGAAACCAATACCTGCCTTGGGAGGTTTACTCACACCAAGGATTTCATCCATCTTGGAAGACCCATGTTGAGCTTCTTGAATGTGGCCTCGGCTAAAGTAAGTTTGGCCTTGACTTTGTCCAGCTCCCCATCCTTCTTGGTAAGTTGGACCTCTAGCTTAGTCATGCCCTCTTTCAACTTCTGAACTTCATTGGTTAAGAACACCACCTTTTTGTTCTCCTTCTTCCATTCTACAAGCAATTCCTCATAGAGGTTCTTCAATCCAACAATGAGCTCATCCTTACTATGCTCATCCTTTTGCTCATCTTCACGTGAGCTTCCTGCATCCATGTTAGTTGAACCCATAAAACAAACAGCATTAAGATAACTGAAATTGTTATACCTGCTGGATGTTATCTCATGTGTTATCCTAGACCGGGTAACACTCGAGATAACATTTTCAGTATCCGAGTCACAAACAATGACAAGCATAGCCATTTGGTCTGAATCTTCTGATTGGTTGGTTCCCTCTTCTTCATCGTCACTGAGAGATACCCATAGGTTCTTTTCCCTCTTCCTTAGAGTGTTTGCACACTCGTTTGAATAGTGACCCCATCCAGAGCAAGCATGACATTGAATTGATTCAAGATACTTAGAATCAGACCTAGATTGATCTGGTGATGCTCTTCTCATGGGACCATCTTTCTGAGTAGATGGAAATGTCATCTTCGGCATTGAATTGTACACCTTGGTTTGTTGCTCTTTTGCTTTATCCTGCAAATTTTCTTTGTTAAACTTTCTTAAGATTGAATTATATTTCCTAGCAAGTAGGGCAAAACTAGCATCTTCATTTAATTCCTTAAAAACTTCTTCATCCTCATCATATGAAAAACTTGAGGATTGAACTTTTAAAGCAACACTCTTGCCTTTAGAATCTTCACTTTGCTCGGCAAGGTTCGACTCAAATTTTTTCAAAATGCCCATTAAGGAATTGGTGTCCATAGTAGAAAGATTGTGAGCCTCTTAAATAGATGAAACTTTCATATTAAAACGCTCAGGAAGGGTTCTAATTACTTTTGAAACAAGTTGTTTATTTGTAAAAGGTTCACCCAAAAGTTGACACTCATTTGCAATATCAAACAATTTTTCAAAGTAAGAAGATATAGTATCACTTTCTCCCATTCTCAATCTTTCAAACTTGCTAGTAAGTCCCCTAAGTTTATTTTCACGCACACTAGAATCTCCCTCACAAAACCTTTGTAAAATGTCCCAAGCTTCCTTAGCTGTGGAACTATTTTGAACAAGTTTAAAAATGTGTATGTCAACCCACTCAAAAATAGCATTAAGAGCCTTCTAATTGTAGTTTGCTTGTTGAATCTCTTCATTGTTCCACTCGGATTCAGGTTTGACTTGAATGTCACCATCTTCATCCGGTAGTAACAATGGAAGAGAGCAACCATTGACTACAGATCGCCAAGCTCGAAGATCAATTGATTTGATATGCGAGCGAAGGCGGATCTTCTAATATGCATAATTCGAACCATCTAAAACAGGAAGACGTTTATGGTTAGGATTTGCAGGATTATAAGCCATGACAACTGGACCAAGCACTTAGTATTGTCAAGTAACCTGCTCTGATACCAATTGAAATTGTCACAGCCTAGATAACAAGTGTTATCAAAGATGTTGGCAATACCAACGATAGCACTTGAGATAGCACTAACGATAACACCCAAGACTGCACACACACACTCTGAAATAAAACAACTTTAAAAGAGTTTTGCAGCGGAAATAAAAGATACAAGAGTTAATTTTCTCAAGTTATATAATTATATAACTTGAGGGTGGCTCAAAAGTCAAGACTTTATCTTCACTATATATAAGATTACAAAGCCGAAAGTTTCCTAACTCTATTACAAGTAGAAAATGAATAGATCAAAACACAAACCGTATTCTACCCAAAACACAATCAAGTCCAAAGTACTTGAGAGTGGAAAGACAAAGTATGGGAGAAAGGACAAAAGGAACCAAATAAGTGCTTTGTCTCTTGTGCAAGGAGTGTGAAAGATGTGTGTAATTTACATATCTTCAAGTGTCCACACCTTGCCTATTTATAGTCTTCAAATATCTTGAAGGCTACTCAAAATAACAGCCTTGGGGCTGTCTTGGTCATGTATGAAGAGTGGGGAGAGTGGCCAAGCTTGCTCCTTACATTTCAAGCATGACATGGTCCATTTCCTTTATTGTAGCAACCATATGCTTGATGCCCAAGTCCTAGATTCACTCTCTTGTACTCTCATGCATTCTCAGCCTTGTACACTTTAATAAACAACAACCAACCTTGGACTTAGTCTTCACCACGTTTTCCTTCAAAAACAACAACATAAGACTTTGTCAAAGTTACGCATAAATTCCCTATTTATGCGTAACTCTTCTCTAACTTCATTCCATGTTTCTAGCAAATAATCCAACCTTTTTATAACCTGAAATATGGACCACAAAACATATACATCTTGCAAATAATATTAGACATTATGATATAAATAAATATGGAAAGAAATATACAACTATAAACCAAAACAGTCGGTTAACATATCGGGTAACATATTTCTTCAAGTGGTAACCTGTGGTAACACCCCAGTGTACACTAACACAAGGTTAGGATTTGCATTAATTTGGAGATTTTGATGTTGATATAATAATTTATTGGAAATATATGTGATAGTGGTGATTGTTGGTGGCAGTTTCAATGTTGGTGGTTGTATGTTGGTGATGGGGCGGCTTTGTTGGATGATAGTGGTGGTGATGGTGGGTGGTGACTGGTGAGTGGTGGTTGTGAATTGTGAGGAGAGATATTGATCCCAACAAGATGGAAGTCATTTTCTATCTTGATGGTTGCCTGATGCTTGGGTGAAAGATAAATTTAACTATGTTTTTACAATTTGACCAAATTTCGTTGTTTTATTTGTTAAATTTGTAGTGGGTGTTAGTTTTTATAATTTTTCTGTAATTAGAGATAACAGCGTTAAATTTTTGGTATAAAATGACATCATTTTTTCTAGTACGATGGTAAAAATTAGGGGTGTAAGTGGTTCGGTTCAAACCGCGATTCGGAATCGAACCAAACCAAACCATGCGGTTTATTTCGATTTTCAAGTAATCATGGTTTGGTTCGTTTCAAAAAATTGTCAAACTGTGTGGTTCAATTTGGTCTGCGGTTTGGACCCCCAAACCATGATTTGATACTGCGAGACCAAACAACCAAATCGAACCAACACTACAAAAAAGTCATTATTAGGGACTGAATTTTTTGGGTCGGGAGAATTCTCTAGTCTCTATTACCCACTTAATAAGTCAGCTCCCACGATGAAATTTCATAGGACGGCAAATTGGGTCTCTATTTATTTGTCAGCTAATAAATGAAATTAAAAGGAAAAAAAAGGAAAACCCCAAAACCCTCCCTGCTCATACGCCCACTATCACCTCTCTCGCACCTTCCCTCTACACCCCTCAAATCGTTTTCATCCGCTGCACATCCACCGCAAATTGGTTTCATTCGATTGCCTGCCTTTAAACCAACCAACTTCCTTTCGATTTCATCCGCCATTCTCTCTGCAATCGTTGTTGGTTTTGTTCGATTTCGCCGTTCTCTACAATCGTCCTTTCGATTTCATCCCCGTTATCTGCGATCGTTGTTGGTTTCGTTCGATTTCATCTGCCGTTCTCTGCAATCGTCAAGGTTATTTCTCACTCTACTTATTTGTAATGATTTTTTTTGTTAATAGCGGTCCTATTTTCTGTAATCGCTCTGCAACATCAGTTTCCTTGACCCAAATCATCCTATTTTTGTAATCGTTCTGCAATTCATCCTATTTTTGTAAACAGCGGTCCATATGTTTAATATGTATCATCAATTTACCCAAGTCGGCGGTTGTTTTATGTTCTGCACTAATGAACAATTAATTCATTTTTGTTAATAAATAGCAAGAGTGTTTTTGGGGGCGGGGAGGGTTGCATATCAGGTGTTTGATGAAATGCTTTAGAGAGCAAAAACCAAACGTATACTCTGTTTTTCAAATTTCCTTTATGTATGGTTGATGCAGATACATGGCAGGGTTCATATGCTTTAGAGTACTTGCCCCAGCTAAGTTGTTACACTGAGTTAGCTCACTATTCCACTATATTTACAAGTATGTCCCTGACAGTTATTTACATGAGTCCCTAATTCCCATCTTGTTTCTGTAAGGCCTCAGGTGTCTGCTCAGCACAATATGCTCATGTCTGAAACAAACAGAGTTTTTCAAAATTGGATGAGTTTAGTTTCATTATTAAATTTGCACTAATAGCTGCCAATATATACACTTTGAGTCTTATTCTATAAACCATCATAATTCTTTAAAATTCACTTAATTAAATCAATCTAAACAATTATATTATAGTTTTTCCAGTCAAAGTATGTTTTGCGTAGGCATGTTATATACTAAGAAAGTACTTGATTTACTTATAATTTTCTAAGTGATTAATATTATGTGTTTGTATATGTTAACAGTTCATTAAAGTAGTTATGGATAATACTTGGATTGCATTACGAAATCGGACTTCAATTTCATATAAAGATGGGGTTAATGCTTTTCTAAGCTTTACGTTTAGGGAGAAAGATACCGCGAGAGACGTGATTTACTGCCCGTGTAGCAAGTGTCGGAATCGTTATTACCGAAACCTTGAGATGGTGAAGATACATATAGAGATGCACGACTTTGATAAACATTACACAAATTGGGATCATCATGGGGAGAACTTTCCACATGAATTGAATAGAAATTCTCATATTTCAGATGAGGACATGTTAGATGCTGCTACAAGAGTTGAGGTTGTTGATGTAACCTCCAATATGGTATCGTTAGTCCAAGAGGGGATGGGGGTTCCACCAATATCTGATCAACAACAAACATATGATGAACCCATAAATAATGATGATGATGCTTTTGAAGATGCTTTTGATGATGTTATGGGGTCCAATGAAAATGCTAGAAAATAGGGCGGTTGAAAGAGGAAAGTATAACCGTGTAGAGAGAGGGATGGGACGATGAGGAAGGTAGAGAGAAAATAGGGAGTTAAGTTAGGGAAGTTATGGAATTGGTAAGGTAACTCAATTAAATTGACAAGACCTATTCCACTATTCTAATTCACCCCTATATATTCACTCAACTTAAACACTCACACTCCCTCTATTTTATATCATTAGAAAACGAACACTCTCATACCAACCAAAATAACAAATCAGGCCATTATCTTAAAAAAAAATTGATTTTTTTTTAATAAATAATGAATACGAAAATATAAACAAAACAAATATACTAAGTCCACACGGTTTTTGAAAACAAATCCCAATATTTTAGGACTTAGTTATTTGATTTGTTTACTAAAGATAAAATGGATATGCTAAAGACTTTTTCAAACTTGTAAACTCTTAGGGTAAAAAAGACTTTCAAATTTTGAAAACTTAATCAACAAACCCGAAAATAAAGAATAAAAAATAATATGGCACACACTAATGTGTTAAGGCAAAAAGGGTAACACATATGATAACACGAATGATAAAAATTCCCTTATAAAAAATGCTTTCATTCTCAGTCATTTGAGGCATAACAAGCTGAGCATAAACAGTCTCTTCTTTTTCAGGCATTTGAAGCATAATAAGCTGAGCATAAACAGCCTCTTCTTTTTAAGGCATTTGAGGCATAATAAGCTAAGCATTTAAGGCATACTTTTAAAATTCCTCTACACTTTTTATACAAGGAAGCATCGTAGTGGAGAACTCCGTGCCCCGAGTTTTATTATATGTAAGGAAGAAGTGATCCTATACCTTTCAAGTAGGGTACATTGTAGTAGAGAGCTCCATGTCCTTAATACTTAGTACAAATCACAAAGTACCATTCCTCGTCGGCAAGAATACATCTTCGCATCAAACGCCAAGCTCTGAGTTACTAAGGGAATAGTATTAAAACATAATGTCATTTGCCTATTAATATGCCAAACACTTGGTGACTTTGTCACTTTAAGTACAAGGAAGGGAATGTTATCAAACATGTTAACCTAGGTGTTATCCTACCATAGCAAAAGGTCAGCATGTGCCACGGTAAGAACTAAGATTACCAAATTAACGAAAAACATATTATTTTAAATAAAAGAAAATAATAAGAAAAATTAATGAAACATAATATACAACAAAATAATCCAGGAGTTTTTAAACGAAACAAAAAACAATAGATTTTTTCAAACTAGAAAATCTCTTATGGTTAAAAACTTGAATCAATAAAAATCATTTTTTAATTCATTAACAACCCTTTTAGATTCAAGTTTAGATACAAAACAAGAGTGGTTTACCTTAACATATTTTACCATGTCTCGGTAATTTACCGGTTCCTTGTGTCTTGTTTGTATCCCATCATTCAAATCCCCGATCACTTGGCTTATAGGATGATTCTTTTGAATTCTCAAAGGAGGATCCCTCCTCACTGGATCATTAACTCCATTGGAGTTCTTATCATCTTCATTTTCTGCACTTGAATTGATTTCTGGTGTTATCTCTAGTGTTGCCGTATCAATGACAACACTTGGTCCAACACCAGACTCAAGACATGGACCAACATTTGAGGTAACACTTTCTCCAGCAACTTCTTTAAGTTGTTTAGCCCGTATTATAGGAGTGTCTACAACTGATTCACCTGCAATGCTAGCCAAATCACCAAACAAAATATTTGCATACTCTTGAATGATTCTCAATCTCAAATTATACACACGAAATGCAAGACAATTTTGAGAATATCCAAGAAAAATGGCATTGTCACTCTTAGAGTTAAATTTACCTAAATGATTTCGATCATTCAATATGAAACAACCACACCCAAAACATGGAAGTAATGAACATTAGGTTTCTTCCCATTCAAAGTCTCATAGGGTGTCATTGTTGTACCAGGTCTTAGAAAATCTCTATTAGAGATGTGACAAGCCATGTTCAATGCTTCAGCCCAAAATATTTTCGAAATACTTTTGGAAAACATCATGACACGGGTCTTTTTTAGCAAGATCCTATTTTTATTTTCGGCCACCCAATTTTGTTGGAACATTTTAGAGGTCGAAAATTCATGATGAATTCCATTTTTCTCACAAAAAGTAGAAAAGGAAACATTAAAAAATTATTTTCCATGATTAGATCTTATACGAAAAATAGGTGAGCAAAACATATTTTTGATTTTGGAATGTAAGAATTTGAACTTATCAAAAGTTTCAGATTTTTCTTTTAAAAAATAGATCCAAGTAAACCTAGAAAAATCATTCAGAATGACATAAGAATACCTCTTACCTCCTAGGCTATCTACCTCAATTGGACCCATCAAGTCCATGTGCAAAAGTTGAAAATAATGTGTTGTTCCAAAGTGTTGCTCTTGGTGTTGGACAACACTGTGGATAACACGGGTTTGCTTACATTTAAGGCAATCTCCACACACAAATTTATCTTTAAAAATCAATTTGGGAATTCTTTTAATAGCATCAAACCTAAAAAGTTTCTCCAAATTTCTGTAATGGATATGTCCCAATTTTTGATGCCACAAAAGTTTGTCATCAATTTTTGCCGAATGGTAAACTTGTTTGTCTTCAACAAGATAACAATTGTCACTAGACCTAGTTCCTATCATCACACAATTGTTAGAACAATCAAAGACTTCACAAGTATTTTTGTTGAATTTTACCTCTAGGTTGTCATCATAAAGTTGACTAATACTAATTAAATTAGCTACAAGCCCATCTACATGGAAGACTTTCTTTAATGAAGGAAATCCAGAAACATTAAGTGTTCCTTTACCAATTATGTTACTCCTACTACCACCACCATAAGTTACACTACCACCTTGAATTGGTTCATAATCTTTTAAAAACATTTTTGTTCCCATCATATGGCGTGAATAACCACTATCAAAATACCATGAACCTTCCACATTTGTTTTCAAGGCAGTATAAGCGACATCACACCTCAGATTAGGCTTAGATTTCCCTGACTTCTTACTTGGATTTTTAACCTTCTGACTTTCTGTGTTATCTAGAGTGATAGGTAACACCTTAGGTAACACTGAGGGACAAGACTATTTTTTCAAAAGAGTTTGACAACTTTTATTAACATGTCCATAGGTGTGACAATACTTGCACACTTTCTTTTTGTCTGAGGTTTCATTAGGAGAAAAATGTTCATTATTAACTTGTTATTTAATAAAACACATTTTATCATCCTTATTAGCCAAAGTAGAAGTGATTACTTTTAAATACTCTTGGAAACCAATACCTGCCTTGGGAGGTTTACTCACACCAAGGATTTCATCCAGCTTGGAAGCCCATATTGAGCTTCTTGAATGTGGCCTCGGCTAAAGTGAGTTTGGCCTTGACTTTGTCCAGCTCCCCATCCTTCTTGGTAAGTTGGACATCTAGCTTAGTCATGCCCTCTTTCAACTTCTGAACTTCATTGGTTAAGAACACCACCTTTTTGTTCTCCTTCTTCCATTCTACAAGCAATTCCTCATAGAGGTTCTTCAATCCAACAATGAGCTCATCCTTACTAAGCTCATCCTTTTGCTCATCTTCACGTGAGCTTCCTGCATCCATGTTAGTTGAACCCATAAAACAAACAGCATTAAGATAACTGAAATTGTTATACCTGCTGTATGTTATCTCATGTGTTATCCTAGACCGGGTAACACTAGAGATAACATTTTCAGTATCCGAGTCACAAACAATGACAAGCATAGCCATTTGGTCTGAATCTTCTGATTGGTTGGTTCCCTCTTCTTCATCGTCACTGAGAGATACCCATAGGTTCTTTTCCCTCTTCCTTAGAGTGTTTGCACACTCGTTTGAATAGTGACCCCATCCAGAGCAAGCATGACATTGAATTGATTCAAGATACTTAGAATCAGACCTAGATTGATCTGATGATGCTCTTCTCATGGGACCATCTTTCTGAGTAGATGGAAATGTCATCTTCGGCATTGAATTGTATACCTTGGTTTGTTGCTCTTTTGCTTTATCCTGCAAATTTTCTTTGTTAAACTTTCTTAAGATTGAATTATATTTCCTAGCAAGTAGGGCAACACTAGCATCTTCATTTAATTCCTTAAAAACGTCTTCATCCTCATCATATGAAAAACTTGAGAATTGAACTTTTAAAGCAACACTCTTGCCTTTAGAAGCTTCACTTTGCTTGGCAAGGTTCGACTCAAATTTTTTCAAAATGCTCATTAAGGAATTGATGTCCATAGTAGAAAGATTGTGAGCCTCTTAAATAGATGAAACTTTCATATTAAAACGCTCAGGAAGGGTTCTAATTACTTTTGAAACAAGTTGTTTATTTGTAAAAGGTTCACCCAAAAGTTGACACTCATTTGCAATATCAAACAATTTTTCAAAGTAAGAAGATATAGTATCACTTTCTCCCATTCTCAATCTTTCAAACTTGCTAGTAAGACCCCTAAGTTTATTTTCACGCACACTAGAATCTCCCTCACAAAACCTTTGTAAAATGTCCCAAGCTTCCTTAGCTGTGGAACTATTTTGAACAAGTTTAAAAATGGCATGTCAACCCACTCAAAAATAGCATTAAGAGCCTTCTCATTGTAGTTTGCTTGTTGAATCTCTTCATTGTTCCACTCGGCTTCAGGTTTGACTTGAATGTCACCATCTTCATCCGGTAGTAACAATGGAAGAGAGCAACCATTGACTACAGATCGCCAAGCTCGAAGATCAATTGATTTGATATGCGAGCGAAGGCGGATCTTCTAATATGCATAATTCGAACCATCTAAAACAGGAAGACGTTTATGGTTAGGATTTGCAGGATTATAAGCCATGACAACTGGACCAAGCACTTAGTATTGTCAAGTAACCTGCTCTGATACCAATTGAAATTGTCACAGCCTAGATAACAAGTGTTATCAAAGATGTTGGCAATACCAACGATAGCACTTGAGATAGCACTAACGATAACACCCAAGACTGCACACACACACTCTGAAATAAAACAACTTTAAAAGAGTTTTGCAGCGGAATTAAAAGATACAAGAGTTAATTTTCTCAAGTTATATAATTATATAACTTGAGGGTGGCTCAACAGCCAAGACTTTATCTTCACTATATATAAGATTACAAAGCCGAAAGTTTCCTAACTCTATTACAAGTAGAAAATGAATAGATCAAAACACAAACCGTATTCTACCCAAAACACAATCAAGTCCAAAGTACTTGAGAGTGGAAAGAAAAAGTATGGGAGAAAGGACAAAAGGAACCAAATAAGTGTTTTGTATCTTGTGCAAGGAGTGTGAAAGATGTGTGTAATTTACATATCTTCAAGTGTCCACACCTTGCCTATTTATAGTCTTCAAATATCTTGAAGGCTACTCAAAATAACAGCCTTGGGGCTGTCTTGGTCGTGTATGAAGAGTGGGGAGAGTGGCCAAGCTTGCTCCTTACATTTCAAGCATGACTTGGTCCATTTCCTTTATTGTAGCAACCATATGCTTGATGCCCAAGTCCTAGCTTCACTCTCTTGTACTCTCATGCATTCTCAGCCTTGTACACTTTAATAAACAACAACCAACCTTGGACTTAGTCTTCACCACGTTTTCCTTCAAAAACAACAAGATAAGACTTTGTCAAAGTTACACATAAATTCCCTATTTATGCGTAACTCTTCTCTAACTTCATTCCATGTTTCTAGCAAATAATCCAACCTTTTTATAACCTGAAATATGGACCACAAAACATATACATCTTGCAAATAATATTAGACATTATGATATAAATAAATATGGAAAGAAATATACAACTATAAACCAAAATAGTCGGTTAACATATCGGGTAACATATTTCTTCCTGTGGTAACACCCCATTGTACACTAACACAAGGTTAGGATTTGCATTAATTTGGAGATTTTGATGTTGATATAATAATTTATTGGAAATATATGTGATAGTGGTGATTGTTGGTGGCAGTTTCAATGTTGGTGGTTGTATGTTGGTGATGGGGCGGCTTTGTTGGATGATAGTGGTGGTGATGGTGGGTGGTGACTGGTGAGTGGTGGTTGTGAATTGTGAGGAGAGATATTGATCCCAACAAGATGGAAGTCATTTTCTATCTTGATGGTTGCCTGATGCTTGGGTGAAAGATAAATTTAACTATGTTTTTACAATTTGACCAAATTTCGTTGTTTTATTTGTTAAATTTGTAGTGGGTGTTAGTTTTTATAATTTTTCTGTAATTAGAGATAACAGTGTTAAATTTTTGGTATAAAATGACATCATTTTTTCTAGTACGATGGTAAAAATTAGGGGTGTAAGTGGTTCGGTTCAAACCGCGATTCGGAATCGAACCAAACCAAACCATGCGGTTTATTTCGATTTTCAAGTAATCGTGGTTTGGTTCGTTTCAAAAAATTGTCAAACTGTGTGGTTCAATTTGGTCTGCGATTTGGACCCCCAAACCATGATTTGATATCGCGAGACCAAACAACCAAATCGAACCAACACTACAAAAAAAATTCATTATTAGGGACTGAATTTTTTGGGTCGGGAGAATTCTCTAGTCTCTATTACCCACTTAATAAGTCAGCTCCCACGATGAAATTTCATAGGACGGCAAATTGGGTCTCTATTTATTTGTCAGCTAATAAATGAAATTAAAAGGAAAAAAAAAAGGAAAACCCCAAAACCCTCCCTGCTCATACGCCCACTATCACCTCTCTCGCACCTTCCCTCTACACCCCTCAAATCGTTTTCATCCGCCGCACATCCGCCGCAAATTGGTTTCGTTCGATTGCCTGCCTTTAAACCAACCAACTTCCTTTCGATTTCATCCGCCATTCTCTCTGCAATCGTTGTTGGTTTCGTTCGATTTCGCCGTTCTCTACAATCGTTCTTTCGATTTCATCCCCGTTCTCTGCGATCGTTGTTGGTTTCGTTCGATTTCATCCGCCGTTCTCTGCAATCGTCAAGGTTATTTCTCTCTCTACTTATTTGTAATGAATTTTTTTGTTAATAGCGGTCCTATTTTCTGTAATCGCTCTGCAACATCAGTTTCCTTGACCCAAATCATCCTATTTTTGTAATCGTTCTGCAATTCATCCTATTTTTGTAAACAGCGGTCCATATGTTTAATCTGTATCATCAATTTACCCAAGTCGGCGGTTGTTTTCTGTTCTGCACTAATGAACAATTAATTCATTTTTGTTAATAAATAGCAAGAGTGTTTTTGGGGGCGGGGAGGGTTGCATATCAGGTGTTTGATGAAATGCTTTAGAGAGCAAAAACCAAACATATACTCTGTTTTTCAAATTTCCTTTATGTATGGTTGATGCAGATACATGGCAGGGTTCATATGCTTTAGAGTACTTGCCCCAGCTAAGTTGTTACACTGAGTTAGCTCACTTTTCCACTATATTTACAAGTATGTCCCTGACAGTTATTTACATGAGTCCCTAATTCCCATCTTGTTTCTGTAAGGCCTCAGGTGTCTGCTCAGCACAATATGCTCATGTCTGAAACAAACAGAGCTTTTCAAAATTGGATGAGTTTAGTTTCATTATTTCTGTAATCCTGAAGCAATTGCTACGATCATTGATTAAATAGATTAATGGATGCTGCTTGATTTTCTTCAGAATTCTTAAATTTGCACTAATAGCTGCCAATATATACACTTTGAGTCTTATTCTATAAACCATCATAATTCTTTAAAATTCACTTAATTAAATCAATCTAAACAATTATATTATAGTTTTTCCATTCAAAGTATGTTTTGCGTAGGCATGTTATATACTAAGAAATTACTTGATTTACTTATAATTTTCTAAGTGATTAATATTATGTGTTTGTATATGTTAACAGTTCATTAAAGTAGTTATGGATAATACTTGGATTGCATTACGAAATCGGACTTCAAAGTCATATAAAGATGGGGTTGATGCTTTTCTAAGCTTTGCGTTTAGGGAGAAAGATACCGCGAGAGACGTGATTTACTGCCCGTGTAGCAAGTGTCGGAATTGTTATTACCGAAACCTTGAGATGGTAAAGATACATATAGAGATGCACGGCTTTGATAAACATTACACAAATTGGGATCATCATGGGGAGAACTTTCCACATGAATTGAATAGAAATTCTCATATTTCAGATGAGGACATGTTAGATGCTGCTACAAGAGTTGAGGTTGTTGATGTAACCTCCAATATGGTATCGTTAGTCCAAGAGGGGATGGGGGTTCCACCAATATCTGATCAACAACAAACATATGATGAACCCATAAATAATGATGATGATGCTTTTGAAGATGCTTTTGATGATGTTATGGGGTCCAATGAAAATGCTAGAAAGTTTTATAGACGCTTAAAGGATGCCGAGAGCGAGTTGTATGAAAATTGTCCTCAAGGAGTAACAGAACTCTCATTTGTTGTCGAGCTCTTGAATATAAAGCAGGTCAATAATATGACAAATAAAGCTATCACGTAAATTTTGAAGTTCTTAAGAAAGATTTTCCCTTTAGCAAAAATTCCAAAATCTTATTATTTGGCTAATAAGCTAACTTCAGACTTGGGGTTCAAGTATGAGACTTGGGATGCATGTCCAAATAGCTGTATGCTATTTCGTAATGATGCAGAAAATCTAGAAATTTGTGAAATTTGCGGTGCATCTAGATATAAGAGCAGTATTGAAAGTCAAAGTGGAATTGGGGGCAAAAATCAAGGTACAAGTGATGGTGCACCGGTTAAAAGAGTAGCTGAAAAACAAGTTAGGTATTGACCTTTAAAGCCAAGATTGCAAAGACTCTTTTGGTGCTCTCCTACAGCTCCACTTATGAAATGGCATAAGGAAGAACAGATCGAGGACGGTGTGATGAGGCATCCAGCAGATTCTGTTGCCTGGAAAAGATTTTATCAACGTTACCCATCTTTTGCTAGTGAAAGTCGTAACATTAGGCTTGGACTAGCTACTGATGGTTTTAATCCTTTTGCAAATATGAGTGTCTCTCATAGTACTTGGCCTATTGTTGTCATACCTTATAACTTGCCCCCATGGTTATGTATGAAAGAGTGAAACTTCATCTTGTCTGTGCTCATTGATGGACCAAAAGGACCTTTGGATAATATTGATGTCTATCTCCAGCCACTCATAGAGGAGTTGAAAGAATTATGGGAGGCTGGGGTATCTACATATGATGTATCTACCAAAGAATTCTTCCAAATGAAATCATCCTTGTTGTGGACAATTAATGATTTCCCTGCATATGCTAACTTATCTGGTTGGAGCACGAAGGAAGAATTTACATGTCCTGTTTGCAACATAGATAATCAGGCAACAAAATTGAGTAATTGACGTAAATTTTGCTATTGGGGTCATCGCAGGTTTTTACCTACACGTCACCGATTTCGGAATCAAAAATTATCTTTTGATGCAAAGTAAATACTAGGCCAGCCCCTCGTAAGCTCACAGGATCTGAGTTATTACAACAATTAAATGACTATGACATTGAAACTGTGTACAAGAAAGAAGATGTGCTCAGAAAGAGAAATAGGGAACAAAGAGAGAAGGAGGCTGATAAACTACATAACTGGAAGAAGAAAAGCATCTTTTGGGAATTTCCATATTGGGAGCACAATGCATTTCGCCATAATCTCGATGTTATGCATATTGAGAAAAATGTATGTGATAATGTCTTGTTTACATTGCTTGGTGTTAAAGGGAGAACAAAGGACCACGTGAAAGCAAGGAAAGACCTAAGAGACATGAATATTAGGCATGAGTTACATCCTCATCCTCGAGGGGCAAATATAGACTATATACCAGCAGCAGAGTTTACAATGACTAACAGAGAGAAGGAAATATTCTTAAAAGTGTTAAGAGATGTTAGAGTCCCTGATGGTTACTCGTCTAATATTTCACGATGTGTGCATGTTAAAGAACAAACTATTTGGGGACTTAAGAGCCATGACAATCATATTTTAATGCAACAATTACTTCCCATAGCATTAAGAAGAGTTCTACCAAAGCACATTGTACAAGCATTGATTGAGTTGAGTAATTGTTTTGCAGTGTTATGCTCAAGTGTGAATATTTTGGCTGATTTAGATAAATTTGAAGATCGCATGGCTCTTACTCTCTATAGTCTTGAAAAGATATTTCCCCCAAGTTTCTTTGATGTCATGGAGCATTTGCCTATACATTTGGCAAATGAACTTTGTTTGGCAGGGGCAGTAATCTATCATTGGATGTACCCAATGGAAAGATATCTCCACACGCTTAAGCTCTATATGCGTAACCGAGCTCGGCCTGAGGCATCAATTGCTAAAAATGTCCTTTTACAGGAATGCATGACTTTCTGTACAAGGTATATTGATGATAATGTGGAAACAAGGTCCAATCGGGTTGCAAGAAATGACGATAGAGGTGAACAATATGGTCGAGGATTGGGGAAAAGGGTAGAGGTTGAGCTTGATGATATCACATTCAAACAAGCACATCGATATGTGCTCGGAAACTTTGAGGCATTGACACCGTTCATCGAGTAAGTTAATTTTAACTAGAAACTTAAGTATATATGACTTGTGTTATAAATCGCTAATAATGACTATCTTATTGGAAGAAAACACATTTCTGAGCTCAAGGCATTGTACCCCCACAACTCGCAAAAGCATCTTGTTAATCGTAAGCATAATGAGTTTCATTTATGGTTACGCAATCATGTAAGATTTGTGTATGGTCAAAGATAATAATTATTTAGGTGAAAATGGCTATCTTATTTTTTGTTTACTTATTGTAGGTAAGTGAGAATGCTAATGATGACCAAATCACAGATGAAATAAGGAGTTTGGCTCTGGGTCCTCGAAAAAATGCATATCGTTATAAGTCTTATTATATAATATCTGGCTTTCGATTTCGAACGAAAAAGCTAGATATGCGTCGGAAAACACAAAATAGTGGTGTTGTTCTAAAGGCAACTCAAATGAGTTATTCCAGCAGTAGAGATTCAAATCCTCGTGCTGGGGATGTTGTGTATTATGGGGTATTAACCGATATACTTGAAATTCAGTATCTGAATGGTTTGAAGTTTGTGTTGTTCAAATGTGATTGAGTCAACACACGGGGAGGGAAGATGGTCGATGAATTAAACTTTACACTAGTGAACTTCAACCATTTGTTATATAAAGATAATCGGTCAGGCGATGAACCTTTCATTTTAGCATCCCAAGCAGAATAAGTATTTTATGTGCAAGATCCTATAGATCCGGATTGGCATGTTGTTGCTCGAATGAATCCAAGAGATAAATTTGATAAGTAATCAATAGCTGCAGAAGAAATAGAAGTCACTCGAGTGGAGCCATTCAGTAGGCAGCAACTGGAGCTACATCAAAGCACCTCGTGGGTGCGACAAGGCGTAGATGGAATTGTAGTTGACACAACAATACCAGAGAATTTTTGGAATGAAAAAGGAAGCTCTTGAAAATATTTGGAAAGATGTTAAGGTGAGCAATATTAATAAGAATTTTTGTTTTTACTCAGATTAAAAACAACTCTTGATGCTCCTCCACCCCCTTTTCTCTTTATAAGTCAATGACAGCAATGACACTTAATTTTGATTTTTCTTGTTGCTGCTATCCCTTTATTTCTAGTTAATTAAACATTCTTTAACTCTTTGTTTTGCAGGCAAACACCAATGCACCCGATGGATTTAAGAAGCTTTGCTTCAAAAAACTAAACAAGTCCTGGAAATCATTTAAGTACGAATTGAAGAAAAAGTACTTCACACCCTTTAAAGATGATCCTAAACATTGTTTTGTTGTACCTCCAGAAGTCCAACCCGATCAATGGTCAGAATTAGTGAGCTATTGGAGTATGGAATCGACACAAGTATGTAATTATTCATGAGTTCGTATGAATTGATATATTTGTTTGTCAACATATTTTTCACATGACGTTATTGATTTTTACAGGAAATTTCAATGCGAAACATGGACAATCAAGGTAACCTAAATGCCTATCCTCGAATTGGAAGGAATTCAATTCCAAATATTGTCCATAAGTTAAGTGTTGTTATGTTTACTAAAGTACTTACTTCTTTTAATGAATTATTTTATAACTTAGCTAATTACTATCTTATTATTATTTTTGGTGCAATGATAAATGTCTTAGAGGAAATAAATAATGAGCCTACAGATGGAATTAGCATATGGAGAGCAACTCGTGCCAAGAAAGAAAAATTCACCGAAGATGATGGAGCTCCTGGCATAAATGTATATCATGAATTATGCTCGATTTCTAACATTTATTGTCCTCATATCTATTTTTGTAGTTAATTTTTTTTTTAATTCTGTTACAGGAACAATTTGAAAGGTGCCTTGATGAGCTACCAGAAGAGGAAAAAGATGATCCAGAGAAAAGGGAAAGGATTTTCGTAGATATAATCGGAAATGATGGACACGGCCGAGTTTTGTGTGGTGGCGTGGGTACTAAATTAGGGTATACCTCTTCTGCAACATTGGATGGGACATCGCCTTCATCTATTCAGGAATTTGAGGCTGACCTTGCTAAATTAAGGGAAGAGCTTGCAGAATGTGATCGTCGTATTGCAGAGCGTGATCTAGAGCGTGATCTTCGTGATGCTGCACGTGACCTTTATGAGGAGGAGATGAGGAGTGAAATGGCTTCGTTGAAGGCTTTATTACATGTTATTCAGCGATCTGCAATGGATTCTGAGGCTCGAGTTGTTCAGGCATTGAATGGTGCAGGGATAAATTCAAACTTTGTTCTTGGTTCAACTCCAATCCGCGGGAATTCAAGTGGCGGGTCAAACACTAGAAATCAGTTGATATAGAGGTACATGCTATATAATTTTCTCTTTTATAATTATCAATATGACAACATGATTGAAATTGATGATATAGAGGTATAGGCTTTATTACAAGAACCAGCTTCCGCTACTCATCACCAAATCATGCAAATAAGACACTGTGTGGAGTTTTAGGGCAATCTACTCTGTGTCTGGATAGCTGTTAGAATATTTCGTTTAATAGGTAGAAAATGCTCGATTTGCCTATGTAGATGACTTTATCTTATAATTTGTCTTGAGTAAAACGATAAATAGGAATTCTGCTGCCATCGAACATATATTTTGACTGCCATCCAAAAATAGGGAACAATGGGACCGTAAACTCAATATGGCCTGCTTGCACAAATTTGTAGTTCGATGTCCATATCTGTAGGAGTCCGAACTATCCGTGTAAATAAGAGAAAGAAGCCTCTTCTACTGCATATTATTGATCGTTTGTTTAACTCATTGAAGAGTTTCTGGTGAGAAGTCTCTTGATGGATCAAGACTCACTAAGTTATACAAATAAAAAAAACTTTTTAACTTCTAGCAAAAACTTAAAGTAGAGCGATCTAGGCTAAGTTTTCATACTATGTTCTCATGTTGTTCCTGTAAACAATACATTAGTGTGCTGGTCATATATTTCCATAGTGTGTACATAGCATTAAGATATTTCATTGTATACTTAGTCTTTATCTCTTCCTAGAATAGCTATGGTCTAGTTAACTGAATAGAATATTGATTAGGAGACTAGGAGTCTTGTACATATCCTATATATATGAAGACAATGAATGGAGAAGACTCACGTTGAGTCTTTGGAATTTCTCTCTCTCTCTCTCTCTAGTATCTTCTCTTCCTAACATCATATTCAGCCGTGTGACTCCGTCTCTCCTCTTTATGAATTCATCATATCTTACATGGTATCAGAGCCACCGTTCCATGGTGGCCTGATTTCCGCTTCCGCTATTCTCTCTTAATCTACTTTTTTTCTCTTCTTATTCCAAAAAAAAAAAAATAAAATAAAAAAAAAAATTCTCTTTCTTAAAATAAATGGATGATTTTTGGTATGATCCCGTTTCAACCTTTGAAACGTTACCATCATCCTACGTTATTTGTCAGCTATGTAATGATTTTGGTCATAGCGCAAGGGAATGTATGCGTATTTTTAAACCAAACAATACCGTTCATAATGATTCTTCATTCTCAGTTTCGGATTGGCTTTATCCGGAGCAAAATGAAACTAAAGAGATCATGGGTTCTTCTTCTTCTTGCTCTGTCATTGAAGAACAAGTGATTGATACAGATGTTTCATCTCATTCCCCTTTCAATATAACTTCAAATTGGTATATTGATCAACTCCTAGATCAACTATATTGTCTTCAAAAACTACCCACTCAATCATTATTGAGTTATTTTTCTGAAGCAAAATCACTATCCTCCGCCTTAGCCATGGCTGAGGCTCCTATTTCTGAACTTGAACTTATCAAGTACATCGTTGATGGACTTGATATTCATTATATTAAATTCGTTAATTATTATTATTTTCGAAAACCTCCGATATCTTTGGATTTCCTCTATGATTATCTCCTTGACATTGAAAAACAATTGGCTTCTCAATTGGACCTCTTTGTGGCATCACCGTTTTCTCTTTCAAGTCACTCTCTTAATGCACCTTCTAGTGATGTTGGTCCAAACCATTCTTCAAACACATGCAAGATCAATTCCGGTCTGTGTGCTCCAAAGCAAAGTTCAGAAGCTGCACAAAAATGTCCAACACCAGACCTTTCTGCCTTGGACAAGTCACCAGATCACATTGACCCCAGCCTTGGTGGCTCACCTCGTTTGTCCAGCGTTGGGCTTCCATCAACGCCTACAAATGGGCTCCATTCTTCTACTGACCCAACTACAACACATTACTTTTGTGCATCTCTGCTAGGTGGGTCAACACCCTTTATTCAGCTCACTCCTGAGCTAGATCAAAATTTTCAGCAACCCAATTCGCCCTTGCAATTGGGCTTCAGATCTGGACTTCCTGAAGCTGCTTGCCCAAATCCTTCTCATTTGGGTCCATTCGAGTGTCACCGATCTGGACAGCATGTGCAGTCCGTTGCTGCTCCTAGTCCAGCACTTGGTTTATCTCCTCTTGTGCAGATTTCCCTTAATCCCAACCTCTCCTCCTCTCCATCTGAGCCAAATCATAATGACCAACCCACTTCTCTCTCTAGTCATGTAAATCCTACTTTGCAGCCAGCCTATACATCTAGTCTTTGTGCTCTACCCATGTTGACATTTGTCCTTTCAGATTCATATGGACAGTCTACTAGTGTGCCAGACGTTTCTCTCGGTCAAATCGCAAGTCATGAACAACCCAAGATTCCTACTCTCTTTAGTAGCTCCTTATCAGCCTGTCCAAAATTCCAAGACAGTCCAGCTCCTTGTACTACTTTGGATTTCCCGAGTGACTCCGCACCGCCTCCCCGTGGGTATCGTGACATCAAAACCTTTTATGACTGTCACCTTCTACCAACAGCTATCTCAGATGTTCTCTCAGACTCCATTGAATTTTCAACACATTCTTACAATGGTCAAGGTGCTCTCAGTATTGTTCAACACAAATACTCATATGATGATGAGTACTACATATTGTTTCCACCAAAGGTGTGTCAATACTTGCCTTATCAAGATCATCTCTTCCTTAGGATGTTGTTCAACATCAATCGCCTTCTATCGCTATTTCCGTTCAAGCTGCATCTCCGTACCTTCGTTTGGCTTGAGGGGGGGGTGTAAACAATACATTAGTGTGCTGGTCATATATTTCCATAGTGTGTACATAGCATTAAGATATTTCATTGTATACTTAGTCTTTATCTCTTCCTAGAATAGCTATGGTCTAGTTAACTGAATAGAATATTGATTAGGAGACTAGGAGTCTTGTACATATCCTATATATATGAAGACAATGAATGGAGAAGACTCACGTTGAGTCTTTGGAATTTCTCTCTCTCTCTCTCTCTAGTATCTTCTCTTCCTAACATCATATTCAGCCGTGTGACTCCGTCTCTCCTCTTTATGAATTCATCATATCTTACAGTTCCTGAATGCTCTTTTAAGAGTAAAATATGATTAATTGGAGGGGAAATTGGGATGCTCTAACTGCTACAAATTTCTGGTGAATAAATCAAATAAAGATGGGTTTTTTTTTGGCAACCATATAAGCCTCTATAGTATATTATCTCTCAAATAAAACAACTCAATTCATATTACTCCCTCCGTCCCAAAATGAATGACCAAATATATTCCAATTTGCTCTTAATCAAGAGCAAATTTGAATTTTTTTTTCATTCATTTTGGGACAGAGGTAGAAGTAGTTAATGATTAATTATTCTTATACCATACAATATTTTCAAATTACCTTCTTAAGATCTGATCATCATTTATGTGCTGCTATAGAGTATCGTACTTCAATTCATATTTGATTTTTTTCCCCTAAAGCTCTTTGTTCTAAAAGAAAAGGTAATTGGTCATATATATGGCTATGTGACTGGTAATTATTATGGAGTTTATTACGTACAATGTGATATAGAGCCTTCAGGATGTTGACAAAATGTCTTTTCAACATTAAACTTTCAAACCATATTGATCAACGGGGCGTATTTATATTAAATGGGAACCAATGGACTGAAATGGTGATTCTGTAAGTAAACAGAATATACATTTTTCTCAGCACAATTTCATAAATGTGTGGTTGGAATGTATGCAAAATGTGGTTTGTTTAGGGTGGCAGTTAGGGTGTTTGATGAAATGCCCGAAAGAGATGTAGCGTGTTGGAATACTGTTATTTCTTGTTATTATCAAGATGGGCACTGCCTATAACAATATCATAATGCACTTCATTTCTTCCACTTGATGTATGCCACAAAGTCTCCATGGATTAGCAGATGAGCCATTAGTTTTGATCTGATCTTCATCAGTTATGACACATGCTTTGTTAAGAAATCTGGAAAACGACGTTATTATAGGTTGATTTGCTAGGAGATCAAGTGGATGGACTTGTGGGGTTGATTAATTAGGAAGATACATCTGATATTGAATCAACATTCATCAGAGTTGTTTTTTTTCTCTTTCTGTAAATAAACATTGACACTGCTTATCAGACTTTCAAGTATAATTCGTTTTGTTTTGAATTAATGTAGGTGTGCGGAATCTTGAAGCAGATAAAAGAAGACGTGAGCGGAGTTGCAGTTCAGGCATGACATGGATTCTTAGTACGACGTTCAAATGTTGTCCAAGTTATTAAGGATGACATTTAGTTTAATCTGTCACTCAAACACTATATTTAGATAGAACTGCAAGTAGTAAGACTAAGTTAGGCTAATATATAGACTACTCCCTTAGTCCCGGAAAGTTAGTCCCTCTTTTTCATATTACTGACAAACGAGAGGCAGAGTTCTTGATGTATTTCTGGGAAACTTATCTGCTAATACCAATTTACTAAAGGCAGTTTAAGGTTCTTATAATATGTAGGTTTTTGTTTTTCCTTATAGAAAAATACTAATTTGCTTATTGTGTTAGTCCCTCCTTTCCAAGATAAATGTTCAAAAACATTTCAAATTTGCTTTTGATAATGAGTAAATTTGAAAAAATAATGAACATTCAATTCATTTTGAGACTAATGGAGAAGTTAATATCGATGATTAAGATTTATATTTTGGGATACAAGCTTGTTGGGTCGTTGAAAGCCGACCTTAAATCTTTCCCTCCAAAATTATATTTTGGCGCAAAATTATATTTGGGTCGGCGACGTATGTCCCTAATAATTTCCCGGAAAAAAATATATTAGCGCTAAATTAATATTGGGGTCGGCAAGTCCGACCCTATTAACCCGTCCCAAAAAAAAAATTGGCTCCAAAATATTCCCGCTAAATTAATTTTAAGGACCACAGCATTCCGTCTTAAATACTTTATTGGGGACGGTGACGGGGGTCCCAGAGTTTTTGAGTCGCCTGTTATTCCGGACCCCAAACTCCCGTCCTTAATGCCGACCTAAAAACTATTAAGGACGGCATTTTGACTTTTAGGGACGGTGACGGGCCGACCCTAATAATGATGTTTATTGTAGTGCAATAAATCAAACCATCAAACCGTTCAATATTAAACGTAGATATGCATATCTTTCATTTTCACCTTAAATTTAGATTTGAAAACCCCTAATTCTATTCATGGGTTTTAGTCCATAACCCTTTTTTCTTTTGGTTTATCTTCTTGTAATAATGTTAATTCAATTTTTAGCACATACCATTATAAATACTCAAATAGCATGTTGTTATCATAAACATTGAATCATAATTTCAAGTTGTGTTTAAATACTGAATCTTTTACGTATGTTATGTTTGAAAAATTCAAAAAAAAATGACAATAAATTGTGTAGTTTGAAACCATGTTCTAACTAATGGTTTAAGCAATGTTCTATTTCATGGTGTGAACCGTGGTTTGAATTGTGTAAACCGCGGTTCGAACCGTAAAATCAAACCGCGGTTCGAACCAAACCAAACCAAACCAAACCAAACCATGGCGGTTTGGTTCGATTCGTTTGAATTTTTTCATGGTTTGATTCGGTTTGAGATTTTTTCAAACCGATAACTAGTGGTTCGGTCTGTAAATTGGCCCAAACCGAACCATTTAATCCCCTAATAAAATGAAAAAAATAAAGTTCGATTGTAAAAGTAAAACCCGCCGAAAAGTACGATGAAAAAAATGGAGTTTTTCATAATTCTATTTACTACTTCTGTCTCATAATAGGTGCGTTCCAAAAATAAAAGAAATAATTTTAGTGCAAATGTATCAAGGTTGACAATTCAACTACGACACTTATTATGTGACAGCGGGAGTATATTATTCCCTCCGTTCCTAAACAAATATACATTTATTAAGAAACTTTATTTCTTTACAACAACAACAACAAAGCATTAGTCCCAAAATAATTCGGGATCGGCTAACATGAATTCTCATATGTCATCGTGAAAAAAAAAGAAAAAAAAGTTTAAAGAATAAATAGGTGGGAAAAAAGAAAAAACTAAATAAAAATAGTGATAATAAAAGAGTAAATATATATTTGGAAAAAAAAAAATCAACCCCCTTCATCCACATGAATTTTTGCCTTCCACTCCGGTCTTTTCAACGCAATATTTTCATCCAATTCAAATAAACTCATATCATTTTCAATCATCCTAATTCAAGTTTGCTTGAATTATGGTATGTGAATATATGATATTCTAAGTAAATACTCCCTCCGTCCCACGTTAGTTGAGACTTCTTTCCCTTTTGGGCCGTCCCACGTTAGTTGAGACTGTCCAAAATGGCAAAAAATTTAATATTTTATATTCACCCTACCCCATCCACTCATTCTCTCTCTTCATTTTCCACCATACAATTTATTCAACCAATCTACTATTAACTCCACTCATTCTCTCTCTTCATTTTTTACCACACATTTTCATTATCTTAATAATTTTTCTTAATTGGTGTGCCCAAAAAGTTAGTCTCAACTAACGTGGGACGGAGGGAGTATATGGTATTCTAATGTATACTTGTAAACCTAAACATAAAAATCTATAAAGTGGATTATAAGTGTAGCCATGTATCATAGCTCCACAATTTTATTAAAAGTCATTTTTCACGGTATCTTTTACATGAAAAATGGATATTCACCGGAGACAAGGAATTTTTTTTGGGTATGCAAATAATCCATTTCAAAATCCATCCTCCCTCCGTAACTTGTTAATTTTAATCAATCCTTAACTCCCCATCATTCCACCACTCATCAATATAGACTTCCATGTCATGTGTGACTTGTTAATTTTTTTAAGAATGGTGCTTCAATTGTTTGTAGATTTCTAAAGTAGCACTAATATTTTTTTTTTTTAGAAATGTGACAGCATTTCTTAAGGCAGATGGAAATAAAAACGCCAAAATTTCTTTGGATGGATGGAGGATCACTTTTAGGGCGTAAGTTTAGTTTGTGTACATGACCCCCAATTTGTATGGAACGCCTGTGCTTCTTTCTATGTGTGTTTTCTGAGTGCAATTGATAGAAGAAGTTGTCATTGCAATAAAAGCATTGCTAATCAGATCAAACAGAAAGATTCAAACAAAATCAGCTTAAAATACTATTGAATAGCATAGATCTAAGATAATAACACAAAGCTTCACTCGATTGTTATGAATTACGAATTAATCAATATCAGATCACATCAAAACATTGAGATCAAATTCACAAAAATCAAATAATAACTAATTTATAGTATAATTGAACAGTAATTAGATAACAGAGATCCACATAAATCAAAGAAGGAGAGAGACATACTCGCGCTATTGATGAAGTCGATTTACAAAGAGTTTACGATTTGGTCGAGTGTAAAATCGCCGGGTCAGGTTTTCGATTTTGATTTCGACGGGAAGCCTTTATATTCTTTATATTATGCTTTAGTCCCCAATGATTTGGTTACCAATTGGGCTTATATTAAAGTATTGTAAACTCGAAAGCCCAATTGAATATTGGGGCACTAAGAAAAGAGCCATATTTTTGGTTTGTTGATAATAACTCTTCATTCATATTCATATTTGATGAAGTAGTAATCGGTCCAGATCAGCATTAGTAAAGCAATAGGTTGATCTACATCAACTAGAAACTGAAATCAGAAACAAACGATTAGTCGGGATAGTCTCCGGCTAATACCCTCCGACGTAATGATGATTTATCGAGTTATATGATGCTATAAACTGTATTGAAATGACGTAATATCAAAATAGCCAATATAACATTATATTTTTACGTTGGATATAGTCCGGTATATATAGTGGTACCTTATAATTGATAGGAATCCCTTAAATCTTGAAAATAATGTAGGCATAACGCTCTACGTGATTGTAGGAGACGGTTATAGAGTGAGTCGTGGGTAAGCGCACGTGTTTGTAGGTCGAGGTCGCATGATTATTCGAGCTCGACCTGACTTCGTGTTGCTTGGTATGAATTGCACAAGTAGATGATCGTATGTCGGACGAAGCTAGATCGGGATCAAAGATGGTCAGAAAATAAGCTTGATTGATTGATCTTTGTTGTGGGCCGTTGAAGTTGCAATAATTGTATTGAACCATTTAATAAATGTGTCTTTGTGATTATTGAAATGTTGGGATTAATACGTTGGGCATCCATCACTTTTATTTCGCTCAATATTTATATCCATATCCATATCCGACTGACTGGGTGGCTATTATGGAGGCATTTTCTTAATCTCCGTTAATGAAAATATGTGCTGTTTGCTTTTACTAAATACATCATTATCCAATAATTTTAATTTATTTGATTTATTATATCAAAACTCTAACAAATTTTAATCTATATCTCATATTAATAATAATAAACATGGGTTTCGGACCTTAAGGCCCCTCAGCCAAATCCAAACCTAATAAAAACCTACGGCTCATAAAATAAAAAGTGTGATATAAATTTCGGCATAATGGGGGTATATGTATGAGGTATAAGACGGGAATGATTTGATTGAAGAGTCAAAAGGGTAAGAATTTACATTTAACAAGATATGAAAAAAAAAAAAAGTCACAAAATTAAATATAATACAAATTGATGTTTGAGTGAAGAAAAATAAGGAATTAATTTAAGGGGCGTAGAAGGTGGGGCCACATTTGCATTTCCAACTCTCGGGCTCATAATTAGTGTACTGGAGAGAAACATGGCTAGTAATGGTGGGGACTTGAGTGGGCTGACATGGGCTGCATCCATAACACTTGTGTTGGCAATTTGGTGGGCTTGATCCAATCTTGTTCATCTTCCCATATGACATTAGTTCTTCTTTCAGTTGGAAGGATTGTGGACTCTGGGCTGGGCCTGAAACCAAAATATTGGATGTTAATTTAACATTAATTTTGGGACGGATGGATACGACCAACCAAGTTTGAATTGATGGAAAATGACTAACCTTGAGGAATAAGTATACGATGATTTGGAATTGGGACAAAAGGCCTCCTGGATACACAAACCCAAAACAGTGATTCAAGCTGAAGGATTAATAATACAAAACTAAATAAAAACCTTCTCCCCATTGTTGATGAATTTTAAGCTCAGGTCAAATGATGATATGAAAAGGAAAAGATTCTTCTTTTTTTTTTTCTCCTCTGCAAGTGTGTGTGTGTGTGTGAAAAATGAAAAATGAGGAAGATTGAAAGTTGAGAATTAAGGAAATGCATGATTATGGTGATATATATATAAGAGGGGAGGGGAGGGGAGGGGGGGGGGAGGGGGTCAGGAAAAGGCCTACTACAAAAGAAACTTGCAGCAGATCCCTAAAAGGTGGCCAGTAGCAAGCAATTAGCAAATCAAGAAGCCACTAAAATTTAATTTCTTTATGCTCTTCTTTTGCATTGGGAGAGAGTTGATGTTGCTTTGCAAACAAGTGATTCCTTTTTCTTGCGTCAACCTACTCTCTCTCTCTCTCTCATTTGACAACTCAACCTGAAGATTGCACTATGATTAATCAGTACCTCTCTCACTCTCTCTCTCTCTCTCTCTCTCTCACACACACACACACACAGTGGGAAGACTTTTATTTATGCAAGCTAGGGAGGGTTCTGAAAACTTGTGGGGTGATCCAAGTAAAAGTAGGTAGATATATATGACTAGAGGAGGGTGGGCGGCGCTTAAGAAGGCATTCTTGGATTACCTTAGACTGCAGAGCTTCACTAGCTCATCTCACATCCCTCATCTCTCATACCATAAATAGAAGCAAATAAATGTTCTTTCTCATTCAAATTAATGGCATGCAAGCAAAGGCCTACTTGAATTTTATTTTTTTACTATCTTATTCTAAAATAAATGATCAATTTTTTGAATGATATTACCTCCATCCCTAATTAAATATACCAATTTCATTTTAAATATCAATAATATGTTATATGCCTTGAGTTGTTAAGGAGTTGTTTAATTATGTTTTTTTTTTTTTACTTTGTGTCTATTTTTCATGGTATTTTTCTTTAATTTCCCTCTATTTGAATCTACTTTTTCTATATTATTATTTTTCTTGTTTTTTTTTCATCTAATCATAAAAAGAGTCCTACCGATTCAATTAGGCCAAAATCTCAGGAAAAAACGTGTTTTCCTGGCACTTAGGAAAAACGTATTTTGTTTTTCCCGTTTGTGCCAGTGCCAGTTTAACAAAGTGCCAGTGTGACAAAGTGCCAGTGCATGTGTAACAAAGTGTCAGTGTAAAAAAATGTCAGTGCCAGTTTAACAAAGTGCCAGTGCATGTGTAACAAAGTGCCAGTGTAAAAAGCGCCAGTGCCAGTTTAACAAAGTGCCAGTGTTAGTGTAACAAAGTGCCAGTGTAAGAAAGTGTCAGTACATGTATATTAAGTGCCAGTGTAAAAAGTGTCAATGTTAGCGTAAAAAAGTGCCAGTGTATGTATATTAAGTGTCAATGTATAAAAGTGTCAGTGCATGTGTAACAAAGTGCCAGTGTAAAAAAGTGTCAGTGTTAGCGTTATTAAGTGCCAGTGTAAAACACGTTTTTCCCAAGCTTTGAAAAAAACGCGTTTTTTGTAAGACCAACTCTTCAATTAGGCTTGTAGCAAAAACGTAAAAGGAGTTAGTTAATTGGAGTGATGTAAAGTTATGTTACCTGAACTCCCTAATGGATATCCTAAACAGACACAAATACGAATTAGAGTATCGGATTCACTTTTTCTGTAAAAACCGATAGAGAGAACACTGTCCTAGATTTGGATATGGATACAGGGATACGTTAATAACAAAAGTTATTGAATCTATTTATATACTTTGCTTGTTATAAAAATAGTCAATTTTTTTTTTTTTACAAAAGTATAATTTTTTTAATTTATATCCAAATAAATTATAATTTTAATGCAATTTGGCTAAGATATAATGTATAATTAAGTAAAACACTAACATTACAATTTGTGAAAGGAATGATCCAAGTACCTGCCCGGGTCTTAGCCCGTGGAGGCCTACTCGAGTCCTAGTGCGCGGAGGCCCAAGTACCTTCTCGGGTAAGCTCGTGTGGAGGCCACATCCAACGAGCATGAGCTCGGATCCAGACTCTCCAGGTGCCGTGGGAAACAAGCTGGGTAAATTGGTGACGACTCAAGGGTGAGCTCGTTGTTTAACCGAGCACGAGCACATCTCAGAAGAGGAACACTTCGTCGGCAACGTAGTCCAGACCTTGATCTTTGGTCTAAGCCTAAGATAGGACCCTTCCACCTAGCAGGTTGGTGCTCAGTCCTATTTCCACAAGGATTCTAGCTTATGAAGGATTGTAATCTTGGTCAGGATTCACTTTCCCGAACCAACTCCAATTGTAATCCATAATTTTGAGGATTACTCCACTTATTTCATATAAATAAGAGATTATAACTCCAAAATCAGGTATATTATATTCTCTAAACTTTTTCCTTAAATGGCATTCATCGGTTAAGCAGCGACTTAGTTTTATTGTTTGTTTATCTGTTTCAGGGTTAATTGATGCAAATCTAGAGATCTTTTACATTGATTTCTACTAGATTGACTCGAATATAATTTTGGCGCGATCAATTTGTAAAATTTTATAAATGAAGTTAACTCACTTTTTCTTTTTTCTTTCAATTTTTCATGCCATATCCGACTAAAAATTCAAGCGTTGGGTACGAGTTTCATACCCATGTGAGTGAGTGTTGTTGTGTCTAATACTGGTACTTCTACAAATGTGAAAAGTCCGAGTAACATCTCTATATATATAAAAGGAAGAAAGTGGCAAAAATTGCCATAATCAAGGGCAAATCTGTCTTTAGACTTATTTCATGTTTTGTGGTAATTCTTGCAAATAAGATGGGCAAAAATGCAATTCAAATTTGATATTCTCAGCTCAAGGAATACAACTGTTCATTTTTCTGCCATGTGTTCAAGGTTATTTCACAAGTGGCAAAATATTGCCCAGATTCTACATACAAGTGGAAGATATGCATGCTTCAAAATTTGAAATTTGAACATACTACACTGTACTCATGGGTCTTTAAACATACACCCTATCATGTTTGGAGAAAGAAAGAAAAGCAAGATAAGTAGAGAGAGAAAGAGAAACCGAGCAAGAGAAAGAAAGAGAGACCGAGAGATTAAGGGATAAAGAGATAAAAACCGAGAAAGCGGAATGAGTTATATGAGCTATGGCGTGAAAACGAGCAAGACAGAGGCGGATTCGATGTCGAGGAAAGTGAAGATGAGGCCAGAATCTTGGGGTTGTTGTGGTGTCGTCGAAGACGAAATGTTGTTGCAGTTGGAAATTTTGCGCGTCGATTGATGGATCGAGACAGAGCCGGATCTGAAAAAACTTACCGATAATAAATGGTCACTAATATTATCGATTTTGATTTAAGAATACGAAGGTGGACGAATTTAGATTGGAGATGATGGTCGGATGGGGTGTGAATTCAAGATCTAACACTCACCGAAAAGGTAAATTATCTCTATTTATTTGGTTCATTTTATTACACAATTAGGTTTGTCACAACGATGATGAATGTCAACAGGTAGTGGTGGTGGCAGCGGTGGTGGCCACCGAGAGAGATGCATGGAGAAAGAGTCAGACGAAGATGAGAGAGACATATAAATGAATATTTTGATAATTTTTATTTATGAAAAACATATTTATAATTGGGTTCTTTGGAGATAGTTGGAAGTTTTCGAAAATCAGGTTAGCCTCTTTTAATTGAAAGGGAAAATAGAATTAGAAATAATTAAAGAGGGGGATGAAAGGATTTTTTGGGAAAGGAAGTATTTTATTTAGTAGAAAGGCTTAAATGGTGAATTTTGACTTTTGAAGGTCTATTTTCTTGATTTATATGATTTTTTTAGATAGTTTTTTTTTTATTAAGTTATTTTCTTATTTCTCTTTCTGTTTGTAATTGGTTTGGCTAATACGAGGGGTGGTGGGAAATTTGTTTGATGTGGCGACGGTTATGGTGGTTTTTCAGTGTAGATATGAGTAGAGGGAAAAAAACAGACAAGCAAGATTGGGGTGGAAAACCAAAGAAGGTAGAGATATATGTGGGGAAATTGTGGAAGAACGGGATTACATTGTGGAAGAACGGGATTACATTGCGATGGTGGATGTTATTTTGAGAAATATATTTAGTTTTAAATGATTTAAAGTTTGTTTTCAATTAAGTTTTGGAAAAGTTTGTGTATTTATCAATATTAATTCATAATATTATGTAGTAATAAGGCTATAAATAATTATATTATTGTAATGAAACATCTTAGAACTAATGTGATGGCAGAGAGCTGTCGCTTTCTCTAAGCAAAGGTGATTGCATTTTCAGTCACCTTCTCTAGGCAAAGGTGATTGCATTTTCAGTTGTCATACACAAGCTAACGAGATTGCATACCCAGTCGTCTTATACTAGCTAACGTGATTGCATTTGTAATTTAATTAATTAAATAAATAAAATTAAATTACGTGACGGCAAAAAACAGTAACGGAAAATAAGTCTCTAAGGCGACTGCTTATTCCGTCGCTTTAAGCTATTGCGACAAGGGTTTTACGCGACTGCCATGACGATTGATTTTTCAGTCGCGTTACCTTTTCGTGACTGCTTTTCGTACACATGTGACGGCTTTTAGCAGTCACAAAAAGTCTTTTTTCTTGTAGTGTGATAAGGGTATGGAAGGATGCGAAGATTAGGAGGAGGATTTGATTATTTATTTATTTTTAATTTAATTGAATGAAAAAATGTAGTTAGTGACATGAATTATGGAGGTGGTGGAGGAATGTAATAGAAGAGAGAGAGAGAGAGAGAGAGAGATGTATGTGTGCAAATTGTTTTGTAGAGAGGGACTACAGAGGTTTTCGGCGGTAGAGGTAGGGAAGGAGAGGGAGATTAAGAGGAGTTTTTTTTCTTATCCAATTGAATGAAAACATATTGAACGTAGAGACTCTAATTATGGAGAGACTATAATTATGGATGAATTACCTTTTTTTTCTTTCACATTTAGCAGTTAAATTTTTATTTTAGTTTGTTTAAAAAAATTGTTACTTTTTATTGTTTTGCATTAATTATTGTATGAATGATGAGTAGAGGAAACTAAAAGAGTTAGAGTAGGTCTGCTGAGAAACGCGTTTCTCCATAAATATGGAGAAACGCGTTTTTAATAGCCAGAAGCTATATGTTTGATAACCAGAAGAAAATTTCTGGATATCAGTCTCAAAGGGTTCTGGATATCCAGAAGCTTTGGAACGGATATCCGTAAGCCTTTGGGCTGATATCCGTAAAAAATAGATTTGAAGCCAAATTCAAGGCCAAGACCGTAAATTGCTTATCGAAGGTTTTCGATATCCGTAAACCTTTCAAATGTATATCCGTAAACCATCAATGAATATCCGTAAACATTTTGAAAGTTTCGATATCATTTTGAAGGTTTCTGATATCACTTTCATAAGCTTCCTGATATCCTTTTCAAAGGGTTCGATATCCGTGAACTCTTGAGACTGATATCCAGAAGTAACCATGGGACAAGGTCATGGCCAATACAAAAAGTTTCTGGATATCCTTTCAAAAGGTTCTGAATACCCGTAACCCGTTTCTCCATAACTTATGGAGAAACGCGTTTCTCCCTAGATTTTACGAAAGAGTTATGGTCATTATTGTAATAATTTAAAAATGGTAGAGATAAATGAGAGTGATTTTGGGGTAATTTCGGGTGAATGGGTGTTAGTTTACGGAAATGTTTGACTTTGTACTGCATATTAAAAATTAAAAAAATCCACTTTTTAATATATTGCAATAATTTAAGATAGTAAAAATTGATGCATTTATACCATCAATAATTTCTTAACACAAATATTATATTCTAGGTGATTATTTTTTTTAAGAAAAATATTATTAATGAATTTTTGTTTTTAATAAATTTTACTGATATATATTTTTTGTATGGAATGTTGATGAAATATTACAAAATTAGTGTGATTTTGTGTAAAAAAGAGTGTGATTAGAAATTTGTGGGGGTGGGGTGAAGTGGAATATTTTACTTTGAAGTTAGAATTTTTCTTAATGATTATCACTTTGGGTAAAAAATTGATTATCTTACCCATATATGGCAAGAAGAATGTATCGGGGAGATGGAAGGTTTGAGAGCCGAATATCAAGCCTTCTTAATGAGTGGAAAATTGTGTTTTTTTTATTGGGTGGATTTACATTATATTAATTTTTTTTTTGTTATTGTTATTTTATAGTTATATATTTCTTTTAATATGAGAAAGCCATATACTATATATTACATATTAAATTAAATTTCCTCCATTATTCGCGTCAATTAAACCCCCCTTCAAACACCACATCTCTTTCTATTCGGTTATAGTTAAATACACGGCCGTAAAAATACAGGGAACGATGCAATTGACCAAAATACCCATTTATATATAAAAAAAAATTTCATTTCAAATTCAATCAAACAACGCTCTTCCTCTTCCTCTCCCTCGCTATGTCTCTCTCTCTCAGTACGTACACGACACTACGACCAAATACACCATGATCAAATACACCGATCGCCATGGCTCGAGTAAAAATTCCGGTCGTCCCTGCCGGAACTTCCGCCGCCGCTACCACCACTGTCATCGCCGCCGCCTCCGCTTCTACCACCATGCCTGTAAAGAAGGTAATCCGATTTGAACCTAATTTTAACCTAATTTTACATTCCTTAAATTTCCAATGTCTAATGGCACATGTTTTTTATTGCTTCAATTGATTTCGACGTCTTTCATGAACTGAGTTTAAGGTGATTTTAATGGCTGAAATCGTGTGAGTTCAGACGAAAAGCATGTCGTGTGAGTTCACACGAGAGGCATGTCGTGTGAACTCACACGAGATGCATCTCGTGTGAGTTCACACGAGATGCCTCTCATGTGAGTTCACACGAGATGTGCTCAGTGTCCACTCTTTTTCTTTACATCGTTCATATTCGGTTATAAATGCTAAATAGCTAATTTATTGTCTCTTATTTGTTTTTTTGTAGGCACGTGAACGTATGACCGCGTCCAATAGAAAGAGGAAGGCCGAGACGGCAGCTAAGGTAGATAAACGCAGCAAAAAGATACATGATATAGGACTATCGTGCGTGGGTCTGAGCTTGAGATTAAGGAGGATGTAGGAGATGATCATGATAGGACTTTGCAGCCTAAGCAGCCTGATACTGGGTTTGAGCATGAGATTGAGGAGGATGTAGGAGATGATGAGGCATCTTCTGATTCTGATGATAGTGATGAGGAGGATGTAGGAGATGATGAGGCATCTTCTGATTCTGATGATAGTGGTGAGGAGGATGAGGAGGCGGAGCAGGAGGGTGGGGATGATGATGATGAGGAGGAGGGGAGGGATGATGATGATGATGATGAGGAGGAGGAGGAGGAGGAGGAGATACGTGATGTTAGACCTTTGAGGCATGGGAGGGGGAGGGGGAGGGATGTGGCTAGAGGGCAGGGACGGAGGAGGAGGCAGGGTGCGGGTGAGGAGGAGCCACCATCATGGCAGATTCAGAGTGACCCAGGTGGCGGCCCAGAGAATGTTTCACTTATATACGGGTTTGGTGATCACAGAGCCCGAGAGATTTGGAGGGACGCCACTAGTGAGTCAATGGTGACTTTTCATACGAGACTGCTGCATCTGCAAAAGTAAGATAATCATTTATGTGAATTTATTAAAATCTTGAAGTTGTTTGTCACACACTCTAAATATTCCATTAATTATACATCTCGTACTTTTCTCGATCTCGAGTATTGATTATATTTTTTGTTTGGAATAAACAGGTTATAGCGTGATGATCTGGAGGCTACTGATAGAGCCTGGCTGACCCTCGTTGATGCATCGGGCATCCAGCAGCTGCACGATGCCACCATTCAGAGGCCTAACCATGCGCTGATGACGACATTTTTGGAACGGTGGTCTCCTGAGACTAACTCGTTCCACATGCCGTGGGGGGATAACCATTACGTTACATAACGTATTTCATATCCTGGGTATGTTGTTATATATTATCAATTTCAAGACTATATTAACTATCTACATTCATCTCTTGTACTAAAATGTGTTATTTCATCTTCAATTTACAGGTATCAGCTGTGTAGGTGCACCTGTTCGGTATCCGAATCCAGTGCCTGACCTATCCGGCATCACTAGACACCTCATTTTGGGCGGTACTGGGTACTTATTAAAGGATGTCCGGCGTCTCTTTTCTTCCCGTATAGGGCACATGACTGATGCCCAGCGTGCTTCTGCGTATATCCTGCACCTCTTGGGTTCCACGATGTTCGTGGACAAAAGTCAGGATAAGGTGCCCGCAGCCTACCTTTCTCTATGCATGGATCTTGAGAGACTCCCCACTCTCTCCTGGGGATCAGCTACATTGGCATATTTATACCGAGAGTTGGGAAAGGCGTCCAGATCCGGATGCAAGCAGATGGGTGGTTGTGCGACTCTGCTAGAGGTACATCTTACTCTATTCACTTTCTTTTTACTCTGTCGACTCCCCCCCTGTAATTACATGTTACATTTGATTAGTATTTAATACTTTTTTACATACATCTCAGGACTGGATATACGAGTACTTCCCGGATTTTTGGTGACTTTCTGACCCGCACTGGCAGCAGGGGCAGCCGAGAGCCCGTAGATGGTCACGTGCGATACTGGTGGGAGGATTAGATCATCTAGTGCAGTATCGCCGCACTCTTGACAGGATGCATGTTGACAGGGTGAGTTATTCATATTAAAACTGTTTCAAATTGTTACACTCCCTCCGTTATTATGTAGACTCTGCCTAACAAAGTCTACTCACAGGTTGCTTGGACTCTTTATGGTATCGGAGCGGACTCGATTCTGCCGATTTCACACTTCAGGGGGGTTATACGCTTTTGTGACATCACTGAGGCGTACATGCCTGATCGTGTTACTAGGCAGTTCGGGTACCCGCAAAAGATCCCCAGACGGTCCCCCGTGGCTCCCACGAGATGCATTTTGTCAAAGGGTCAGAAGGGATACCAAAAGGAGTATGGTGACGGAGATGATGTTTGGGACGCGTGGGTGGAGTACGACATGGAGGAGTTCAGGCCTGTTCCCCATTGGGGGCCACCACTAGATTCTACATCTTCTCCCCTAACTGGAGATTATATGGAGTGGTTTCTGGCTAGAGTCATGTTCGGATATCTAATCCGATACACGATCCCCCCGTTGACATTCCACCTCCCCCACCTCCCCCAGTTGATGTTCCACCGCAACCTGGGGTTGCAGAGGTCGCAGATATCATACTTCCATTATTGACAGATGCGAGGCTCCCCGAGGACGTCATAGGTAGACTTAGACGGGCACACGATATTTTAGGTCGTCTCATTTAGGAGGTCGCATTTATGTATTACTGATTATGGAGTTTTGGTATATTTGTAGTACTGATTATGGAGTTATGGAAATGGATAGTTGTTGTTGTGTCTGATTGTATTGTTGTTGTTTATGGAGTTATGAATTTTGTAGTACTGATTATGGAGTTATGGAAATGGATAGTTGTTGTTGTGTTTGATTGTTTTGTTGTTGTTTATGGAGTTATGGATTTGTAGTACTGATTATGGAGTTATGGATTTGTTGCTGTTGTTTATTTGGTGTTGCTGTTGTGTCTGATTGTATTGTTGTTGCTGTTGTGTCTGATTGTGTTGTTGCTGTTGTTGTTGCTGATGTGTCTCGATCTTGTGAAAATGGTATACGGCTACCTCGTTTATTTTTTTTTTAATTTTTTTCTACATTCTAAATGACATTTAAAGTGTTTTTCATCTCTATGACTTTCCTCAAAATCCAAATGGAAATTGAGTTACAAATATGTGCCATTATTTAGAGTTTTTAGGGTTTTATGTGTCCAGATCTTGTGTAAATGGTATACGACTACCTAGTTTATTTTTTTTTAATTTTTTTTTTTAATTTTTTTCTACATTCTAAATGACATTTAAAGTGTTTTTCATCAGTATGACTTTCCTCAAAATCCAAATGGAAATTGAGTTACAAGAATGTGCCATTATTTAGGGTTTTAATGAATGTGTCCCGATCTTGTGAAAATGGTATACGGCTACCTCGTTTATTTATTTTTTTTAATTTTTTTCTACATTCTAAATGACATTTAAAGTGTTTTTCATCAGTATGACTTTCCTCAAAATCCAAATGGAAATTGAGTTACAAATATGTGCCATTATTTAAGGTTTTAAGTTATGTGTCTCGTATGGATCCACACGAGACACATCTCTTGTGTATCCACACGAGACACATCTCGTGTATATCCACACGAGACACAACCTACGGGAGGCATCAATGGCGTCACTAGCAATCCCTTTGAAATCAGAACCTCCTTTTCCAACAATCAATGCTCCAATTACTTCAAACCCTTTCAACAAAAGTGTCCTCAAATCATCTGCACGTAAAAAATCAACTAAATCAATCACAAACGCACATGCAAACAAAGAATCAGATGATAAGGAGTTAGGTTTACCTGATTCTCTGACGAAATCGGGTGAAAAGGGGTCGGAGGGGTGGGTGTGAATGCACCTGAAGGTGGATATTACTGTGAGGGGAGAGACGAAGGGAGAACCGATCAGCCATTGGAGACCTGCTTCGTTGTTGATGATGACTAGTTTCTGATGAAGAATTCGTATCTCATTCGCATGTCCATGGGTGAAGGACATCTCATGTATATTTACACGAGATATGTGAGAACAGGTCGTGTATACACACACGAGACGGGTAAGGACAGAAATGAAATTTTTTGTTCTCTGTATTTTTCGTTCCCTGTATTTAGTATTTACCTTCTATTCTTAATTATATCAATCATTTAAAGCCCTAATCATTCTTTCAACAATAAACTGCTTTTATCAGTTTCTATTCTCAATATTATGATTCAAAGAAGATGTCAACTCCAACAAAGGGAAATAAATGAATTCATTTTTTTTACTCGCAATAAAAGTCTTGAGTTTAATTGTTATACAGATTTTTGTTTCATCTGAAACAAACAAGTAATATTTAATCAAAGCCCTAACATTTTATATTTATTTTTAGAAGAAAATAATGAAGATTAAGAAGAAATACTTTCATATGTGTTGTGGTTAAATTTGCAGGAAGGAGTTGAGAGACTTTGAATATAAGTCGTTTCTTGATGGTTTATACTTGGAAAATTGGAAAGTTGTTCAAACAGATTGATTTATGATTAAATGTGTTATGATCGTAAGTTGTTACAAGATGAGTATAATGAGTTGGTCGGTAATTTGAATGAAGATCAAAAGAAAGTGTTTGAAATCATATCCTTTTATTTAAATACATACTTTGAACATGTTACAAATCACTCGTCGTGTATCGCACAGGGTACCGCTAGTAGATGTAAAGGCACCTGAGTTGAGTGAAGTACGTTTCACAAATTAGGAAGGCAAAGGCAGAATGGACGTACCTGTTTTCCAGCTATGATCTGTCTTATGGATGCAGCATTTTTAAACAAGAAGAGAAGAGTCCATTCTTGATTGTCTTCTGGGCACAACCATGTCACATTCTCCGGCTATACCTTCTATAGATTATTTTTAAATTCAGGCTCCGTTTACTTCAACGTAAAACGTTTTTCGAAAAATATTTTCCGTAAAATAACTCGTTTTACGGTGTTTGGTTGTTTTTCGGAAAACTTTTTTCAAATTTTCCGGTGTTTGATTGTTTTTCGGAAACTGTTTTCCTCATTTTTCGGTGTTTGATTGTTTTCCGAAAAATGGAGAAAACGTTTTCCGAAAAATATTTCCGAAAAATATTTTCCGAAAAATGGTAACACTCTCACCCCCCTTGCCCCACCCCACCCCACTCACCACCACCACCACCACACTCACTACCACCCCATGCCCCCCATTGGGTCAAAAAAAATTAATCATTTTAAAATAAAATTTATTTTAACAACTCCCCACCTCATTCCCCCCCCCCCTGCATCGGGTAAAATTTTTTTTAATCATTTTAAATTTATTTTAAACAACTTCCCACTTGGTCCATCCTATCTCTTTCAACTTATCTCAAATTGTGTTTTCATCAAAAAATATTTTCATTAAACACATGAAAATATTTTCCTTACCAAACAGTCGAAAACATGTGTATCTCATTTTTCGGAAAACATCTTCAATTTTCGGAAAACATCATCTTTTTCCGGAAAACATCTTTATTTTTCGAAAAACATTTTACAGAAAATTATTTTTCGAAAAATATTTTACATTGAAACAAACGGAGCCTGAGTAAACAAAATTGTTAAAACTTCATCATACTATTTGCAATTTCAATATTCAAGTCCGGTTTCATTCTAAACAAAATTGTTTTGTAAAAAAATGGATATTTATTTATTTATTAATGAATGTACCTATTATTAAGTTACTTACAAGAGTTATACTTGATTAAGTTACTTACTATTGGTGTAATGCCCTAGGCTTTAGTTATGTTTAACTTAAAACGGTTATGTATCGTCTTTATTGTTTAAGTTTATTATTTGATTATTATATATTTTGCATATTTATTGTAATAATCCATGTCCCTAATTATTAAGAGAATAATTAGTATAATTGTCAATGGATAATCATATGATGATTATATGCATAGAGATGCATATTGAAATTATGGATACTTGTTAGTGAACAAGTGGTACTTGTTAGTGAACAAGTGACTGGACTTTACCCGTATGAGATTTATGTCATGGTCAAATGTCATAATTAAATCTCATATGGTCACTTCATTTAGTCCCTAGACCTGAGATTATCATGACCTTACATATGATGAAAGTCATGTTTGATTTTAGTCAACGATATCTTAACACGATATTTATAAAGGCTATCTTTGGCATGATCGGATTCATGATGGGAAGGATGATAAGTCAAGATGGAATTTGTCCCTCGAAAGAGAGATGTTTTGTTTGGGCCCCTCGATGAGTGATAATGATGGAAGTGTGTGGCCACACCCCAATGCGATTGGGTTATCATTATACTCAAGATCGAGAAAGCATTGAACAAATTCAAGTTGACGTGGACCATGACTTGTGTTCAATATAACATCGTGAGACAAAGGGAGAAATGGAAGTGTACCATTGGAAACGTGAACTCTTACGTTATATTATTTGGGTTAACATAATGGCTTGCTAGAGTTCGCTTATGTCTTATGAGGGTCGATATGATCGAGCTCATTGCCAACATAATATAATCCTATTGGGTCACACACAACTAGAATGAGTTGGTTAAACCAAAGGAAGAATGATTGAGAGTTCCTGAGCTGCCTTAATATATCGCGCGACAGAACTTGCCATATGGAGTCCTGAGTCGTGCGACGGACCTTGCCATATGGCGTGCTGGGTCGTGCGACATACTAAGGCCTGAGGCGTTTGACAGACAGTTTCCTAATAAGATTAGGAAACTAATACCAATACTAAGGTAGTATAAATATGCAGTCTGTAAACCCTAATAAATTAGCCGAATTTTTCAAGAGAAAAAAACACCAAAAGGTTTCTCAATATCTCTTCCTAAGGTTTAAGAATCTAGCAATTCTCAAGAACCGTTCTTGGTTCATTCTAACGTGTGGATACTACTAGAGGGTCTTCGCTCGTACGACGATCAAGGCCTAGAGTTCAAATTGTCCAAAGCAATCTGAAGGTTCAAAGGTTTTGAAGATCAAAGATTGTGATTCAAAATCACACCGATAAATTATTCGATAGCTCAAAATCGGAAAGCAGTTAAGGTTGGTAAATTCTATCTCATAGGAATTCAATTTAATCGTATATAACGGATCTTAGGGCTTGGGTTTTATGTTATTAGATGCTTAATTCCGCTGCGCATGTGTAAGTACCCCAATCTGGATCACCCTCTTCCGAGCACATGGGAAACACCGCAGACTCACACAAACGCAGTCTCGAATATCCGTAACCCTCAAAAACCACAAAACCACCAATCAAACCAAGGGAGGGACCTTTCTGGAACAAAAAAGGACAAAAGGACTTTTGAGGAATTATGCAAAAAAGCAGAGTTGGTCCGTACGGACCTCTTTGTTATCATAATTACTGAATCCTCTTAAAGTCCACCTTATTCCCTCAAATCCAGGAAATCATAATTACTGAAATACCTTGGAGGTCCGTACGGACCTTTCTGCATGCAAGGATGTCCGTACGGACCTTCTTGTTACCAGACACCATCATTTCGAAATACTCTTAAAGTCCACATTATTCCCTCATATCCGGAAAAACCAAAATATTGGATTTCATGGAAGGTCCGTATGGATCTTCTTGCACATTTCTGAGGACTATAAATAGAGGGCTCCCCCTCCCTCATTTTACATATCTCCCTCTTCTCTCCTCTCCCCCCAGCCTTCAGGCACCCCTCTAAGACCCTTCGGGGCAATCCCGGCCCCTTTCGGATCCTTCCGAGGCCTTCCGAGCTCCCTTGTGGTGCTTCGAAGCCTCTCCGAGCGCTTCCGCGCTGCCCCGAGGCACTCTCGAGGTACTCTAAGGCCCCTCGTGGTACTCCGAGGCCTTGCCTGGTCTTTCCCGAGGCGTCCCGGCTCTTTTCGAGTCACACCGGCGATTCCGGCCCACACCGAACCTCTGCCCGAGTGACCTCTGCCATCTCAACCCACATCGAAACTCTGCCCGAGTGATCCCTACCATCTCAACGCACGCCGAACCTCTACCCGAGTGATCCCTGCGATCCCAACACACGGCGAAACTCTGTCCGCAGACAACCGGCTCATCCCGAAGCACTATTCCATCCTCAAACACTATTCCCCTGCGGAAGACAGACACGAACCAATATTGGTAAGGCTTCCTTCCTACAATATTTCAATACATTTCAATATGCATTGTACAATGTAGACATCCGATACAGCATGCATTTTTAAAAGCACATACACACACACACACAACAGTTAAAGAATATAAGGGGTACCGAAAGACTCGTTTTTACGAGGCGACTCGGGTGAGCTCTAATATTCTAATATTCTCTTCCCGAGGAGTCATCTGACCTCCGAACTCAAAATCTCATCACACAAAAACAGTTTATTTTTAAACTGATGCCCTTTTTCAATGTTTTGGGCTTAATAAAAACGGTGTGGCGACTCTACAAAGCAAAAACACAGCGAGACACCTCCCTCCAACAAAACGCCGCAAGGCGGGGAAATGCCAGATGCCGGGGCGCGAACGCGCTGCCTCTCGGATCCGGGCTATTTCAGTTGGCGACTCCGCTGGGGAATAATTTTGTTTTAAAAACTTTTAAACAAAACAAAAGATTTTTAAAACAATGATGAGGGTCAAACTTTCATTTTACCCCCTTCTTTAACTGTTGTGTGTGTGTGCCTGTGCTTTACTTTTTTATTTTACAAAAAAAATAAATAAATACAAAAAACGCATCAATATACATCTGTGTACATACATTTAAAATTCTTCAAAAACTTCTGTTTTAGTCAGAAAAAGAATTTTAGAGACCGCACACTACTCGCACGGCTGCCTCGGTACACCGCACGCTACTCACACTGCTGCCTCGGTTACACCGCACGCTACGCGCACTGCTGCCTCGGATACACTGCACACTACAACCCTTAACCCGGAGTGGTCTCAGTTGCAGTCCGTTTGGTCTTTCTAGGCCTCTTGGATGCGCACGGGATCATTCCAAACATCCCATCCTAGCCAAGCGTCAACCCTGCACGTTTGAGTCTTGAGTCACACTCTGTCCAGACTCGGTTGGTTTTTACCCAGTCCGTGTCATACAAGCCTGGATACATATCCCATGCCGGCCATTTTCTGAGTCGAGGCTCGGAACTCAAGATCCCTTGCGCAAGCAAAGCGATGAAAGGTCATGCTAAAATCTCGACCTGGTCTTGATTTCTGAAGCTACACCCAGACGATGTTCCGTCCCGGATATACATCCATGCTCACATGACACCATGTCATCAAGCCTTTAATACGTCAGCCATGACAATATGACCCAGCCAACGCCTAACGTCACAGATCCCTTGTGCAAGCAAGGTAAAGAGAGGTCATGCCGAACTCTCGACCCGATCTTGACTCAGTGGCCGGCTCGGTTCACTATTCACATGGCTAACGTGTTAAAACAAACATGACAGGCTCGGTCCTTAGGTTCGGTTTTTTCTTTTAGGCCGGTGGAAACCACTTGCCCTATAGGACCCTCGCTCGGGGCTGTCCACCCTGGGATGTCGAAATACAGGTGCAAAACGAGGGGCTTATAGCCGCACAGATGGTCTCCACTGACCCAGGATCTAGCATAGTTGCGAAAAAGAAGAGCAATCTTTTCCAACCTACCTAGGATTCTGAGAAAACATGTTTTAAGTAAATTAAAACAACAAAAAAAAAATCAGCAATAAAAAGCGGAAACCGCATGTCACGTGAGCTTTCCCCCTTTTTCATCCAAAAGGCTTTCCCATGTCTAAACCTTACCCGTCACCCCCTCCAGCGAACCGAGAGTGGTTGAGAGTACATGGGATCCGCCTTTTCAGTGTCAAAGTTACAAGGTCCGACAGCCCTTCCGGTTCAGCGGTCTGCACAGTCCGCTACTCCCCCATGGCGGGATCAACAGATAACAGTGAGGGAAACAGAACCCCGCCGCTAAGAAACCTCCAGACAATGGAGGAGGTGCTGCCAGCCTTCGAAACTCTCAAGAAGCGCCAAGAAGAGCAGCAAGCCTGGATAGTGGACACCCTGCGTCTTCGAGGAACCATTGCAGTTCCCCAACCTGATGGAACCTTCGTTCTCTTAGAGGACGAAGAAATACCGGCTCCCCCGGTTTCTCAAAGCTATCAGCAGGTCCCGCCACCACCAAGCTACGAGATCCCAGTAACGCAAAGCGGCTCTCGCTCAAAGCTCCACTCGGGCATCGGCCAGCGGCTCAGACATGCCCGCCTCAAGATCAGTTTCCCGGCTCTGCACCCCAAGCTCAGTATCAACAGCACACATACGTGCCTGCTCCGCCAGATCCCAATGCATCTCGGTATTCCCCAGGATTCAATCCTGTGCCTCTATGCGAGCCTCTTAGCCATAACCAAAAATTCCTATGCTTAGCCGGGACAGGCATCCCAAGCGGATATCCCGACGTCTCAAACTTGCCATCCGCTGGTCTACCACTTGGGGCTCATGAAATATTTCCCCAATTCCCAAACACAACCCTTAGCGGCCCGGGCAATCACGCCCTTAATTTCAATACTCCAGGGTACGGGATGGTATACACTCAATTACCTCCCCAAGACTCCCGAATGGCGATCCCATCAGCCAATCCACCTCCATCTTCAGTCTCCATTCCCGAAAACGGCAACCCGCCTCAACCTGCCGATCCCCACATGGCTTGGCTGATCGAGCAGATGAAGGACATGCAAGGCAAAATAGCCCGTTCTCGGAAGGACTCCCTCCTGCCTACTGATCCAAGCAAAGTGGTCCCACTTCCTCCAAAATTCAGGATGTCGGAGATGAAAAAGTTTGACGGGATAGAATGCCCAAAAACCCATATCGACACTTATGTCTTGGGAATGAGAGCCAAGGGGGCAACCCCTCAACAGATGGCGGATCACTTTCAGCATTCTCTCAAATCTACAGCGCTAAGGTGGTTCCTCAACGTAAAGGCAGAAAACCGCTCCACATGGGACCAAATCAGCGAGATCTTCCTGGAGAAGTACCGCGCCAATCTTGAGTGGGAGACAAACCGCCACGATCTGCAAGCCACCGAACAAAAGGATGACGAACCAGTAGGCGAGTTCTATAAAAGATGGAACTGGAAGCTTAGCGAGATAATGGATCCGCTTTCCAAAGAAGAGCAAATGGACATCTTCCATTCCTGCCTCAAGCCATCTCTGAGGACCTTGATCAGCCATCACTTCTATCCAGATCTCCGTGCCATGGTCAACGCCGGAACCAAGTTTGAGAAGACTCTGAGCCTTCAGAAGACAACAGCAACCCCTGCTTCGTCTTACCGCTATCGGACAAACCTGTCAACTTCAGCACCTGTCCCGAACAAAGGAAAAGAAGCAGCCGGAACGGTACACTACATCCAAAACGGAGCTCAAGTAAACCGTGATCAGGCACTCCCGAGGAACAATAATCCCCCTCGCATCCCACAGTTCCAGCATTTCGACAACCTCGAAATGCCTCTGGGCCAAGTATTTGAAGCATTGGTAAAGCGAAATCTCCTCAAGCCTCTCGAGAATTTCCAACCAAAGACTCTCAAGCCCAACATGGATATGAGCAAGCACTGCGCCTTCCACAACTACCCCGGCCACACCACTGACAATTGCTTCGTGCTAAAACAAGTGGTCCAGGGGCTGATCGAAGAGGGAAAGTTGGAACGCCCCCGTGGCCCCAACACCATTGGAAATCCATTCCCCCGAAATGACAGGGTGAACACGATAGCCTTCGACGAAACTCCAGGCGAGAGCAAGCCCCCTGCAACCTCTGAAACCGTCAACATGCTATCTCGCTACGACTGGGAATGTGAAACCAGAGTCAAACGGTCCCGTGACCGGGAATCTAGACAAGAACGCCCAAGGGCAAGTGTCTTCCTGCAATCTTTGCCCCGACCAAGGCACACCAATGGATGGATCGAACGCTCCCCAGAGGAGACTGAATCAAATGGCAGCACGGGAAGCGGTCTAGCCTTCACAGACGATGATTTGCCGATATGTGAGAATCAACACAACGAGGCCCTCCTCATCCTCATAAAAATAGAGATGTTCTACCTCCCGAACGTCTTGATCAATAACGGCTCCGCAGTCAACATCATCGCCTTGAGCACATTGAAATGACTCCGTGTCGACCGCTCCCTGATAAGACCTTCGCCCCGGATAATCCGAGCCTATGACTCCACTCCACGACCAGTCGTAGGAGTCATCAATCTGAGGATCCAATTCGACGCACAACTGGAGTCGGTAGAGTTCCAAGTCGTGGAAATCAAACTTACCTTCTTTGCCCTGTTGGGACGACCTTGGATACATCTGATGAAAGCGGTATCATCTACTCTTCACCAATGTGTGAAAATTCATCAACGCCAAGGGAATCCTCGAGGTAATCCGCGGAAGCAGCACAATGGCAAGCGCTTGGCCAGCAAGCTACGACCCAGAAGAAGGTCCCGACATGACCGAATACTCTTCTGCAGATCAGTCTCCAGTCCTGTCCCGCTACGAAGTGGATCCCTACATCCACGCTCTAAGCCGCGACGAGCTAGAGATCGAAGAGCTCATGGGTCAAGACGACAACTCCGACATATGCAACTGCGAAGAATGCTTAAGAGAGGATCAAGAGATGGACGCCCAGATGGAGATTGACCAAGGAGTAGACCCATACTTCGCCGAAAACCCTCTTGAAAACTGGCTCATCACCGACCCACTGGTACAGGACAACCCTCTTGTCGATACACTCGGATCTCACGGGGACAGCCATCACAGCATCGTCCAATTCAACATCCCGGTGTCTGACCTAGACGAACAGTGGCGCAACCTCCTCCAAGGCCTAATCAGGGAAGGAGAGATAGCATGCCCCCTCGAGTCAGACATTGTAAATGTCGTCCAAGCAAAGATCCCAGATAAAGAGGCAGATTCTATGAAAATGATCAACATCAGCAAGAATCAACTCCGAATCAGCGAATGCTTCGCCCTCCTGGAAGTAGCCCTCAGCGACTTCTATCATCAAGGTCCCCCAAGGACTCGTAACAAAACTAATGGAGGGACATCATCAGGGGAGCAAAAAAAAACCTCTGCGATCTGGTTTGAAGTCGAACCACATGCAAGCTATCCTCAGGGATCCGTGCCAACTGAAGATTGGCCACCAAAGCCATCGCCACTCTCTCTAGAGCTACAGCCCGCCAAGAGTAATGAAGCCTGGTCCAATCCCTCGTCGCCTATAGTCTAGCTTCGAGTCATGTTGTCTGTGAATTCATGTCTTTTCGAGTCATCTGATGGCTCTACGCCAGAAGATCATGAGTCCATAATCAACAATGTACAGTCTTTACGCTTTCAATAAAAGGTCCGACCTCTCTAAATATCCTTTCATTGCATCTTTAACAAATGATGAGTTAACTAACACACAAACAGTTAATAACAAATCATCTAAACAAAGAAGCAAACACATTAATTGAATAAATGCATCAAGCAAACATTTAAGCATGTTGTCAAACGAGAGAAAAACCGGGCCCAAGCTGCCGAGAAGGTTTTAATCACAGCGATTTGGGGAACTGCTGAAGAGCCAAAGAGACGCAAGTCAGAAGCCTCTTCACCAGCACAACCCAACAATCAGATCTTCCAATACCTCAAGAACGGGGAAACTCCCTTCATGAACGAAGAAGGCCAACCCAAGGAAGGAGTCAAAGCCAAGAGCATCATGGCCCTAAAACGCCTCGCCTCTCACTTTGTCATCCTTGGAGACATGCTGTACAAAAAACGCTACCAAGGACCGCTCCTACGCTGCATCAGCCAGGAAGAAGCAAGCGAGCTCATGAACGAAGTCCACAACGGGGCTTGCGGCCCCCACATGAACGCCAGGGCCCTGATGCAAATCATTCTCCGGATGGGCTACTACTGGATCTCCATGGAGGCAGACTGCATCCACTTTGTCCGAAGTTGCGACAAGTGTCAACGGTTCTCCAACCTCAATCATCTACCTCCTCACAATCTCTATTTCATGACTACGCCCTGGCCCTTCGCCACATGGGGAATCGACGTCATCGGGAAAATCGCTCCGCCAGGCAGCAACGGCCACGAGTTCGTCTTAGTAGCCATCGACTACTTCACAAAATGGGTCGAAGCCAAGTCCTACAAGGTGCTCACCTCAAAGAAAGTCGCACATTTCCTCAAGGAAAACATCATCTGCCGATACGGCATCCCGAACGAAGTTATATCAGACAACGGCTCCCACTTCGAAGGAGAATGCGACAGACTGATGGCCGAATTCAAAATCACACGCCACAAGTCTTCTCCCTACCGGCCACAAACAAACGGTGCCGTAGAAGCAGCAAACAAGACCCTCGAACGGATCATCCAAAAAATGACCACCCGAGGACGAGATTGGCCCGAGAAGCTGCACCTTGCACTTTGGGGCTACCGAACATCAGTCAGAACAGCCACGGGAGAAACTCCATTTACCTTGACATACGGGATGGAAGCAGTCCTGCCCGTTGAATTGGAAATTCCCTCACTACGAGTGCTACTGGAAAACGAAATCAACGAAGTCGAATGGCTCCGAAGCCGACACGATGAACTGGCTCTGCTGGACGAGCGACGACTAAAGGCCATGGAACACGTCCGAGCCTACCAAAGCAGAATGGCTAGAGCTTTCGACAAGAAAGTCAAGTCCCGAGACATCAGGGAAGGCGATCTGGTACTCAAAGAAAAGCCTCCCACTCGAACCAACCCACTGGGAAAATGGGAACCAACATGGATCGGCCCTTTCGTGGTTCAAAAGATCTTCTCCGGAGGTGCCATGAAGCCGATGCACCTAGACGGCAATCCCTTCATGAATCCAGTCAACGGAAGCAAACTTCGCAGGTACTTCGCCTAAAGAAGACCAACTGTGCATCTCTTGGCACTCCATGTAGTGTCGAACTACGCAGACCTGAGCCCTCTAGTCCGGGGGAACGTAGGCAACCTTAATTGGTCCGGTCTAAAAACACACAAAAAAGTCAAAAGTTTGAATGTCAATCAAGACCTCCATCAAACTATACACTTTCCAAGAGCATGCCCCCAACATCACCTTGACCAAGTCAAACGACGGTGGCAACATCAAAAGACATCCGAAGGTCACTCAACATCAAACGACTGACCCGTGTCAACTTCCAAGCTAAGGGCTTGTCTTCGCCCTCACGCGCTTCAAAAAAAAAAAAAAGAAGCTCAAGCAGACGCTTACAAAAAAAAAAGGAGCTCAAGCAGAAGCTACAAAAGAGGTCAAGAGCCCGACGCCAACAAACAAGAGGCAAGAAAGCTACGGAAAAGACCATCAAAACGACTTGTCAAGGGATGATCCAACCTCCCATCCAAACACAAAGCCCAAGCAAAAGGGATTGCCGTCAAGGCCCAGGCTGCTTCAGTCCGCAAATACAACAGAAAGGTTCAAAGCTGGACACTGCCAAGGCTCACAAAAGAAACGAAAAGCGAACAAGAGATCTTGCATCTCGACAAAGCTTTAAAAGTAAATCACAAATCACTAACGATTACAACATTTCTTGATGAGTTCAAGCACGGTCTACTCTCAAGTTCACAACATGCTAAAAGACAGCTTAATACATTTAACAAATAATGTGTTCGCAATGCAATGAATGGATACCTAGGAGGTCATTCCACGCCATCTGCGCTTGTCCTCTCGCCATTCTTCCCTTTCTTCCCTCGTCCCCAGCGAGTCTTCTTTCGCTCCACGCGAGACATCTCTGTCTCTCTCAGTCTGAGATTAGGGGTCCTCCCCGTAGAGTCAAACAATCCAGTAGCCCGCAGGGCTTCATTCGCCCGTGCTTCGGCTCGGATCTCCTCCTTGCGAGTCTGCAAAAGGGAACCTCTCTCCGTCAGTCGGTCAACTCTGGTCTCGTAGTCAAACAAAGCGTATCTCGTGAAATCCTGAGGGTCAGACCAGGCTTCGGCACTCCTAAGGCAATAGCTACTACGGAAATTGGGCCCCAGAATCGCTTCACGCCTGTTCCCCAAAATCGCTTGGGACTGCCCAACACGCTGCTCATACCAAGCCATGTACTGGGTGGTCAATACGGCATTCTCCCGACATCTAAGGAGCACCACGGGAGGGAAAGCGGAATACTTCCATACCCTCAAGAAATACAAAAGAGCACCTGGAGCTGCCATACAGAGAGGAGCCACCTCCACAGTGGCAAGGTCATCCCAGCCCAACAAAGGCTCCTGCTTCATCCCAAACTGTCGGGAAATAAGCGACGAAATGTAGAAGGAGGACCAAGACAAACCTGGAACTCTGACAGCATAGGACCCTTCTTGAAAGACCCTCATAGTCTCAATCCCCAGTGCGGAACCCGCCAGCGGATCTGATGCGTACCAAGCTGTGCCATCTATCTCTCCCAGGCAGACTGGTCCATATTCAACACAAGAGGACGCTGAGCAAATGTCCACGGGCTAAACGACGCTGGAGCCTCGAGCATAGCCTGAAGTCTCTCTCGCAGCCACAGAGTGAGCAAAGCGAGGCTTCCCTCTCTCATGAACATATCCCCCGTCACCAGACGATCAATGCCGTGGAGGGTCTCCTCCAGCACCAACGGGACAATATCCTCTCCAGCTCTGCAGTGCCCTACCTCATCCAGCAAAGCACCGTCGCATACCCCAAGGGAGCTGACCATGAAAAGCGTTGCTATCACGCACAAGGCAAATGCATCCCACGAGACGTCACTCTCGTCATCGCTCATAAACCGCTCCGGCAGCGTAGAAATGTCAATGTGACCTGAATCAAAGGTCATACCCTGCGCTTCTTCCAACGAAGCCCGAAGAAAGCATGCGAGTTTCACGCTCACGGCAGCACCGCCAATCAAAGGAACCGAGATGGCCTCCACCTCCGATCCTCTAATCAAAGCCCGAAAATCCTCAAAGGTGGGCACCATTTCATTGTAGGAGAAGCAATACACATGCCTCCTAACATCCCATAACTTCGCGGCAGCCCGCAACAATTCCCAATCAGGAACCAACTCCTTAAGGGACCAAACCGAGCAGAGTCAAAACCTTACCTCGAAAGCCCGCCTTTGATGCCTCATACGGTGTCGCATCCACATTTTCAGCCGCTCAAGGAAGTATTCTTGCCGCTCCTTCGAAAGCCTCGGCAAAACTCTTGGAACATACGAAGAATCCATGGCAAAACTGGAGGTTCCTAGAGAAAATGGGGAAGAAAGCTCGAAATGACTGCAAATGGGAAGTGGGGAAAGTCCAGACATCCGAAAAACACTTATCCCTTCCCAAAAGCAAAGGAGATCCGTACGGACCTTTTTGCATGGACCTTATTGCATCATGGTCCCACATTTCCAGCAAAGAGTACCACAACCACTGTTCCCAGCAGGACCATGCTCCAAACTGCCCAAATTCTGGCCAAAGCCATTGCCGGCAAGCATACGCTACCCACAAACGCACTCCCAGCTCACGTGGCATGCACAAATAATAAACTAGCAACAATTCCTAGGACAATTCCCGAGAATCACAAAATACGGCATTACATCTTAAAATAAAATACTTTGCGATGCAAATACAAGTGTTTTATTACAGGTACCCATAATGTCTGTTGCTAAACAAAAAAAGGAGATATGGAAAGAGGGAAAGCAAATGAGCCCTAATCCGACTTTTCATCATCATCATCACCAACCGAGAAGTCAGGCACCTCGGCAAACTCGCCAGCCACACCCTCGTCATCAGAATACTGAACCCCCTCCTGGGGTGGGTACTCAAAATACTCTGAAGGGTCAAACCCGGCAAAAGGATCAAAGAAGGAAGGCTCCGACGAACTATCTCCCGGTGCCTCCTGCGAAGGCCAGAACTGGTGAAGGATCGGCTGCCTCTGGACTCCCGAAGACGTCCCTGCATCCAAGCTATGCCGCCCCGAACGGGTCCCTCCAACTGCTGCCCTGGCTCAGCCCTCGGCGGAGGAACGTCCACAGAATGCCTCGAAGGCATCGGCTCGTACGCCGGCACACGCCGCGAAGACCTGCAAGACAGCTTGCCCGCCAACTTCTTCGCAAAACACTGCATCGCCACATAACGGCGGGTCAGCGTGTCAAAGGCTCTCCCCGAGACCTGCGCAAACAAACAGCCAAAGAAACGCTCAGCTAAAGAGATACAGGCATGCGAAAAAAAATACGAGAAAGATGCCAAGATGGAAAAGAGTAAGCACACTCACCGACATATCCGGGTCAACCTGATAGGCAGCAGGAGCCTGCTCCGGGACGGGTACCGACACCCTCTGCCTCGACGAATCCCTGTGAACATATGTGAAGTCCGGCCTAGGCACCGGAACATCTGGGGGACGTGGTGGACCATCCCGCCTCTCCCTTGCCAACACCTGTGGCGTCCTCAGCTTCCTCCTAACGAAGGCCCCATACTCCTCTCCATACAAAACAAACTCATCGGCACTCACGCCGCTCAGATATCTCTCGTGCTCCAGCATGTCCATGTCACGGGAATCCATCATCCCAAAAGGCGGGTCCCTCGGAGCCATGGGGAGCATACCCGGCCATGCCGCGTAAGACCCTCTCCCCAAATACATGACATCGCAAGTCAGCCCCGCAAAGCATCTTCCTCTCGCGCCGTCACCACGGGACCACCCTCAAACTCGTCATCCCCATACCGATCCGGTACAGATCAAACTCCGCCGGGCTATCTCTCCCTGTGTGCTCCCGCACATCCCCGTAGGCGATGGTGAGCTTCCCCTACTCGTCCTCCTCCTCCTCAACGGATGGGCCCAAATTTCAACATAGCAGGATAGGCCGCTATGGCCTCGGCATCTCGATCCCATGGAAAGCACCGGAAGATCTCATAAAACCATACCGCGACAAAAGCGTAAAAGGCTCAAGCAAAAGAAAACGGAGAAATGACAAATTGCTAAATCAAAAACAAGCAATAAACTCATACCTCCAAAGCAAAATCAAAGCAAACCCAAAGAACTAGCCACGCCTCGGCTAAACTGGTCCAAAGAAAAATAAAGCTCGGCCAGGCCCGCCTCGCCCAAAGCTATCTCACCAACCCTCTCCAAATCCACCAAACTCTTCAGCATAGGAAAAGGAGCCGCAGTAGCGTGATTCGAGAACAGAGTCTCGGAGAGGGCAAACCACAAGAAGGAGCGTGCCAGCTGCTCCGCCGTCACCAAGCCGGTACCCCGGCGATAGGCCCCAATGTTGGCCGAAATCTGCATCTCTACGTCGCCGTACAGCATGCCTGTGCCCTCGCGAGGAAGAGGCGCAAAGCCCAACAAACACCAAGACCCCATCGTACATCCTGTCCCTCCACCGCACTGGCCCTCCTTTGAAGGAAAGCCCGGTAATAGCTGCAAAGTCGGTAGGATTCACCGTCACCTCGCCCCACCTCTAATGGAAGGTATGGGTGGTATCCCACCAATACTCGGACAAGCCCAGGAAGATACTCTTGTTCTTCCTCGTATCCGAAATCCCGGCCAGGTTCTCCACGAACGCGCCCAAGCCAGAACCATAGACCAGCCTCCTAGGACTCGGTCTGCCCTCCTTAGAGATGTCCGGTAACTGCTACCACAACTCCACTACAGCCTCGAGCGACCCCCGAGACTTCATCTTCTTGGCCTTTCCAGACAAAGACCCCTCATCCTGCAGGTAAACACAACAAAGGTACGTCAATCACAGTACTTAATGCAAAATACCAAAAGGAAACCAAAGCATAAAAAAGGTCCGTCCCAACACGGTAAAACAACAATAACCCGTCACAAAACACGGCACGCATTGCATATAATTTTCCCCATGCAGTCTGTCACAAAACACGGCATACACTGTACAAATTTTCTCAACAGAGGGATTAAGCCCTACACAACACATTTTCAAAAAACCCGTCACAAAACACGGCATACATTGCACGTAAACTCCCAACAAAGTCCGTCACCAAAAAAACACGGCACAAACTACATGACACATTTTCAAAAAAAAAAAATGGGGTCCGTCCCTACACGACACATACTTTCAGACAAAACCCGTCACAAACACACGGCATACGTCACATTTTTCACAAAATTTGTCCCTACATAGCAATTTTCTCACAATGTACATACAAAATAGCATAGGGTCAAAACACCAAAGCATGCATCTCAGAGAGAGGCACTTTATTTTTACAAATAAGAGCTAATCTCCACATTTTTGCACAAAATTCACATACCCACAATCCTCACATGCCCAATTTCAACAATTCATCACGAATTTCACAAAAGGCATGGCAAACAACAAAAGCCCCAGATATGCGAAAAACTAAAACCTAGTTCTAGCATACAACAATTCAAGAAAAGAATCAAGACTAAATTGATCTCTTACCTCCCCGACAGCCCTATCTCGCAAGTTGTGCACCTCCAGATTCGAATACAACACATCCGAATTCCTCGACGAAGGCACGAAGGAAGTGCAATTCCTTTGAAGGTCTGCCCTCTGTTCAATCGCCTCTTGACCCCGTTGACAACGACCTCTCCTTGCCCTTTCCGCCATTTGCAAGCAATTCAAGCTAAATGTGGAGGATTTTCTAAGGAATTTGGAGCAAAAATGGAGTTTTCTCCTTCTCTCTCTAGGCTGCTCACGAAACTGGAGGAGGAAAATTGGGGGTTGCCTCGGTGCTGAAGCTGGTCAAAACCTGGGGATTTTAAAAAATCACAAAGGTCCGTACGGATCTCTTAGCAGAGAGAGAAGATCCGTACGGACCTCCTTGCATTATTTGGTCAAATTACTTCTTTGCCCTTATAATCTTTGCCCCTGGCTGTCCAAAGGCCTATTTCAGCAGATTCAATGCAGTTTGGTCCTTAACCCAACAAAACCAACCCCAGCCGTCATCATAAGTTCGGATTTCGCCCACTAAACGGCATCACAAACCCCGACCGTCATCGTAAGCCCGGATTTCGCCCACTAAACGGCAACACAAACACCGGCCGTCATCGTAAGCCCGGACCTCGCCCACTAAACGGTAAAACAAGCGCAAAAGGAGCAAGCGCCTCCAAGCACAAATCCCAAGGTACAAAATGCCTCCAAAATGCCAAACGGTGAATCAACCACCGGCCATCAAAGTAAGCCCGAAGTCACCTTCTCAGCGGACAAAGCCCCTACGAGGCCACATATCCCCAGCAGATGAACACCGGCAGTCATCGTAAGTCCAACCTTTCCCCAGCGGACAAAACACGAGGCATTCACGCCTCTCACAATCAAAGCACAAGGCAGTCACGCCTCCGCAAACCGCAGTCAGAAGACGAATCAAGTCCTCATGCACGACACAACCGCAGTCAGAAGACGAATCAAGTCCTCACGCACGACACAACCGCAGTCAGAAGATGAATCAAGTCCTCATGCACGACACAACCACAGCCAGAAGACAAGTCACGTCCTCACCACTATCCGCTGCCCAGAAGGCTTTAAACCACTCGGTCCGGAAGACCGTATAAACCTCCCAAACCACTATATCCGCAGCTCGGAAGGCTTTAAGCCACTCGGTCCGGAAGACCGTATAAACCTCCCAAATCACTATCCCCAGCCCGAAAGGCTTTAAATTACCCAATTCGAAAAACCGTAAAATTTCCATTTAAGGACGCCACCACGTCCTCACAGTCGACCTCAGCGGTCACACGACACCTCAGGGCACCACCACGCCCGCTTACCCTCACAATTTCACTACCTCCGCACTACGACCAGGCTTGATTCCCGCTAGGGATACGTAGGAATCCTATCGAAGGGTCCAGCCAACCGACCTATATGGTCACCCAGGACGCCACCACGTCCTAACCACCGACCTATACGGTCACCCACGTCGCCACCACGTCCTTACCACCGACCTATACGGTCACCCAGGATGCCACCACGTCCTTACCATCGACCTATATGGTCACCCAGGACGCCACCACGTCCTTACCATCGACCTATACGGTCACCCAGGACGCCACCACGTCCTTACCACCGACCTATACGGTCACCCAGGACGCCACCACGTCCTTACCACCGACCTATACGGTCACCCAGGACGCCACCACGTCCTTACCACCGACCTATACGGTCACCCAGGACGCCACCACGTCCTTATCACTGACCTATACGGTCACCCAGGACGCCACCACGTCCTTACCACCGACGCCACCACGTCCTTACCACCGACCTATACGGTCACCCAGGATACCACCACGTCCTCACAGCTGACCTATACGGTCGCCCAGAACGCCACCATGTCCTTATCACTGACCTATATGGTCACCCAGGATGCCACCATGTCCATACACAGAGTTTCAGTCAGAGGACATCTCACGTTCTCGTACACAACAACACTCATCCCACACACGAACTACGATCAGGCTTGATTCCCACTCGGGATACGTAGGAATCCTATCACAGGGTCTAGCCAACTGACCTAAACGGTCACACAACAGGACACTGCCACGTCCTCACGAACCGACCTACACGGTCACTTCCTCTCCAAAGACGCGATCCGCATCAGACCACTTATCTTATCGACGACCCCACTTCCTCCTTAAGTGACGTCGTCGAGGGGCTTCTGTAAGTACCCCAATCTGGATCACCCTCTTCCGAGCACACGAGAAACACCGCAGACTCACACACACGCAGTCTCGAATACCCGTAACCCTCAAAAACCACAAAACCACCAACCAAACCAAGGGAGGACCTTTCTGGAACAAAAAAAGGACAAAAGGACTTTTGAGAAATTATGCAAAAAAGCAGAGTTGGTCCGTACGGACCTCTTTGTTATCATAATTACTGAATCCTCTTTACCTTGGAGGTCCGTACGGACCTTTCTGCATGCAAGAATGTCCGTACGGACCTTCTTGTTACCAGACACCATCATTTTGAAATCCTCTTAAAGTCCACATTATTCCCTCAAATCCGGGAAAACTAAAATATTGGATTTCATGGAAGGTCCCTACGGACCTTCTTGCACATTTCTGAGGACTATAAATAGAGGGCTCCCCCTCCCTCATTTTACACATCTCCCTCTTCTCTCCTCTCCCCCCAGCCTTCAGGCACCCCTCTAAGACCCTTTGGGGCAATACCGGCCCCTTTCGGATCCTTCTGAGGCCTTCCGAGCTCCCTTGTGGTGCTCCGAAGCCTCTCCGAGCGCTCCCGTGACACTCCCGCGCTGCCCCGAGGCACTCTTGAGGTACTCTGAGGCCCCTCGTGGTACTCCGAGGCCTTGCCTGGTCTTTCCCGAGGCGTCCCGGCTCTTTCCTAGTCACACCGGCGATTTCGGCCCACGCCGAACCTCTGCCCGAGTGACCCCTGCCATCTCAACCCACGCCGAAACTCTGCCCGAGTGATCCCTGCCATCTCAACGCACGCCGAACCTCTGCCCGAGTGATCCCTGCGATCCCAACACACGCCGAAACTCTGTCCGCAGACAACCGCCTCATCCCGAAGCACTATTCCATCCTCAAACACTATTCCCCCATGGAAGACAGACACGAACCAATATTGGTAAGGCTTCCTTCCTACACTATTTCAATACATTTCAATATGCATTGTACAATGTAGACATCCGATACAGCATGCATTTTTAAAAGCACATACACACACACACACAACAGTTAAAGAATATAAGGGGTACTGAAAGACTCATTTTTACGAGGCAACTCGGGTGAGCTCTAATATTCTAATATTCTCTTCCCGAGGAGTCCTTTGACCTCCGAACTCAAAATCTCATCACACAAAAATAGTTTATTTTTAAACTGATGCCCTTTTTCAATGTTTTGGGCTTAATAAAAACGGCGTGGCGACTCTACAAAGCAAAAACACAGCGAGACACCTCCCTCCAACAAAACGCCGCAAGGCGGGGAAATGCCAGATGCCGGGGTGCGAACGCGCTGCCTCTCGGATCCGGGCTATTTCAGCATGGACCCATAAAACCCAACACTTACAAGAGTTATACTTGAAAGCTGTCTTCGTTTCGTTGTGAATTTAACCTATAAAATTCCATATAAAAAGAAATATAGGATTTTGTTTGATCTCTTTACTATTCTAAACAAAATTAAAGGAAAAAAAATCAAAGAGATATTGACGGATTGTTAATATCTTTTCCTTATTGTATTTCCTTTCCTAGTTTATGTAAATAAGGTAGGATAATATTTGCTAGCATATTCATAGAGATTGATAGAGTTATATTAGGAATAGAATTCTTGGGCATCAAGAATTCTCGAGATGTATATATGTATGTAAATGCCGTGTGAATACAACAAGGAAAATGAATGATATTTCTCTCCTTCACATATACGATTCTTAACATGGTATCAGAGCCACCAAGATCCGATCAAAACACCATGACCGGCGACGTTAGGAACAAGAAGAAAGATGTTCTTCTTACTTTCTGTCGACCAATGACAATCCGAAATAGATTCTTACCCATGACCAAATTAAGGGTAAGAATTGTGAAGAATGAGCGGAGCTTTGCTTCGTCGACAGAAAAATTGATAGGCCTGGAAAGGCTGAAGATGGAGAACTTAGTTGTGAAGAGAGAAGAACGTCTGCGAACAGGCGTGAATGAAAAACCTGCCGCTTTGTTGCTCAGACAGTTGTGAGATCAACTGCTCAGACAGATGCCCGCACAACTGGCCTCACAACTAACGCATTTAGTGCACGAGTCAGTACTGTGCAGGTCAATGAAGGAAGGACTACTGGAATGTCAAATTCAGATCAGGCTCGTGTGATGGGCTTCACACCTGAACAGTGGATCCTTGTTGCAAAGTACGTGCAGACACAAGTGCAGGCAACTGACTGCACAACTGATCACACAACTGACCACGTGGCTGGTAAGATGTATAATCATCCTTGGCTCATTGATAGCGGAGCTAATCGACATATAACAGGCAGTACCTCTTTACTCATAAATGTTCGTGACATCGACGCTAACTGTATAGGTTTGCCTAATGGAAAGTTTATTGTAGCCAGAAAAGAAGGTGATGTTAACATTGGGCCAAATTTAGTCTTAAAAAATGTGTTATATGCCTCGACCTTCAACTGCAATTTATTGTCTGTCTCTCAGTTGCTTAGAGATTCAAATGTGTTAGTGCAATTTCTGACAAACTTTGTGTTATACAGGATCGGGCCTCGAAGATGTTGATTGGTGAAGGTGAACAAAACGAGGGGCTGTACTATCTAAAAGGATCGACAGGAATGTGTATTTGTAGTGTCAAGGAATCCAAAGGTTATCTTTTGTGGCACCAACGACTGGGACACCCATCGAGTAAAGTGGTATGCTTATTGCCCTTTATTAACCGTGGTAGTATTAATAAGGATGTGTGTGGGGTATGTTGTCAAGCAAAACAGAGTAGAGACAAGTTTTTGTCTAGTGATAATAACTCTGTTGAGATCTTTGATTTAATTAATTGCGACATTTGGGGTGATTATCGAAGGCCTGCCATGTGTGGCGCTACTTATTTTTTGACCATTGTGGATGATTGCTCTAGGGCCATTTGGGTTTATCTAATTAATCACAAAAGTGAGGTTTCTCAGATTTTGAAAAACTTCTTTGCTATGATTGAAAGACAATTTAATATGCGTGTTAAGAAGCTTAGGAGTGATAATGGCCAGGAATTTATGTGTTTGACAAAATATTTTCTTGAAAATGGCATTGAGCATCACACTAATTGTGTTCGCACGTCACAACAAAATGGGAGAGTTGAGCGTAAACATCGTCATCTCTTAAATGTATCTCGTGCCTTGATGTTTCAAGCCAAATTACCTGTGAAGTTTTGGGGGGAGTGTGTGTTAGCTGCCGGTTATTTGATAAACCGTACACCCTCCAAATTGTTACATGGGAAAACTCCTTACGAAATCATTTTTGGGACACCACCTCCTTATAAACACATTAGAGTTTTTGGGTCATTGTGCTATGTACATTATTCCAGAAATGATAATGATAAGTTTGCTAGTCGCAGTAGAAGATGTGTTTTCTTGGGATATCCGTATGGAAAGAAAGGATGGTTGGTGTATGATCTTGATGAAAACAAGATGCTTGTGTCACGGGATATTTTTTTTGTTGAAAAGGAATTTCCTTTTGCTAATATGAGGACTGATTCAGCTCAGGCGTACACAGATTCAGACATATTTCTTTGTCCAACAGCTAATATGGACATTGTTGATGAAGATAATATTGGTATGGGTGTGCCTGTACATTTGTCTGACCAGTTGACTGAACAAGTGGTTGAACAACAGACTGAACAAGTGGCAGACAGTAGTGATACTGTTCAGATATCTGGACAACCGAATGAACAACCAGCTGATCAGGTTATTATAGATGATTTTCAGCCTGCAGTTGTTGAAATTTTGGGTAGAGGTCAACAGCTAAGGTGCCTTCTACAAGGTATCCATCGACGGAATATGAGCTAGGTTCTTCACAGATTCGCACTGCTCAAGTCAGCCCCCCGTCTCGTTCACCTTCCAACATAAATCTTCAGGTACTCGATATTCTTTATCACATTTTGTCAATTGCACTAAATTCTCTGTAGCACATCGTATATGTGAAGGAGAGAAATATCATTCATTTTCCTTGTTGTATTCACATGGCATTTACATACATATATACATCTCGAGAATTCTTGATGCCCAAGAATTCTGTTTCTAATATAACTCTATCAATCTCTATCAATCTCTATGAATATGATAGCAAATATTATCTTACCTTATTTACATAAACTAGGAAAGAAAATACAATAAGGAAAAGATACTGACAATCCGTCAATATCTCAACAAAAATAATATGCGATTATAAATGTGCATACTTGCTTTTTATGAACAACAAAAATAGACAATATTTTTAATAGATATTACCTCCGTTTCAAATTGAATATTTAAAAAAAAAATTGCTTTCAATGGAAAATAAATTTAATTTTTTTTTAACATATACTCCCTCCGTCTCACGTGAATGCAAACTTATTTTTATTTTGGTCCGTCCCACGTAAATGCAAACTTTCCAAAATGACAAAGAATATTCACTATTCCACCCACTCATTCTCTCTCCTACTTCACTTTTACACTCACAACATTCTCTCTTCTCACTATTCCTCCCACTTATTCTCTCTCCTATTTAATTTTTCATACTCACAATATTTAACTTTTTCTCTTTCTTACATCAATTTTTCTTAATTTTCACATCCAAAAAATTAGTTTGCAATAACTTGGGATGGTGGGAGTATTTGTACTTTATATTAGCGGATCATTCCATTGTGACATTTGCTATTTAGAAGAATCAAATCGCAAGTAGAAAGGTGGTTCTCCAAATCTACAGATTTGACAGGATAAGTAGTGAGGTAAGCATTTTAAAAAGCATACTCCCTCGTTAAATAAAATCTTATCTATTTATTATTTTACGTGAAAAATAAAAAATAATATTATTAAAATAGAAGTTGTGAATGGGTAGGAGAGAGAAAATGGGGTAGAGAATATTAAGTGGATAGTTGTTGTGAGTATGACAAGTGGGTACCATGAATAAAGAAGTAATAAAAAGTTTTCTTTTTAAAAAGTGTGACTTATAAGTGGGACGCCCTAAATGACAAAGTGAATAAGATTCTGTGGAACGGAGAGAGTATTTTTTAGAAGAATTGAGTTGATTTGGGGTGGTTTCATGTTTCGAGTTAAGTCGTGAACGATTAATAACTAACGAGTAGCGATCAAACATATAGAAAATTAGAATAAGCCGGTGTTCGAGGACACGATTTTTTTTTTTAATTAAGCCCATGTTTGAGGACACTTTTTTTTTTCTTTTAATTAAATTTTTTTTTAAAGGATAAAATGGGAAAGGGGCAAATGTATGAGGGCAAAATGAAAAATTCAACCATAAAAATCATTCATTCAACCGTAACAAATACAAATTTTAATTTATACTATAGATAATGAGTCAGCAAAATGATCAAAATGTCATTAATAAGAGTTGGTCTTATAAAAAACTAGTTTTTTCTTAAGCTAAGGAAAAACGTGTTTTCAAAATAAACGGTGGCAATTTTGTAATTACTGGCAACCATGTTCAAAATAAACGGTGGCATTTTCGTAATTAATGGTTCCCCCGTTTATGCCAGTGCGTGTTTAATAAACTGCCAGTGTGACAAAGTGCCAGTTCATATGTAACAAAGTGCCAGTAAAAAAGTGCCAGTACCAGTTTAACAAAGTGCCAGTGTAAACTGGTACTGGCACTTTGTTAAACTGAAACTGGCACTTTTTACACGGGCACTTTTAAATACATGAACTGGCACTCTTCACACTGGCACTCTGTTACACTAACACTGGCACTTTGTTACACTAATATTTTTGCTGGCTCTCAAAAATACAAGCACTGGCATTCAAAAATACATGGACTGGCATTTGATTATACACTAACGGGCACTTATTTATACACTAACGGGCACTCAAATATACACCAACGGGCACTTGATTATACACTAACGGGCACTTGATTAATCACCAACTGGCACTCAAAATAACATGTACTGACACTCAAAAAAATATGAACCGACATTAAAAATCAATTAAACTGGCATTCAATTTCTACCCAATTGGCATTCAAAATACAAGAACTGGCACTTCAAAATCAAACTGGCTTTCAAAACACAAGAACTGGCACTTCAAAATACATGAATTGGCACTCAAAAAAACAAAAACGGGCATTATTTTACACCGGAACTGGCACATGTACTGGCACTCAAAAAAAATATGAACCAAAATTAAAAATCAATTAAACTGGCATTCAATTTCACCCAAACTGGCATTCAATTCTACCCAAACTGGCATTCAAAATCAACGGCCAAGCCAATCACCTGCACTGATAATATTGGTCCTTCCATCACCACGAATTGGGTCGGAGAAGAAGGGAGAAGTTAGGTTGAGATTGAGGTAGCTTGGTTAGGGAGGTCGCCGGTGAAGGAGGATTGGTGTTGCCGGAGAAGGAGAAGACGGCGATTGCGATTGAAGGAGAGTTGGAGGTCGCCGGTGATTGCAATTGACGAAGAAGACGCAGACGGCGATTGCGATTGAAGGAGAGTTGGAGGTCGCCGGTAATTGCAATTGACGAAGAAGACGCAGACGGCGATTGCGATTGAAGGAGAGTTGGAGGTCGCCGGTGATTGCAATTGACGAAGACCGGTGAGGTGAGATAGGGAGGAGCTTGGGCCGGCAATGGAAGGAGTTGTTCCCCTGTGAAAGAAGACGCAGTGAGGCTTTTGCGTATAGAGAGAGAGAGAGACCGGATAGAGAGAGAAAGAGAGAGAGCCGTGTGTGTTATGTGTGTTATAACGGGAAAACACGTTTTTTGTTAAGCTTAAAAAAAAACGCATTTTTTGTGAGTTTTTCGCCATTAATAATGGCATCAAGATGAAAATGAACGATTGACCATACTACCCCACCAATGTACAATTCAACCGTACATATGCCCGACTCCTTGAGTAGGTAATTATTAGACGGTAATAGGCACACTTTGGTTTGTGAACTGTGAAGGTAAAGTTCACAAGAAAGGTTATTAAAATGGAAATCTTTATTGTACTCCACATTTCAATGCTATTTCATCACCCACAAACAGTACACACACTAGCTTACTAGCTGGTGAGATTTAGGTGCTAGTAGGTACAGCAAGTGCACTATTTTAGAGGCCAATCTGGTATGTCAGTCTGGCTAATTTTTACCAGAAAAGCAGCTAACTTGGGTGTTTGGGTGCAATGTCTTGCACAAAACATGCAAAGGTAGAGGCACATCCACAAAGCATACCCTAATTTCAAATTGTTACGTCATCAAGTTAATGTGGTGGATCTCAAAATTATTTATAATCTTAAATTGTTGATATATGTCCCTTATCTTGATGCTACAAAAAATATGCTCATCGAGAATTTCCAACCTAGATAAAAGGTATGGTAGTCCAATGCATTTAATCTCCGTTTGTCATCTATAAAACAAAACAAGGCACCGTTAAGGTGGGGGTCTTTCCCCCCAAAACCCTCCAGTGTGAGAATCATCAGTCCATCATTTGAACGTAACCGTATTAAACATTTTAGAGAGATTTTGGGGCTTTGGGAGGAAGAGAGAGAAAGTGTGAACCTGCGTCTGAATCCTGTGAGATGAAAAGCTTCTTTTATACTTATAGTCTGTATGGGCTTTAGCCCTAAAGCCCATCATCTCATTCACCAAAATGGGCTGTCATAATCTCCATTGAGTCTTGTATACCATGTTTTTCATTACTATTTTACCCCATAATATTGGATATTTTCCATATAGTTATTATGTCAATTTTGCCCCTTAGGCACATTATATTTTTTGTAGAATTTTCTATGGCCACATCAGTAGCCCTCGACTCCTTAGCTGGGTTATTTATGAGCGAGTAAAGGGTATTTAAAAATTTGGCCACATTGAGTTGATCCTCTTGTTTTATAATAATAGAAGTCTTTCATATACCAAATTGTTGTATTTCATTCCGATTATTAAGCAGCTCAGGATGCGAGCCCATTAATCAGTTCGGGATGCGAGCCCCTGAGTTGAAAGGTAGCGAGTCGCTCCCAATTTTCATGTAAGGGATAATGTCGTTTGGTTGAGATAAAATATACGATGGTGTGAATAATTTTCTTTAATTTGAGTTGTAGCCATGTGTTGGCCATATGGGTACTCCAGATATATTTTTCTATGAGAAGCTCCCGAGTTGAGAAATGGGTGGTTTTTCCTCGTACTTCATATGATTGTTGGTGGAGCTTTAGTTGAGATAAATATTCTAAGCTTGAGATTAGCTGGGTTTACATAGAGTTTTGCCATTTAGACCTTTTTGTATAAAATTGGAAGGGAATATTTTTTCAATTTTTGTAGGCTGACAACCAGTCATATTTTGGCAAAATGAATGTGACTTGTTTTGCTTTTTTAGATTTTCTTATGCTCTTTGATGTCGATTTGTGCAACTTGTCCTTGCAGATACCAAGTTTGTTTTAGCGAGTGCTAAAAATTTCAGCAAATTTGTTTTCTCTTAGTTGGGTGCATACCCTTTATTCCCCTTTCAAAGTAGTGGGGCTTGTCTTTAGACAGTCTTGCTAAAAAATGTGTCAGTACACTTATACCATTTTTCATGACTCTTTTGTGTCAATACGCGAGTTGTTTGAGTGACATCTCGACTCTTTTTCATTAGAAAATATGGCATTTCGCTAATTTTTTTCCCATTTAAAACATGGCATATCGCCAAATTTTTTCCAATTTAAAATATGGCATGTCGCCAAATTTGTTCCGTTTGAGACATGACACTTCGCCAAACCTTTCTCAACTAAAATATGGCGCTTCGCCAATTTTTTTCGTTTAAAATATGACATTTCGCCGAATATTTTTTATTGAATTATGACATTTCGCCAAATCCTTTATCTTTTCATTTCGCTTCTATTCATCTCGTATAGAGATATCAGTTGACATTTTCCAAGTATTCTATTTTCAGTTTCCATTTCATCTCACGTGGAGATGTGGTTGGGCATATTCTTAGCATTTCATTTTCATTTCCATATGATGGCATTTCGCCTCAATACCTGATGTCCTGAAATCAGTTTTTTAATTTTTCCTACGAGTTTGCCGTTTGAATAGCAACTCGCCATGCATTTTGCTCAGGACCTACCCGAGCTCATCATGTTAGCGCATACCGTATAATCTCACGTAGAGATTTATTGCATACCACATAATCTTACGTAGAGATTTATTGCATATCGCATAATTGCATACCGCATAATCTCACATAGAGATTTATTGCATACCGCATAATCTCACGTAGAGATTTATTGCATACCGCATAATTGAATACCACATAATCTCACGTAGAGATTTATTGCATACCGCATAATCTCATGTAGAGATTTATTGCATACCACATAATTTTACGTAGAGATTTATTGCATACCGCATAATCTCACGTAGAGATTTTACTTGAGATTTTCTCAAGTTTTCCAAATTCGTTAATCATGTCTTTATTGACGTGTCCGCTCCGTTTCGTTTTCTCATGTTCGTTTTTGCCTTGTGCCTTTAAACCAAGTGTTTTCCTTTCTCACGGTACCTACAAGATATGAGAGGTAGTCATTTGCAAATCAAGTATAGTATTTTTCATCTTTATTTGACTTATTATGTAATAACATGGGGAGAAAAGTGAAACACATGTAAATTGTAATTACTGAGGCTATGCTATTTATTCCAAGCATATGATAACGACACTTAATTTTTCAATGTTTAATATTTCAAAATTTCAAATAAGTGATGGGTTGATATTAATAACCCTTAGATCGAGACACTTTTTCCTTTCCACTTGCCATATTAACATGTATTTCCATAGTGCATATTTTCACAATATTAATCAATAAACAACTAAATAGAGAGAATAGAACTCTCATATTTCATTTTATTGGACATTAACTTACTTATGACATAATTTCTTTTTATCTATTATTATCAAGATAATTCCATACAATTTATTAATTTAGCCATTTTCCAAATGAATAAAAAAGATCAAGACACAACTTGGATATTGGCACTGAACTTCTATTTTTAAATAAGGTACTGTTTGCGCGGGGATTAAGGAAAAAAATAATGATATAAATGTTGTGAGTGTAAAAGTAAAATAGGAGAGAGAATGAGTGGAGGTAATAATAAATTATAATGGTGTTGTGAGTATTAAAATAATGTAGGAGAGAGAATGAGTGGAGGGAATAGTAAAGATTCTTTGCCATTTTAGGAAGTGTGCAATTTGTAATGGGACGCCCAATGAAGAAAGTGTGCAATTTGTAGCGGGACGGAGGGAGTATATATTTGTATCATATTTGATGTGTAGCTGATCGACATGTTAATTCATCGTATAAAACGTAAAGGTAAGTATAAATTTCCAACGTTGTATGTTTGTGAGACAGTAAGTTATGCCGCTACATGATTTACTTTGATTATTTTAGCATATCCCCTTCCACTATTAAAGTAAGTGACAATTATTTAAGCTTTGATTTTAGATAACCATTTTCCTTTTGTGAGTGAGCAAGAAGCGTACATTAGCATGACAATGTACTATAAACTTTTCTAAGAACAATCTTTCTATTGACATTCATGTGAAACAAATAAAGTCTGTTTCATTTTTTGACAACAAATATTTTAATATTACATTTCACTTTTTGATGAGCATAATAATATTGATCTATACAAGATGTAATTTGGGCACAAATTTCCATATCGTATCAAACATTTCAATAGCATACCTAATAGTATCACATGTACCATGATATAAGTATCACGCGTCATATAAATGATATATATAGGCATAAATTTTCAATTTATTTTCATGTACTGTATTTTCGTTCGGGAGAAACCAAGTGAGCACTTATTATGACATGACTTATTATGGCATGACGTACCTTAACCAAGTTAATGAATATTCGAGGACTGTATATCACTTATATTTTAACTGTAATCACATACTTTTTTATTAGCGTTATAAGCAAACAAGTCAGAGTAAGTAATTCCATTATAAACAAAAAATAGCAATCTTGTACAGTCTGACATTGATTAGCATGGATTCATTTTATCAAAAAATGAGACCATATAAAAGTATTTAATAAGAGTTAATGAACTTTGTCGAGAACTTAATGGGAATTTTAACTGTCGTTAGTCGAGAAGGCTTTGAAGTTAACACGTGCTGCTGGAATTAACGGAGAAGAGATATTCTCTATTTGCTTGAAATATGTGACTGATAATGATGTCCTTTTCTTTTTTCTTTTTTACTTTTTCAATTCTCTTCATTCTCCTCCATGGATTTCTTTTTCTAATTTTTTCTCCCTTCACTTTAAAATCGCCTCCCCGACCTCGTCTTTGTCTTCCAGTCCGTCGGCACCGGCGAGTTCCATATCTTTGCGATATCAAACTGGAGGTTTCCCGGCGGTTTCCCGCTTCTCGGAGATGACCCCGCTTTCTTCACTTTGGCGATTTTGATCTTCCTTCTGTGACTTCGCTCAAGACGGCGAATTTGGCGCCGCTTGCTCTCAACTCCCGAGGATGGCTCACTAGCGACTTTGCTGGCGCCTTCCTTCGTTCCCGGCGAGATCCATGCTTTCTACATCTGGGCAATTTCCTTGTAAGTCCTCTTTCTTTTCCAATTTCCTTCAATTTGTGATTTCATTCAATTTGCAATTTCATTCAATTTGCGATTTCTTTTTGGGAAATTCGTTGATGTTTGATTGCGATTTCGTAAAGATGGTGACCTCAGACGACTTCCCATTTTCAACGGTTTCAACTGAATTTCGCTGGGCTCTGCTTTCCTTTGATCTCACTCTGTTGTCGTTGTTCTGGCCTTAAAGTCACTCGACTCAGCTCTGCATTCCACTGCTTCATGTCTTCATCTCCGCTGCTCTTTCTTTCCTCATTGCCTCTGATCTGCCACAACTCCGCTTTGATCTAGTTGGATAATGGCATCCATGTGTTAGATCGAAGGGGCTATTCCAACTGCGACTCACTTGATCTGCTGCTTCCACTTTCCTAGCTGCTCCGCATCCGAAGTCCATGTTGCTGGCTAGAGGGAAATGGAAAAGTTGGAGGTTTCCATTTTTGTCTCCAGATCTTCATCCTTCTTCCAAAAAAAAAATCAGAGACGGAAGTTACTTCCCTCTCCCCCTCTTAAATGTCGTTAGTAAATGAAGGATATTCGGCTGCCTTCTTCTTCGTTCCCGGCAATAGAACCACACTGATGCTACAAAAAATGTGCTCACCAAGGATTCCCAAGCTAGATGAAGGGTATGGTAGTCTAAGGCCTTTAATCTCCGTTTGTGATCTACAAAACCAGGCACCGTTAGGGGTGGGGGTGTTTCCTCCCAAAACCCTCCGGTGTAAGAATCATCAGTCCATCCTTAGAGCATAACCATATTGAACATTTTAGAGAGATTTTGGGGTTTTGGGAGGAATAGAGAGAAAGGGTGAACCTGAGTCTGAATCATGTGAGATGAAAAGCTTCTTTTATACTTATAGCCTGTATGAGCTTTAGCCCTAAAACACATCATCTCATTCACCCAAATGGGTTGCCATAATCTCCATTGGGCTTTGTATACCATGTTTTACATTACCATTTTACCCCATAATATTGGATATTTTCCATATAGTTATTATGTCCATTTTGACCCTTAGGCACATTATATTTTTCGTAGAATTTTCTATGGCCCCATCACCCTCTTTTCCATATTTTGATCTCTTTATTATTTTAAAAATATTCTGAAGATCTTATTAGTTTAAGATATATGTCCCCATTTTCCATCTTTTTGGATAAATCTAGTGTTACACCCATGCGTTAAACGCACGGATAAAAAACTATCACATTTAACAGAAACTAAATTAAAGAGTAACAAAATGAGTTTACCAGCATATTATATGTTTATTTCCACACTTTCCATTATGATCTCTATTTATTTTTCTTTAATAAACTGTTATCCGATAAAAAACATGTAGTTGCAAACATATAGAAAAGAAGTAATGGAGCACAATATCGAATGGTTGATTAGCCGATCAATGTTTCCTTTATCTGTGGTATCGACCACAACTTTTTCACTAATCTTACTCAGCTGCAAATCAAAATTTCACCAATCTTATTACCACGTGTATTGACTTTTGAAAAGATCAAAAAATTTCAAAAGTTGAATCAACTCACATAGCAGTCTTTGCCTTCTCTGTGATAGCGTGCCTCCCTCAAATTGGCAACACTTCCCCTTACTTGCTTCCCACGGTATTCAAGAACCTGGGCACAAGCAATGTTAATCCAAGTAAACTCTTTTTCATTTTGAATACCCGTCCCATAACTATAACCTCATTTGACTATTAAAACATTTTACCAACACTTTTTTTCATTTCTAATGCTATCTTAATGAGCTCCACTTACTAATCGAGTAAATACCACCGGTGAGTTGTTTCCTAATTTTTATCCTATGGTAGTTTTGCAAATTCAAACTTTTTAATCCCTCCATTTTGGAAATTCAAACTTTTTAATCCCTCCATTTTGAAAATGAGACACACATTTTATAACAAACAAAAGTGGGAATTGGGACAAACATTATGGGACGGAGGGAGTATGAAAAGAGAACACACAATTTCACTCAAAAAAAGTTAATTGAGAAAAAGACAGCATTAAAGAATTGTTTTAGTACCATGTCTCGTTCTGTTATGTTTATCCGTGCAAAGAGACCCCATCCATGTATGACAGATCTTCCAAAGCGAACTCTGTCATTTTCGATTCTCTGGAGGCATAAAAAAAATCAAAGGGAGTGAGAAAAAAAATCGAGAAAATGGTTAGTGGTGAATGAGTAGGACCAAAATATTGCATGTAAATAACGTAGTCTTTATTTGAAAGTAGAAAAGCTTTTAGGCTCCTCAGTCACCTGTAAAATATATACATCAATTTTGTCATCAATCTTCTCTAAATTGATTGCGAGCCCAAACCAAGAAATTTATAACTATCTAGCTGTGAAATGAAAAGAATCATGCTCTTAACCTATTCAGTATTTGGATTGCGAGTAAAGAATGATGACATGGCCCACCCAGATGATGGGTAGCAGGCCCTTCTGGCTTCTGGTAAACAGAAGGAAAAAGAAAAAAATGAGGAATCACATTAAAAAACTGAGTATAAACAGTAATTCATCCATCCCAAATTATTTTGGGACTAAGGTTTTGTTGTTGTTGTTTTTATATTCTTAATTAAAAAACAAATTTGGAAATTTATTGGACATTCATTATGGGACGGAGGTAGTATATAAGTCTTAAGTCTAGATTACCTTATTGACTGCTGGTTGAGATACCTTGCACTTTGCCACATAAAATGGTTCATCTTCAGTGGTCTCAGTTATTTGAGCTTCTTGAGGTTTCAATCTATTTGTGGAAATTAACCTTGAACCATTCCTATTTTAGTTTGGATTAGACTTTTAGCCGAAATAACCCCTTTAGGAATTTGTATTATTAAAACTATATCAGGATTTGTAATCCTAGTTGAAATTCAAAAAAATTGTTATTGATTTATCAATAATATCGATAAAAAGTTTTAGAATTTCACAGGATAATCAAATTTTCATGAGTTCTCGGTAAAAGTTCAATTGTATTGAAAACAAAGAAAAAGAGACTATCATCTTAAGACAGAGAAGTATCACAAAGCATGGTTTTCCATTTTTATATCTCCTTATTCTATATTTTTTGCTAATCTGCTCTGATTTGTTCTTACTTATTTTTTGCAATAAAACATTTATATTAAGTGGCTGGACCAAATGCAACCGAAGAAATCAAGTCAACTGCAGCCATAACCAATTGGTTACTAGGCACCAAAGGCCTTCAAAACCACAGATACCCATTTGTTCAAATACTTAAAATCAACATAAATTAGGAAACTTTATCAGATATTTGGCAAAATCAAGCTGGAATTAGGGTACAAGATTCCTGTTTGCACCTGAGACATGTTCTTAAAAAAGGAAAATCATATAGATACCCCCATTTGATCAGAATCATTATAAGCAACATAAAATTCAGAAATGTTTCAAGAAATGTGGCAAAATTGTATAAACCCACTTGAACAAGGGCAGAAAAGACAACATTAAAAGGGGAACTTGAACATAAACTTACCAAAACCAAGGGGAAATTACCGCTGGATCCTTCACCCCAAGTCAAAAGATCAATTAAGATAAGGATTTTGAAATTTAACAAACTAATCCGACATCATAATCAAAATTCCACATAGTCCTTCGTTACCCAAACTATCCCTTACCCAAAAATATAAAACTATCCCCTCTCTTTCTCTCTTCTCTCACTTTCTCTCTCTACCACCCCTTTCGGTGAACCTTCCCCTTCCCCTTCGACGACCCTTCCCCTTCCCCTGCCGTTTGTGTTTTCATAATCTACTGCAAATACAGTCAATTGCATTGTTGCTATCGGGTTGGTGAGTTAATAATAACATGCTTCCCCACCACCCGCCACCAAGATGTGCTTTATGTATAATTAAGCAAATTAACTCTCCGAGATCACTTTTCAAAATTCAGCTCCACCTTGAACTAGCTATGGTTAATCTGATGATGTTTGGGCAGGAGATTCTAATGGCAGTATATCGTTTCTACTTAGGTAACTATCTTACGACTTGGCTGGGTAAGAGAAAAAATATACACAAAAATGATATCTTCAATATGTTTCTTTCACTGCCACATTTTAAAAGCTTATTAATATGATTCCGTCCTTGTTAATCTTCCCCATCCAGCATCCAGCATTCAGGGAAACAAAGAATGGAATCTTAAGTGTATTTAAGTTTTTTTTTTTTTGTAAAATAATGATGTCTGAATCTAATTACCCCCTTAGAATCTAACTCTTGAATTGGACTCCTTAAAGGGGCATTTTTATATCAAATTACAATTGTGTGAATAGTATTACTCCCTTTTGCCCCAAAAACAACTGCGAACTTAACAAATACTCCCTCCGTCCCACGTGAATGGACACTTATTTCCTTTTTGGGATGTCCCACGTGAATGGACACTGCCCAAAATGGAAATGAATATTCACTATTCTCTCCACTCATTCTCTCTCCTACTTCACTTTTACACTCACAACATTCTCTCTCCTATCTATTCCTCCCAAAAAACTATTCCTCCCACTCATTCTCTCTCCTATTTAATTCTTCATACTCACAAACACCTCCTCCACCTATTTCTCTCTCCTACTTTTCCTTAATTCCCACACCCAAAAAGTTGGTGCCCATTCACATGGGACGGAGGGAGTATGTCAAATAATATCATAAAATTCAAAAATTGAGTCATAAAAGACTAAAAACAACTGTAAACTTAACTAAAAATAACTGTGAACTTTACAAATATGTAAAATAATCTTATAAAATTGCAAAAATAGAGGCCCTAAAAGACTAAAAAAATGTAAACTTAAGTAAAAACAACTTTGAACATAACAAATATGTCAAATAATCTCATAAAATTGCAAAAATAGAGCTCATAAAGGACTAAAACAACTGTGAACTTAACAAAAAATAACAGTGAACTTAACAAATAGGTCAAATAATCTCATAAAATTGCAAAAATAAAGGCTATAAAAGACTTAAAATAAATGTGAACTTAACTAAAATAATGATTATCTTCATGTTGACGAACTGAAATCCTGCAACTCATTGAGATTTTCTGTGAAAAATCTGCACTCTCCGTCTCAGGTACTGTCATCCTCCTTGCTTTTCGCCTCCATAAATCACCACCCACCACCACCAACTCCACCTAATTCTCTATTATCGCCAATTCATCATCATCTCCAAGACCTTGCATCTCTTCAAGTTCTTTGCCAAGCATTCTTGAAATTGCAACCTTCTGAAATTGCATCCAAGCATTTTCTCTCCACCACCCTTTACCACTGCTCCCTTCTCTTCCACCCCAAGCTTGCTCACCCTCTCGTCTTCTCTCCATTTTCATATAGAAAAAACCCAGATTTTTGAAAATATTCATGGTGGTTTTTGGGATTTTTGAAGGCTACGGGTGTTTGAGATCACGTTTGTGTAAGTCTGCGGTGCTTCCCGTGCATCAAAAGGGAGTGATCCAGATTGGGGTACTTACAGAAGCCCCTCGACGATGTCACTTACGGAGGAAGTGGGGTCATCGATAAGATAAGGGTCCTGATCTGGATCGCGTACTGGGAGAGGAGGTGACCGTGTAGGTCGGTTCATGAGGATGTGGCGGTGTCCTACTGTGTGACCATTTAGGTCGGTTGGCTGGACCTTTTAATAGGATTCATACGTATTCCTAGAAGGAATCAAGCCTGATCGTAGTTCGTGTGTGGGGGGAGTGCGTTGCCGTGTTTGAGGACGTATTATGTCTTCTGGATGAGACTCTGAGCATGGACGTGTTGGTGTCCTGTGGGTGACCGTTTAGGACGATTGGCTGGATCCTTTGATAGGATTCCTACGTATCCCAAGGGGGAATCAAGCCTGGTCGTAGTACAGAAATGGTGAGATCGTGAGTGTATGCGGATGTGGTGGTGCCCTGAGGTGATGTGACCGCTAAGGTTGACTGTGAGGACGTGGTGGTGTCCTAAGGTGACCATTTAGGTCGGTTGGCTGGACCCTTTGATAGGATTCTTACGTATTCCAAGTGGGAATCAAGCCTGATCGTAGTTCGGAGATGGTGAAATCATGAGTGTATGCGGACGTGGTGGTACCCTGAGGTGATGTGACCGCTAAGGTCGACTGTGAGGACGTGGTGGTGTCCAAAGGTGACCATTTAGGTCAGTTGGCTGGACCCTTTGATAGGAATCCTACGTATCTCAAGTGGGAATCAAGCCTGATCGTAGTTCAGAGGTGGTGTGGTGTTGTGCATGAGGACGTGTTATGTCCTCTGACTGAGTTTGTGTCATGCATGAGGATGTGTGATGTCCTCTGACTGAGGTTCTGTCGTGCATGAGGACGTGTGATGTCCTCTGACTGAGGTTGTGTCGTGCATGAGGACGTGCTATGTACTCTGACTGAAGTGATGTCATGCATGAGGACGTGTGATGTCCTCTGACTGAAGTTGTGTCGTGAATGAGGACGTGTGATGTCCTCTTACTGAGGTTATGTCATGGATGAGGACGTGCTATGTCCTCTGACTGAGGTTGTCTCGTGCATGAGGACGTGTTATGTCCTCTGACTGAAGTGATGTCATGCATGAGGACGTGTGATGTCCTCTGACTGAAGTTGTGTCGTGCATGAGGACGTGTGATATCTTCGGACTGAGGTTGTGTCGTGCATGAGGACGTGCTATGTCCTCTGACTGAGGTTCTGTCGTGCTTGAGGACGTGTTATGTCCTCTGACTGAGGATGAAAGTGTTTGTTCTTTGGTTCGTGAGTATGAACCTGGTGGGGCCTTTTGTGGGGCGTGGTTGCTTTGTGCTTTGTCCGCTGGTGTAAGTACCCAAATCTGGCTCATGCCTTTCGGTTAAGTTTCCCGGCAATTTCCTGGACTTTTCTAAAGTTCAGGAGCAATTCGGGAACTGTTCCGAACCTTCCGAGGGGTGAAGGAATTACTGGTAATTAAAAATCCATGTTTTCCTTTTGTATAAAAACCCTTCTAGAAGGCCACCTTGCATGATTCTAGAAAGGTGCTGAGTCATAATGGATAATGCCGCACGGCTGCATTAGGCTAGAACCCCAAGCCGCACGGCTTCATTAGCTCTCACCAGACTGCCTATAAATAGAGACCTCCTCTACCCATTTTGATATACAGTTTTTAGCATTAAAACTCTGTCAAAATACCACCACGAGATTCCAGTGAGCTGAGAGTGTCAAAAAACCATCTCCCTCCTCTTTAAAGCCTTCCAAAGTTGGTCCTTCCCTAGGCAAACTTCAAGGAGAAAGAGGGACACCACCATTGGTAACCTCTCCTCCCCTTTTTCTTGAAATATACCTTGTATTTATGTGATATATTGCTCATTGCTCTCCATATCCTTATATACTTGTTTCATATTTGCTATTGTCATTAAAGATCCTTTCTTTAAGCATGTAGATCACCTTACCCCTATCCCCCCTATCACATAGGATCCATGGAGGATCCCACCCAAGGACAAACAAATCAGACCTCAAAAAAGGCTTGTTCTAGGGTGGATCTCTCACATGGTGATGTGAAAAGAAGCATCCTTTGATCTCAAAATAACATTTTTTCATATAAAGTTGCATCATTTGCATTAAATATGTTATCTTTGCATTAAAGTTGCATCCTTTTCACTTGAAGCATCATTTTTCCATATAAAGGTGCATCCTTTGCATTAAAGATCATTTCTTTACATCCAAATAGCATCCTTTGCATGCAAAATGTCATCTTTTTCATTAAAAGTATCATTTTTAGTTTAAAATGCATCCTTCATGTCACTCATGATTGGATCTCTCTTTCCTAGGATTGCTTAGTGACCTTCCTAAGGCACGAAAAGCATAGGAAGAGCATAAAGATCCAATCTTTATACCCTTCCCCTAGTCTCCTTTGGTATTTGATGCATCCTTGGAACGGACCGCTGTAAAGATCCCATCTTTACGTCATTTTTTTCCATTAAAGGTGCCACAATCTCTTTAGAAATGAATAAGACTTGAACCCTATATCTCCGATTATCACTTGAGACGAGCATAATAGTCCCTACACAAGCTCAATCGTCTCAAGGTGTAGGATTGATGGGCTAAGGATATTCTTTTCTAAAGAACCTCACTCTTGGACCATAAGAGAGAGAGAGTCCTTCTCTTGATCACACATGACCCAAGGTCAAATAGTGATGATCACAAGTCCAAGATGAGGACGGGATCAAAGTCCCGAACACATAAAAATCCAAGGAATCCTGAGCGATTATCAACTAAATGGTTTATACGTCCGTAAGACAACTTGGAACATTCTCCCCCCTCTTTTCAACACATGCACACAAGAAAGCACACAAGCAAGCACGAAAAATGGAATCTTGGGAGACTTGCTTCTGCAAGGCACCTTGGGTGAATGACGATCCATTCTTCCCAAGGGGTAACTTAACCTCCGGACCCTAATTCCTTTTTTTCAAAGTTTTGAGGAAATCAAAATGGCGTGGCTACTCCGTTTTTCAAATTAAACCGGATGTTTTCAAACTCGAGTGAATCCAAATAAAACACAAAAAAATATTTGGGCCCCCACATTCACAGTTTGGCGACTCCGCTGGGGACTAAACCAAAGGAAAAAGCTTTCTTTTTTAAAAAAAAATAAAAATGATATCCGGTATATAGGTGAAAACCATTAACCTTCCTGTATCACTTCCTAACTCGAGGCTTGGGATAAACGATGGTCTAACAATCCCACGTACCGGTATCTCTTTTAGAAAAAAATCATAATAAAAAGAAACTTTTTTCCTTTGAGCGGGTTAGCCTCCCGTCTCGGATTTCATTTGTCGTGCTTGCTTTTTCTTTCTTCGCTTTGCATTGCATCTTGGTTCTTGGGAATTGTGCATGCTCTATATACTGAACAGGAAGCCTTCTAGAGCTGAAAGGTGCCTAAAATCTTTGGGGAGCAACCTGAAACTGAAAAGGATTGGAATCTGGAAAATTGAGCAATGCAGCCGTACAGCTTAATTCGCTTCGGATTCCAGCCGGGCGGCCTCATTGGCAATTCCACCAGGACAAATTTGAGGTTAATCTGGCAGCCTTGGCAGCTTGGGGCTATTCAGTTCCAAAGCTGACCGGGACTCCCAGAAAATTTACGTGCCTTAACTGTTGCATTTTTCCCCGTCCCGAAAAATCATTCCTTTTAAAACACATTTCTGAAAATCTCTATTTTAACTAAAAAAGGAACATTTTTTAGGAGACCGCACACTACGCGCACCTTATACATCCTGTACACTTTGCACGCACGTCCTTCAAACCCGGGGTGGTTGTTCAGTTGCAGTCATGGACAGCCTTACGATGCTCCCGGACGCGCAAGGAATTACCCCAAACTCCCCATGGCAGCCAGTGTCGACCAATGCACAGTCCGTGTCACACGTTTCAAAAAACCGTGACTTTTGGTTGGTTTTTGGTCTAGTCCGTGTCATACAGCCTAGTTGCATATCCCCGTAAAGGTCAAACCTTAGTCCATAACGGAAGTCAAGATCTTTCGTGCAAGCGGAGCTCTGCCGAAATACCGACAAGGAAAAATGGGCAAGATCTTGACTCCGGCATTGACTTTGACCTTGACCCGCACGGGATGCGTAAGAGTCGAGACCGAGTCCGTGCCAAAAATCCAAAGATATTTCGCGTAGGCGAAGCTCTGCCGAAATTCCGACAAGGAAAAAATTGGGAAGATCTTGATCCGGCATTGACTTCGACTTTGACTCACGCGCAGCGTACACAACGAAGTTCAATGTGACACTGTGTCATCCAGATTTTACCGCCCGACCCATGCTTATTATCTTCTCGAACATTGCTGAAAAGTCAAAACGTCAATCGCGCAAGCGAAACTCTGCCGAAATTCCGTTAAGGCTGAAAGACGAGACTTTCCCGGCATTGCCTTGACTATAATCCGCATCGCTCGTGCGTTAAAAGTTCTTATGACCCGCTAGACCCGTTAGGAGCGTTCTTCTCTCTCGGTCGGTGGGATCCACGTGCCCTATAGGACCCTCGCCCGGGGCTGTCCACCCTGGGAGGTCGAAATACAGGTGGAATACGTGGGGCTTATAGACGTAGTGACGGAACCCACTGATCCAGGATCTAGAGTAGTTGCGAAAAAGAAGGGCAGAACCCCTTTTCCAACCAAATAGAAATTAATAAAAGACACCGTTTTAAGTAAACTGGAAGATTCTTAATTTGCATATTGCTTGAGCCTTCAGCCTAAACATCTACCCTGAGTCTAAACCTCTCCTATCCCTTTCCCGCAGCGAGAAAGAAGTGGGTGAGAATACCGGGTCAGCGGCTTGTTAGCGCAGAATTCTCAGATAGTTCGCCAGAATCCTCAGCTTTGTCAGTCCAGAGAGTCAGAATGGCCGATTTGACAGAGAACAACAGTGGTTTGGGTAACCAGATGACTAGGGAAGAAGAGCTAGCCTTAGCCTTGGAAAACAGTCGTAAGGTCCATGAGGAACAGCAAGCCATGCTCATTGATGCGCTCCGTCGTCATGGGGTTCAGATAGTGGTTGAGTCCGACGGTTCCCTGGTTATGGTAGAAGATGAGACTCCAGAAGCAGCCATCTCAGCTCCCCCAGCCTATAACCAATGCCCTCCTCCATCCACATATGATCCCTTACCTAGGACTACTCCTGTTCAGTCCTTTCCAATGTCCCAAGCCATCAGGGTCCCGACACCCTCGCCTCCTCAGATAAGACCCAGCTTTGTTCCCTACCAACAGAGAGCAAATGCCACAGCTATCCCAGTTACGCAGCCTCTGCATTACCCCATGGGACTCTTTCCCTCCTCTCAGCCTGAGCCAAATTTCCTCACCCTGGAATTCCAGTACCAGCCTGACCTTTCCAACTTCGTCAACGCCTGTGAATTTGCCTATCTCCCAGACAGTGGCAGTGAAGAGTCAGTCGGAAATGAGAATAGGAATGGATGGATTTACAGTGATGATGACAGTTCAGTAGAAGGAATGAACCTGGAGTCGACGGAAGTGAAACCCGGAGGGCAAGATGAAGTAGAAAACCACAGACCCGGAATGAGGGACTGTATCACTTCAAAGTGTGTATGTAGCCTTTGCAAGGACTCGAAAGAGAAAATGGATGCAAGCTCCGATGAAGCAGGGTATGAATTCCACATCCTAGAATTCAACACTCCTTACAAAGACTTGGTCAGCGAATGGAGGGACTTGATTGAAGCCTTAGCTGAAAGAGGGAAGTGGGCTCCACCCGCCGATCTAGAACATGTAAGCGTCATTGAGGCTAAACCCCCATCGGGAAGAGTAGACTCCATTACCGTGTTAAGAGTCACCCCTGAGACCTTGTCCGAAGAAGAATGTATGGAGGCCCTGGAAAGAGTCTTAAAGTTTGAAGCGACCCCGGTCCCCTTCATATCTTATGACGACCGTGATGTTTTCTTGGTGATCCCTAAGTCAGGGGAAGAGTCCAGAATACCCCTTATATGGCGTCAAGTATACCGATCGGCTTTTGCCCTCATTGGTCATCAGAGTCAAGACGAAAGTTCTCACATGAGTTACTGTAGTGATACTGAAGAAGACACAGTCGAAATGCCAGAAGGAACAGTAGAGGAGTGGTTAGCCCAGAAGCCAAAAAGCCTAGAAAACCCTCCTGACAGTAAAGAACAGGAACCCGCCATGAGGTTGGACCCTGTAGAAATCCATCTCGACGATGGAACCTCCCATTTCAGAAAGTGCTTGGCCAATGTCAAAGATGCCGTCAGAAGGCTGATCCCTAGAGAAAGAAGGGATATGCTTGATAGTGATGAGGAATGCGGCCCCACTCTGCTGAAAAAGTTGCTAGATCCAGGTGAGAAAGCCATTCGCCAGGCGCCAAACCCTGAAAGTGATAATTCTTGTTGCATGCTGACCTTGAAAAGCCTGAATGAGACTGTCAAGGCTCTGAGTGAAGCTGAAATCAGCCAGTCGCTAAGCCAGTTAAGAATTTAAAACCCCGAAAAGGCCAGAAAGCCATTAACCTGGGATCAGATTCGGGAAGCTGCCTATGCCCCGGATCGTGCTGTTAATCAGATCAATCAGCAGAGTTGGCCATATGCCAGTAAGAGCCCGCCTTTAACTTTGAAAGAGCTGAAAGAATCCTCCAGTAGGAATGATGAATCAGAGAAGTCTAATGTCTATGTGATGACTCGGTCCGGACAGATGAGTGTTGAGCAGCCTAAGGGTGACAAAAGGAATGCCATCTCCGAGCCGAAAACAGACAAAAGACCTTATAAGCCGGAAGCAGAAAAGCCAGACTCTGAGAAAGAGGATCCGGTGCTGACTCAATTGAAGTGTACTCAAGCCAATATCTCCTTGTGGTCCCTGTTAACCTCTTCGTACCCTCATAAGCTGAAGGTAGAAGAAAGTTTGGCCAAGACCATGGTGCCCATAGATGTCACCCCAGATGAGGTCATCCAGATGATTGGAAATATCCACTATGGAAACATCATTACCTTCACTGACTTGGACCTGCCAAAGTATGGGGCTAGTCATAACGAACCTCTTTACATCACGGTCCAGTTGGAAGAACGCCGGTTGCCACGAGTATTAGTTGATGGAGGGTCTGCAATGAATGTCCTGCCAGCAAAGATGATGGATTTATTGGATTTGAAGCCCACAGATTTGAAGCCTTCTAGCCAGACTATTAAGGCCTATGACTCCACTGCACGATCAGTTTTGGGGATTGCTACTATCAAGTTGTGGTTTGGGAAAAAGGTCATGGATGTTGATTTCCAGGTGATCGACATTCCGATCTCATTTACTGCTCTGCTGGGACGACCTTGGATCCACCAAATAAATGGGGTAGCCTCTACTCTGCACCAATGCGTCAAATTTCAGTCAAATGATGGTACTATCACCACTATTTACGGAGACAGTGCACTGTGGAAGGAACCAGCGCTGGAGGTATCCCGATACTAGAAATCAAGCATGATGATGAAGGGTTCGCCTTGACTAGATTCTCTGTAGCTTCCTCCAAAGAACAAGTGTATTGCACTGACCTCACTACTACCTCCGATAAAATTCCTCCGGCCATGCGAATGATGAGAAAAATGGGTTATCTTTCGAGGCTCGGATTGGGCAAAAGACTTCAGGGTCGCAATGCTGTTATTGATGTAAAGGAACAGACCACCAGATACGGCTTGGGATACAAACCGAATTCTCGGGATGACAGAAAATCTAAGGGCACAGTTCCAGAAAAGCGAAGTGAAGAGGTCCGTCTCCATCCTTATAGCTTGTCTCTGACCCAGTACTTCACAAAAGGTGGGACCCAATATGATGAAAGTGACCGCCAGATCTCCCTGAGAAGAACTCTTCTGGAAAATCTTGAGAAAGTTCGGGGAAAATTAGTGAATCCTGTTCGGAGAATGTTCCTTGACTTACCGGACATTCACAGGGCTACTACTCTTTGTTCGTAACAAGTATGCCTTCAAAGGAAATCCAGAAAGTCTCAAAGAGTCTGCACTCTTCTCATCCGGGGTAATGGATTTCTCTGTCTTTGAGTTAGCTCTTCCGAAAATCAGCCAGATAGAAGCTGCCAATAGTGAAGACAGTGAGTTGGGTTTGCAAAAGCTGTTTGATGAAGAAGCGCAGATCCCGGATTTGATCGACTTCAGCTCAGATGACGAGGTAGTTGCTGTAATTGGAAATGGTGATGAAGAGCCTTTTGATCCCCGCACTTTGGTGACTAAGACAGAGATGCCGTTGAAGAATTGGGAGACATTCTCAGGGCCGATAGCCAGCCGACAGCAAATGATCACGGAGCTTGGATTGGTACCCCATCCTTCTCAACCCAGTCGTGTCAAACACCCTGTCATCCATACAGTTGAGTCAGGAATCTTTGAATTCCAGTCCTCCGAGTCATCCAAAGGCCTCACGCCTGAGGATTATGAATATGTAACCAATGTCATCTTTCCTCTTGCTTTGAATGAAATGACAGATCTTTCTGAGTATCCCCTTATTGCCAACTTAACAAATGATAAATTAACTCAAAACTTAACAACAGTTAATAATGAATCATTTGAACAAGATGCAAACACACTAAATGAACAATACATCCAAGAAATCTTTAAGCAGGTTACAGATAAAGAGGAAAACCGGGCCCAAGCTGCCGAGGAGGTTTTGACAAGTGTTAACTTGGGTACTGTCGAGGAACCTAAAGAGACACAGATTGGAAACTTCTTCCAGGGGGTTGAACGGGACGGGCGGGTCAATGCGCTCCGAGAGAATACATGGACGTCTTTGCATGGTCATACAAGGATATGCCGGTGCTAGACAGTTCGATAGTAGAGCATAGAATCCCTCTAGCACCAGATGCTAAGCTAGTAAAACAGAAGCTGAGAAAGATCAAGCCAGAGTGGTCTCTATAGGTCAAAGAAGAGATTGAGAAGCTACTGCGGGTATGATTCATCAGAGTCATCGAATATCCGATATGGTTATCCAACATTGTGACTGTAACCAAGGCCAATGGGAAGGTCTTATTTGTTGTGTAGATTTCCGGGATCTGAACAAAGCCAGCCCCAAAGACGATTATCCCTTGCCAAACATAGACATCCTGGTGGACGCCACCGCCAACTACGAAGTCAAATCCTTTGTTGATGGATTTGTTGGCTACAACCAGATCAAGATGGCCGAGGAGGATCAAGAAAAGACAGCCTTCACCACGCCGTGGGGAATGTATTGCTATACAGTGATGCCATTTGGGCTTAAGAACGCCGGGGCCACTTATCAGAGGGCAGCGACCGCGCTTTTTCATGACATAATACACAAGGAGATCGAGGTCTACGTTGACGACATGATAATCCACTCCAAAGGCGAGGATGGGCAGCATTTTGTTGACTTGCGAAAGTTCTTTGAGAGGCTGAGACAGCATTCCATGAGAATGCCAAATGCACATTTGGAGTGACAAGGGGAAAAGTGCTTGGGTACATGGTCACGGAGCGAGGTATCGAAGTCGACCCCCGAAAGATCAAACCCATTATGGACATGAGGCCACCTCAAACCCAGATAGAAGTCAAAAGCTTTATGGGTAAGCTGCAGTACATCAGCCGCTTTGTCAACCAGTTGACCACTATGTGCGAGCCCATCTTCAAGCTCATGAAGAAGAATGTAAACACAGAATGGACCGAGGAATGCCAGGATGCATTTGACCAAATCAAGGCATACTTAGTACATCCTCTGGTGCTATGCCCCCCACATAGAAAGAAACCTCTTCTGCTCTATCTCACTGTCACTGATACGGCAGTTGGGGCTATGCTTGCTCAGGAAAAGAAAGACTCACGGGTAGAGAATGCCATTTACTTTGTCAGCCAGAAGCTACTGGGGAGTGAGCTCAATTACTCAGCATGTGCAAAGACTTGTGCGGGAGCGGAGTGCAGGTAGTCGGTAGGCGAAGCACTACATGCGAAGCCCGCCTGTGAACTTGGTCTCGAAAATGGACCCCATCAAGTACATCTTCGACAAGCCTTCCCTCTCGATGCGTCTAGCAAAGTGGTCCTTCTTCTTGGCTGAATATGACATCAACTATGTGACGAGAAAGGCTATCAAGGGTCAAGCATTGTCAGACCATCTGGCAAATTTCCCCAGTAATGAGGACCACGGGCCTGAACCCCAATTCCCAGATGAAGGGATCTTTGTAGTCGAGCCTGAAAGCCGATGGCAGCTTTTCTTTGATGGGGGTGCTAACAAAAGAGGAAATGGCGTAGGGATGCTATTGGTCGACCCAAAGGATGAGCACACGCCAATTGCCATCAAGTTGAACTTTCCTGCCACGAATAATGTTGCCGAGTATGAAGACTGCATCGCTGGTTTAGAAGCTGCCTTAGAGAGGAATGTCAAGGAGCTCAAAGTTTATGGAGACTCGGCCACGATCATCAACCAGTCTCCAACAAATGGAAGAGCTTGTGGATCCTAATCTTCAGCGGTATCATGCCTATATGGAGGAGTTGGTGAGAAGTTCGGAAGTGACCTTCAATTACCTGCCAAGGGAAAAGAACAGATTCGCAGATGCCTTAGCTACTCTAGCCTCACTGGTAGAGATCCCCGAGGGAAAAGCCATAAAACCCTTCAGAGTGGGTAGAAGAGAAGCCCCGGCTTTCTGTTGTGAAATAGACTTGGGACCCGAGCCTGTCAAGGAACCCTGGTACAATCAGATTTACCAGTTCCTTAAAGATGGAGAGTCAGCCTTTAGAGATGAAGAAGGTAAACTGAAAGAAGGCATCAAAGCCAAAAGCTTGCAAGCCCTAAAACGGTTAGCTTCCCACTATGTCATTCTAGGGAGCAATCTGTACAAGAAGCGGTACCAGGGACCACTCCTCCTGTGTGTCACCCAAGAAAGGGCCAGAGAATTGATGATCGAAGTCCACAATGGTCCCTGCGGTCCTCATATGAATGCCTGAGCATTGATGCGAGTGATCCTCAAAAGGGGTTACTACTGGATTTCCATGGAGACAGACTGTGTCCAGCATGTCCGAGCGTGCGACAAATGCCAACAGTTTGCCAACCTCAACCATCTCCCGCCTCATGACCTGTACTGCATGACGACTCCTTGGCCGTTCGCAACTTGGGGTATTGACGTGATAGGGAAGATAGCCCCGGCAGGAAGCAATGGGCATGAATTCGTGTTAGTGGCAGTCGACTACTTCATAAAGTGGGTAGAAGCAAAGTCCTACAAGGTCCTCACTTCCAAGAAGGAGGCCCAGTTTGTCAAAGAAAACATAATGTGCAGATACGGGGTGCCCAATGAGGTCATTTCAGATAATGGGTCGCAATTTGAAGGGGACTGCGATAGATTGCTGTCAGAATTCAGAATCACTCGCCACAAGTCATCCCCATACAGACCTCAGACTAACGGAGCCGTGGAAGCTGCCAATAAGACGCTCGAGCGGATCATCCGGAAAATGGCCACCCGTGGTCGTGATTGGCCTGAGAAGCTGCACCTAGCACTCTGGGGCTACAGAACGTCTGTCAGAACAGCTACGGGAGAAACTCCTTTTGCCCTAACCTACGGGATGGAAGCAGTGTTGCCAGTGGAATTGGAAATCCCGTCATTAAGGGTCCTCCTGGAAAACAGTGTCAACGAAGTAGAGTGGCTACAAAGCCGGCATGATGAGTTGGCCCTGCTCGATGAAAGAAGGCTCAAAGCGATGGAACACACCCGAGCCTACCAAAGGCGAATGGCTAGGGCATTCGACAAGAAAGTCAAAGCCAGGGAAATCAAAGAGGGTGACTTAGTGTTGAAAGTAAAGCCCCCTACCAGAGACAACCCCCTGGGAAAATGGGAACCCGTTTGGATCGGCCCGTATGTGGTGCAGAAGATACTATCGGGAGGAGCCATGAAGCTTGCAGACCTGGATGGCAATCCCTTTGTCCACCCAGTCAATGGCGATAAGCTCCGAAGGTACTATGTCTGAAAATATAAAAAAAAGAAATAAAAAAAAAAGAAAGAAATTAAAAAAAAATAAAAAAAAGAAAAAAGAAAAAAATCTTAGTGCAAAAAGAGTAATACCCAGCTAGGCTGAAAAACCCAAAAAGGGCGGTCTAGGCAAAAAACAGGGTTGCACATAAAAAAAAGAAAATAAAAAAGAAGAAAAGAGAAAAAAAATCTTAGTGCAAAAAGAGTAATGCCCAGCTAGGCTAAAAACCCAAAAAAGGGTGGTCTAGGCAAAAAACAGGGCTGCACAGAAAAAAAATAGAAAAAAAAAAGAGGCCAAAAGACCTAATCCCGATAGTTCACCAGAATGAACTACGAAGACCTGAGCCCCTTAGTCTTTCTTGTAAAAGGGGAACGTAGGCAGCCATATATGGTTCGGTCTAAACAATAAAAAAAATAAAATAAAGGGCAATAAAGTTTCCATGAAATGCGTCCCAAACAATCAATAAAACATCTGAAATTTCCATGAAATGTGTCTTGATTAATTTCTAAGATCATATCTTTGTTAATTACAAGTTAAAAACTTCTTGATGAGTTCAAGCACGGTCTACTCTTGACTCTGCTAACCTGCTACAAAGATCTAAAATACAATAAAATGCCTAATAAACTATCGTGTTTGCAAATGGCAATAAGGGAATCCTAAGAAAAGATCTGTCAGTCGTCATTCACTGAATCTTCGTTGTTTTTTTTCCCTTTACCTCGACCCCGTCGAGTGTTCTTCCTCTTCTTTTCTAAGATGTCGGTCTCCCTCATCCCAACCTCAAGTATCTTCACTGGAGCCTCCGCTAAACCCGTGTCAATAAGTGCTCTCTCAATACGAGCACGAGTCCGTACTTCCTCCCTCTGAGCCTCAGTCAAGGGAGTAACTTCAGAAAGCCTCTTATATCGAGCCTCCATATCTCTGATAAGGTCACCCGACTGGTTATGGCGACTCGCCTTAGCCTCAACCTCTCTCAGAGTCCTGCTCGAGTCACAGTCCGCTCCTAATAAAGCCTGACGCCTCTCTCCCAATATGACCTGAGTTGCTCCCATCTCCTTCTCATACCAGTCCAAGTAGGCCGTAGTCAAAATGGTACTCTTCCGGCTTTTGAGAATGGCCCTGGGTGGGAAAGCAATATATGTCCAGGCCCTCAAGAAGAATAAGAAGCTGGCTGGATCCTTCATGTCCAAAGGTGCTACATCCATGGTACTGATGTCCTTCCAATTGCCCAACGGCTCCTGTAAAGTCCCAAACTGCCTGGACACTAGGCAAGGAATGTAGAAAGATGACAGAGAAAGCCCCAGAACCCTCACCACATAGGAAACCTGAAATGTCCGACGAGTCTGTAATCTCCAATGAGGCACCCACCAGTGAATGTCCGAGGTGGACAACCTAGCCATCATCAGCTCCCAACTATCCTGGTCTTGCTCTCTAGGTGTGCCCCTTCGGGAAATCACCCAAGGGCACTGAGTCGGCAAAGCCCCTGGCAAAGCCCCGAGCCTCTCCTGCAGCCATAAAGTCAACACAGTCGGGCTCCCAGACCTCATGAAATGGTCTCCCCTAGCCAGCCTATCAATGCCATGAAGGGTCTCACCCAAAACCAGTGGGACAATGTCTTTCCCAGCCCTGCAATCCCTGACCATGTCCAAGAGGCCACCATGACAAATCCCCACAGACTCGGCTGTGAACAGAGACGAGAACACACAGAGGATAAAGGCATCCATAGCCACGATGGTCGTCGACGTATTCGGGAACCCAAACCTGCTCGGGATATCTGAAATGTCAATCCTATCAGGAGCTACCATTATCCCCTCAGCCTCTCCCAGAGAGATTTGCAGAAAAGATGCCAACTTTACCGCTACCGGCACATCGTCGATCAGAGGAATCGATATGGCCTCGATTTTCGAACCCCCAATCAATGCTCGGAAGTCTTCCAAGGTTGGAACAATCTCATTGTAGGAAAAGCAGTAAACATGTCTACGGACGTCCCAAAACTTTCCTGCTGCTCTCAAAAGGTCCCAATCAGGCGAGATATCCTTCAAATGCCATAAAGATTTGATCTTGAAGGTAGTATCGAATAGCCCCTTGTGAGATTGAAAGTTATATCTCACCCAAGATTGAAGATCGGACAGAAAACGATCTCTTTTCCCCTTTTGCAGCCTAGCGGGTTTTTTCATTGCAAGGTGATTAAAGTTGATGTCTTTTGGTCAGAAATATGCTCTGGAATCAGTTGGGACAAGTCTAGAGTGAAAATGAAATGAAATGGCCAAGCCTTGGTTTTATTTTGAAAAAAATCAGTCCAGACAGAACTGTTAGCCGCACGGCTTCATTTGCCCTCGGTTCTAGGTCGGACGGCTTCATTTGCCATCTGCAGAAAAAAATCTGCAGCAACCAAAGTTGCTACCCAAATGGAGTTCTCACCCTACTTTCTCAATGAAACCTCTCCCAAAACGCATCCAAAGATCATCCATGCTGTTATATACCATTACAAACCATTTTGGCCCAGTTTCAGCCCCATTTCCAAGCAAAAAAGCAGCCCCGAGGCTCAAGTAATATGCAAATTCATAAAGCATAAATTAGAAAAGCAAATAAAACAGTAATACATTGTTTTCGCCCCATCGGCGCCCAAATAAAGCAAAAAATAAACAAAATGTGCATAAAATTGTTCATTGTTTGTTTCCTTCCTATTAGATCGATCCTAAGGCCCTCCTAAGCTTTCGACTCCTCGTCATTGCTACTCAGCTCATAGAAGCTAGGGTCCCTCATCACATCCTCACTGTCACTCACATCAGAAAGATGGACATTCACATGCTCGTACTCGGCTAGCTGCTCCAGGATGCCGGTGTTAGTTCCCTGTCCCCGAGGCATGGCACTAGAAGAATACTCTGAAGCCGATGAGGTGGATGCCATACTCCCGACGTGCCTTCTTTTGCACACGGGCTCCTGCACGTTCACTGCAGCCTTTGATACGCAAGCCAGCTTCTTCACGAGGAACCGGCACACATCCTTCCAGCCCCTGTTCTGCCTGACCAAGCCGTCATAAGTGCGAGCTGGAACCTGAGAAAAAGAGAAGGAAAACTCAGAAAACCTCAGAAAAATCTCAAAAAAGCAAATGAATCCGAAAAAGGGAAGAAACCCTAAAGTGTACTCACAGTGCTGTCAGGCGGCAGAGTATACTGGGGCTCCCTCGTGTCAGGGACAGGTATCATAAACCTCCTCGGCACCCCGTTGACCACATAGGAAAGGTGAGAAGGAGGCATCGGTGGATCAGTAGGCTCTGCTTCCCCGTACCCCTGGGCAATAGCCAGCTTCACTAGCTTTTGTGGCGTCCTCAGCCTTTGCTCCACGAAGGTAGCATACGGGGTAGCCAAGTCAAAATACCCCTCAGCCGCCACACCTGCCTGATACCTAGCAATATCATCCACCGACCAATACCTGGGCTGTAGCATCCGTGCTGGAGGATCGTGAGGAGTAATGGCGTCCAAAGAAGGGACATGGCCATGCTGCCTAGAAAAGCGGTCCCCCAGATAAATGACATCGCATGTCAGGCCCATCAACCACCTCCTCTGCATAGTCGCCTCCACGGCATCCCCTACCAGCACCTCCGGGTACCTCCCCCAAGGATAAAAGTCCACCCCATCATCACCATCCTTATTAAGGACGGGCTTCACCATCTTGTAATCAAAGGTGATTCGGGTCTTCCCGGTGAACTTGTCCCTAGCCTCGCCCCTCCAGCGAATCATAGCAGGGAAAATGGTAGGATCGCTCTGTTGGTTCCAGGGAAAGAACCCGGTCACCTCACAAAACCAGACCTGCATGTTCAAAACATAGAAAGGTCATTTCTCTTATAGAAAGTCTCAAGGACATAAAGGAAAAGAGAAAGGAAAGAAGGTGAGAATACCTCAAGAGCAAAAGAGAAGCAGTCCATAGAAGCAGCCTTGTTACGGCTGTACAAATCCAGAGAGAAATAAAGCTTAGCCAATCCGGCCTCGCCCCAAGAGACCGTCCCAATCTCGTCCACATCCTCCAAGGAGTCCAGAAGGCACAACATAGCCAAAGTCCCAGAATTAGCAAAGATGGTGACACGACAAAGATCAACCACGGAAAGCCCTCGCAAGCTGGTGGGCAGTCACCTCATTGGCAGCAAATCCCTGCATGCAGTTCAGGACTGCCACCTCAACATTCCTTGTCTCCATCCCGAGCCCCTTAGGACTAAGGTCAAACCCAACCAGAGCTCTGAACTCCTCAGCCGTGATATGGTCCTTCCAAGTCACAGGCCTCCCGGTGAACTGCAGGCCAGTAATAGCAGTGAAGTCAGCCGGGGTCACCGTAAGCTATCCCCTGCTGAGATGAAAGCTGTGGGTGGTGTCCCACCAGAACTTCGAGAGGGCCTGGGTCAAGCCCTTGCTCTTGGAAGTTATGTGAATACCTCTGCCAATAGCCTCAACAAACAAATCCAGACCGGTAGCCCTCACCAGCTGCTTGGGGTTCACCCCATTCTTCTCAAAGTTGGGCATCCTTTCCCATAGCTTCACAGCAACCTCAGAAGGTCTCCTCGATTTGCTCTCCTGTAGGAAATCACAACAGAAAACGTGTCAGTCCTTCATCTCATTTCAAAAGCATGCATATATTCAAAAGTGCACATATTTTCAAAGAAAAGCATTAATAAAAGATTTCTAGCATCTTTTGCCAAGAAAACGTGTCTTTCATCATTTGAAACACATCGTGTCAAGCACTTCGCTCTCCTAAGCACAAAATTCTGATTTTCAAAATTCTTTGCACATAAGCATTAATTTTTTTCGAAAAAAAAAATGGCATGCATGAATCCTTTTCATCGTCCAAAATCCCGTTTTCTCATCCATGATCAGAAGTTGACCTAGTTCTAGCACATGCAAGAACTCCGTCGCATTTTAGACATTATTTTTCTTGCTTTATTTTCAAAAATGGGTCATTCTCATTATTTTCCAAATAAATTGCACATGCATGTTCATTTGTGCCCTTAGCCTCATAGGTTAATCATCAAAATCCCAAAATCATCAACAAAAATCCTAGGAAAATTTGAAAAAAATTCCTAAAATTCGGGTCTAGCCCTAAATCAATCCAAAATTCAATCAAAGTTGTCAAAATCAAGAAAATCATGAATGCTTACCCCAATAGATTGAGGTTTCATGGACTTGTGCTCCCTCTTGCTCGGATAAAACTCGGAAGGAGGCGTATCGAAATCGTATTTTCGCTCGGTTCGAACAAGCTCCTTCCTCCTCCTTCGAGCGGCCTCGGATATGTTCCTCCGTGCTTGCCTAGGCATTGGGTTCCCTTCCGGATCCATCCTAAATCAAAAGAAACAAAGGAATTGAAGGATTTTCAAAAATTCTCTCTCTCCTCTCTCTCTATTCCTCGGCAGCAGAAGGGTGGCAATGGCGCTTTGCCCGTTTTCAAATTTGTTTAAACAATCTGGTGAAATCAGGATTGAAGCCGGGCGGCCTCTTTTTCCATCACCTCATGCCGGGCGGCCTCTTTTTCTCTGAGCAGAAATTACATCTTTGCCCCTAGACTTTCCACTTGGGCATATAACTCCCGTTATTTCTTAACTAGAGTAACGCTGTTTCCCAAGCCTATCCGTTATCTCCAAGAAGAATTAACTTTCCTCCCGATTCGTCTCCGTTACTTTCGTTATAATAGAATAACGTTAGGTGACATCCTCCGAAATGTCAAAAACTTTAGCTACCTCTATCACAGATTGAGAAGTATGCTCAAGTTCTCCAAACTTTAACTACCTCTATCACGGATTGAGAAGTACGCTCAAGTTCCCCGAACTTAAGCTACCTCTATCACAGATTGAGAAGTACGCTCAAGTTCTCCAAACTTTAGCTACCTCTATCACACATTGAGAAGTACGCTCAAGTTCTTCAAACTTAAGCTACCTCTATCACAGATTGAGAAGTACGCTCAAGTTCTCCAAACTTAAGCTACCTCTATCACACATTGAGAAGTATGCTCAAGTTCTCCAAACTTAAGCTACCTCTATCACAGATTGAGAAGTACGCTCAAGTTCTCCAAACTTAAGCTACCTCTATCACAGATTGAGAAGTACGCTCAAGTTCTCCAAACTTTAGCTACCTCTATCTCCTCGATAGTGACGTAAGCTTTAGTTCAATCAGGTGACAACCTCCATTAATTGTCAATCAGGTGACAACCTTCATTAATTGTCAATAAGGTGACCCCTCCATTAATTGTCAAAACCTCAAGGATCCTAGACACTGTTCCTAACTGTCTAGTGAGACTTGAACTACGACCAAGGCTTGATTCCTCCAGGATACGTAGGTAGCCTTTCATAAAGGTCCAGCCATCCGACCACATTGGTCACCCTTTTCATGCCTCACTCCTTAGTGGTGCATGAGCCTTTCATGAAGGTTCAGCCATCCGACCACATTGGTCACCCTGTTCCTTCGTTACTCCTCAGTGGTGAAGTAGCCCCTCATGAAAGTCCAAATATCCGACCACATCGGTCACTTCCTTCATCTAGCATATCCCCGGTAGGATCGATCACTTGACCTCCTAGGTCACTTTCCCTCCTATCTCTCCAGCAAGAGACCAGTTTCTCTTCGCTATTCCCCAGTGGATCTTATTCTGAACTACGGCCTGGCTTGATTCCTCCGGGATACGTAGGTAGCCTACTTTAGGTTCAGCCAATTCATCACATATGACACCCCCTTTCCCAGTGGATTCCGAACTTTGATTATGGCTTGATTCCCACTCAGGATACATAGGTAGCCTTCCAAAGGTTCAGCCACTCGACCACCTTGGTCACCCAATCCGTCTCGGCATTCGCCAGATCGGATCCTTTTCTATCGACAACCCCACTCGCCCTGCAAGTGACATTGCCGAGGGGCTTCTGTAAGTACCCAAATCTGGCTCATGCCTTTCGGTTAAGTTTCCCGGCAATTCCCCGGACTTTCCTAAAGTTCAGGAGCAATTCGGGAACTGTTCCGAACCTTCCGAGGGGTGAAGGAATTACTGGTAATTAAAAATCCACATTTTCCTTTTGTATAAAAACCCTTCTAGAAGGCCACCTTGCATGATTCTAGAAAGGTGCTGAGTCATAATGGATAATGCCGCACGGCTGCATTAGGCTAGAACCCCAAGCCGCACGGCTTCATTAGCTCTCACCAGACTGCCTATAAATAGAGACCTCCTCTACCCATTTTGATTTACAGTTTTTAGCATTAAAACTCTGTCAAAATACCACCACGAGATTCCAGTGAGCTGAGAGTGTCAAAAAACCATCTCCCTCCTCTTTAAAGCCTTATAAAGTTGGTCCTTCCCTAGGCAAACTTCAAGGAGAAAGAGGGACACCACCATTGGTAACCTCTCCTCCCCTTTTTCTTGAAATATACCTTGTATTTATGTGATATATTGCTCATTGCTCTCCATATCCTTATATACTTGTTTGGTATTTGCTATTGTCATTAAAGATCCTTTCTTTAAGCATGTAGATCACCTTACCCCTATCCCCCCTATCACATAGGATCCATGGAGGATCCCACTGTGAAGATGTGCCATTCGCGGGAAAATTCGATTTTTCGTTTCTTTGAAAACCAAATAAAACCGGAAAACGGAGTCGCCACGCCATTTTTGTTTTAAGGGCCAAAACTTTGAAAAATGCCCGAGATTAGAGATTTGGGTTCGGAGGTCATGTTACACGCCGGGAAGGACGTTAGTGTGCACCCGGAATGCCTCGTAAAACGAGTCTTCCAAGCTGAAAATCATTTGTGTGTGTGTGTGTGTGTTTTGGCCAAAATAAGTTGAAACTCAGAAAAGTAAAAATTGGGATGTCTTTTTAAGACTTTGGTCAGATCCCATGATTTTTGGTGTGATTTTTGGGTAGAGTTTTGGTGCTCAAAATATTTTTGGAAGTTGAGGAGCACTTCTGCCAGAATGAAAAAGGCAGTGGACCTTTGATTTTGAAATGGATTCAAGGGCTTCAAAACTTCATAATCTGAGAAAACTCAGAGAATGAAAGTTGTTCCAAACGCCTCAAATAAGATTTCTCTAAAAGAATTTTTCATTTTGGAGAAGATTTGAGGACTCAAAACCTTCTGGAAATCTCAGATATGAGATCTGGACTCCCAGAGACTGGTGATCTGACCTTCAAAAGAAAATTTGACAAAGGGAGTTTTACTCACCTAAAAAATAAAGTAAAAATATTTCTGGAAAGATCTGGATGTTGGCTACAAAAAGTGTTTTGTAGTCAACACCAAATTCCAAGTTTATCTGTGTCCAAAAATTTAGACCATGGACTGGAGCCTTAGAAAATTGCTACTGGACAGCAACTTCTCAAGAAAGAAAATGTGGTTTTAAAGGGGGTTTGGCATCCATGATTGTCCCCATTTCCCTAGGTTTTGATTAGTGATCACTTGAAATTTTAGTGGTGAATCAACTATATCAAACCATCCTTGGGGTACATTAGGACTAAGCACTTCATTTGCTTGGGAAGGGGAATTTTATCCTTTGAAAATGAGATTTGATGTATGAAAATGATTTTTAGGGTTTTGAAAATGTGTTTTCTTTGCAAGAAAGTAAGAACACTTTGAAAATAATGTAGATCCTTGTAGAAGATCATCCATGGAGATGAACTTCCATGGTGATCTTCTTGGATCTAAGACAAGAAGACGAATGAACTACATTTTGTAGCTTGAAAATGTATGCATGGATGAGAGATTTAGGGTAAGAAGAGGGAGGTTATACCTATCTTCTTTGTGTTGGTGTATGAGTGGATTCAAAGGCTTGAATGTGTTTAGGGTTTGAAAGTGTTTAGGGTTGGTGATTAGAGTTGGTCAAAGAGAAAACAAGTAGATAACAATGAAGTCCTCTATGTTTTCTCTCTAATCCTCCTCCTAAAGGGTGATTTGAGCTTGAGTTAGTGTATGTATGAGAGTATGTATGAGAGTGATTTGAAAGTATTTTGAGTGAGTGGGATTTGGGAAAGATTGGAGAGAAAATGGTGGCAATTCAAGTGAATTCCCACTGTTTTCTCTCTATATTCGCGCATTTTGGTTGCTTTGTGTGTAAATTGTGTTGTGTAAACCGAGAGAGGAGGGTTCAATTTATAGCCCTCAGGAGAAGCAATCATATCCGCGCGAGAGGAGGTTGGCGTGCCTTGTTCATCCGCTGATGCTGGCTTTTGGACAGGAGGAATATTTTCAGAAAATTCCAGCAGTTTGTTTTTCAACTTGCCCAATTCGGATTTTTCCAATTTCTTTTGCTTTTTGAGATTCTTTTCTTGGTTTAACTTTAAATGGCAATCCCTACTTTACCCTTGCTTTGTTAGAGAAGTTAGGAATTGTTAGAAATGTTAGTAATGTTAGAACTTTCGTTAATTTTCTAACGAAAAGGCTACCAACTCAAATTGGAGTACTTACAGTAGCCCCTCGGCGACGGCGCTTTCGAAGGAAGCGGGGTCGTCGATAAGAGTAAGGCTCCATATTTGACTGGATGATCAAGTGATCGAGTGATCGAGTGATCGAGTGGCTGAACCTATTTAATAGGCTACCTACGTATCCTTAAGAGGAATCAAGCCGGCCGTAGTTCGGGTCTTTGACCCTGGGGATGATGGCGTTTTAGGTGGCTCGAACCTTGATGAGCGATTTCTACAGTCGATTTCTGGAAGAAACTCTGCTGGGGGTAAGAGATGACCATTTTGATCTGAGGGGTATCAGCTCTGCTGGGGATAGGAATGACCATTTTTGGTCGAATGGCTGAACCTAATGATAGGCTACCTACGTATCCTTAAGAGGAATCAAGCCAGTCGTAGTTCGGGTCTTTTGACTATCTTTAGTCGTCGACCCTACTGTTTTAGGAAAGTCGCCCTATGGTCTGACTATTTTTGGGAAGTCACCCTATTTTTGGGAAGTCGCCCTATGGTCTGACTATTTTTGGGAAGTCACCCTAAGATCTGACTATTTTTGGGAAGTCACCCTATGATTTGACTATTTTTGGGAAGTCACCCTATGATTTGACTATTTTTGGGAAGTCACCATATGATCTGACTATTTTTGGGAAGTCGCCCTATGGTCTGACTATTTTTGGGAAGTCACCCTATGATTTGACTATTTTTGGGAAGTCGCCCTATGGTTTGACTATTTTTGGGAAGTCACCCTATGATTTGACTATTTTTGGGAAGTTACCCTATGATTTTGACTATTTTGGGGAAGTCGCCCTATGGTTTGACTATTTTGGGGAAGTCGCCCTAGGGTTTTGACTATTTTGGGGATGTCGCCCTATGACTTGACTATTTTGGGGAAGTCGCCCTATGGTTTGACTATTTTGGGGAAGTCACCCTATGGTTTTGACTATTTTGGGGACGTCGTCCTATGGTTTTGACTATTTTGGGGAAGTCGCCCTATGGTTTTGACTATTTTGGGGAAGTCGCCCTAAGGTTTTGACTATTTTGGGGAAGTCGCCCTATGATTTTGACTATTTTGGGGAAGTCGCCCTAAAACTTGACTATTTTGGGGAAGTCGCCCTAGGGTTTTGACTATTTTGGGGACGTCGCCCTATGACTTGACTATTTTGGGGAAGTCGCCCTATGGTTTGACTATTTTGGGGAAGTCGCCTTAAGATTTGACTATTTTTTGGGAAGTCACCCTAAGGTTTTGACTATTTTGGGGACGTTGCCCTATGGTTTTGACTATTTTGGGGAAGTCGCCCTATGGTTTGACTATTTTAGGGAAGTCGCCCTAAGATTTGACTATTTTTTGGGAAGTCACCCTAAGGTTTTGACTATTTTGGGGACGTCGCCATATGGTTTTGACTATTTTAGGGAAGTCGCCCTATGACTTGACTATTTTGGGGAAGTCACCCTGAGATCTGACTATTTTTGGGAAGTCACCCTATGGTTTTGACTATTTTGGGGAAGTCGCCCTATGACTTGACTATTTTGGGGAAGTCGCCCTATGATCTGACTATTTTTGGGAAGTCACCCTAAGATCTGACTATTTTTGGGAAGTCACCCTATGATTTGACTATTTTGGAGAAGTCGCCCTAAGGTTTTGACTATTTTGGGGACGTCGCCCTATGGTTTTGACTATTTTGGGAAAGTCGCCCTATGACTTGACTATTTTGGGGAAGTCACCCTGGTAATGGTTTCGGTTTTTAGGGGATGGTTGCTTTCCTCGTGTTGTGTGTGATAGCATTTTAGGTGCCTCAAACCTTAATGATGGCATCTTAGGTGCCTTGAACCTTGACGATGGCGTCTTAGGTGCCTCAAACCTTGATGATGGCGTCTTAGGTGCCTCGAACCTTGATGATGATGGCGTCTTAGGTGCCTCGAACCTCGATGATGGCGTCTTAGGTGCCTCGAACCTTGGTGATGGCGTCTTAGGTGCCTCAAACCTTGATGATGGCGTCTTAGGTGCCTTGAACCTTGATGATGGCGTTTTAGGTGCCTTGGACCTTGATGATGGGTGATCTGGAGGTGACAACTTGTTTTGAAATGATTTCCTTCGATGTTCATATCCTTTCGTTGGGGACAGACTTCGAGGGGATAGACAGTCTTTTGGTGGACTTCATTTGAAGGGATCGGTCTTACGTTTGCTGCCGGAGGTGAAAGAGACGGAATTCCGTTGGCTTTTGTCAGGGATGAACCTAAGTTGAGGTTTAGTTCTATTGTATGAACCTAAATGAGGGCTCAGTTCAGGAGTATAAACCTAAATCGAGGTTGAGGGAGACTATTTGAGGGCATTCTCGCAGGGGAAGATTAGAGCTTACGATGATTATCGGGGAAAAGGGTGACCATGTTGGTCAAGCGGCTGGACCTATGGTAGGCTACCTACGTATCCCGAGTGGGAATCAAGCCAATCGTAGTTCGAAAACTGCTGGGAATGGTTTGACGATATTTGGGAGTCACCCGAGGTTTGACTGTTTTTTGGGAAGTCGCCCTAAGACTTGACTATTTTTGGGAAGTCGCCCTAAGACTTGACTATTTTTGGGAAGTCACCCTAAGATTTGATGATAATGTTCTTTTAGAAAAGTAGTTGACTAAGATATGCTTTCATACCGTCTTTGTGCTTACTGTAGGCTTGGGAAGGATTGAGGCTTCGGCTGATGTTGATGAAGAGTTGTTGGGTTGCGGTTTCTGCTGATGATTTGCTATCTTTGGAGGCATTTTGACCTGAATGGGGGAGTTTGGTTGAGTGCATCTTCCGGTGATCGTCAACCTTGTAGAAGTTGTTGAGCTTGTCTTCACATTGGGACTTCTTGCTTTTGAGAACTTGGTGTCTCTGACCGATTTTCATTTGAGAACTTGGCATCCCTGACCGATTTGCATTTTGAGAACTTGGCATCTCTGACCGAATTGTATTTGAGAACTTGGCATCTCTGACCGTATTATATTTGAGAACTTAGCGTCCCTGACCGAACTGTATTTGAGAATTTGGCATCTGTAACCGAATTGTATCTGAGAACTTGGCGTCCCTGACCGATTTGTATTTGAGAATTTGGCATCTGTAACCGAATTGTATCTGAGAACTTGGCGTCCCTGACCGATTTGTATTTGAGAACTTGGCGTCTCTGACCGAATTGTATTTGAGAACTTGGCGTCTCTGTAACCGAATTGTATCTGAGAACTTGGCGTCCCTGTCCGATTTGTATTTTGAGAATTTGGCGTCCCTGACTGATTTGCATTTGAGAACTTGGCGTCTCTGACCGATTTGTATTTGAGAACTTGGCGTCTCTGACCGATTTGTATTTTGAGAACTTGGCGTCTCTGACCGAATTGTATTTGAGAACTTGGAGTCTCTGACCGAACGGTAGACACTGGAGGTGGTCTTCATTGGGGGCTGTTTTCATCCATTTGTGGACATTGGAGGTCGTCTTTAGCAAGTTGCAGACGCCGGAGCTTGTCTTTGCCACACTGTAGATGCTGGAGGCTGTCTTCATCCATTTGTGGACATTGGAGGTCGTCTTTGGTGAAGATCATCCTTGCCGAAAAGGGGGATTTGATTTCACGTTTGAATTTTGTTGAAACCATTGATTTTGAGCTTTGGTAAATATCTCCCTTGTTGAGGGTAAGTCTCAATGGCGAAGGAAGATGGTCTTTCACGTTTGAATTCCTGCATTCGTTAGTGAAGAGGAAGATGCATATATGACATTCATTATTATGGATGCATGCATAGAACTAAAATGATTCGCAATCGCTTAGGTTTTTTTTTTGTGTTTTTTTTTTTTTTAGTGTTTTGCATGTTGCATGAGCCCTGGGGAGATTTTTGTGGGGATGCAGGTTGACTGTTTGGGACAAGCTTTGTGTAGGTGGGGTGATATCCTTTGGTTGCGGACTGAATTGGATGTCATTGATGAGGTCAATTTTGATCTTGGGATGAAGTTGGATTTGAACCCCGGGTCTCGATTGAAATTTCTTTTCAGTCTCGGACATTTGAAGCTGACGCTGACAAGCTCTAGAATCAAAGCATGTTGACATGAATGAACCCTCTCTTGCTTGGGTTAGTTGTGATTTGACATAAATTTGGAGAATGATTTGGCGAAATGCTGATATGAGGAGATTCCCAATTCTCAACTTTTGATGATGCAGGGAGTTGCCATATACCAAGTTCTAAAGCTGAAACTCCAAGATAGTTGTTGGGGTGACTTAGCCTTTCTTCTGAAGATAGGTGTGACTTGATAAAGCCCCATTCCGTGGAAGAGACATGGCGAAAGCCACGAAATCTTTCTCTGAATGATTAGATGAAGCCCCAGGTTCGACAAAGCGTCACTACAGAGGTCCAGTTAAAGGTTTGACTGTAAAACTGACATACTGATGAAGTACCGAGCCAATCGATCAACGTGAGAGTCCTCAAGGTGAAGTCGCAGCATTACGTCATGAAGTGAGAAACCCATCCTTGATAACAATTATGCAACTAGAATCCTCCCTTCGAAGGGTGTCTTCCATATGGGAACTGTTAGCCATACTTGGATGGTTCATGGCTTCAATCATATTCACCCTACGGTTTTTCCCTAGGGAATGGATTGTTGACTGTATTGGGCCCTTGGGGTACCCTTTTTGATCAGTTCTCACACCGCCCTTTTTCAGGGGCATACATCGGGATCCATGGACTGATGGTTGTCTGGTCAAACCTTCCTTCACAAATTCCTGAAAGACGTCGCTCAGAGGCATTCCGAAATCTTCAAGCTTGAGGCTTCGCGACTTGGGCACATCACCTTTCCTTGGCACGAAAGGAGTGGCATTGTTGTAATCCTGTCCCGAATAGGGCTGGGCAGGAGTCGTGTTGGAGGTGGAAGAAACCCGGTATCCGTAAGGTGTGCGACAACTTGCCGCCGATTGTAAGCCCTCTCAAATTTAGCCCCGAATTGATCATTGCCCGTAGATACGGATAGGGGAAATTGCTAAGTGAGGCCCTCGATGTGGTTTCAGGCATGACTGAAAGATGTCTAGTTGTTCCTCTTCAGAAGGAGGAGTTGCCATCTTGCTTGTAAAAGTCCCTGATGTTCTCGTCGGGACGCTGCATTGTTATCTGCAGGTCAACTCTATTTGCTTCCTACTCCAAGTTAGCTAGTAATCTGGTCCCATGTAGCCCTGGCCTCGGGTTTTAAGTGGAAGAACCATTTTAGAGCACTAGACTTCAAAGAGAGATCAAATAGTCGCCCAACTGCTGAATGGTGCCCCTTTTGACCTTCATTGCCAAGGTATACGTGTCCAGATGGGTTTTCGGGCATGCAGTGCCATCAAAGAGATCACAATTAGGCATCACGAATTTGTGGGGAATAAAGGAGTCCGGGTTCGTTGGCCGAAAAGCAGACTTCTTAGCAGTCAATTCAGCAATCTGTGCTTTCATTTCCTTGTGTCGTTCCATGAACCAAGCCAAATGAGGGTCTTGTGGTGGAACCATGGCATTCAAACTAGCGACTGAGCTAGAGAGAGGAGCTACTACTGGCGGCGCACAGTGGAGGGAACGACCAATCTGGGACGTAGGTGAAATCCTGTCCTTGGCCCGAATCACCCCGGGGAGCTCGAGTAGGACCCTGGGCAAAGGGATAGAACCTTGCGGCGTGCTGTTGATTTTCAACTGGCAAAGAGGGCGAAGGCAGTCTTGATGTAGCTGGGTAACTCGGATTTCTGGAGTGAGGCCCATAAGTAGGCTTAAGTGCGGGCCGTCGTCCCCGATTGTTGAATTGCATAGCCGAAGGTGCATAACTAGGGGGTACTGCGGTCTGGTGATTCTCGATGAAACCTGGATGGAGGCTTGGTAACCCATCGAAGCCTGAGTGAGGAATGGATTTGTGAAAGCCGTGTGAGGAGTGGCCGAGCTAGCATCATTACGAGGAGGGGCTCCCGACCGTTGCCCCGGGACCAGGCGTGGAAGCATTCCAAACTATTCTGCGAAGGCCCCGATAGATTGGTTCCAAACCGAGGTGGGATTCCAATTTGCCGTGGCATTCCGAGGTAACCCCAACCATGAGAAGACATTCCGTACCGATTTTGCCCCCGCCGAGGAGCCGTGAACCGATCGGTCACGTCAGACCGCACGGGTCCAAGAGTCTGTATTCGGGGTTTGCTGTCCCGTTGAGATGGTCATGCAGGGATCTTGTGAGGCTTGTGCGGTGCCGGGATTGGATATCTTGAACTAGGTTGCCGTCAAGGCATTTCAAACCGATGTAACCGAGAAGCTCCCGACCTGATCTCGTACCGAACTGCTGAGGCGTACCAAACTGCTGTGACATACCGAGCTGACCCCGACTACTTTGAGGCATACCATACTGGCCCAAATCGGACTGAAGTCAACTTGTTTCCCCAAACGACTGTCCCAGACTGAACTGTGAATGTATACCAGACCGAGGCTGCAAGTTGAGAAGAGTGTGAGGAAGGTGGTGGTAGTCTGTCTGGCAAAGATAGGGATGGGGACTCTTCCTCTTCTACCGTGAAAGTCCCATCGGGGTTGAGGGCAATCGTCAAACCAAAATTTCTTACATCTTCCAAGGATGAACATTGAAACCTCATTCTGATTGGCACAAGGAGTTTTTATGGACTCGGATTCCAATATTAGCCATAGAAATATGATGAACCTCTGGTCCTGGTTAAAATTCCGTCCTCATCTTTGGACATCAAAGAACTGCACTTGACAAACCCATGACCAACATGGCGATCAAATCTCACTTTGCTTGGCGGAGCCTTGGTCTGAAGAGATGTATTTGCGAAGTCTTGATTTTGAAGAAGTGACTTGGCAAAGCCTTAGTCTCATGACTGTGAATCTGACACAATTAGAGAGGCTTCAACCTGGTAGGCATTGCAGACTGATACTGAACAGAGACCCAACCCATCTTGTAGCAAAGTGAAGAACCAACGTGGACCCGACATGACCAGAGAAGCCCCACTCTAAAGAAATGGCTTGATGAAAGTCCTCCCTTAAAGAGTACAGTGCAGCTCTAATGCAAATTGAATTGTCATGTAGCAAAAGAGGCAACCCATCCTTCTATATTTACTTTATTATTTTCTTTATTCAATTAGTCAACCGTAAAGGAAAGACAATCTGGAAATGTATACCTGCAGGGGCATATATTTTTTTTCGAAAAGTGGGGATGAATCCCCGATTTGTATTATTTGATGGCCTCATTTGATGAAGGCACAAAAGAACTCGCTTTGGGTTTGACTCTTTTGAGAGAGTATAAGCACAACAAGGTGTGGAAAAGTGTATGGAAGCCCCCGCCGACGTAAAATTAGTGTTTAGCTCTATTTTTCCTATAATGTAGAAAAGGAAGACTTGTCGAGACATCTGAAAACATGTTTTATTCAAAATGATCACAAGATTGCTTAAAACCCTTTATTAATGTTCGGGTTATTCAACCCCTAATCTCGATATGAACAAACATTTAGATTAATTAGGAGGAGAAAGTCAACTGATACCAAGAGTCGAAGTTGGCGAATGGTGAAGAGGGATTGTGTATAGGAGGGGCCATTGATGAGACCGAATTTTCTGGGATTTGAATGTGTTTATGACCGGACCATTTCTGGTTGCCTACGTTCCCCTTAATATAAGGAGCTCAGGTCACCGTAGTTCGGGCTTGAACTGTGTTTGGCTTTACAAAAGGGGTATGAACATTTGTGGTACTTTTGGTGAAAAGGCTCGGATAGGAAGTTTGGATGATAAGGTGCGGGCCTTGAGGTCTTGACAAGTCATTTTGAGCGATTCCGTTGCTTCTTGATCGTCGTCCTTTATCGGGGGAGAAAGATTTTGAATGCAGCTTAAGGGCTTATGATATGTTTTTGCCGTTGCTTTAACTGCTCCCTTGTTGTCGAAAACTTCCGTTCTTCGGGCTTTAATTTTGCCCATATGTCAAACCTTCTGATCGGCGGTGCTGGGTCCCTGGCCTCATTTTTTTTTGAAGCTTTTGATTTTTTTTTTGAAGCTTTTGTTTTTTTTTGTTTTTTTGTTTTGTTTTTTTTTTCAAGCTTTTGCTTGGATTTTTTCTTTTTCTTTTTTTTTTGAAGCACATGAGGGCGAAGGCAAGCCCCTGGGTTTTTGTCGACATGGGGTCAATCTTCCGATGCTGAGTGGTCTTTTGTTGTTCTTTGATGCTGCCACCGTTGTCGACTTGGTCAAGATGATGATGGGGACATGTTTTGGAAAGTGTATGGCTTGATGGAGGCCTTTGTGAGGTAAGGAAAGTGCATAGGGAGGGCATTAGTTGACTTTCTCGCACCAATTAATTAAAATCTTAATCATTTTCAGAGATTATTTGTTGGGCAATGCGAGTGATCATTTAAAATAAAACCATTTCATTAAATGTAATGTAGGTGTGCAAATAATGTCTCAAGTCTAGCGAGAAAAGAAAAAGACTCTTTTATAGAAAATTTAAGATTAACTACAATGTCCCAGGAGGACTTGATTGAACGAAGAAAGTACTAGAACCTACGAAGGTTGACTAAAAGACTGTTTTAATATTAAAGGATGGGTAGCCCCTAGTGTGAATATCCCGTCCCGATGCAACGCGCATTCGGAAGTTTGAAATAAATAGTTATATAAAGTCGGACCGAAATAGGATATTCATTTAGTGACACTCGCTTTAAACCATATTAAAATATTAGTTTAATTTTGAGAGTCGCCACGCCACTTTGATATAGCCCAAAGCTTTGAAAAAAGGCTAAACATGTAATTGGGTTCGGGGGTCAAGTTACAACAGAAGAAGAAACGCTATCACTCCTATTGCCCGACGGATCGGTCTTTCTAGCATGTGGGGTGTTGGTTGTGTGCGGTGTTTACAGGAATAGATAGAAGAAACGGGATCATGCATAAGGAGGAGGGGAGAGAAAGAATTAATTGATGATCACACCCTAGAACCTTTCGAAAGTTAGGCCCTCGGAAGGTGCACTAATCAATGTTCATCCTTGGGGGATTGTTGATCATGGGATAATTATAACTAAGGTGGAAGGAAGAAATAGTTCCTAGATCCATTGGGTTTCTTGGCGAAACCTTAGATCATCCTCGGCTATTACATATTTAAATATATTAAAACAACCCTAAATCTAGCATATATGACATAAGCAAGAAATAAAGTAATTAAAATATACTAAGCATGCAAACAATAATAATAATAAAGACAATAATAATAAAGACAGAAAAAATAAACAGAAGACTTACCTAATAATGGCAAGGCTTTTGGATCGAATCTATGAAGATTCGAAGAACGTGCTTGATAAAATATTTAGACTTAGAAAACTCGAGTTTAGTCTCAAGTTTTCTATGGAGGAAACCTCAAGTTTTGTCTTGAGTTTTCCGTAGAATAATTCTGTGTTCAAAGTGTGAGGCGGAGTGGGGTTTATATAGTGAAAAGAATTGGGGAGGAAGAGATACGGACGCGATGTGGGAAAAGGGAGAAGGCCGATCGGCCATTTGTTATTTGGCCCAAACTGATTTGCCCAGCCGGCCCTAATTGCCTATAAAGCTTCTTTTAATAAAAGGGCCGATCGGCCCTCCTTTGCCTTGCTTCATGAACTTGGCCCAAATGGCCTAGAATGCCCCCGGCTCCTTGGATTGCACAGTCGGCCACTTCCTAACAAAGCACAAAGTCATGGTAACATTTTGTACCATTATTTATTCGATTCGTTCCCGTTATTTCCAAGTCCATTTTGACCACTTTAGTGAATTCTTTTGCACTTCGCTCTTTGGAATTTTATCTTTCATTTAATCCCAGGAATTTTAATATATCAATTTCGTCCCAAAATTTCCATATTTCCCGTTTAGTCCCTGAATTTTCCATAAATTCCAATTTGGTCCAAGAAGCTTCCAAATTCCAATTTAGTCCCCGATTTTCCCGAATGCACTTCAGTTCCTTTTTTTCGGACCGGGTACTAACAGTAGCCCCTCGGCGACGCTTCTTGTAAGACAAGTGGGGTCGACGATAGAAAAATAGGATCCGTCCTGAAAAAAAAGATTTCAGGAGGAAGACAATGATCTTGCGGATGAGAGGTTTGACTCGAGCTGAGTCGCAAAAAAGATGACCAGGTAGGTCAAGCGGCTGGACCCACGTCGGGCTACCTACGTATCCCAAGAGGAATCAAGCCAAGTCGTAGTTCGAAAAGGAGAGTCAAGTATAGTCTTGCCTTCTCCGTGAGAAAATATGTAGAAAGGAAATTCAAGAAGTGTAGTCTTGATTTTTCCGTGGAAAATATGTGGAAAGGAAATTCAAGAAGTGTAGTCTTGATTTTTCCGTGGAAAATATGTGGAAAGGAAATTCAAGAAGTGTAGTCTTGATTTTTCCGTTGAAAATATGTGGAAAGGAAATTCAAGAAGTGTAGTCTTGATTTTTCCTTTGAAAATATGTGGAAAGGAAATTCAAGAAGTGTAGTCTTGATTTTTCCTTTGAAAATATGTGGAAAGGAAATTCAAGAAGTGTAGTCTTGATTTTTCCGTTGAAAGTATGTGGAAAGGAAATTCAAGAAGTGTAGTCTTGATTTTTCCTTTGAAAATATGTGGAAAGGAAATTCAAGAAGTGTAGTCTTGATTTTTCCTTTGAAAATATGTGGAAAGGAAATTCAAGAAGTGTAGTCTTGATTTTTCCTTTGAAAATATGTGGAAAGGAAATTCAAGAAGTGTAGTCTTGATTTTTCCGTGTGTTGTGCAAAATAAACCAAGTTTAGTCTTGATTCGCGTACTGAGAGAAAGTGTATGGGGCAAACCCTTTGAAATGGAGGATAGACCTCTGAAATGCGGGACGGACCCTTTGATAGTACGGGACGGACCCTTGAAATGGAGGATAGACCTCTGAAATGCGGGACGGACCCTTTGAAGATGCGGGACGGACCCTTTGAAGATGCGGGACGGACCCTTTGAAAGTACGGGACGGACCCTTTGAAAGTACGGGACGGACCCTTTGAAAGTACGGGACGGACCCTTTGAAGATGCGGGACGGACCCTTGAAATGGAGGATAGACCTCTGAAATGCGGGACGGACCCTTTGAAGATGCGGGACGGACCCTTTGAAGATGCGGGACGGACCCTTGAAATGGAGGATAGACCTCTAAAATGCGGGAAACTGTAGCTGCCAAAGGGCTTAGGCTGCATTTCAAGCATCATGAAGAATAGTTGTGTGAATTGATTGGGATTATTATGGCTTCCCGAGCCTAAGAACCAAGCGATTAAAAGATTGGGATAATCATTGCTAAGGCTTAGAGAGGAGTCTTGTCTCCTAGGCTTAAGGCTAGGGTTTTAGAGAGGCATTTGTCACCTAGACATGAGGCTAGGGTTTAGAAAGTTATTTGTCACCTAGGCTTGCTTGAGGCTAGGGTTTAGAAAGATTTTTGTTACCTAGGCTTAGGGCTAGGGTTTAGAAAGATTTCTGTTACCTAGGCTTAGGGCTAGGGTTTAGAAAGATTTCTGTTACCTAAGCTTGAGGCTAGGGTTTAGAAAGAGGCATTTGTCACCTAGGCTTAAGGCTAGGGTTTAGAGAGGTATTTGTCACCTAGACATGAGGCTAGGGTTTAGAGAGGTATTTGTCACCTAGACATGAGGCTAGGGTTTAGAAAGATTTTTGTTACCTAGGCTTAGGGCTAGGGTTTAGAAAGATTTCTGTTACCTAGGCTTAGGGCTAGGGTTTAGAAAGATTTCTGTTACCTAAGCTTGAGGCTAGGGTTTAGAAAGAGGCATTTGTCACCTAGGCTTAAGGCTAGGGTTTAGAGAGGTATTTGTCACCTAGACATGAGGCTAGGGTTTAGAGAGGTATTTGTCACCTAGACATGAGGCTAGGGTTTAGAAAGATTTTTGTTACCTAGGCTTAGGGCTAGGGTTTAGAGAGATTTCTGTTACCTAGGCTTGAGGCTAGGGTTTAGAAAGAGGCATTTGTCACCTAGGCTTAAGGCTAGGGTTTAGAGAGGTATTTGTCACCTAGACATGAGGCTAGGGTTTAGAGAGGTATTTGTCACCTAGACATGAGGCTAGGGTTTTACATTTGCGGTAAGTCTAAACAAGGCAGTTTTGAGCAGAAAGGTTATTGGTTTAAACTAGGCGAGGCCGAGTAAGTGTCGATGATAGAAGGTGGGCTTGGATGAGTTTGATGTCCAGAGATAAGGGCCGAGTCATCTTGAGAGTCACAGAGATACGTTTTTGATAGATTTGAAGAGTTTGAAAATTTGTGGAGACCAAAGAGTGATTTTTGTAAACAAGGTACCAAGGAGGACAGTATTTTGAAAGTATGTTTATTTGATAAAGAGGCCTTATGATTAATCATGTTTCTAACTAACTCAAAGAGTTTGCCACATGCTGATCTTGATGACAAGGGATGCCCTTCATGCTAGATATGACTTCATTGGAGCTTCGATTTTTGTTAGAGCACATAGTCGACCCGTTTTTGTTGAGGGAGCCCCAATGTTTGATGAAGTGACCTTGGCGAAGTCCCGCTGATGATGAATGGCGAAGCCCCGTTGATGATGCAAAGCAAACCCCGGCGAAGCCCCGCTTGATGATGCAGAGCAAACCCGAGAGCTTAACAAAGCCCCACTTGGAGAGATTCAATGCATCCCTATTTTCGTACAGAGTCATCTTGCGGCCACGGGGCAACCCCTCGTTTCGAACAATGGTCAATCAGTCGCTGACAAGACTCGGAAATGTATATGTGCAGGGGCGCATTTTTTCGAAGGTGGGAATGGATCCCGAGTTCGTGTATGACACTTTCGCTTTTGGGTTTGACTCTTTTGGGAGAGTATAAGCATCACAAGGTGTGGAAAAGTGTATGGAAGCCCCTGCAGACAGAAAGACAGTGTTTGGCTCTATTTTCCTATGATGTAGAAAAAGAAGACTTGTCGAGACATTTGAAGAATTATTTTATTCGGAATTATATCTTGATTGCTCGTGAATGGACCTCACTGATTGGTTTATCAAATTCCAATTATATAGGTAAACAAATGAATGTTTTGATTTGAAGGTGAAATCTGGCTTGTCTTTAGAAGGAGAAGGATGTTCCGTTGTTGCTTGCTGCTCTGTTCGGTGGTAATTGTGGTGCGGGCTGCCGTTGCATTGATCTCCTTCATGGGAAAGAATGAAAAATAGAAAAAAGATTGGGGTGGAAGAAAAGGTGGGAATTGACTGATTATAACCCAAAGATTTTTTCATTCCTTCAAGTGAAGATTCTTTGTTCATTTGTTCTCGCAAGCCGAGGGGAGTAGTCCCTGGCGCGTGTCTCCTTGCTTTTACCGGAGTGCCGCTGAGAGGCACGGATGCGAAGCCCCAGTGAGACTTTTGCAGACAGTGTTTGAGGAGTCGAATGAACGAATTTCAAGAATAGGACGAGTTCCCAAACTTTTGAGAGAATATGTAATATGCTCACGTAGGATAACAAGTGACTCAAAAATCTGAATATGCATTTCTTTTAAATAATCTTTTGAGAATGCTATCCGGTAGCGGTTGTAGCTGGTCTTTGGGTTGCGATCGACCATTGGATGATGCTTAACATGACCTCTTAAAGTGAGAGGTCGGTTGGGCCATTTGCTGAGAGGTTGGCTTGAGGGATGTGTTTGGAATTTCTAAGGTGAAGGGATTTTCTTGTTGCTGCTTCTTCAGAACCTCTAAGAGTGAGGTTAACTTTGATTTTGGCAAGGTCAAGGGTGGTGATGGAATCCTCTAAAAGTGAGAGGATGGACTTTGGAATGGGTTTATGGGATTTGTCCAAGAGGGAATCTTTATTGCTTCTTCTCGCGAGTTTGTTGTGGTTTCAGCAGGTAACTTGATCATGATAGGATCTTCACTCGACGTCTCATTTTCACAACCTTTGAGATGGGAGGTTCACTTCGGAGTGATGGAGGGTTTTTTTTTTTTTTTTTTTTTTTTTTTTTAAACACCCTCTTATCGAGAAAAGCCTTCGGATTTGTTTGCTCGCGATAGGATGGTTTTACCTTTTCCCTCTTGGGTTTGGAGGTGGTTACTTCCTTTGTGAATCAAGGGAGCCCCTAGTATGGGCTTCTTTTGCATTCCGCCTTTCTTGAGCTTGGAGGTGATTACTTCTTTTGTGAGTCAGGGAAGCCCCTAGTATGGGCTTCTTCCTTAGGGTTTCAAAACTTGTCGACCTTGAAATGAAAGGGTATTATTTAGTGAGGATAAGATTATGGCTTCCTATGGTGAGAGGTTCAAGCTTCAATCGCTACTGGATGGCATTCTCAAAAGAGTATTTAAAATAAATGCAAACTCAATCAACCGACTCATTGAGTAAGGTAATAATATATTCGGACCATGCGAAAGATATGTGAGCATATTCAATGAAAGCTTATCGATCAAATGGAAAATCAGAGGAGACGCGAGATTGGGGGGTTGGTGAGCCCCAAGTTGATATTCATGTAGCACTTGTGAAGGATAGGAACAACTCCTTGCATTTTCTTTAAATTGCAGTGGCGTGAGCAGCTATTTTCTGATGATGAGCAACAACGGTCTTTGTGCTTGTCTTGACTATATGGAAAGGAGGTCAAGTGGGGGAGAGTGTATGAAAAGTGTATGGTGGAGTATGGAGAGAGTGTATGGAGATGGTGTATGGAGATGGTGTATAGGGATGGTGTATAGAGATGGTGTATGGAGATGGTGTATTGAGATGGTGTATAGAGATGGTGTATAGAGATGGTGTATAGAGATGGTGTGTATGAAGAAGGAACGGTGAGTTGTTTTACTCCAATCAAAGCATTCATTCATTGTTTACTTTATTAGCCGGTGAGTTTATCAGTGAGATTAGCAACCAAGTGATAATTATAAATAAAACAATCTTCTTGAAAGTAATGCGAGATTATGTCTCAAGTATAGAGAGAAAAGAAAGAAAGACCTTTTTTATTATCGAAGTAACTAGTTCAAAGTGGACATTACATATCAATGCCCAAAATGGACGTAAAAGACGCACTAGAACCTACAAGACTGAATGAATCTAAATCTTCCCTCGAAGGGTGAGGGTTCCTTCATCAATGAGGCCTTGGGTCTTCCCTTGGTTGATCAATCTTTGAATTGAGCGTTTCGCTTGCACACATTTGTCGGTGGTATGCCCAACGTACTTGTGGTATCTCGCAAAACTTGGATGTATCTAAGTTTTCCTTTGGGTTAATAGGCTTGTAGTTCTCGAGCGGCTTGATCAAATTCTTTCCCACCAAAATGTCGAAGAACTCACCCACAGGCATTCCTAAGTCATCAAAATGTTCCTTGTTGATCTTCTTCTCGGGTATTGATGCCTTTAGTTGGTTGGTGGCCACAGCAGGTATCCTGAATGAGAAATTCTGATGTGTAGGACCATAAGGGGAACCATAAGCATGTGGATGATAGGGACCCCGGAATTGAACAGGAGGAGGAACTCTTCTCAAGTATTCCTGAATGTAGGACAAATGATGCTGCTCAATTTCATGCATGTCTTTGAGGAGGTTGATCACTCCCAACCTCATGTTTGAGACTTCTTTGAGGGCTTCAATGCTTTTCTCCGTAGACATGATGTGGAATTCTCAGAAGAACATATGGCGGAGTCAAGCCAATGAGTTGAATTAGATTCATAATTAATCTTAAGGCATCCTTGAGAAAATATTTGACCTCCACAATTTTGAGTTTGACCGGGCTGAAGTTGCCTACGTAACCCTTACCATTTAAGGTATGGGTCTCAGGTCACCGTAGTTCGAGGGGGCCCCGATTGATGATACAACCAGGGTTAAGTTTAGAGAAAGAGAGAGGATGAATGTAAAAGAGTCCGTTTGGTGAAAAAGGGAGAGGAAGATGACTCGATCCTTGGTCAAATATAAGTGAGGGTGATCTAGATGAGCTAATCGGACTTGGTAAGTTGGCTTAGGTAGGCCCTAGATGGTGGTTTGATCTATATGGGTCGAGAGAGGTTTGATCTAGGTGGGTCTTTGGCTGAAGGGTACTGGAGGTAAAGGATCTAAACTATGGATGGTTTTAAGGCTAAGGGAGCAGACTATGGAAGGTTCAAGAGATGAGAGGTAGAACTTTGAAGGGTCCTAACTTGTAGACCATGGGGGTCTAAGGTAGAGGAGTGGACCATGGATGGTCCAAGAGATGAGGGTGGACCTTGAAGAGTCGAAGGTGGAAGGGTGGACCTTTAATGGTCCTTGATAGAGAGAGTGGACCTCGAAGGGTCCTAAATTGAGGAGTGGACCTTGAACGGTCAAGAGAAGAGGAGCAAACCTTGAACGGTCCAAGATATGAGGAGTGGACCTTGAACGGTCTAAGAGAAGAGGAGCGGACCTTGAACGGTCCAAGATATGAGGAGTGGACCTTGAACGGTCAAAGAGAAGAGGAGCGGACCTTGAACGGTCCAAGATATGAGAAGTGAACCTTGAAGGGTCCAAGAGAAGAGGAGCGGACCTTGAACGGTTCAAGATATGAGAAGTGGACCTTGAATGGTCCAAGAGAAGAGGAGCGGACCTTGAACGGTCCAAGATATGAGAAGTGAACCTTGAAGGGTCCAAGAGAAGAGGAGCGGACCTTGAACGGTTCAAGAGAAGAGGAGTGAACCTTGAAGGGTCCAAGAGAAGAGGAGCGGACCTTGAACGGTCCAAGATATGAGAAGTGAACCTTGAAGGGTCCAAGAGAAGAGGAGCGGACCTTGAACGGTCCAAGATATGAGAAGTGGACCTTGAATGGTCCAAGATTGGGAGAGTGGACATAGTATAGGAAGAGCACCGCGAAGGGTCAAAGAGTGGACCTTGAACGGTCCAAGATAGAGAGACTGGACCTAGGGCGGTCCGCAGTAGAGGGTGTGGACCTTGAAGGGTCCAAGAAGTAAAAAGCGGACCTCGGAGGGTCCTAGAAATGGAGGGTGGACCTCGGAGGGTCCTAGAAATGAGGAGCGGACCTCGGAGGGTCCTAGAAATGAAGAGTGGACCTCGGAGGGTCCCAGAAATGAGGAGCGGACCTCGAAGGGTCCTAGAAATGAGGAGTGGACCTCGAAGGGTCCTAAATTGAGGAGTGGACCTCGGAAGGTCCAAAAAATGAGGAGCGGACCTCGGAGGGTCCTAAAAATGAAGAGTGGACCTCGGAAGGTCTTAAAAATGAGGAGTGGACCTCGAAAGGTCCTAAAAATGAAGAGCGGACCTCGAAGGGTCCTAAAAATGAGGAGCGGACCTCGGAAGGTCCTAAAAATGAGGAATGGACCTCGGAGGATCCTAGAAATGAGGAGCGGACCTCGGAGGGTCCTAGAAATGAGGAGCGGACCTCGAAGGGTCCTAGAAATGAGGAGCTGACCTCGGAGGGTCCTAGAAATGAGGAGCGGACCTCGAAATGAGGAGCTGACCTCGGAGGGTCCCAGAAATGAGGAGCGGACCTCGAAGGGTCCTAGAAATGAGGAGCGGACCTCGGAGGGTCCTAGAAATGAGGAGCGGACCTCGGAGGGTCCTAGAAATGAGGAGCGGACCTCGGAGGGTCCTAGAAATGAGGGATAGTTAAGCACTTTATTTACAAAAAAGCCCTCTATTTTATAGACCCTACTCTTGGTTGGAAGGGATACCCTTTTTTCGCAACTAACTAAATGTCCTAAAGTGGTGGATCCTAACGACTAACCGTCTCATATAGACATTTAATATGATATATATATGGGAAGTACTACAGACCTATGATAAGACAAGATCTAGCATTCAAACTTTACATGGTACGTCCTTTAAAAGGAAAATCAATTTTTAGTGCCTTTATAGATCTTGACTTATCATTGATTCGTAGTGACTTAACATAAAGACCTTATTAATTGTCTACATAAAAAAGCTAGTCAAACCAACCGGTCACATGGAGTGTATTCCTAGAAAAGTGGGTGACGCAAGGGTTAGGTTTTAGGCTCCCACCGTGCAGCCGAAGCGCACTGATGAGTGGATGGCCAAGTGAGACTCGGAAGGGAGGCGACATGATCACCACACTTCCCGCACTTTGGCTTCTCCGAAGGGTAAAAGGGTGTCTGTGCAGTGTGACACGGACTCTAGTGGTAGTGTGAGGTAGAGAAGTCTAATTCTTTTTAGAGAAAAAAGAGAAAGATTTTTTTTATTTACATGAAATGCATGCATGCAATGCGACAGTTAAGAGTAAATAAAATAAAAAGAAAGCAAAATACAACACCACTAAAAAAACGAAAGTCTGACCCACTTAGTTTGAAAAGATTTCAAAACAGTCCCAGCCAGTCGCCACTGTGAATACCCCGTCCCGATGCAACGCGCATTCGGAAGTTTGAAATAAATAGTTATATAAAGTCGGACCGAAATAGGATATTCATTTAGTGACACTCGCTTTAAACCATATTAAAATATTAGTTTAATTTTGAGAGTCGCCACGCCACTTTGATATAGCCCAAAGCTTTGAAAAAAGGCTAAACATGTAATTGGGTTCGGGGTCAAGTTACAACAAGAAGAAACGCTATCACTCCTATTGCCCGACGGATCGGTCTTTCTAGCATGTGGGGTGTTGGTTGTGTGCGGTGTTTACAGGAATAGATAGAAGAAACGGGATCATGCATAAGGAGGAGGGGAGAGAAAGAATTAATTGATGATCACACCCTAGAACCTTTGAGTTAGGCCCTCGGAAGGTGCACTAATCAATGTTCATCCTTGGGGGATTGTTGATCATGGGATAATTATAACTAAGGTGGAAGGAAGAAATAGTTCCTAGATCTATTGGGTTTCTTGGCGAAACCTTAGATCATCCTCGGCTATTACATATTTAAATATATTAAAACAACCCTAAATCTAGCATATATGACATAAGCAAGAAATAAAGTAATTAAAATATACTAAGCATGCAAACAATAATAATAATAAAGACAATAATAATAAAGACAGAAAAAATAAACAGAAGACTTACCTAATAATGGCAAGGCTTTTGGATCGAATCTATGAAGATTCGAAGAACGTGCTTGATAAAATATTTAGACTTAGAAAACTCGAGTTTAGTCTCAAGTTTTCTATGGAGGAAACCTCAAGTTTTGTCTTGAGTTTTCCGTAGAATAATTCTGTGTTCAAAGTGTGAGGCGGAGTGGGGTTTATATAGTGAAAAGAATTGGGGAGGAAGAGATACGGACGCGATGTGGGAAAAGGGAGAAGGCCGATCGGCCATTTGTTATTTGGCCCAAACTGATTTGCCCAGCCGGCCCTAATTGCCTAGAAGCTTCTTGTTGGCCGGCCCTCCTTTGCCTTGCTTCATGAACTTGGCCGGCCAATGCCCTGCTTCCTTGGATTGCACAGTCGGCCACTTCCTAACAAAGCACAAAGTCATGGTAACATTTTGTACCATTATTTATTCGATTCGTTCCCGTTATTTCCAAGTCCATTTTGACCACTTTAGTGAATTCTTTTGCACTTCGCTCTTTGGAATTTTATCTTTCATTTAATCCCAGGAATTTTAATATATCAATTTCGTCCCAAAATTTCCATATTTCCCGTTTAGTCCCTGAATTTTCCATAAATTCCAATTTGGTCCAAGAAGCTTCCAAATTCCAATTTAGTCCCCGATTTTCCCGAATGCACTTCAGTTCCTTTTTTTCGGACCGGGTACTAACACCTAGTCTAGCTACTCTTTGTTGTTGGACCACGTCTCTATCCTTCAGCAGACTATGCTCGCCTTTGGTAACTTCAAGGAATTCCTCGCTCACCGGCCCTGACGGTCGCCTCATCTGCCATCAGATCATTATCATCCCATTTACCCTTGGCGTCAGTCGTGAACTTATCGGAGGGCGAGAGTTCAAAGCATTTCGCCAAATCCAGCTTTGCCATGGCCACATGCTTGTTGCAGTCAAACCATCCGTTCTCAACATTTGTTGCGACTAAATCATCTGGCTTGTCAGAGTCCATTGACTTCACATAGCTTGAATCATAAAACTCAATCATGTTTACATTCGCGTTGTTTGGGAAATGATCATTGGCGGGGTTGAGATCACTGAGGCGCTCGAGTTTGCCCTTCTTAATTAACCCCTGAATTGCCTTTCTCAAAGCTGTACAGTTGTCGGTTATATGACCGTGATACTGGTGGAAAGCACAATGCTTAGTGGTGTCCAAAGGGATTTTGGGATCCTTGGGCTGATAGTTTCTCATGGGTTCGAGGAGACCATGCTTTAGCAAGCTATTTAAAACTTTGCTTAAGGGAACACCCAAATCCTCGGGATGTGGTTTCTCCTTTGGGGGAGAATAAATTCTCAACGCTCTTTGATCCGAGATTTGGTCATTGACTTGGTCACCATTCTGAACAGGGTTTGCCGGTTTTGGTCTATTGGGGTGCTCAAGCTTGCCCGCTTCGATTAACCTTTGAACCGCTCTCTTCAAGACTGTGCAGTTGTCGGTCGTGTGGCCATAATGATCATGGAAGGTGCAGTGCTCACTCATGTCGAGGGGTGCATTTGAGCTCCTTGGATGGTAGTCCCTGAGAGGCTCCAAAAGGCCTTCCTTTACTAAACCCTTAAAAATTAAGCCCATGGGCATCCCAAAATCATCAAAATGTTCTCGTTGCCTTAGAGGACCACCATTTCTTGGTTGCTTTTGGATGCCGTCATTTGTATGCAATGCCTTCTTTCCTTTGATGGATGTTGCAGCCGTGTTGGAAGGGTAAGGTTTATAGCGATGAGACATGTTCCGACCCGTAGTGCTACCCCGTGCACGAACCTTTTTAATGTAATCATCGATGTAATCGTCGAGATTGGACCTTTTGTAAACCTCATTCGTGTCAGATACACAAGATTGGTATGGTAAGATGGCCCGAGTCGAGCGATCGTCGATACTCTCGTTGCTAGGCTTTTCTTGTACCTTCTCAATTGGTTCTTTCAATAATCCATTGGACGAGTCAATAGGAACACTAGGACTGCACGACACCGCCACAAGACTGGCATCAGTAAATGAAACCACAGTAGGAAGTATTTTGGTGGGAGGGATGACAATCTGAGCATTAAAATCGTGACCGTAACCCCCCTCATAAGGCCTGGCAGTTGCCGAAGATGAGGATATATGGCTCGTAATGGTTGGATACCAGGGAGCAGTGAGTGTGGATCCAAAAGGCTGTTGAAGATATGAGATTTGAGGCATCGTAACAGTAGGGAGAACGTGTCTTGACCACACCGAGGAACGTGACTACAAGGGTAATGTGCATACCGTACTTGATGAGCGGGGAGCGGCTTGCGTAACGGCCGGGTGGAGAATTTGATGAGGAGCATTTGACCTTGTTGGACTTCCCAACCAGGAGGGACGAGGTAGAGCTTGGAGGATGTTGTGAATACGGTAATCCGATGAAGTGGTGATAAGAGCACAGTGGCCCATGTGATCTTGCGATATCGTAGGGGCAAGTGTGCCTCGAGAATTGGAGGAAGCAAGCGGCCCCCTCGAACCATGGAGCACGAGAAGCGAAGCTTGTCCCAAAATGGCTGCGGAGCCATGTCAAACCGCTATTGGGCTTGAGAAGTCGTGAGCCCGAACCATTCCGAGATGATGACCCGAACCGGGTGATGTTGTGAAGTAGTAAGCCCGACCCATTCCAAGCTGCGGGCGAAACAGGGCGGATTGAAACCCAAAGGTGAAAACCGAGAGGTGCCGGGGAAGTTGACCAAGATCGGTTGTTGAGGAGTATCGATACGATGAGGCCGAGAGGCGAGGTGAGTGATAGGGTGGGGATGCTTGGCCCATTAGTAGTTCCATGGGAACGGGGCATTTGATGGTAGTTGGCATGCCGGGAGGGTAATTAGTTCCAATCTTCGCATCAACCGTAAAGGTTCCATTAGGGTTGCGAACAATTGTTAGTCCACAGGTTACGATATTTTCCAATAAGCGGCGATCTGAGCCTCTTGATGTTGTCTTACCTGTTCCAACATCGATTCCCTTGCTCGGCATTTTGCGGATTTTCGGGGTGCGGAGGGCTGTATGTCCCTCACCGTTCTCCTCCTGAGTTGGCCATTCGAAACTTTGAGGTGAAGCGAAGGAGGAAACCGATGAAGTATCTGACTCCGGAATGACTGAGCTGAACAAACGATGACCCGGGGGCTTGATCCAAACTTTGCTTACTGTGGAAGGCACGAAAGGGTGTGGTTCAGACTCGGGAAAGCGGAACAGGTTGGTGTTTGGGCTTTGGGCTCATGCAACATGCAGTTATTTGTTCTTGTTTACTTAAAACATGTTTTATTAACCTAATCGGTTGGAAAATATTTCTCTTTTTTTTTTCGCAAACTACTCTGGATCCTGGATCAGTGGGCCCCGTCACTACGTCTATAAGCCCCTCGTATTCCACCTGTATTTCGACCTCCCAGGGTGGACAGCCCCGGGCGAGGGTCCTATAGGGCAAGCGGGTCCCACCGACCGAAAGAAAAAAACGATCCTAAAAGTCTGGCGGGTAATCGAGTCTTAACGAGCATTCGATGTAAATTACGGACAAAGCTGACGTCAAAGTCAAGATCATGTCCGAGGGCTCGACGAAAAGTCGGCATGATTTGGATTGATAAGCGTCCAGGATTGATCTTGACTTGTCGTCAGTTAAGCCGTAATTAGGCATGGAATAATCATTAATCCTTGATGACTCAGTGTCAATGCTGGGAGTCAGCGTATAATTTGTGCCAGTCAGAGCCGAAGTCAAGGCGCCGGTCAATATCTTGGTCAAAGTCTGCGGCGAAAAATCGGCATGACTTCAACTGATTAGGGTCCTCGAAAGATATTGAGTCGGTATGCCGACAAAGGCTTTGAAAGGAAAGGTCTATACACAGACAGGGCATGACACAGACCAAACTAAAAACCAACCGGGTCTCGGACAAAAGTATGTCACGGACAAGTGCATGGTCGACACGAGGCTCCATGGAATGTTTGGGTAGTCCTGTGCTTGCACCGAGAGGCGTAATAAGACCAAACGGGCCGCGACAAGGATTTCCCCGGGTTAGGGACGTAGTGTGCAGTGTAAGGTCACGTGCGCGTAGTGTGCAAGCAGTCTATCTTCTTTTTCTGAGTAAAATAGAAATTTTTCATGTGTCTTAAAAAGAATGATGCATGATTTTTTTTTGAAAATTTTCTTTTTTTTTGAAATTTTTTTTTGAATTTTTTTTTTGAAATTTAATGAACACATAAGCACATAATTCAATATCCGAGGCAACGGGTCCAACAGTAAAAATTTTGACTTTTTCCGAGGCGGCCAAAATAACACGAAAATGTGCAAAATTCAACACACACAACAAATGATTTTTAATGCCGGGACGGAAGCTTGACCCTCAAAAGCTTTTCTTTTTTTTTTTGAAAACAATGATACCGGTACGTGGGATTGTTAAACCACAATTTATCCCCGACTCGTGTTAGGAGGCGATAACGGGAAGTTTAATGGTTTCCACCAATATACCAAATATCATTTTTTTTTAGAAAAAGCTTATCTGTCCCCAGCGGAGTCGCCACTGTGATGATGTGCCATTCGCGGGAAAATTCGATTTTTCGTTTCTTTGAAAACCAAATAAAACCGGAAAACGGAGTCGCCACGCCATTTTTGTTTTAAGGGCCAAAACTTTGAAAAATGCCCGAGATTAGAGATTTGGGTTCGGAGGTCATGTTACACGCCGGGAAGGACGTTAGTGTGCACCCGAAATGCCTCGTAAAATGAGTCTTCCAAGCTGAAAATCATTTGTGTGTGTGTGTGTGTGTGTTTTGGCCAAAATAAGTTGAAACTCAGAAAAGTAAAAATTGGGATGTCTTTTTAAGACTTTGGTCAGATCTCATGATTTTTGGTGTGATTTTTGGGTAGAGTTTTGGTGCTCAAAATATTTTTGGAAGTTGAGGAGCACTTCTGCCAGAATGAAAAAGGCAGTGGACCTTTGATTTTGAAATGGATTCAAGGGCTTCAAAACTTCATAATATGAGAAAACTCAGAGAATGAAAGTTGTTCCAAACACCTCAAATAAAATTTCTCTGAAAGAATTTTTCATTTTGGAGAAGATTTGAGGACTAAAAACTTTCTGGAAATCTCAGATATGAGATCTGGACTCCCAGAGACTGGTGATCTGACCTTCAAAAGAAAATTTGAAAAAGGGAGTTTTACTCACCTAAAAAATAAAGTAAAAATATGTATGGAAAGCTCTGGATGTTGTCTACAAAAAGTGTTTTGTAGTAAACACCAAATTCCAAGTTTATCTGTGTCGAAAAATTTAGACCATGGACTGGGGCCTTAGAAAATTGCTACTGGACAGCAACTTCTCAAGAAAGAAAATGTGGTTTTAAAGGGGGTTTGGCATCCATGCTTGTCCCCATTTCCCTAGGTTTTGATTAGTGATCACTTGACATTTTAGTGGTGAATCAACTATATCAAACCATCCTTGGGGTACATTAGGACTAAGCACTTCATTTGCTTGGGAAGGGGAATTTTATCCTTCGAAAATGAGATTTGATGTATGAAAAAGATTTTTAGGGTTTTGAAAATGTGTTTTCTTTGCAAGAAAGTAAGAACACTTTGAAAATGATGTAGATCCTTGTAGAAGATCATCCATGGAGATGAACTTCCATGGTGATCTTCTTGGATCTAAGACAAGAAGATGAATGAACTACATTTTGTAGCTTGAAAATGTATGCATGGATGAGAGATTTAGGGTAAGAAGAGGGAGGTTATACCTATCTTCTTTGTGTTGGTGTATGAGTGGATTCAAAGGCTTGAATGTGTTTAGGGTTTGAAAGTGTTTAGGGTTGGTGATTAGAGTTGGTCAAAGAGAAAACAAGTAGATAACAATGAAGTCCTCTATGTTTTCTCTCTAATCCTCCTCCTAAAGGGTGATTTGAGATTGAGTTAGTGTATGTATGAGAGTATGTATGAGAGTGATTTGAAAGTATTTTGAGTGAGTGGGATTTGGGAAAGATTGGAGAGAAAATGGTGGCAATTCAAGTGAATTCCCACTGTTTTCTCTCTATATTTCGCCAGATTTTGATTGCTGTGTGTAAATTGTGTTGTGTAAACTGAGAGAGGAGGGTTCAATTTATAGCCCTCTGGGAGAAGCAATCATATCCGCGCGGAGGGTTCTTTGGCGTGCCTTGTTCATGCACTTTCTGATCTTTGGCTTTTTGGACAGGAGGAATATTTTCAGAAAATTCCAGCAGTTTGTTTTTCAACTTGCCCAATTCGGATTTTTCCAATTTCTTTTGCTTTTTGAGATTCTTTTCTTGGTTTAACTTTAAATGGCAATCCCTACTTTACCCTTGCTTTGTTAGAGAAGTTAGGAATTGTTAGAAATGTTAGTAATGTTAGAACATTCGTTAATTTTCTAACGAAAAGGCTACCAACTCAAATTGGAGTACTTACACCCACCCAAGGACGAACAAATAAGACCTCAAAAAAGGCTTGTTCTAGGGTGGATCTCTCACATGGTGATGTGAAAAGAAGCATCCTTTGCTCTCAAAATAACATCTTTTCATATAAAGTTGCATCATTTGCATTAAATATGTTATCTTTGCATTAAAGTTGCATCCTTTGCACTTGAAGCATCATTTTTCCATATAAAGGTGCATCCTTTGCATTAAAGATCATTTCTTTACATCCAAATAGCATCCTTTGCATGCAAAATGTCATCTTTTTCATTAAAAGTGTCATTTTTAGTTTAAAATGCATCCTTCATGTCACACATCATTGGATCTCTCTTTCCTAGGATTTCTTAGTGACCTTCCTAAGGCACGAAAAGCATAGGAAGAGCATAAAGATCCAATCTTTATACCCTTCCCCTAGTCCCCTTTGGTATTTGATGCATCCTTGGAACGGACCGATGTAAAGATCCCATCTTTACGTCATTTTTTTCCATTAAAGGTGCCACAATCTCTTTAGAAATGAATAAGCCTTGAACCCTATATCTCCGATTATCACTTGAGACGAGCATAATAGTCCCTACACAAGCTCAATCGTCTCAAGGTGTAGGATTGATGGGCTAAGGATATTCTTTTCTAAAGAACCTCACTCTTGGACCATAAGAGAGAGAGAGAGAGAGTCCTTCTCTCGATCACACATGAACCAAGGTCAAATAGTGATGATCACAAGTCCAAGATGAGGACGGGATCAAAGTCCCGAATACATAAAAATCCAAGGAATCCCGAGCGATAACCAACTAAATGGTTTATACGTCCGGAAGACAACTTGGAACATTCTCCCCCCTCTTTTCAACACATGCACACAAGAAAGCACACAAGCAAGCACGAAAAATGGAATCTTGGGAGACTTGCTTCGGCAAGGCACCTTGGGTGAACGACGATCCATTCTTCCCAAGGGGTAACTTAACCTCCGGACCCTAATTCCTTTTTTTTAAAGTTTTGAGGAAATCAAAATGGCGTGGCGACTCCGTTTTTCAAATTAAATCGGATGTTTTCAAACTCGAGTGAATCCAAATAAAACACAAAAAAAATATTTGGGCCCCCACATTCACAACTGGGGAAAGTTCGGGCTTACGATGACTGTCGGGGAAATGGTTGTTGGGGATATGTACTTTTGTACGGTCTTACTTTGATGGTCGGTGTTCGCTTTGTGTTTTGTGTTTTGGAGGCATTTTGTGCCTTGCAAATTGTGCTTGAAGGCATTTTGTGCCTTTTGTGTTTGTTTTACCGTTTAGTGGGCGATGTTTGGGCTTACGATGACTGTCGGTGTTTGTTTTACCATTTAGTGGGCGAGGTTCGGGCTTACGATGATGGCTGAAGTTAATTTTACCGTTTAGTGGGCAAGGTTTGGGCTTAGGATGACGGCCAGTGTTAATTTTACCGTTTAGTGGGCAAGGTTCAGGCTTACGATGACGGCCGGTGTTTGTTTTACCGTTTAGTGGGCAAGGTTCGGGCTTACGATGACGGCCGGTGTTAATTTTACCGTTCAGTGGGCAAGGTTCAGACTTACGATGACGGCCGATGTTAATTTTGTTGGGTTAAGGACCAAACTGCATTAAATCTGCTGGAAATGGCCTTTGGACAGCCAGGGGCAAAGATTATAAGGGCAAAAGGGTAATCTCGCCTAGACATGCAAAGTGGTCCGCACGGATCCAATTGCCTTGCAATGTGGTCCGTGCGGATTGGTATGGGAATTTGATTTCCCCTAAATCCAAACCTGGCTTCAGCAACGTCATTCCTCCCCATTTTCATTCTTCTGTCGAATAAGAGAGAGAGAGAGAGAGAGAGAGAAAATTGATTTTGTTAAAAAAATTCTTAGGAAATTCTTTCGAGTTGCTTGAATTGCTATCATGGCGGAAAGAATTAGACGAGGTCGTCGCCAAAGGGGCCAAGAGGCCATAGAGAGGAGATTGGAGCTCCAAAGGAATTGTTCTTCCTTCGTGCCTTCAACAAGGAATCCAGATGTGTTGTATCCGGATTCGGAGGTGCACAACTTGCGGGGGAGGACCGTAAGGGAGGTAAGAAATCAATTTTTTGCTTTGATTCTTGTTTGAAATGTTGTATGCTAGAACTAGGTTTTAGTTTTTGCATATTTGGGGCTTTTGTTTTTGCCATGCTCATTTTGTGAAATTAATGGTGAATTGTTGAAATTGAGCATGTAAGAATTGTGGGTATGTGATTTTTGTGCAAAAATGTGGAGATTAGCTCTTATTTGTGAAAATAAAGTGCCTTTCTTTTGAAATGCATGCTTTGGTAACTTGTACCTTATGCTATTTCCGTATGTACATTGTGAAAAAAAAATTGCCGTGTAGGGACGGACTTTGTGTGTGAAATTGCAGCGTTGAGACGGACTTTGTGTGAAAAATTTATGTGCAATGTGTGCCGTGTTTTTGTGACTTTTTTTGAAAAATTGCCGTGTAGAGACGATCTTTGTTTGAAAATGTGACGTGTAACGTGTTTTTTTTTGACGGACTTTATTGAAAATGTGTCATGTACCGTGTTTTTGTGACGAACTTTGTGTGAAAAATTGCCGTGTAGAGACGGACTTTTGTTTGAAAAATGTGTGCGGTGTTTTTGTGACGGTCTTTGTGTGAACAATTGTCGTGTGCCGTATTTTTGTGACGGACTTTTGTAAATGTGTCATGTAGAGACGGATCCCTCTTTTGATAAAATTGTGTTAGATTTGCCGTGTTTGTGATGGACTTTGTGTTTTGTGAGTTTGCCGTGTTGGGACGGACTTTTATGCTTTTGCCGTGTAGGGACGGACTTTTTGTGATTTGTTTTGTTTTGTATTTGCTTAAGTACTGTTATTGACGTACCTTCCTTGTGTTTACCTGTAGGATGAGGTGCCTTCTCTGGGAAGGCGAAGAAGATGAAGTCACGGGGGTCACTTGAGGCCGTAGTTGAGTTATGGCGGAGCTTGCCCGACATTTCCCGAGATGGGAGTGTAAGTACCCAAATCTGGCTCATGCCTTCCGGTTAAATTTCCCGGCAATTTTGGTAATTTTTCCGGTAATTCCCCAGACCTTCCTAGTGTTCCGGAAACATTCCGGAACTGTTTTTAATTAATTTAGGGCTGAAGGGGATCCTTCCTAATTAAGAAACACATTTTTCTTAATTAGGAGGAAAGGTTCTAGAATTTGCCACCTTGCATGGTTCTAGAATGCTGAGTCATGGTGGATAATGCCGCACGGCTGCATTAGCTCGCTGTCCTTAGCCGCACGGCTTCATTAGCCTTATCCAGACTGCCTATAAATAGAGCCCTCCTGTGAGGACCCCGACCCGGAACCTACACGTGTCCCGAGCTGGAGCGTCCTCAAATTAACCCAAATTTCCTTAACTTTTAAAACCTTTAATTATCATTCAAAAATAAATACAATTGTTGTAATCATTTCAAAATAAATCTACACCTTTTCACCATGGAGAAATTGTGACTAACTTAGAAAGTAAGAAACTGTTTCAATTACAAAAAGGCCTCGGTTATAACATAAAATAAAGATTTATAAATACAATTCCATAAATGAATTATACCAAGTAAACTTTCTATACCAACCTAATCATACCCCGACAATTCCCACAATATAACTTCCAAACTCCTCACCGCCCTTACTTGGTGGTCCACTGTCTCGAGAATCTAAAAACGGTAAAGGGAGAGGGGTGAGAATAAATCTCAGCAAGCTATTATGAATGCAGCAAGATGCCAAACAAGATGCAATACATCAAAAGACATATCCACATAATCAGAGAGGCTCCCTGCCGCCAACCGTCCCATACCGGTTGGAAACAACGACCAGTTCATCATGAATATATCACAACACATAAGTATGATAAAGTAACACTTAGAAGGATACTGAGCCAAGGTTTTATCTCCAACGGCTATAAATCTCTGAACCACATGTACAGTTTAGGAATTCTAAAGTAGGGAATCCTACAACAATATAATATCATAAAGATAGAAATACTATAACAAGTATTCAACATCTTAGCACAACGGCTATAAATCTCTGAACCACATGTACAGTTTAGGAATTCCAAAGTAGGGAATCCTACAACAATATAATATCATAAAGATAGAAATACTATAACAAGTATTCAACATATTAGCACAACGGCTATAAATCTCTGAACCAATCCCAAAACAATTTAGGAATTCCAAAGTAGGGCATCCCAGCATTTATATCGAAATATATCACTGAGTCCAAACAAGACTGTCGAACAATTCCCGAGTCGTAATTAAAGTGCTTCCTTAGTTCCATTTAAACCCAAATTAAGGTGCCCTTAAATGATACAATTGCTCTAAGTATAACTTAGGTTAAAAGGATTAATTTCATATTCCGGGAAGGTTAGGTTCCAAACTTTATATTGGTTAAGGATCATGCTGGAAGGTTACTAGTGAAATTTCAGCGAAACAGGGAACTGGACCATTTTCTGCCAACATGGGCGACCGCCCAGGCCACTTGGGCGACCGCCCAAGTGAGGTTTCCAAGGATTTAAGTTACTGCCCTCTTGGGCGGCCGCTCACCACCCCTTGGGCGACCGCCCAAGACCTTTTTCCAGCCACATTAATTTTCAATCCCTTTTTACTTAGGTTCATTTCCCTTTTAATTCTTTCTACAATTCAAGATCACCAAAGGAATCTCCTAACTTGCCAACCTCATCCTAAATCACTTAACCCCAAAATAACATAGATCTAGATTGTTCACCACAAGAATTCCAACCCATTTCATTAACTCATTTCAAGTTTAACACTTTTAATCTAAATCAACCCATGTTCTTACACTCTTGATCAACAATAACATTCCTCCCAAAAGATTAATCCATTCTTCAACTCCCAAGAAGATTTCCAAAGCATTTAAACAATCATCTAAATAACAATAACAACATTAAATAACTCATGAACATTTAGATGAAGGGAAGTCATAACAACTCACCTAGAATAGGAGATGGATCATGGATTTCTTTAGCTTAATAGATTCTCCTAGTTGTCCCAAGCTCAAATGTACTCTTGGATTGAAAAATGGAGAAGATTTGGACCTAGGAGGTTCTTGGGAAGCAAGGCTTCACATTGAAGCTTCCATGGAGATTCTTGCTAGGGAAAGTATGAGAAAATGAAAGAGTAAGGAGGAAGGAGGGAGGTGGAGTATATAATTGGTAAAAAGGGGAAGGGGGGGCCGGATTTAAGGAGGGTATGGGGAAGGGTATGGGAAAAGTAAAAGAAAGGTATGGGATGTTTGACAATTGAGGAAAATGAAGAGTGATTTAGGGAGGATGGTCCCCTCACTCTACTCATCATATTAATCTCAAGGCTTTCACTACCATGACAATTTATTCCCCTTATTTCCCAAAGCATATAAATTAAAATCCTCCTACCCAAGTATTTATTCCACATACTATAATCCTCCTTCCACATTTTATTTATTTTCTATTTTTATATTTCCCTTTAGAACATTATTTTATTTCCCAAACATTTCATCCTAATATAAGAATTTAAAGATATAAGTGAACATATAAAGTTAACATTAATATTAAAAGCATATAATGTGATATTAAAATTGTGCCTAGGGTTAGGGTCGTTACACTCACTCCCCCTTAAAGAAAATTCGTCCCGAATTTGACTGTCACTTACCTAACTGATCAACCCGCCTCGGTTACATGTATACCTCAGACTTCAATTCCCAATTAGTCTCTTCAATGTTGTGATTCTTCCCCAAAATTTTCTAATTCCATTAATAATATGATATTACCACTCAATGACCCAAGCATACTATACAATTATTACTAACGAGAATTTTCACGATCTCAATGAAAATATAAATAAAAGTATTACAACTTATGTCACCAAATCCATTATAATATCACATTAAAACTTCAAATACTCTATAAGCTTCTCCAAACCAGTCTATAAGTCAAATTACCAATCTTTTCTAAAACTTCAAATGGACTAACAAACTCTGGCGTCAATTTACGTAGGCCTTGCTTCTCTAACCTCATCCCAACAAATTAGAGATCGATATTTCCTTCCCGAACCACGCCTCATACGGTTTCATCTCAATGCTAGAATAATAACTGCTGTTACACGCACCCAACCACTGGTAATCCCACGTCCTATCAACTACTAAAATTCATTGTGCATGCCCATAGCATATCCTTAATAATAAGTGATGATTCCTCAAATTTTCACAAAGTTAAACTCAATAACATTCCTACATTCCAAAACGATCTTTCCAACAAATGTCTACCCAATCCATTCAATACTATGGGATTTATACTATCAAACTATCTCCAAGATTTATGAGGACTTTATCAATAAATATTTCATCAAAGTATCTATACTGAGTAGAAAATACAAATCAATTTTCTATACAAAACAACATACCCCTCTTTACTTCCAATGTAACTCAATCACAAAATCTATCGTGATAAAACTCTCAAGTTCAATCTAGAACTCTAAATGTTCTATCAAATCTTCCAACGTCAAAATTCTATTTCTACATTGGTGATCAAACTACCTTATGTCTCGACTCACTTGAAACGAGTTAGTTCAATTATCTTATCCGCAGTTCTCATAATACAACATTAAACACTTGCTCATGGAATAATAAATGTGGACATGCTAATAAGATCCTGATTCCACGAACGGAATATTAATTGACCATTTTTCACAATTCAATGTTCTAACTATGTTCAGGACTAGTGACAAATCAATATTCAAATCGAATGGTTGGCCGCCCACAACGGAGTCGATCCAACTCCAAAATAAAACCGAGTCTACGTGGACCGACACAATAATAATCCCACACTTATTAAATCATTTCTCGAATCAAAACTTGAATACAATAAATCATTATAGGGAAACTAGGTTGCCTTTTTACTTGCTTTTGTACGAACTATACTTTAATATAACATGTCCTTCTAAATTTTACAACATCTTTCAGAATTCCAAAGAATAGATAAAAAGAAATCCAATGAGACTCGAATGGTTTATTTATTTAAAACCGTCCCATACCAGTTTTAATTAACTAAACCATTCAAAATTTTAAGAAATTTTGTTAAAGATTGATAAGCTGACAAAATTAACTCAAGTGATTTAATGATCTACAACCGTCCCATTCCAGTGGTAGATAATTAAATTACTCCCAGATTTTAAGGTACACAAAAACGGTTCACTGACTTTAATAAATCAAAATATCCCTGAAGGGTACAAATGCTCATACTGAAGTTCAATTTATAATCCAAAGTTGTAAAGCACTTTTAAAACAATTCCAACAAAATATTCTTGTTTGACCTCTATTTATAGTATAGCCACCACTTATAATATTTATACTTAGTTAATTTCTCTATAAGAAAACACAATCTTGCCATACTATTACTATTTCCGATAAATAACACTAAAATAATCATTAAGCTTATAAACTAGGTAAATCATCCTCAATTCAATAATTCCTCAAGTTGAATATTCAACACTTTTACTTAATTTGAGTCATCTATTCCTTACCTTTGATATTGGTATTATACTTAGTAACAACGTATTGCAACATCTAGTTCCCGATCAAATACCATAATTTCCTAATCAGAAAATATAATTGGAACTCACATAGGTCAATCATCCCCAAATTTCAATTAAACATTAACGGTATAATCTAACTTATCTCCCTATAACCATTAACAACTCAAAATTCGTATAACGTAAATATCTTCCAAGCATCACACCAATCCCTTATATGAGTCACGCAACTAAGTCAACCTATACGGTGTAATCATCCTATAGTACCCTGTCTTCCAATAAGATTTATCCTCGTTTTATTTTCTCAACTAATGATAATCCTCTCTCAAAACAACCCATATACATAATTTACCAATTCCTGAAGTTGATCCTACAAGTCACCAATAATTACATCTATTATACTTCTTCGCATTTACTCTATTTACCTTCCCATAACTAGTACACAATCCACAAATCAAAACGGTCATACTAGATATAAGTGTTGTCTTAAGTGTATTCTTAAAGCAAATATTCACTGTAATTGTAACACTCCGAAGAATTCAACTAATAACCATTGAGTATCCTATTAGTTTCTAGAATCGGTCATACAAATCATCAACAAATGATAACGAATACTTATTCTTCACAGTCACAAATTTGAGATCTCCCTAATCTATAATTAGCCACCAAGTATCATCTTTTCTAAATATAGTACTAATTTATCCTTACGGAGAGTCGCTAAACTAATTATCTTCTTTATCAAATACTTTCCCAAGATGAATCATCAAGTCCATCATCCCAATTAGTGTCCTCTATCTAGGAATCCGAATGCCAAAATAATACCTTATAGCAACTCAAAATCTCAATATCCTGGTATGATACTTGATGAAAACCCATTTTGAAACTCACATAGAAAACACCACTTAATCAACTAATAGCACATAAGGCAAAGATATATTGGTTCTATAAGATCTTGTACTCGCGATATTTTATAACCCATATAATCCCACTTAGACTATGACTTTCAATACAAGTCTCATATATCTAGTCTCCACCATGAGACACCATTGAATAACTAATCATGCAATTATACAACCATAAACCACTCTTAATTAGGCCATATACCTAACCTCAACTAAGAGTTCACAAATTCATTTATCACTGTACAGGAGATAACCCAAGTGTCCTTTACTCAAATTTAACACATAACTCAAATAACCTTCACATTCTTTAGATCATACTTTCGACATTTAAGCATATGTGACATAATATCAATTAGTAATTTACCCGACTCAATTACACACGGAGGTAAATCAAACGTAGATAAGGAGACTCGCTTATTGCGACAGTCCTCCTCAAACACAACAACTACTCAAATAATTCAGGTTAACATAACGATGATTCACGGATAGGTAACTCGACCAAATCCACCGGCAATACATGCCCACTTAATCACAATTACCAAGATAATTAAGGATGATTCGAGGTACGACCCCATCGGAGTAGAACCTCCAACACATAAGGTAACTTTTTAGGCCAATTATGCAAATAAAGATGAAATGTGATGCCACATGAGAGCGAATGAACGAGGATTTATACAAGTATGAAACCTAACTCCTGAGACAGGTAAAATACCTCAAATAATGATGGAAAATCTATCTTTCCATAACTCACCTTTCCTTGATTCCTTGATTGGTCAATATCATTTTCTATCATTGAACAAATTCCTGCATTAAACTCTCGACGTAAGTTATCGCACACTCTCACTCAGCTAGACTCTACCCGATAACTCTAACCGAGCTCTGATACCAACTGTGAGGACCCCGACCCGGAACCTACACGTGTCCCGAGCTGGAGCGTCCTCAAATTAACCCAAATTTCCTTAACTTTTAAAACCTTTAATTATCATTCAAAAATAAATACAATTGTTGTAATCATTTCAAAATAAATCTACACCTTTTCACCATGGAGAAATTGTGACTAACTTAGAAAGTAAGAAACTGTTTCAATTACAAAAAGGCCTCGGTTATAACATAAAATAAAGATTTATAAATACAATTCCATAAATGAATTATACCAAGTAAACTTTCTATACCAACCTAATCATACCCCGACAATTCCCACAATATAACTTCCAAACTCCTCACCGCCCTTACTTGGCTGGTCCACCTGTCTCAGAATCTAAAAACAGTAAAGGGAGAGGGGTGAGAATAAATCTCAGCAAGCTATTATGAATGCAGCAAGATGCCAAACAAGATGCAATACATCAAAAGACATATCCACATAATCAGAGAGGCTCCCTGCCGCCAACCGTCCCATACCGGTTGGAAACAACGACCAGCTCATCATGAATATATCACAACACATAAGTACGATAAAGTAACACTTAGAAGGATACTGAGCCAAGGTTTTATCTCCAAAAGGATATACACATCCGAGCAGCAGCAACATTTGATGAAGCGGTTCCGGAACCATGAACAATAACAGTACCATAGGGATTCTGACACACAGTCATATCCCCAGTGAAACTAGACCATCTACCTCAAAAAGAGATGCTAGCCCACTAATCCCACACAAGGGGGACAACTGGGTTACCAATGTATGAATTATAATGAACTTGGCTCGGTGCCATTATAATTCCATAACATTGCCCAACAAACAAATACCAGCTGGATTTTCATAACTAAGCACAGTAATAACATACTTGCTTAACCAAACATTGTATGATCCAAAGTAGGGATACATACCACAATAGCATATCATGAAGATAGCAATACTATAACAAGTATTCAACATCTTAGCACAACGGCTATAAATCTCTGAACCACATGTACAGTTTAGGAATTCCAAAGTAGGGAATCCTACAACAATATAATATCATAAAGATAGAAATACTATAACAAGTATTCAACATCTTAGCACAACGGCTATAAATCTCTGAACCACATGTACAGTTTAGGAATTCCAAAGTAGGGAATCCTACAACAATATAATATCATAAAGATTGAAATACTATAACAAGTATTCAACATATTAGCACAACGGCTATAAATCTCTGAACCAATCCCAAAACAATTTAGGAATTCCAAAGTAGGGCATCCCAGCATTTATATCGAAATATATCACTGAGTCCAAACAAGACTGTCGAACAATTCCCGAGTCGTAATTAAAGTGCTTCCTTAGTTCCATTTAAACCCAAATTAAGGTGCCCTTAAATGATACAATTGCTCTAAGTATAACTTAGGTTAAAAGGATTAATTTCATATTCCGGGAAGGTTAGGTTCCAAACTTTATATTGGTTAAGGATCATGCTAGAAGGTTACTAGTGAAATTTCAGCGAAACAGGGAACTGGACCATTTTCTGCCAACATGGGCGACCGCCCAGGCCACTTGGGCGACCGCCCAAGTGAGGTTTCCAAGGATTTAAGTTACTGCCCTCTTGGGCGGCCGCTCACCACCCCTTGGGCGACCGCCCAAGACCTTTTTCCAGCCACATTAATTTTCAATCCCTTTTTACTTAGGTTCATTTCCCTTTTAATTCTTTCCACAATTCAAAGGAATCTCCTAACTTGCCAACCTCATCCTAAATCACTTAACCCCAAAATAACATAGATCTAGATTGTTCACCACAAGAATTCCAACCCATTTCATTAACTCATTTCAAGTTTAACACTTTTAATCTAAATCAACCCATTTTCTTACACTCTTGATCAACAATAACATTCCTTCCAAAAGATTAATCCATTCTTCAACTCCCAAGAAGATTTCCAAAGCATTTAAACAATCATCTAAATAACAATAACAACATTAAATAACTCATGAACATTTAGATGAAGGGAAGTCATAACAACTCACCTAGAATAGGAGATGGATCATGGATTTCTTTAGCTTAATAGATTCTCCTAGTTGTCCCAAGCTCAAATGCACTCTTGGATTGAAAAATGGAGAAGATTTGGACCTAGGAGGTTCTTGGGAAGCAAGGCTTCACATTGAAGCTTCCATGGAGATTCTTGCTAGGGAAAGTATAAGAAAATGAAAGTGTAAGGAGGAAGGAGGGAGGTGGAGTATATAATTGGTAAAAGGGGAAGGGGGGGGCCGGATTTAAGGAGGGTATGGGGAAGGGTATGGGAAAAGTAAAAGAAAGGTATGGGATGTTTTGACAATTGAGGAAAATGAAGAGTGATTTAGGGAGGATGGTCCCCTCACTCTACTCATCATATTAATCTCAAGGCTTTCACTACCATGACAATTTATTCCCCTTATTTCCCAAAGCATATAAATTAAAATCCTCCTACCCAAGTATTTATTCCACATACTATAATCCTCCTTCCACATTTTATTTATTTTCTATTTTTATATTTCCCTTTAGAACATTATTTTATTTCTCAAACATTTCATCCTAATATAAGAATTTAAAGATATAAGTGAACATGTAAAGTTAACATTAATATTAAAAGCATATAATGTGATATTAAAATTGTGCCTAGGGTTAGGGTCGTTACACCTCCTCTACCCATTCCAACACAACAATTGACACAACAAATCACCCACAAACACTCCAAATACGTGAAGAATACTGCTGGAAGCTCAAGAAGGTGAAGAAGGCCAAGAAGCTCCCTCCTTCCTCCTTGAAGATCCAAGATCAACCTCTCCTCCTAGCTCCGCCCGAAGAAGAAGGAAGCCATTGGTAACCTCGCACACCCTAACCTCGCATCCTAATTGCTTTATAAATTGCTCATTGCATTGTCTTTATATTGCTTGGGACTTGGTAGATTAAAGATCATATCTTCATATTCCCCCTTCCCCTTTTGCATGCATTAGACATCATTTGTCATAAAAATGTAGTCTTTTCCCATAAAGGTGCATCCTTTGCACCTAAAACCCCCATTTTCAAATAAAAATGTAATCTTTATGCATCCTTTGCATATAAAAATCAAATTTTTTCAATCAAAATGCATCATTTGCATCCAAAATCCCTTTTCCAAGCATCATTTGCTTTAAAGACCACGTCTTTACCATAAACTAGCATCATATGCTTTTCAAAATGCAATCTTTATGCATCATTTGCATAATGAATGCCAATTTCTTCAACAAAATGCATCATTTGCATAAAAATCATATCTTTATGCATCATTTGCAATAAAGATCATTTCTTTGAATTAAGTGCATCATTTGCAACCCAAAAATGTCATCTTTTCATTAAAGTGTCATTTTTACATACATTTCCCCCGTTCCCCCAGTAGCAACCTAGGAACGGACCGATGTAAAAGATCCTATCTTTACATCGTTCCTTCCATAAAGGTTTCATAATCTCTTTAGAAAGGGACACCTTCGAACCCTATATCTCCGATTATCACTTAAGATGAATATGAAGCATCTATACAAGCTCGACCATCTTAAAGTGTAGGATTGATGGGCTAAGGACCCTCCTTTTCTAAAGAACCTCATCTTTGGCTACAAAGAGAGTCATTCTCTCGATCACGCAAGTCCCAAGGTCTAAAAAATGCGATGATCACAAGTCCAAGATGAGGGCGGGATCATAATCCCAAATACATAAAAATCCAAGAAATCCCGAGCGACAACCAACAAATGGTTTGTACGTCCGGAAGACGACTTGGGACATTCCCTCCTTATTTTCAAACACATGCACACAAGAAAGCACGCAAGCAAGCACGATTAATGAAATCATGGGAGACTTGCTCCGGCAAGGCACCTTGGGTGAACGCCAAACGTTCTTCCCAAGGGGTAACTTAACCTCCGAACCCATAAATCCCTTTTTCAAAGTTTTGAGGAAATCAAAATGGCGTGGCGACTCCGTTTTTCAAATTAAACCGGATGTCTTCAAACTCGCGTGAATCCAAAACAAACAAAAATTTGGGCACACATTCACAGTTTGGCGACTCTGCTGGGGAAAATCCCAAAGGAGAAAAGCTTTTATTTTCAAAACAAAAAAAAATTGATACTCGGTATATAGGTGGAAACCACTTACCCTTCCTGTACACTCCCTGACGTGGGAGTTGGGATAACCGGTGGTTTAACAATCCACGTACCAGTATCCCTTTTCGAAAAAATTTTTGAAAAAATAAAAGAAAGCTTTTCCCTTTGAGCGGGTTAGACTCCCGTCGCCGATTTCATTAATCATGCTTGCTTTCTTTACCATGCATTGCATCATTTGCATCCTGGAATCTGTGCATACTTTGAACGGGAAACAACCCGAAAAATAGCAAAAGGAGTGGAACACGGAAAATTGATCCATGCGAGTCGTGCGGCTCAATCCTCATTGGATTCGACCGGGCGACCTCGGTGGCAATTCCACCGGGAAAAATTGAGGTTAACCTGAGCCCTAGCAGCTTGGGGCTACTCAGCTCCATGACTGACTGGGGCTCCCAGAAAATTTACGTGCTTATGTGTTGCATTCTCCCCGTCCCGGAAATCATTCCTTTAAAACACATTTCTGAAAATCTCTGTTTTAACTCAAAAAGAAACATTTTTAGGAGACCGCACACTACGCGCACCTGATATATCCTGCACACTTTTGCACGCACGTCCTTCAAACCCGAGGGTGGTTCCAGCTGCAGTCACGGACAGCCTTACGATGCTCCCGGGCGCGCACGGAATCATCCCAACCTCCCCATGGCAGCCAGTGTCGACCAATGCACAGTCCGTGTCACACGTTTCAAAAAACCGTGACTTTTGGTTGGTTTTTGGTCTAGTCCGTGTCATATAGCCCAGTTGCATACCCTCGTAAAGGTCAAGCCTTAGTTCATAACGGAAGAAGAACTCTGCCAAAATTCCGACAAGGAAAAATTGGCGAGATCTCAACTCCGACATTGACTATTGACCTTGACCTGCACGGAATGCGTAAGAGTCAAGACCGAGTCTTTGCCAACAAATCAAAAGATCTTTCGCTCAAGCGAAGCTCTGCTAAAATTCCGACAAGGAAAAATTGGCAAGATCTTGACCCGGCATTGACTTCAATTCTAACTCACGCCCGGCGTATGCAACGAAGTTCAATGTGACACTGTGTCATCCGGCTTTTGCCGCCCGACCCATGCCTATTATATTCTCGGACATTACCGAAAGTCAAAACGTCATTCGCTCAAGCGAAATTACGCAAAAATCCTATCAAGGCGAAGACGAGACTTTCCCGGTGTGCCTTGACTATAATCCGCATCGCTCGTGCGTTGAAAGTTCCTATGACCCGCTAGACCCGTTAGGAGCATTCTTTACTCTCGATCGGTGGGATCCGCGTGCCCTATAGGACCCTCGGCCGGGGCTGTCCACCCTGGGAGGTCGAAATACAGGTGGAATACGAGGGGCTTATAGACGTAGTGATGGAATCCACTGATCCAGGATCTAGAGTAGTTACGAAAAAGAAGGGCAAACCCCCTTTTCCAACCAAATAGATATTAATAAAAGACACTTTTTAAGTAAACTAGAAGATTCTAATTTGCATATTGCCTGAGCCTTCAGCCTAAACACCTACCCCGAGTCTAAACCTTTCCTATCCCTTTCTCGCAGCGAGAAAGAAGTGGGTGAGAACACCGGGTCAGCGACTTGTTAGCACAGAATTCTCAGACAGTTCGCCAGAATCCTCAGTTTGGTCAGTCCAGAGAGTCAGAATGTCCGATTCGACAGAGAACAGCACTGGTTTGGGTAACCAGATGACCAGGGAAGCAGAGCTAGCCTATAGCCCATCCCCTCCTAATTCTTTGCCAAAGACTGTCCCTTTTCAGTCTTCCCCAACATCCCGAGCCGTCAGGGTCCCGACACCCTCACAGCCTTTGCATCACCCCGTGGGACTCTTTCCCTCCTTTCAGCCTAATCCAAATCCTTTTACTTTGGAATCCCAGTACCAACCTGACCTCTCTAATTTCGTCAACGCCTGTGAATTTGCCTATCTCTCAGACAGTGGTAGTGAAGAATCAGTCGGGAACGAGAATAGGAATGGATGGATTTACAGTGATGATGACAGTTCCGTAGAGGGAATGGACTTGGAGTCAGCAGAAGTGAAACCCAAAGGGCAAGATGAGGTAGGAAACCACCGACCCGGAATAGGAGATGAAATCACTTCAAAGTGTATTTGCAGCCTGTGTGAAGGCTCAGAAAAGGAGAAAGATGCTAGCTTAGAGGAGGCAGTATATGAGTCCTACATCCTAGAGTTCAATACTCCTTACAAGGACTTGGTCGGTGGATGGAGGGATTTAATTGAAGCCCTAGCTGAAAGAGGAAAATGGGCTCCACCCACCGATCTGGAAAACGTAAGCATCGCGGAAGCCAAACTCTCATCAGGGAGAGTAGACTACATTACGGTGTTAGTAGTCACTCCACGAGACCTTGTCCGAAGAAGAGTGTATGGATGCCACTGGAAAGAGTCTTAAGTCTCGGCGACCCAGTCCCTTTATGTCTGTGACGACAATGATGTTTTCTTGGTAATTCCCAAGTCAAAGGAGGAGTCCAAGATACCTCTTATATGGCGTCAAGTATCCCGACGTGCTTTTGCCCTCATTGGTCATCGAGTCAAGGCGAAAGTTCCCGCGAGAGTTACTACGGTGATGCGATGAAGACACGGTCGAAGTGCTTGGGAAGGAGCAGTAGAAGAGTGGTTAGCCCAGAAGCCAAAAAGCCCAGAAAACCTTCCCGGCGGTGAAGAACGAGAAACCCGCCGCGAGGTTTGACCCGGAGAAATCTTTATTGATGATGGAATTTCTCACTTCAGAAAATGTTTAGCCAATGTCAAAGATGCCATCGAAGGCGGACCCCTAGAGAAAGAAGGGATATGCTTGACGGTGATGAGGAATGTGATCCCGCTGTTGAAAAAATTGTTGGACCTGGATGAGAAAGCCGGTTGCCGGGCTCCCAAACCACGAAGGTGATAACTCTGTTGCATGTTGACTTTGAAAAGTTTGAATGAGGCCGTGAAGGCTCTAAACGGAGAAGGTAAAGCTGAAACCAGCCCTGCTAAGCCAATCAGAGTCGAGAACCTTGAGAAGGTCGAAAGCCGTTAACTTGGGATCGGGTCGGCGGCCTACGCCTCCAGGTAAGCGCGGTTAATCGAATTAATCAGCAGAATTGGCCATACGCCGGCAGAGCCCGCCTCGACCTTGAAAGAGCTAACGAGAATCCTCCGGTAGGAATAATGACTCGGGAAAATCTAATGTTTATGTGATGACTCGGTGCCAGACGGATGAGTATTGAGCGGCTAAGGGTGACAAAAGAATGCCGTCTCGGAGCCAAAGACAGATAAGAGGCCTTATAAGTCGGAAGTAGAAAAGCCAGACTCTAACAAAGAGGATCCAGTGTTGACTCAGTTGAAGTGTACCCAAGCCAATATCTCCTTGTGGTCCCTGTTAACCTCTTCATACCCTCATAAGTTGAAGCTAGAAGAAAGTTTGGCCAAGACCATGGTGCCCATAGATGTCACCCCAAACGAGGTCGTCCAAATGATTGGAAGTATCCATTACGGAAACATCATTACCTTCACTGACTTGGACCTGCCAAAGTATGGGGCTAGTTATAACGAACCTCTTTACATCACAGTCCAGTTAGAAGAGCGTCGATTGCCACGGGTATTAGTCGATGGAGGGTCTGCAATGAATGTCTTGCCAGCCAAGATGATGGACTTATTGGACCTAAAACCAACAGATTTGAAGCCTTCTAGTTAGACTATTAAGGCCTATGACTCCACTGCACGGTCAGTTTTGGGGATTTCTACTCTCAAGCTGTGGTTCGGAAAAAAGGTCATGGACGTCAATTTTCAAGTGATTGATATTCCGATTTCATTTACTGCTCTACTAGGACGACCCTGGATCCATCAGATAAATGGGGTAGCCTCTACTTTGCACCAGTGCGTCAAATTTCAGTCAAATGATGGTACTATCACCACCATTTATGGAGACAGTGTCACGGTAGGAGGAACCAGCACTGGAGACATCCCGATATTGGAAATCAAACATGATGACGAAGGGTTGGCATCGACAGGATTCTCTGTAGCTCCCTCTAAAGCACAAGTGTGTAGCACGGACCTCACTACTACTTCCGATCAAATCCCTCCTGCCGTAGAGAATGATGAGAAAAATGGGTTATCTTAGGGACTTGGATTGGGTGGAAGACTTCAGGGTCGCAATACCATCATCGATGTAAAGGAACGAGAATACCAGATACGGCTTGGGGTACAAACCAAATGGCGAGAAAAGATAAAGGGGTCCGGCTCTTCATCCCTACGGTTTATCACGACCCATTATTTTACAAAAGGCGAGACACAATACGATAAAAGTGATCACCGGATCTCCTTGCGAGAAAACCCTTCTGGAGAATCTTGAGAAAATGAGGGGAAAGCCGGCCAATCCTATTCGAAGAATGTTCCTTGACTTGCCAGACATTCACTGGGGCTACCACTACCGTTCGAGCAGTATGTCTTCAAAGGGAACTCGAGACGGCGTCAAAGAGTCAGCATCCAGGGTAATGGATTTCTCCGCCTTCGAGTTAGCTCTTAGAAGATCGGCCGGATAGAAGCTGCCGGTAGTGAAGACGGTGAGTGGGGCTGCTACGGTTGTTTGATGAAGAAGCACAGATCCCGGATTTGATCGACTTCGGCTCGGATGATGAGATAGTTGCCGTAATTGGAGACGGTGGTGAAAATCCTTTTGATCCCGCACTTTGGTAACTAAGACGAAATGCCATTGAAGAATTGGGAGACGTTCTCGGGGACCGATGCTTGACCCGAGCAGCAAATGATAGAGGAGCTTGGATTGGTACCTCGTCCTTCTCAACCCAATCGTGTCAAACACCCTATTGTCCATACGGTTGAGTCGGGGAATCTTTGAATTCCAGTCCTTCCGAGTCATCCGAAGGCCTCACGCCTGAGGACTATCAAAATGTAATCGATGTCATCTTTCCCTTATTTTGAATGAAATGACGAGATCTTTACGAGTATCCTCTTATTGCCAACTTAACAAATGATAAATTAACTCAAAACTCAACAACGAGTTAATAATGAATCATTTGAACAAGATGCAAACACACTAAATGAACAATACATTAAAGAAATCTTTAAGCGGGTTTCGAAAAAGAGGAAAAGCCGGGCCCAGGCCGAGGAGGTTTTGACAAGTGTGAACTTGGAGTGCGTCGAGGAACCTAAGAGAGACCTGAGATCGGAAACTTCTTCCGGGGGGTTGAGCGGGACGGACTGATTGATCTGCTCGGGAATATGTCGACTTGTTTGCATGGTCATACGGGGATATCTTAGGGGCTAGACAGGTTCGATAGTAGAGCACGAGAATCCCTCTAGCACCGGATGCTAAACCGGTAAAAGCGAAGCGAGAAAGATCAAGCGAGAATGGTCTCTGGTCAAAGAAGAAATTGAGAAGCTACTGCGGGTAGGATTCATCGAGTCATCGAATATCCAACATGGTTGTCCAATATTGTGACCGTCACGAGGCCCGATGGGAAGGTGCGTTCTTTGTGTGGATTTCAGAGATCGAACAAGGCCGGCCCAAGGACGATTACCCTTTACCAAACATAGACATCCTGGTGGACTCACTGCCAACTACGAAGTCAAATCCTTTGTTGATGGCTTTGCGAGGATCTGACCCGGATCAAGATGGCGAGGAGGACCAAGAAAAGACAACCTTCACCACGCCGTGGGAACTTGCTGTTATACGAGTGATGCCATTTGGGCTTAAGAACGCCGGGGCTACTTACCAAGAGGCGGCGACCGCGCTTTCATGACATGATCCACAAGGAGATCGAGGTCTACGTAGACGACATGATAATCCACTCCCAGGCGAGGACGGGCGGCACTTTGTTGACTGCGGAAATTCTTTGAGAGGCGAGACAACATTCCATGAGACTAAACCTGCTAAATGCACCTTCGGAGTGACAAGGGGAAAAGTGCTTGGGTATATGGTCACGGAGCGAGGTATCGAAGGCGACCCCCAAAGATCAAAGCCATTATGGATATGAGGCCACCTCGGACCCAGGACGAAGTCAAGAGCTTTATGGGAAAAGCTGCGGTACATCGGCCGTTTCGTCAATCGGTTGACCACTATGTGCGAGCCCATCTTCAAGCTCATGAAGAAGAACGTAGACACGAGAATGGACCGAAGAATGCCGGGATGCTTTTGACCAGATCAAGGCATACTTGGTACACCCTCGGTGCTATGCCCCCACATAGACGAAACCTCTTACGCTCTATCTCACTTTGTCCTTGATACGGCGGTTGGGGCTATGCTTGCTCGGGAAAAGAAACTCTCGGATAGAAACGCCATTTACTTTGTCGTAGGAAGGCTGTAGGGAAGTGAGCTCAATTACTCGGCATGTGAAAAGACTGTGCGGGAGGCGAGTGCAGGTAGTCGGCAAGTTGAAGCATTATATGCAAGCCCGCCTGTGAATTTGGTCTCAAAAATGGACCCCATCAAGTACATCTTTGATAAGCCTTCCCTCTCGATGCGTCTAGCAAAGTGGTCCTTCTTCTTAGCGAGTACGACATCAACTATGTGACCGAGAAAGGCTATCAAGGGTCAAGCGTTGTCGAGACCACCTGGCAAACTTTCCCGATAACGAAGATAGAGGGCACGAACCCCAATTCCCGAGATGAAGGGATCTTTGCGATCGAACACGAAAACCGATGGCGATTATTCTTTGACGGAGCCGCTAACAAAGAGGAAACGGTATCGGGATGCTCTTGGTCGATCCGAAGGATGAGCATACACCCATAGCCCTCAAGTTGAACTTCCTGCCATGAACAATGTTGCCGAGTATAGGCTTTGCATTCTTTGGTTTGGAAGGCGCCTTAGAAAGAAATGTCAAGGAGCTAAAAGTTTACGGAGACTCGGCCACGATCATCAATCGGGTTTCCAACAAGTGGAAGGCTGTGGACCCTAACTGCGGCGGTATCATGCCCGTATGGAGGAGTTATTTGGGACGGTTCGGAGAAGTGACCTTCCACTACTTGCCAAGGAAAAGAAACAGTTCGCGGATGCATTAGCTACTCTAGCCTCATTGGTAGAGATCCCCGAGGGAAAAGCCATAAAACCCTTAGAAGTGGGTAGAAGAGAAGCCCCGACCTTACATTTGTGAAGTAGACACAGGACTGAGCCTATAAAGGAACCCTGGTACAATCAAATTTACCGGTTCCTCAAAGATGGAGAGTCGGCTTTCGAGACAAAGAAGGTAGACCAAAGAAGGTGTCGAGCCAAGAGCTTGCAAGCCACGAAAAGGTTGGCCTCCCATTATGTCATTCTAGGAGGCAACTGTACGAAGCGGTACCAAGGACCACTCCTCTTGTGCGTCACTCGAGAAAAGGCCAAAGAGTTGATGGCGGAAGTCCACAATGGTCCCTGCGGTCCTCATATGAATGCGAGCCACGATGCAAGTGATCCTCGGAATGGGTTACTCTTGGATTTCCATGGAAGCAGTGTGTCCGGCACGTCCGAGCATGCGACAAGTGCCGGCGGTTTGCCCAACCTCAACCATCTCCGCCTCATGACACATCTTGCATGACGACTCCTTGGCCGTTTGCAACTTGGGGTATTGATGTGATAGGGAAAATAGCCCGGCGGAAAGCAATGGGCATGAATTTGTGCTAGTAGCCATCGACTACTTCACCCAAGTGGGTAGAGGCCAAGTCTTACAAGGTCCTCACTTCCGAGAAAAGTGGCCCAATTCATCAAAGAAAACATAATGTGCGAGATATGGGGTGCCCAGCGAGATCATTTCCGATAATGGGTCACACTTTGAAGGGGCTGCGATAGGTTCTTTGTCGAGAATTGAGGATCACTCGCCACAAGTCGTCTCCGTACGGACCTCGAGACTAATGGAGCCGTGGAAGGCTGCTAATAAGACAGCTCGAACGGATCATCAGGAAGATGGCCACCCGTGGTCGTGATTGGCCCGAAAAGGCTGCACTTGGCACTGCGGGGCTCTGAACGTCTGTCGGAAACGGCTACGGGAGAAACTCCTTTTGCCTTAACCTACGGGATGGAAACGATCTTTTGCCGGTGGAATTGGAAATCCCGTCATTAAGGGTCCTCTTGGAAAACAGTGTCAATGAAGTAGAATGGTTGCGCGGCCGGCATGATGAGTTAGCCACCTTGACGAGAGAAGGCTAAAAGCCATGGAACACACAGGAGCCTACCGGAGGCGAATGGCGGAGCGTTTGATAAAAGGTCAAGGCCGGAGACATCAAAGAGGGTGACTTAGTGTTGAAAGTAAAGCCCCCTACCGGAGACAACCCCCTGGGAAAATGGGAACCCGTTTGGATCGGCCCTTATGTGGTGCGAGAAAATACTATCGGGAGGAGCCATGAAGCTTGCGAGACACAGACGGCAATCCCTTTGTCCACCCGGTCAACGGTGATAAGCTCAAAAGATACTATGTCTAAAAAAAAAAAAAAAAAAAAAAAAAAAAAAAAAATAAATAAAAAAAAAAGAAAAAAAATCTTAGTGCAAAAAGAGTAATGCCCGGCTAAATTTGAAAACCCCAAAAAAAGGGCGGTCTAGGCAAAAAACGAGTGCACATAATTTTTTATAGTTCACGAGAATGAACTACGAAGACTGAGCCCCTTAGTCTTTCTTGTAAAAGGGGAACGTGGCGGCCATATATGGTTCGGTCTAAACAATAAAAAGGACGATTAAGTTTCCATGAAATGTGTCCTAAACAATAAAAGGACAATCAAGCTTCCATGAAGTGCGTCCTAAATAATAAAGGGTATTTCAGTTTTCATAAAACGGGTCCCAATAAATAAGACATTTGAATTTCCATGAAATGTGTCTTGATTAATTTCTAAGATAATATTTCTTGTTCATTACAAGTTAAAAACTTCTTGATGAGTTCAAGCACGGTCTACCTCTTGACTCTGCTAACCTGCTACAAAGATCTAAAATACAATAAAATGACTAAATAAACTAATGTGTTTGCAAAATGGCAATAAGGGAATCCTAAGAAAAGATGCATCGGTCGTCATTAGGAGTCTTCTTTGGTCTTTTTCCCTTTTCCTCGGCCCCGTCGAGTCTTCTTCCTCTTTTTATCTATGATGTCGGTATCCCTCATCCCGACCTCAGGTATCCTCACTTTGGAGCCTCTACCAAACCCGTGTCAATAAGTGCTCTCTCTGTCCAGAGCACGAGTCCGCACCTCCTCCCTCTGAGCCTCGGTCGAAGGAGCGACCTCGGACAACCTCTTGTGCAGAGCCTCCATATCCACGACCAAGTCACCTGGCTGGTTATGGTGACTCGCCTTAGCCTCGGTCTCCCTCAAAGTCCTGCTCGAGTCGCGGTCGGCTCCCAGTAAAGCTCGACGTCTCTCCTCCAAGATGACACTGAGTCGCTCCCATCTCCCTCTCGTACCGGTCCAAGTAGACGGTGGTCAAGATGGTGCTCTTCCTGCTCTGAAGATAGCCACAGGTGGGAAAGCGGCATATGTCCAAGCTCTCGAGAAGAAAGAGAAGGCTGCATTTGGATCCCTCATGTCCAATAACACCACCTCCATGGTCCGGATGTCCTCCCAATCACTCAATGGCTCTGTAAAGCCCCAAGCTGCCTGGATACTAAGCGGGGTATGTAGAAGGATGACCGGCGAGAATCCCTGGAACCCTCACGGCATAGGACTCTGAAATATCCTCACTGATGCGCAACCTCCAATGAGGAATCCACCAACGGATGTCCGAAGTGGATAGCCTAGCCATCGTCGGCTCCCGGCTACTGCGGTCTGTTGCCTCGGTGCACCTCTCAGAAATCACCCAAGGGCAGAGTCGGCAAAGCCCCTAGCAAAGCCCAGAGCCTCTCCTGCGGCCGTAAGGTCAACACAGTAGGACTCCCGGATCTCATGAAATGGTCTCCCGAGTCATCCTGTCAATCCCATGAAGTGTCTCTCCCAAAACCGGTGGGACAATATCCTTCCCGGCCTTGCAGTCTCTAACCATGTCCAAGAGACCACTATGACGGATCCCACGGACTCGGCGGTGAACAGGCGAGAGAATACGCAAAGGATGAATGCGTCCATAGCCACCGTGGTCGCGGCCATATACGGAGACCCAGGCACACTTTGCCGGGATATCGAAAGGTCAATCTTATCAGGGGCTACCATCATCCTCTCGGCCTCTCCCGAAGGAATCTGCGAAAAGATGCAAGCTTTGCACTTGGCGGCACGTCTCCGTCAGCGGAATAGATATAGCCTCAATCTCGGGACCCCCAATCAAGGCTCGGAAGTCTTCATGCGTCGGGACAATCTCGTTATAAGAAAAGCGATAAACATGTCTCCGGACGTCCCGAACTTTCTTTGCGGCTCTCAAAAGGTCCCAATCGGGCGGGAGATCCCTCAAATGCCATAAAGACTTGATCTTGAAGGAAGAATCAAGCAGTCCCCTATGAGATTGGAAGTTGTGTCTCACCCAAGATTGAAGATCGGACGAGAAAAAACGGTCTCGTTTCCCCCTTTGCAATCGACGGGCTTCTCCATCGAAAAATGATCAAAGGTGGTGCTTTTAGGTCCAAAATGTGCTCAGGAACAATTGGGACAAGTCTATGTTGAAAATGAAATGAAATGGCCAAGCCTTGCTTTTATTCGAGAAAATAACCGGTTCGAGACAGGCGTGAGCCGCACGGCTCTATTTACCCTCGGGACCTATCCGCGCGGCTACATTAGCCCTCTGCGAGAAAAAAATTCTGCGGCAACCAAAGTTGCTGCCCAAGGGAGTTTTCACCCCACTTTTTCAACCAAAACTGTACAAAAATATATCCATAAGCCATTCAAGCATTTATATACCATTATAAATCATTTTGGCCCGGTTTTCACCCGATTCCAAGCAAAAAAGTTGCCCCAGGCTCAGATAATATGCAAATTGAAAAAGCATGAATTAGAAAAGCAAATAAAACATAAATACAATGTCTTCGCCCCATCGGCGCCAGAATAAAACAAAAAATAAACAAAGTGTGCATAAAAATTGTTCATTGTTCGTTTTTGTTCCAAATCTACTCTAGAGACCTCCTAGGCCTCCGATTCTTCTTCCTCCTCATCGCTGCTCAGCTCATAGATGCTGGCCTCCCTCATCAAGTCCTCACAGTCGCTCACGTCGAGATAGATGGACATTATCGTGCCCATACTCGGCCAGTTTGCTCCCGGAATGTCGGCGTTGGGTCCCCGCCCGAGGCATGGCCTTTGGAAGAGTACTCGAGGCCGATGAGCGTAGGCATGTGCCCCAGGACATGCCGTCTCTTGCGCCGGGCTCCACTGTGCATCCAGCTGCTTTGCCTTGAAGCGCGAGCCGGCTTCCTCGAAGGGGACCGGCACATGTCCTTCCGGCCCCCTGTGACTGACCGGCCTATCATAAGTGCGAGTGGAACACGAGAAAAAGAAGAGAAAAATCTCAGAAAAATCTCAAATTTGCAAAAAAAGCAGAAAAATCTGAACGCTGAAAAGGGAAAGACCACTAAAAGTATACTTACAGTCTTTGTCGGGCGGCAAGGTGTCTTGGGGCTCCCTAGCGTCGGGGACGGTATCCTCATCCTCCTCGGTACTCCATGGACCACATAGGACGAGATGTGCGGGAGGGATCGGCGGGTCGATAGGCTCATCCTCCCCATATCCACAGTGACCGCCGGCTTCACTAGCACACGTGGCGTCCTCGGGCGGCTGCTCCATGAAACACGGCGTAGGGGGTACCCATGTCAAAGTACTCCTCGGCGGCCACGCACACTGCAGTACCTAGCAATCTCATCCTCTGGCCAATCCACAGGTTGTAGCATCCGTCTTTGGAGGATCGTGGGGAGTAATGGCATCAATGGAGGGACATGGCCATCTTTGCCTCGAGAAAGCTTGATCCCCCAAGTAAATGACATCACATGTCGGCCCGGTGAGCCACCTCCTCTGCCTCGTCGCCTCAATGGCATCTCCCGGCCAAGATCTCCGGATACCTGCCCCAAGGGTAGAAGTCCACTCCGTCGTGCCCATCCTTGTTGATGACCGGCCTCACCATTTTGTAGTCGAAAGTGATCCGGGTCTTCCCCGTGAATTTATCCCTCGCATCTCCCCTCCAGCGAACCATAGCAGGGAAGATGGTGATATCGCTCTGTTGGTTCCAAGGGAAGAACCCGATCACCTTGCAAAACCAGGCCTGCATATTCAAAACATCAAAAATGTCATTCTCTCTCTCTCATAAAAGTTTCAAGACAGAAAAGAGAAAAGAGAAAAGAAAGGAGACTACCTCAAGGGAAAATGAGAAGCAGTCCATGGAAGCAGCTTCTTTCCGACTGTACATGTCCAACGAGAAGTAGAGCTCCGCCAATCCGGCCTCTCCCCAAGAGACCTTCCCTATCCCATCCACATCCTCCAGAGATTCGAGGAGGCAAGTCATGGCCAGTGTCCCAGAATTAGCAAAAATAGTGACTGACAGCATCAACCACACAAAGGCTCTAGCCGAGTGCTGGCGATCACATCGTTAGCGGCAAAGTTACGCATGCGGTTACGGGCTGCCACCTCGACATTCCGTGTCTCCATCCCCGGCCCCTTGGGAATCGGCTCAAACCCAACCAAAGCCTGGAACTCCTCGGGCGTAATGTGGTCTCTCCAAGTCACGGGCCTCCGTGGTGAGCTGTAGGCCGATGTAATAGGCTGTGAAATCGGCGAGTCACGTAAGCTCTCCCGGCTCGGGTGAAAGCTATGTGTCTTGTCCCACCGGAACTCGAAAGGGCTGGATCAAGCCCTTGCTCTTCGAGGTGATGTGAACACCCCTTCCGATAGCCTCGACGAACGAATCCAGGCCGGTAGCCCTCACCAAATCCTTGGGGTTCACCCCATTCTTCTCGAAATCCGGCATCCTCTGCCAAAGCTTGACTGCAATCTCTGATGGTCCTCTAGACTTGTTCTCCTGTAGACAAGCGCAACAAAAAGAAGTGTGTCAATCATTCATCATTTTCAAAAGCATGCATATATTCAAAAAGTGCACATGTTTTTCAAAAGAAAAGCATTCACAAAAGTTTTTTTTAGCATCATTTGCATATAAAAAAAAAGCGTCTTTCATCACTTGAAACGTGTCATGTCAAGTCCCATTGCTTTCCTAAAGCACAAAATCACAATTTTCACAATTCTTTGCACATAAGCATTATTCTTTCAAAAATGGCATGCATGAATCCTTTTCATCTTCCAAAATCATGTTTTCTCAAAATTTTGACCTAGTTCTAGCACATGCAAGAACTCCGTCTCACTTTAGACAATTTTTTCATTCTTACTTTATTTGCGAGAAAAAAGTGGGTCATTCCCATTATTTTTGTCAAACAAATTGCACATTGCATATTCTTAGCCTCATAGGTTATTCACCAATATCTCAAAATCACTCAAAAATCCTAGGAAAATCCTAGAAAATTCCTAAAATTCGGGTCAAGCCCTAAATCATTCAAAATTCAATCAAAACCGACGGAATTGAGCAAAATAAGAATGCTTACCCCAACCGATCGCGGGTTCGTAGATTTGTGCTCTCTTCTCCCCGGGTAAAGCTCCGACGGAGGCGTAAGAAAGTCATACTTTCTTTCCGTTCGAACGAGTTCCTTTCTCCTCCTCCGAGCGGCCGCCGAGATGTTTCTTCTTGCTTGCCTTGGTATGGGATTGCCCTCCGGATCCATCTCAAATCAAAGGGAAGCAAGGGGATTGAAAGAATTTCGAAATTCTCTTCCTCTCTTCTCTCTCTCTGCGTTCTTGGGCGGCAATACAATGCCAATGGCCCGTTCAAATCTGATTTTAAATAATCTGGAAAAAACAGGTCTCTAGCCGTACGGCTCCTTTTTCTCCATCTCATGCCGGACGGCCTCATTCGCTCTGAGCAGAAAATTACAATCCACCTTTGGACCTTCCACTTGGGCATGCAATTTCCGTTATCTTTTAACCAAGATAACATCTTTTTCAGAAGATATCCCTTATCTCTTAAGCAATTAAGCTTTCTTCCCAGTCGCCTCCGTTAATTCCGTTATAACGGGATAATGCTAGGTGACAACCTCCGAATTGTCAAAACTCTAAACTTAGCTTACCTCTATCCCGAATAGTGACATATGCTAAGTTCTCTTAACTTAAGCTACCTCTATCCCGAATAGTGACGTACGCTCAAGTTTCTCTCAACTTAAGCTACCTCTATCCCGAATAGTGACGTACGCTCAAGTTTCTCTCAACTTAAGCTACCTCTATCCCGAATAGTGACGTACGCTCAAGTTTCTCTCAACTTAAGCTACCTCTATCCCGAATAGTGACGTACGCTCAAGTTTCTCTCAACTTAAGCTACCTCTATCCCGAATAGTGATGTACGCTCAAGTTTCTCTCAACTTAAGCTACCTCTATCCCGAATAGTGACGTATGCTCAAGTTTCTCTCAACTTAAGCTACCTCTATCCCGAATAGTGACGTACGCTCAAGTTTCTCTCAACTTAAGCTACCTCTATCCCGAATAGTGACGTACGCTCAAGTTTCTCTCAACTTTAGCTACCTCTATCTTCTCGATAGTGACGTAAGCTCCAGTTTTCTCAGGTGACAGCCTCCATTAATTGTCAAAACCCTCGAGGATCCTAGACATCGTTCCTACCTATCTAGTGATGCTTGAACTACGATCAAGGCTTGATTCCTCCGGGATACGTAGGTAGCCTTTTATAAAAGGTCCAGCCATCCGACCACTTTGGTCACCCTTTTCCTCCCTCACTCCTCAGTGATGAAGTAGTCTCTCATAAGAGACTTTGTTATCTGACCACCTTGGTCACTCCTAGCATATCCCCAGTAGGATCAATTGCTTGACCTCCTAGGTCATTTTCCCTTCTATTTCCCCAGCAAGAGACCAGTTTTTCTTCTCCATTCCCCAGCGGATCCTAATTCCGAACTACGGCCTGGCTTGATTCCTCCGGGATACGTAGGTAGCCTTTCATAAGAGGTTCAGCCACTCGACCACCTTGGTCACCCAATCCATCTCGGCATTCGCCAGATCGGATCCTTTTCTATCGACAACCCCACTCGCCTTGCAAGTGACGTTGCCGAGGGGCTTCTGTAAGTACCCAAATCTGGCTCATGTCTTCCGGTTAAATTTCCCGGCAATTTCGGTAATTTTTCCGGTAATTCCCCAGACCTTCCTAGTGTTAGGAAACATTCGGAACTGTTTTTAATTAATTTAGGGCTGAAGGGGATCCTTCCTAATTAAGAAACACGTTTTTCTTAATTAGGAGGAAAGGTTCTAGAATTTGCCACCTTTCATGGTTCTAGAATCTTTGAGTCATTGTGGATAATGCCGCACGGCTGCATTAGCTCGCTGTCCTTAGCCGCACGGCTTCATTAGCCTTATCCAGACTGCCTATAAATAGAGCCCTCCTCTACCCATTTCAACACAACAATTGACACAACAAATCACCCACAAACACTCCAAATACGTGAAGAATACTGCTGGAAGCTCAAGAAGGTGAAGAAGAAGGCCAAGAAGCTCCCTCCCTCCTCCTTGAAGATCCAAGATCAACCTCTCCTCCTAGCTCTGCCCGAAGAAGAAGGAAGCCATTGGTAACCTCGCACGCCCTAACCTCGCATCCTAATTGCTTTATAAATTGCTCATTGCATTGTCTTTATATTGCTTGGGACTTGGTAGATTAAAGATCATATCTTCATATTCCCCCTTCCCCTTTTGCATGCATTAGACATCATTTGTCATAAAAATGTAGTCTTTTCCCATAAAGGTGCATCCTTTGCACCTAAAACCCCCATTTTCAAATAAAAATGTAATCTTTATGCATCCTTTGCATATAAAAATCAAATCTTTTCAATCAAAATGCATCATTTGCATCCAAAATCCCTTTTCCAAGCATCATTTGCTTTAAAGACCACGTCTTTACCATAAACTAGCATCATATGCTTTTCAAAATGCAATCTTTATGCATCATTTGCATAATGAATGCCAATTTCTTCAACAAAATGCATCATTTGCATAAAAATCATATCTTTATGCATCATTTGCAATAAAGATCATTTCTTTGAATTAAGTGCATCATTTGCAACCCAAAAATGTCATCTTTTCATTAAAGTGTCATTTTTACATACATTTCCCCCGTTCCCCCAGTAGCAACCTAGGAACGGACCGGTGTAAAAGATCCTATCTTTACATCGTTCCTTCCATAAAGGTTTCATAATCTCTTTAGAAAGGGACACCTTCGAACCCTATATCTCCGATTATCACTTAAGATGAGTATGAAGCATCTATACAAGCTCGACCATCTTAAAGTGTATGATTGATGGGCTAAGGACCCTCCTTTTCTAAAGAACCTCATCTTTGGCTACAAAGAGAGTCATTCTCTCGATCACGCAAGTCCCAAGGTCTAAAAAATGCGATGATCACAAGTCCAAGATGAGGGCGGGATCATAATCCCAAATACATAAAAATCCAAGAAATCCCGAGCGACAACCAACAAATGGTTTGTACGTCCGGAAGACGACTTGGGTCATTCGCTCCTTATTTTCAAACACATGCACACAAGAAAGTACGCAAGCAAGCACGATTAATGAAATCATGGGAGACTTGCTCCGGCAAGGCACCTTGGGTGAACGCCAAACGTTCTTCCCAAGGGGTAACTTAACCTCCGAACCCATAAAAATCCTTTTTTCAAAGTTTTGAGGAAATCAAAATGGCGTGGCGACTCCGTTTTTCAAATTAAACCGGATGTCTTCAAACTCGCGTGAATCCAAAACAAACAAAAATTTGGGCACACATTCACAGGGAGGCCTAGTCCTCGGAGGCTAGTGATCGCTACTGGGTTGAACGTGTTCGTGGAGTACCTTTCCGGGATAGCGGAGACGCAGAAGAACAAGGGCGTCTTCTTGGCTCTGTCTGAGTACTGGTGGGACACCACGCATACCTTCCACTTTAGCTGGGGAGAGGTGATGGTGACTCATGCCGATTTTGCGGCGATCATCGGGCTTTCCTTCAAGGGGGGGTCGGTGAGATGGCAGGATAGGATGTCCGATGCTGTGCTGGCGGAGCTTCTTGGCTCTGCGCCTTATCCCCGTAAGGGCTTGGGCATGGTGTACCACGATGTAGAGGCGCAGATCATGGCCAACATCGGGATTTATCACCGGGGCACTGGAGTAGTGACACGTCTGAGCAGCTGGCGCGCTCTTTTTTGTGGTTTGCTCTTTTCAAGACTCTGTTCTCGAATCACGCCTCTTCCGCTCTTTTCCCTCTGCTGGATAGTTTGGTGGACTTGGAGAGGGTTGGTGAGATTGCTTGGGGCAAGGCGGGCTTGGCCGAGCTCTATTTTGCTATGGACAGATTTAGCCGGGGTGCGGCCAGTTCCCTGGGATGTTTTGATTTTGCACTGGAGGTATGAGTTCATTGCTGTTGTAGTTTAGCACTTTGTCATTTCTCCGTCTTCTTTTTCTTTTCTTGTTCTGAGCACTATTTGCTTTTTTGTTGCAGGCGTGGTGCTATGAGGTCTTCCGGTGCTAGCCGTGGGACTGGGAAGATGAGGCCATGGTAGGATATCCTGCCATGCTGTGCTGGGCCCGCCCTTTGAGGAAGAGGAGGACGACCAGGGGAAAGGTCACTGTCACTTATAGGGATGTGCAGGAGTACCTGGAGAGGGATAGTCCAAAGGAGTTTGAGTTGTACCATTGGACTCGGTATGGCGATGATGAGTTGGAGGTTGCCCCCGGGGTGACACAGCAGAGGAAGATGTTGCGGGGCCTTACTTGCGACAACAGGTATCTGGGGGAGAGGGTCTTCTGGCAGCATGGCACAGGCTTGCCCCCTATGGCTTTGAGGGATCCGCCCCTCGGTATGATGAGTCCTCTCGATATGGATGTGCTGGAGTATGAGAGGTACTGGGATGGTGTGAGCGCCGAGGAGTTCATCCTGGATGGCAAGGAGTATGCGGCCTTTGTCAGGCGGAAGCTGAGGATGCCACATGTGTTGGCGCGGGAGAGGCAGGATGGTCCGCCACGTCCTCCAAATGTTTCGGTACCTTGGCCGGACTCCTCGTATGTTCGCAGGGACTCTTCAAGGAGGAGGGTGATTGTGACCGTCCCTGAGGATGGTCCTGCTGCTTATCGGGTTGACTCGGATGCTCCGGTGAGTGTGCTTACTCTTTTCCATTTTGGCATCTTTTCTGTATTTTTCTCTTTTGTCGAGTATGACTCTATCTCTTTTGCTGAGCGTTTCTTTGGTTGTTTGCTTGCGCAGGTCTCGGGGCGATCCTTTGACACGCTGACCCGTCGTTATGTGGGGATGAGGTATTTCGCGAAGAAGCTCTTGGGGAAGATGTCTTGTAGGCCTTCGCGGAGCGCGGCGGTGTTCGAGCCAATGCCTTCGCAGAGTTTTGATGTGGGGACGTCTTCGGGGGCTCAGAGGCCGCATACCCTTTATCAGTTCCTTCCTCCATCAGGCCCACAGGGTGAGGGTTCATCCTCGCATCCCTTCTTTGATCCTTTCACCGGGTTTGACCCTTCGGAGTACTTCGAGAACTCGCACGAGGAGGGGGTCCAGTATTCTGATGATGAGGATGTGACCACCGAGTTTTCCGAGATGCCAGATTTCTCATTTGTGGAGGATGATGATGATGAGTCGGATTAGGGCTCTTTTGCCTTCCCTCTTTCCGTTGTTTTTTTTTGTATTTGGAGAGCAACAGACATCTGGTATCTGTAATAAAACACTTGTATTTTGCACAACAAAGTATTTTATTTTAAGAAGTAATGCGTATTTGTGATTCTCGGGATTGACCTAGGAATTGTTGCTAGCTTATTTTTATTTTTTACATGTCGCATGAGCTGGGAATGCATTTATGGTTAGTGTATGGTGGCCGAAAATGGCTTTGGCTAGGCTTTTGAGAAATTGGGGGTAAGGTCCCGCCAAGAGAAGTAGCTATTTTACAGTTTGATGAAAATGTGGGGCCAGGCTGCAAAGTGGTCCACACGGACACATCCAGCATGCAAAGTGGTCCGTGCGGACTTATCTTGCTTTTGGGAAGGAAATAAGAGTTACAGAAGGTTTGGTTTTCTCCCATTTCCTATTTTCAATCCCTTCGAGTCTTCTTCCCCATTTTTTCTAGAAACCTCCATTTTTGCTATGGATTCTTCATTTGTTTCGAGAGCTTTGCCGAGGCTTTTGAAGGAGAGGCGAGCATACTTTCTTGAGCGGCTCAACTCGTGGATGAGGCACCATATGAGGCACAACAAGCGGGCTTTCGAGGTGAGATTTTGACTCTGCTCGGTTTGGTTCCTTAGGGAGTTAGTTCCTGATTGGGAATTGTTGCGGGCTGCTGTGAAGTTCTGGGATGTTAGGAGACACGTGTATAGCTTCTCCTACAATGAGGTCACGCCCACCTTTGAGGATTTTCGGGCTTTGATTGGAGGACCGGAGATGGAGGCCATCTTGCTTCCTTTGATTGGCGGTACAGCCGTGAGCGTGAAGCTCGCATGCTTTCTTCGGACTTCGTTGGATGAAGTGCAGGGTATGCCTTTTGATTCTGGTCATATTGACATTTCCGCGCTGCCTGAGCGGTTCATGGGTGAAATTACCCGGATCCGGCTCGCGCGCGGGCCCCGGCATCTCGCATTTGTCGCTTCGGGAGGTCGCCCGGATCCGAGAGGCAGCGCAATCGCGCCCCGGCATCTGCCTTATTCCATTTTAGCGTGTTGGAGGTGTCTCGCCGTTGTTTTCGCAATTGTAGAGTCGCCACGCCATTTTTATTAAGCCCAAAACATTGAAAAAGGGCATCAGTTTAGAAATAAACTATTTTTGTGTGATGAGATTTTGAGTTCGGAGGTCAGATGACTCCTCGGAAAGAGAATATTAGAATCTTAGAGCTCACCCGAGTCGCCTCGTAAAAACGAGTCTTTCGGATACCCCTAATATTCTATAACTGTTATGTGTGTGTGTGTGTGCTTTTAAAAATGCATGCTGTATCGAATGTCTACATTGTACACTACGTATTGAAATGTATTGAAATAGTAATGGAAGGAAGCCTTACCAATGTTGGTTCGTGTCTGTCTTTCGCTGGGGAATAGTGTTTGAGGATGGAATAGTGTTCCGGCACGGACCGGGATTGCTTCGGGAGGGGCCGGTTGTCTGCGGACAGAGTTTCGGCGTGAGTTAAGATTGTAGGCTGCGTTCGGGCAAAGGTTCGGCGTGCGTTGGGATCGCAGGGATTACTCGGGCAGAGTTTCAGCGTGCGTTGGGATGGCAGAAGTCACTCGGGCAGAGTTTCGGCGTGCGTTCAAGCTACCGGTTTGACTCGGAAAGAGCCGGGACACCTTAGGAAAGACAAGGCAAGGCCTTGGAGTACCACGAGGGGCCTCAGAGTACCTCGAGAGTGCCTCGGGGCAGCGCGGGAGCATCGCGGGAGCGCTCGGAGAGGCTTCGGAGCACCACGAGGGAGCTCGGAAGGCCTCAGAAGGATCCGTAAGGGGCCGGGATTACCCCGAAGGGTCTTAGAGGGGAGCCTGAAGGCTGGGGGAGAGGAGAGAAGAGGGAGGTGTATTGAAATGAGGGAGGGGGAGCCCTCTATTTATAGTGCCAAAAAATTGCAAAGAGGTCCGTACGGACCTCCTAGGTAAACCAATATTTTGGTTTTCCTCAATTTGAGGGAATATGTGATGATGAAGAAGATTCAGCCATGATGGCTTTTAGATGCAATAAGGTCCGTACGGACCATCTCAGCATGCAAAGAGGTCCGTACGGACCAACCATGTAGGGGGTAATGATGTTCTTCGGGATTTGAGGAAATATTGTGGACTTTAAGGGGATTCAGTAATTATTAAAAAAAAGAGGTCCGTACGGACCTTAAATGCTTTTCCAATTTTCTGAAAATTCCCAAGAGGTCCTTTTGTCCCTTTTTATCCCAGAAAAGTTCCTCCCTTGGCTTGGCTGAGGGTTTTTTGAGGGTTTTGAGTGCCAGAGGTCTTCGAGACTGCGTTTGTGAGTCTGCGGTATTTCCTGTGTACTTGGAAGAGGGTGATCCAGATTGGGGTACTTACAGAAGCCCCTCGACGACGTCACTTACGGAGGAAGTGGGGTCATCGATAAGATAAGGGTCCTAATCTGGATCGCGTGCTGAGAGATGAAGTGACCGTGTAGGTCGGCGGGAGGACGTGGCGGTGTCCTGTTGTGTGACCGTTTAGGTCAATTGGCTGGACCCTGTGATAGGATTCCTACGTATCCCTGGCGGGAATCAAGCCTGATCGTAGTTCGTGTGTGGGGTGAGTGTTGTAGTGCACGAGGACGGGAGATGTCCTCTGACTGAAACTCTGTGTGTGGACGTGGTGGTGTCCCGGGTGACCGTATAGGTCGATGATGAGGACGTGATGGCGTCCTGGGTGACCGTATAGGTCGGTGGCTGGACCCTGTGATAGGATTCCTACATATCCCTGACGGGAATCAAGCCTGGTCGTAGTTCAGAGGTTGTGAAATTGTGAGTGTATGAGGGCGTGGTGGTACCCTGAAGTATCGTGTGACCGCCAAGGTCAGTGGTAAGGACGTGGTGGTGTCCAGGGTGTGTAATCTTACTAGAAGATGGGTAATCTTACGAGAAGATGGTTTGTGACCGCTGAGGTCGACTGTGAGGACGTGGTGGTGTCCTGAGATGGAAATTTTACGATTTTCCGAATCGGGTGATTTAAGGCCTTCCGGGCCAAAGATAGTGATTTGGGAGGTTTATACGGTCTTCCGGACCGAGTGTTTTAAAGACTTCCGGGCTGAAGATAGTAATGTGGGAGGTTTATACGGTCTTCCGGACCGAGTGGTTTAAAGCCTTCCGGGCTGGGGATAGTAGTTTGGCTGATTTATGCAGTCTCCCGGACTGAGTGGTTTAAAGCCTTCCGGACTGGAGATAGTGATGTCATGTATGAGGACTTGAATCGTCTTCTGACTGCGGTTTGCCATGCGTGAGGACTTGAATCGTCTTCTGGCTGCGGGTGTGTCATGTATGAGGACTTGAATCGTCTTCTGACTGCGGTTTGCCATGCGTGAGGACTTGAATCGTCTTCTGGCTGCGGTTGTGTCATGTATGAAGACTTGAATCGTCTTCTGGCTGCGGTTTGCCATGCGTGAGGACTTGAATCATCTTCTGACTGCGGTTGTGTCATGTATGAAGACTTGAATCGTCTTCTGGCTGCAGTTTGCCATGCGTGAGGACTTGAATCGTCTTCTGGCTACGGTTGTGTCATGTATGAGGACTTGAATCGTCTTCTGACTGCGGTTTGCCATGCGTGAGGACTTGAATCATCTTCTAGCTGCGGTTGTGTCATGTATGAGGACTTGAATCGTCTTCTGACTGCGGTTTGCCATGCGTGAGGACTTGAATCGTCTTACAGCGGTGTGTCATGTATGAGGACTTGAATCGTCTTCTGACTGCGGTTTGCCATGCGTGAGGACTTGAATCGTCTTCTGGCTGCGGTTGTGTCATGTATGAGGACTTGAATCGTCTTCTGACTGCGGTTTGCCATGCGTGAGGACTTGAATCGTCTTCTGGCTGCGGTTGTGTCATGTATGAAGACTTGAGTCATTTCTTGACTGCGGTTTGTGGAGGTGTGGCTGCCTTGTGCTTTGATTGCGAGAGGTGTAGATGCCTCGTGCTTTGTCCGCTGGGGAGAAGGTTGGACTTACGATGACTGCCGGTGTTTATCCGTTAGGGATTATCGTGGCCTTGTAGGGGCTTTTTCTGCTGAGAAGGTAACTTCGAGCTTACTTTGATGGCCGGCGCTTGAGTTGCCGTTGAGCGGGCGAGGTCCGGGCTTACGATGACGGCCGGTGCTGGGGATATGTGGTCTCGTAAGGGTTTGCAAGAATTCCCTTTTTGACTTGCTGGGGAAGGAGCTCGGGCTTACTTTGATGGCCGGTGCTTGCGTTGCCGTTGAGCGTTTTGGAGGCGTTTTGTGCCTTGAAATTTGTACTTGGAGGTGCGGGCTCCTTCTTGTGCTTGTTTCACCGTTTAGTAGGCGAGGTCCGGGCTTACACTGACGGCCGGTTCTTGAATTGCCATTGAGTGGGCGAAGTCCGGGCTTACACTGACGGCCGGTGGTTAAATTGCTGGGTTAAGGACCAAACTGCATTGAATCTGCTGAAATAGGCCTTTGGACAGCCAGGGGCAAAGATTATAAGGGCAGAAAAGTAATTTGGCCCCTCGTTGCAAGAAGGTCCGTACGGACCAACCTGGGATGTAAAGAGGTCCGTACGGACCAGGTTGGCTTTTTACAGTTCCCAGATTTTGACTGGGTTTAAAACCCGAGGCCCCCTTCATTTCTTCTTCTTCAGTTTGCGAAAATTCGAGAGAGAGAAGGAGAAAACCTCCATTGTTACACCAAAATCTTCCATTTTTTGCTTGAATTGCTTGCAATGGCGGAAGGATCAAGGAGAGGACGTCGCCAACGGAGTCGAGATGCGATCGAACAAAGGATGGAGCTTCAAAGAAATTGGATCTCCTTTGTGCCTTCTTCGAAGAATCCGGATGTGTTGTATCCGAATCCGGAGGTGCATAACCGGTGAGTAAGGAACGTCGGGGAGGTAAGAAATCAATTTCGTTTTGACTTCTTGCTTGAATTTTTGAATGCTAAAACTAGGTTTTAGTTTTTCGCATTTTGGGGCTTTTGTTATTTGCCATGCTTTTTTGTGAAATTCTTGATGAATTGTTGAAATTGAGCATGTAAATATTGTGGGTATGTGAATTTTGTGCAGAAATGTGTAGATTAGCTCTTATTTGTGAAAATAAAGTGCCTCTCTAATGAAAATGCATGTTTTGGTGTTTTGTACCTTATGCTATTTATGTATGTACATTGTGAGAAAAATTGTCATGTAGTGACAAATTTTGTAAAAAAATGTGACATGTGCCGTGTTTCGTGACGGGTCTTGTCTGGAAGTATGTGCCGTGTAGGGACGGACTTTTCTTTTGAAAATGTGTTATGCAGTGTGTGCCGTGTTTTTGGTGACGGACTTTGTGGGGAAAATATGTGTAATTCGTGCCGTGTTTTGTGACGGGTTACATGTGAAAATTTTGTGCATTGTGTGCCGTGTTTTATGACGGATTTTTTTATGCTTTGGTATTAAGTACTGTGACAGACGTACCTTTGCTGTGTTTACCTGCAGGATGAGGGGCTTTTGGCTAGGAAAGCCAAGAAGATGAAGACTCGGGGATCGCTCGAGGCTGTGGTCGAGTTATGGCAGCAGATGCCGAATTTCTCTATGGATGGCGGGCCGAGCCCTAGGAGGCTGGTCTATGCTTCCGGCCTAGGCGTGTTCGTGGAGAACTTGGCCGGGGTTTTTGACACGAGGAAGAACAAGAGCGTCTTCCTGGGCCTTTCTGAGTATTGGTTGGATACCACCCACACCTTCCATCTGAGCTGGGGCGAGGTGACAGTGACGCCCACGTATTTTCTTTGCTATCACCGGGCTTTCCTTCAAAGGAAGGCCGGTGCGATGGAGGATATGATTGCCGAGGGACGTGCTTGGCGAGCCGCTTGGGCTTTGCGCCTCTTCCTCGTAGGGGCACTGGGGATCTTTGTACGGCGATGTAGAGATGAGGATTACGACCCGATTGGGGCCTCTTGTCGAGGAGTACCGGCCGGTGACAGCGGGCTTGGTAGCGCGCTCCTTTCTATGGTTTGCCCTTTCCGAGACTTTGTTTTCGAACCATGCGACGACGGCTCCTTTTGCTCTACTGGAGAGCCTGATTGACTTGGAGGGAGTTTGTGACATAGCCTGGGGCGAGGCGAGCCTAGCCGAGCTTTACTTCTCCTTGGACCGGTTCAGCAGGGGTGTGGCTAGTTCTTTGGCCTGTTTTGATTTTGCTTTGGAGGTATGAGTTCATTGCTGTTTTTGATTAGCAACCTGTCATTTTCTTCGTTTTCTCTTGCATTGAGCCTTTTCTGCTTTTGTTGCAGGTGTGGTTCTACGAGATCTTTCAGTGCTTCCCGTGGGATAGAGATCCTGGGGCTATAGCGGCCTATCCTGCTATGTTAGGCTGGGCACGCCCGGCGAGGAAGAGGAGGACCAGCAGGGGGAAGCTCACCATTACCTACGGGGAGGTGCAGGAGCATCTAGGGCGAGATAGCCCAGAGGCATTTTCTTTGTATCCCTGGGCTCGGTATGAAGCTGATGAGTTCGAGGGTGCTCCCGTGGTGACGGCACAGCGGAAGATGCTGCGGGGCCTGACCTGCGACGTCATGTACCTGGGAGAGCGGGTCTTTTGGCAGCATGGCCCGGGTATGCTTCCCTTGGCTCCGAGGGATCCGCCTTTCGGGGTGTTGGATTCCCGGGACATGGATGTATTGGAGTTTGAGAGGTATTTGGGTGGCGTGAGTGCCCATGAGTTTGTTTTGTATAGAGAGGAGTATGGGGCCTTCGTGAGGAGGAAGTTGAGGACGCCACAGGTGTTGGCGAGGGAGAGGGAGGCTGGTCCGCAGGGTCCCCTAGAGGTTCCGGTGCCTGGGCCGGATTTCACGTATGTTCGTGGGGACTCATCGAGGAGGAGGGTGTACGTGCACTGTCCACGAGCGAGCTCCTGCCGCCTCTAAGTGGATCCTGACATGCCGGTGAGTGTGCTTACTCTTTTCCATCTTGGCATCTTTTCTGTATTTTTCTCTTTTTGTTGTTGAGTATGACTGTATTGCTGAGCATTTTTTTGGCTGCTTGCTTGTGCAGGTCCCGGGGAGAGCCTATGACATGTTGACCCGCCGTTATGTGGCGATGAGGTCCTTCACGAAGAAGGTGGCGTCGAGGCTGTCTTGCCGGTCTTCGCGACGTGTGCCGGCATACGAGCCGATGCCTTCGAGGCATTCTGTAGATGTTCCTCCAACGAGAGCCGAGTCGGAGCCACAACAGGAGGGACCTTCGCGGGGGCGGCATAGCATGGAAGCCGGGATGTCCTCGGGAGCTCAGAGACCGCAGACCCTTCATCAGTTCTTTCCTCCGCCGGATGCACAGGGTGAGGGTTCGTCAGCATGCCTATTTTTCGGCTTCGATCCTTCTGAGTATCTTGAGTACCAGCCTCAGGAGGGGGCTCAGTACTCCGATGATGAGGGTGTGACTGGCGAGTTTACCGGGATGCCCGACTTCTCGCTTGAGGATGTCAGTGATGATGGTGCTGAGGAGTCGGATTAGGATTCATTTACTTTCCCTCTTTCCATATCCCCTTTCTTCTTTTTTTTTGTTTAGCAACAGACATTCATGGGTACCTGTAATAAAACACTTGTATTTGCATGGCAAAAGTATTTTATTTTAAGATGTAATGTCGTATTTGTGATTCCCAGGAATTGTCCTAGGAATTGTTGCTATTATTATTTTTTTGTGCATGCCATGTGAGCTGAGAGAGTGTTTTTGGGTAGTGTATGCTTGCCGAAAATGGCTTTGGCCAGTGTTTGGGCAGTTTGGAGCAAGGTCCTGCTGGGGACAGTGGTTATTGGGCAGTTTGCTAAGAATGTGGGGCCAATATGCAATAAGGTCCGTACGGACAGACCTTGGTTGCAAAGAGGTCCGTACGGACCAGCCTTGCTTTTGGGAAGGAAATAAATGCTTTCCAGTGTCTGGACTTTCCCCATTCCCCATTTACAGCCATTTTCGAGCTTTCTTCCCCATTTTCTCTAGGAACCTCCATTTTTGCCATGGATTCTTCGTACGTTCCAAGAATTTTGCCAAGGCTTTCGCAGGAGCGGCAAGCACACTTCCTTGCGCAGCTGAAAACGTGGATGCGATGCCGTATGAGGCATCAGAGGCGGGCTTTCGAGGTAAGGTTTCGACTTTGCTCGATTTGGTCTTTTAAGGAGTTGGTTCCTGATTGGGATTTGTTGCGGGCTGCCGCGAAGTTCTGGGATGTTAGGAGGCATGTGTATTGCTTCTCCTACAATGAAATGGTGCCTACCTTTAAGTATTTTCAATCTTTGATTGGAGGATCGGAGGTGGAGGCCATCTCGCTTCCTTTGATTGGTGGCGCTGCTGTGAGCGTGAAGCTTGCAGGTTTTCTTACTTCGTTGGGAGAAGTGCAGGGCATGATCCTTGATTCGGGTCATATTGACATTTCTGAGATGCCGGAGCGGTTCATGGTTGATGATGAGAGTGATGTCTCTTGGGATGCATTTGCCTTGTGCGTGATAGCGACGCTCTTCATGGTCAGCTCCGCCTTGGGGTTTGCGATGGCGCTTTGCTAGATGTGGTTGGAGCCTTTACTTGAGCTGGAGAGGATATTGTCCCGTTGGTGTTTGGGGAGACTCTTCATGGTATTGACCGTCAGCGGCGGGGATCGGTTCACGAGAGGGGGAAGCCCCGCTTTGCTCACCTTGTGGCTGCGAGAGAGACTTCAGGCCATGCCCGAGGCTCCGACGTCGTTTAGCCCGTGGTCATTTGCTCAGCGACCTCTTGTGTTGGATATGGATCAGTCCGCCTGGGAGAGATGGATGGCATGGCTTGGTACGCATCACATCCGTTGGTGGGTTCTGCACTGGGGGATTGAGACTAGGAGGGCCTTTCAGGAAAGGTCCTATGTTGTCAGAGTTCCAGGTTTGTCTTGGTCCTCTTTCTATATTCCGTCGCTTGTTTCCGGCGGTTTGGGATGAAGCAGAGCCTTTGTTGGGCAGGATGACCTTGCTTACGCGGAGATAGCTCCTCTTTGTATGGCGGCTCCGGGTGCTTTCTTGTATTTTACGAGGATATGGAAGTATTCCGCTTTCCCTCTGTGGTGCTCCTTAGACGTCGGGAGAGTGTCGTATTGACGACTCGGTACTTGGCACAGTATGAGCGGCGTGTTGGGCGATCCCAGCGGCTTTGGGAGCCGCGCGGAGCGATTGCAGGACACAGGTGCCGTAGTAGCAATTGCCTTAGGAGTGCCGAAGCCTGGTCTGACCCTCAGGATGTGACGGGAGACACTTTGTTTGACTACGAGACTAGAGTTGACCGACTGACGGGGAGAGGTCCTCTTTTACAAACTCACAGGGAGGAGATCCGAGCCGAAGCACGGGTGAATGAAGCCCTGAGAGCTGCTGGATTGTTTGACTCTACGGGGAGGACCCCTGATCTCGGACTGAGAGACGCAGAGTTGGTTCGCGTGGAGCGAAAGAAGACTTGCCGGGGACGAGGGAAAAAAGGGAAGAATGGCGAGGGGACAAGCGCAGATGGCGCGGAATGACCTCCTAGGTATCTATTCATTGCATTGCAAACACATTATTTGTTAAATGTATTAAGCTGTCTTTTAGCATGTTGTGAACTTGAGAGTAGACCGTGCTTGAACTCATCAAGAAATGTTGTAACCGTTAGTGATTTGTGATTTACTTTTAAAGCTTTGTCGAGACGCAAGATCTCTTGTTCGCTTTTATGTATTTTGTGAACCTTGGCGGTGTCTATCTTTGGACTTTGCATTTACGAACTGAGGCGGCCTGGGCCCTGACGGCAATCCCCTTTGCTTGGGCTTTGTGTTTGAGAGGTCGGATGATCCCCTGACAAGTCGTTTTGACGGTCTTTTCCGTAGCTTCCTTGCCCTTTGTTGGCGTCGGGCTTTTGACCTCTTTTTTGCAGCTTCTGTTTGAGCTTTTTTTTTTATTTTATATATATATATATATATATATATATATATATATATATATATATATATATTTTTTTTTTTTTTTGTGAGCCCTTGCTCGAGCTCTTTTTGTGAGCCCTTGCTCGAGCTCTTTTTTTTTGTGAGCCCTTGCTCGAGCTCTCTTTTTTTTGTGAAGTGCGTGAGGACGAAGACAAGCCCCTGGCTTGGGAGTAGACATAGGTCCATCGTTTGACGTTGAGTGACCTCCGGATGTCCTTTGATGTTGCCGCCTTTGTTTGACTTGGTCAAGGTGATGGTGGGGGCATGCTCCCGGAAAGTGTGTAGCTTGATGGAGGTCTTGATTGACATTCAAACTTTTGACTTTTTGTGTGTTTTTAGACCGGACCAATTAAGGTTGCCTACGTTCCCCCGGACTAGAGGGCTCAGGTCTGCGTAGTTCGACACTACATGGAGTGCCAATAGATGCACAGTTGTTCTTCTTTAGGTGAAGTATCTGCGAAGTTTGCTTCCGTTGACTGGATTCATGAAGGGATTGCCGTCTAGGTCTGTCAGCTTCATGGCACCTCCAGAGAAGATCTTTTGAACCACGAAAGGGCCGATCCACGTTGGTTCCCATTTTCCCAGTGGGTTGGTTCGAGTGGGAGGCTTTTCTTTGAGTACCAGATCGCCTTCCCTAATGTCTCGGGACTTGACTTTCTTGTCGAAAGCTCTAGCCATCCTGCTTTGGTAGGCTCGGACGTGTTCCATGGCCTTTAGTCGTCGCTCTTCTAGCAGAGCCAATTCGTCATGTCGGCTTCGGAGCCATTCGACTTCGTTGACGTCATTTTCTAGCAGCACTCGGAGTGAGGGAATTTCCAATTCAATGGGAAGGACGGCTTCCATCCCGTATGTTAGTGCGAATAGGGTTTCTCCCATGGCTGTTCTGACTGATGTTCGGTAACCCCAAAGTGCAAGGTGCAGCTTCTCGGGCCAATCTCTTCCTCGGGTGGTCATTTTTCGGATGATCCGTTCGAGGGTCTTGTTTGCTGCTTCCACGGCGCCGTTCGTTTGTGGCCGGTAGGGAGAAGATTTGTGGCGTGTGATCTTGAATTCGACGGCGATGCAGCCGAATTCCCCCTCGAAGTGTGAACCGTTGTCTGATATGACCTCATTTGGGATGCCGTATCGGCAGATGATGTTTTCCTTGAGGAAATGCGCGACCTTCTTGGAGGTGAGTATCTTGTAGGACTTGGCTTCGACCCATTTGGTGAAGTAGTCGATGGCTACTAAGATGAACTCATGACCAGATTCTTTGCTGGCGGAGCGATTTTTCCGATGACGTCAATTCCCCAAGTGGCAAAAGGCCAAGGCGTAGTCATGCAGTAGAGATCGTGGGGAGGTAGATGATTGAGGTTGGAGAACCGTTGACATTTGTCGCAGCTTCGGACAAAGTGAATGCAGTCTGCCTCCATGGAGATCCAGTAGTAGCCCATCCTGAGAATGATTTGCATCAGGGCTCTGGCGTTCATGTGGGGACCGCAAGCCCCATTGTGGACTTCATTCATGAACTTGCTTGCTTCTTCCTGGCTGATGCAGCGTAGGAGTGGTCCTTGGTAGCGTTTCTTGTACAGCATGTCCCCAAGGATGACAAAGTGAGAGGCGAGGCGTTTTAGGGCCATGATGCTCTTGGCTTTGACCCCTTCTCTGTATTGGCCTTCCTCGTTCATGAAGGCGGTTTCCCCGTTCTTGAGGTATTGGAAGATCTGGTTGTGCTGGAAATGGCTGCGGACTTGCGTCTCTTTGGCTCCTCAGCAATCTTGCAAATCGTTGTGATTAAAACCTCCTCAGCAGCTTGGGCCCAGTTTTTCTCTCGTTTGACAACATGCTTAAATGTTTGCTTGATGCATTTATTCAATTAATGTGTTTGCCTTTTTGTATAGATGAATTGTTATTAACTGTTTTGATTAGTTAACTCATCATTTGTTAAAGATGCAATGAAAGAATTTTTTAGAAAGGTCGGACCTTTTATTGAAAGCGTGAAAGCTGTACATTTTTGATAAAAGATTCACAATCGTTGGGCGTAAAGCCGTCGAAAGACTCAAAAGATGTGAATTCACAGACAACAAGACTCGAAGCTAGACTATAGGCGACGAGGGATTGGACCAGGCTTCAATACTCTTGGCCGGCTGTAGCTCTAGAGGGAGTGGTGATGGTTCTGGTGGCCAATCTTCCATTGGCACGAGTCCCGGAAAATAGCTCGCATGTGGTTCGACTTCAAACCAGATCGCGGAGGTTTTTGGTTGCTCCCCTGATGATGTCCCTCCATTAGTGTTGCTACCAGTCCTTGGGGGTCTTTGATGAGAGAAGTCGCCGAGGGCTACTTCTAAGAGGGCGAAGCATTCGCTGATTCGGAGTTGATTCTTGCTGATGTTGATCATTTTCATAGAATCCGCCTCTTTATCTGGGATCTTTGCTTGGACGACATTTACAATGTCCGATTCGAGAGGGCATGCTATCTCTCCTTCCCTGATTTGGCCTTGGAGGAGGTTGCGCCAATGTTCATCTAGGTCTGACATCGGAATGTTGAATTGGACTATGCTGTGATGGCTGTCCCCGTAGGATCCGAGAGTGTCGGCCAGAGGGTTGTCTTGTACCGGGGGATCGGTGATGAGCCAGTTCGCAAGAGGGTTTCCGGCAAAGTAAGGGTCTACTCCTCGATCAATCTCCATCTGGGCGTCCATCTCTTGATCTTCCTTTAAGCATTCTTCACAGTCGCATATATCAGAGTTGTCATCCTAACCCATGAGCTCTTTTATTTCCAGCTCGTCGCGGCTTAGAGCGTGGATGTAAGGATCCACTTCGTAGCGGGACAGGGTAGGAGACTCATCTGGAGAAGAGTATTCGGTCATGTCGGGACCTTCTTCTGGGTCGTAGCTTGCTGGCCAAGCACTTGCCATTGCACTGCTTCCGCGGATCACTTCGATTACTCCATTGGCATTGATGAATTTCACGCATTGGTGAAGAGTAGATGATACCGCTTTCATCTGATGTATCCAAGGTCGTCCCAGCAAGGCAGAGAAGGTTGGCTTGATTTCCACGACTTGGAACTCTACCGACTCTAGTTGTGCATCGAATTGGATCCTCAGGTTGATGACTCCTACAATTGGTCGCGCAGTGGAGTCGTAGGCTCGGATTACCCGGGGTGAAGGCCTTATCAGGGAGCGGTCGATACGGAGTCGTTTCAGTGTGCTCAAAGCGATGATGTTGACTGCGGAGCCGTTATCAATCAAGACGTTCGGGAGGAAGAACATCTCTATTTTTATGAGGATGAGGAGGGCTTCGTTGTGTCGATTCTCACATATCGGCAAGTCATCGTCTGTGAAGGCTAAACCGCTTCCCGTGCTACCGTTTGACTCAGTCTCCTCTGGGGAGCGTTCGATCCATCCATTTGTATGCCTTGGTTGGGGCAAAGATCGTAGGGAGACAGTTGCCCTTGGGCGTTCTTGTCTGAATTCCCGGTCACGAGACCTTTTGACTCTGGTTTCACGCTCCCAGTCATAGCGAGACAGCATGCTGACGGTTTCGGAAATTGCGGGGCTCTGCTCTCGCTTGGAGTTTCGTCAAAGGCTATTAAGTTCACCCTATCGTTTCGAGGGAATGGATTTCCGATGGTATTGGGGCCACGGGGGCGTTCCAACTTTCCTTCTTCAATTAGCCCCTGGACCACCTGCTTTAGTACGAAGCAATTGTCGGTGGTGTGGCCGGGGTAGTTGTGGAAGGCGCAGTGCTTGCTCATGTCCATGTTGGGTTTGGGAGTCTTTGGTTGGAAATTCTCGAGAGGTTTGAGAAGATTTCGCTTTACCAAAGCTTCAAATACTTGGCCCAGGGGCATTTCGAGATTGTCGAGATGCTGGAACTGTGGGAAGCGAGGGGGATTATTATTCCTTGGGGCTGCTTGATCGCGGTTTACTTGAGCTCCGTTCTGGATGTAGTGTACCGTTCATTTGCTTCTTTTCCTTTGTTCAGGGCAGGAGTTGAAGTTGCCAGGTTTGTCCGATAGCGGTAAGACGAGGCAGGGGCTGCTGTTGTCTTTTGAAGACTCAGAGTCTTCTCAAACTTTGTTCCGGCATTGACCATGGCACGGAGATCTGGATAGAAATGGTGGCTGATCAAGGTCCTCAAAGATGGCTTGAGGCAGGAATGGAAGATGTCCATCTGCTCTTCTTTGGAAAGTGGATCCATTATCTCACTAAGCTTCCAGTTCCATCTTTTGTAGAACTTACCCACTGGTTCGTCATCCTTTTGCTCGGTGGCTTGTAGATCGTGGCGGTTCGTTTCCCACTCGAGGTTGGCGCGGTACTTCTCTAGGAAGATCTCGCTGATTTGATCCCACGTGGAGCGGTTTTCTGCTTTTACATTGAGGAACCACCTTAGCGCTGTGGATTTGAGAGAATGCTGAAAGTGATCCGCCATCTGTTGAGGGGTTGCCCCTTTGGCTCTCATACCCAGGACATAGGTGTCGATGTGGGTTTTTGGGCATTCTGTCCCGTCAAACTTTTCCATTTTCGGCATCCTGAATTTCGGAGGGAGCGGGACTACTTTGCTTAGATCAGTGGGCAGGAGGGAGTCCTTCTGAGAACTGGCTAGCTTGCCTTGCATGTCCTTCATTTGCTCGATCAGCCAAGCCATGTGGGGATCGGCAGGTTGAGGTGGGTTACCGTTTTCGGGGATAGAAACCGAAGATGGAGGTGGATTGGCTGATGGGATCGCCATTCGGGAGTCTTGGGGAGGTAGTTGAGTGTATACCAACCCATACCCTGGAGTGCTGAAGTTAGGGGCGTGATTGCCAGGTCCGCTAAGGGTTGTGTTTGGGAATTGGGGAAATGATTCATTAGCCCCAAGTGGCAGACTAGCAGGTGGCAAGCTCGAGATGTCGGGATATCCGCTCGGGATGCCCATCCCTGGTAAGCATGGGGACTCTTGATTGTGGTTGTGAGGCTCTTATAGAGGCAGAGGATTGAATCCTGGGGGATACCGAGATGTATTGGGATCTGGCACGTATGTGTCTTTGTTGGTGCGAGCTTGATGTGCGAGCCGGAAACCGACCGTCTTGAGGCGGGCATGTCGGGGCTGGCCCGACGCCCGAGGGGAGCTTTGAGCGAGAGCGCTGCGTTGCTGGGATCTCGTAGCTTGGCGGGGCGGGACTGCTTGGTAGCTTTGAGAAACCGGGGAGCCGGTATTTCTTCGTCCTCTATGAGAACAAAGGTTCCGTCAGGTTGGGGAACTGCAACGGTTCCTCGAAGACGCAAGGTGTCTACGATCCCAGCTTTGCTGCTCTTCTTGGCGCTTCTTGATGGTTTCGAAGGCTCGCAGCACCTCCTCCATTGTCTGGAGGTTCCTTAGTGGCGGGGTTCCGTTTCCCTAACTGTTATCTGTTGATCCCGTCATGGGGGAGTAGCGAACGGTGCAGACCGTTGAACTGGAAGGGCTGTCGGACCTTGTGACCTCGATACTGAAAAGGCGGCTCCCGGGTATTCTCAACCACTCTCGGTTCACTGGAGGGGGTGACGGGCAAGGTTTAGACACAGGAATGGCCTCTCGGGATAAAAGGGGGAAAGCTCACGTGACATGCGGTTTCCGTCATTTTTTTTATATTTTTTATTTTTTTTGTTGTTTTAATTTACTTAAAACATGTTTTCTCAGAGTCCTAGGGAGGTTGGAAAAGATTGCTCTTCTTTTTCGCAACTATGCTAGATCCTGGGTCAGTGGAGACCATATGTGCGGCTATAAGCCCCTCGTTTTGCACCTGTATTTCGACATCCCGGGGTGGACGGCCCGGGCGAGGGTCTTATAGGGCAAGCGGTTTCCACCGGCCTAAAAGAAAAATCGAACCTAAGGACCGAGCTTTGTCATGTCCGTTTGATGCGTTAGCCATGTGAATAGTGAACCGAGCCAGCCCGAGTCAAGATCGGGTCAAGAGTTCGGCATGACCTCTCTTTACCTTGCTTGCGCAAGGGATGCAGTGACGTTAGGCGTTGGCTGGGTCATATCATCATGGGCGACGTATAAAGCGTGATGACATGGTGTCATGTGGGCATGGATGTATATCCGGGACGGAACATCGTCTGGGTGTAGCTTCGGAAATCAAGATCAGGTCAAGATTTTAGCATGACCTTTCATCTCTTTGCTTGCGCAAGGGATCTTGAGTTCCGAGCCTTGACTCAGAAAATGGTCGGCATGGTATATGTGTCCAGGCTGTATGACATGGGCTGGGTAAAAACCAACCGAGTCTGGACAGAGTGTGACTCAAGACTCAAACGTGCAGGGTTGATGCTTGGCTAGGATGGGATGTTTGGAATGATCCCGTGCGCATCCGAGAGGCCTAGAAAGACCAAACGGACTGCAACTGAGACCACCCCGGGTTGAGGGTTGTAGTGTGCAGTGTAACCGAGGCAGCAGTGCGCGTAGCGTGCGGTGTAACCGAGGCAGCAGTGCGAGTAGTGTGCGGTCTCTAAAATTCTTTTTCTGAGTAAAACAAAAGTTTTTTTGAAAAATTTTAAATGTATGCATAGATGTATATTGATGCATTTTTTTTTGTATTTTTATTTTTTTTGTAAAATAAAAAGTAAAGCACGTGCACACACACACACACAACAGTTAAAGAAAGGGGTAAAATGAAAGTTTGACCCTCATCATTGTTTTTTAAAATCTTTTGTTTTGTTTAAAAATATTTTAAAACAAAATATCCCCAGCAGAGTCGCCAACTGAAATTATCCGGATCCGGCTCGCGCGCGGGCCCCGGCATCTCGCATTTGTCGCTTCGGGAGGTCGCCCGGATCCGAGAGGCAGCTCAATAGCGCCCCGGCATCTGGCTTATTCCGTTTTAGCGTGTTAGAGGTGTCTCGCCGTTGTTTTCGCAATTGTAGAGTCGCCACGCCGTTTTTATTAAGCCTAAAACATTGAAAAAGGGCATCAGTTTAGAAATAAACTGTTTTTGTGTGATGAGATTTTGAGTTCGGAGGTCAGATGACTCCTCGGGAAGAGAATATTAGAATCTTAGAGCTCACCCGAGTCGCCTCGTAAAAACGAGTCTTTCGGATACCCCTAATATTCTTTAACTGTTGTGTGTGTGTGTGTGCTTTTAAAAATGCATGCTGTATCGGATTGCTTCGGGAGGGGCCGGTTGTCTTTGGACAGAGTTTCGGCGTGAGTTGAGATTGTAGGCTGCGTTCGGGCAGAGGTTCGGTGTGCGTTGGGAACGCAGGGATTACTCGGGCAGAGTTTCGGCGTGCGTTGGGATGGCAGGAGTCACTCGGGCAGAGTTTCGGCGTGCGTTCAAGCTACCGGTTTGACTCGGAAAGAGCCGGGACACCTTGGGAAAGACCAGGCAAGGCCTCGGAGTACCACGAGGGGCCTCAGAGTACCTCGATAGTGCCTCAGGGCAGCGCGGGAGCGTCGCGGGAGCGCTCGAAGAGGCTTCGGAGCACCACGAGGGAGCTCGGAAGGCCTCGAAAGGATCCGGAAGGGGCCGGGATTGCCCCGAAGGGTCTTAGAGGGGAGCCTGAAGGCTGGGGGGAGAGGAAAGAAGAGGGAGGTGTATTGAAATGAGGGAGGGGGAGCCCTCTATTTATAGTACCAGAAAATTGCAAAGAGGTTCGTACGGACCTCCTAGGTAAACCAATATTTTGGTTTTCCTCGATTTGAGGAAATATGTGATGATGAAGAAGATTCAGCCATGATGGCTTTTATATGCAATAAGGTCCGTACGGACCATCTCAGCATGCAAAGAGGTCCGTACGGACCAACCATGTAGGGGGGTAATGATGTTCTTCGGGATTTGAGGAAATATTGTGGACTTTAAGGGGATTCAGTAATTATTAAAACAAAGAGGTCCGTACGGACCTTAAATGCTTTTCCAATTTTCTGAAAATTCCCAAGAGGTCCTTTTGTCCCTTTTTATCCCAGAAAAATTCCTCCCTTGGCTTGGCTGAGGGTTTTTTGAGGGTTTTGAGTGCCAGAGGTCTTCGAGACTGTGTTTGTGAGTCTGCGGTGTTTCCTGTGTACTTGGAAGAGGGTGATCCAGATTGGGGTACTTACAATGGGTGATGATGAGAGTGACGTCTCGTGGGATGCATTTGCTTTGTACGTGATAGCGATGCTTTTCATGGTCAGCTCCCTTGGGGTATGTGGACGCCTTCTTTGGATGTAGTAGGGCACGCTTCGCCAGGAGGATATTGCTCTGTTGGTCTTTGGGAGAAACCCTTCATGGCATTGATCGCCCGGCGATCGGGATAGGTTCATAAGAGGGGAAGCCCCGTTTGCTCCCCGTGGTTGCAAGAGAGGCTTCAAGCCATGCCCGAGTCTCCGACGTCTTTTAGCCCAGGGATGTTTGCTCGGCGGCCTCTTCTATTGGATATGGATCAGTCCGCCTGGGAGAGATGGATGGCACATCTTGGTACGCATCAGATCCGTTGGTGGGTCCCTCACTGGGGGATTGAGACTAGGAGGTCCTTTCAGGTAGGTTCCTATGTTGTCAGAGTTCCAGGTTTGTCTTGGTCCTCCTTCTATATTTCGTCGCTTGTTTCCTGGCAGTTCGGGATGAGGCAGGAGCCTTTACTGGGCTGGGATGACATCGCTACTGTGGAGGTAGCTTTTTTTGCATGGCAGCTTCAGTTGCTCTTCTGTATTTTCTGAGGGTATAGAAGTATTGCGCTTTCCCTCCTGTGGTGCTCCTTCGACGTCGGGAGAGTGTTTTGTTGACCACCGAGTACCTGGATTGGTACGAGCAGCATGTCGGGCAGTCCCAAGTGGTTTTGGGAAGCAGGCGTGAAGCGATTCTGGGGCAGGGTTGCCGTCTCAGCTATAGCCTTAGAAGTGCCGAAGCCTGGTCTTACCCTCAGAATGTGACGGAGAGAGGTCCCCTTTTCCAGACTCGCAGGGAGGAGATTGGGGCCGAGGCATGGGCGAATGAAGCTCTGCGAGCTGCTGGATTATTTGATTCTACAGGGAGGACCCCTAATCTCGGAATGAGAGAGACAGAGTTGGCTCGCGTGGAGTGAAAGAAGACTCGCCGGGGACGAGGGTAGAAAGGGAAGAATGGTGAGGGGACAAGCGCGGGTGGCGCGGAATGACCTCCTAAGTATCCATTCATTGCATTGCAGACACGTTATTTGTTAAATGTATTAAGCCGTCTTTTAGCATGTTGTGAACTTGAGAGTAGACCGTGCTTGTAATCATCAGGAAATGTTGTAACCGTTAGTGATTTGTAATTTACTTTAAAAGCTTTGTCGAGACATAGGATCTCTTGTTCGCTTTTTGCTTCCTTTGTGAGCCTTGGCGGTGTCCAGCTTTGGACCTTTCTGTTTGTATTTTGGGGACTGAAGCAGTCTGAGCCTTGACGGCATCCATCTTTTTTTTTGGATTTTGTGTTTGGATGGGAAGGTTGGATGGTGAGTCACGGGCCTTGAGGTGATTCCTTGACAAGTAGTTTTTGACGGCCTTTTCAATGGTTCCATTGCTTCCTTATTGTTGGTGCTGGGTCCTTGTCCTCATTTTTTTGAAGCTTCTGCTTGAGCTTTTTTTTTTTTTTTTGAAAGCTTCTGCTTGAGCCTTTTTTTTGTTTTTTGTTTTTGAAGCGCACGAGGGCGATGGCAAGCCCCTAGCTTGTTGTTTGACCTTGATGTTGCCGCCATCGTTGACTTGGTCAAGGTGATGGTGGGGACATGTTTTGGAAAGTGTATGGCTTGATGGAGGCCTTTGGTCGTCATCCAAATTTTTGTTTTTTTGTGTGTTTTTAGACCGAACCAATTAAGGCTGCCTATGTTCCCCCCAGACTGGAGGGCTCAGGTCTGCGTAGTTCGACACTATAATGAGTGACAGGAGATGCAAAGTTGATCTTCTTTAGGCGAAGTATCTGCGGAGTTTGCTTTCGTTGACTGGATTCATGAAGGGATTGTCGTCTAGGTCTGTTAGCTTCATGGCACCTCCGGAGAAGATCTTTTGGACCACGAAAGGGCCGATCCATGTTGGTTCCCATTTTCCAAGCGGGTTGGTTCGAGTGGGAGTCTTTTCTTTGAGTACCAGATCGCCTTCCCTGATGTCTTGGGATTTGAATTTCTTGTCGAAAGCTCTAGCCATTCGACTTTAGTAGGCTCGAATGTGCTCCATGGCCTTTAGTCGAAGCTCGTCTAGCAGAGCCAGTTCGTCGTGTCAGCTTTGGAGCCATTTGACTTCGTTGATCTCATTTTCCAACAACACTCGAAGTGAGGGAATTTCCAATTCAACGGGCAGTACTGCTTCCATTCCATATGTCAGGGCGAATGGAGTTTCTTCCGTGGCTGTTCTGACTGATGCTCGGTAGCCCCAAAGCGCCAGGTGCAGCTTCTCGGGCCAATCTCGTCCTCGTGTGGTCATTTTTCGGATGATCCTTTCGAAGGTCTTGTTTGCTGCTTCTACTGCGCCGTTAGTTTGCGGTCTGTAGGGAGAAGACTTGTGGCGTGTGATCTTGAATTTGGCCAGCAGTCTATCGCATTCTCCTTCGAAGTGGGACCCGTTGTCTGATATGACCTCGTTCGGGATGCCGTATCGGCATATGATGTTATCCTTGAGTAAATGTGCGACCTTCTTGGAAGTTAGCACTTTGTAGGACTTGGCTTCGACCCATTTTGTGAAGTAGTCGATGGCTACCAAGACGAATTCTTGGCCGTTGATTCCGGGCAGAGCAATTTTCCCGATGACGTCGATTCCCCAAGTGACGAAGGGCTAGGGAGTAGTCATGCAGTAGAGATCGTGAGGAGGAAGATGATTGAGGTTGGAGAACCGTTGACACTTGTCGCAGCTTCGGACAAAGTGGATGCAGTCTGCATCCATGGAGAACCAGTAGTAGCCTATTTGAAGAATGATCTGTATTAGGGCTCTGATGTTCATGTGGGGGCCGCAAGCCCCATTGTGGACTTCGTTCATGAGCTCGTTTGCTTTTTCCTGGCTGATGCATTGTAGGAGCGGTTATTGGTAGCATTTTTTGTATATCATATCTCCAAGGATGACAAAGTGAGACGCAAGGCATTTTAGGGCCAAGATGCTCTTGTCTTTGATTCCTTCTTTGCGTTGGCCTTCCTCGTTCATGAAGGTGGTTTCCCCATTCTTGAGGTATTGGAAGATCTGGTTGTACCACGGCTCATTGATGGGCTCGGGTTCTGGTTCGATCTCGCAGTAGTAGGCAGGAATTTCTTTTCTTCCTACTTTGAATGGCTTGATTTCCTTCCCTTCGGGGATTTCCACGAGTTAAGCCAAGGTGGATAGGGCATCTGCAAACCGGTTCCGGTCTCTTGGCAAGTAGTGGAAGGTGACCTCTTTAAATTGCATGATGAGGTCTTCCATGCAGGCGTGGTATTTTTGTAAGCCTGGATCTATTGTTTTCCATTTGTTGGAAACTTGATTGATGATCAGGGCTGAGTCCCCGTAGACCTTGAGTTTCTGGACGTTCTTTTCGAGTGCGGCCTCTAGTCCGGCGGCGCAGGCTTCGTATTCGGCGGCATTGTTGGTTACCTCAAAATTCAGCTTTATGGCGATTGGGGTGTGCTCATCCTTTGGGTCAACCAAGAGCAAACCATTGTCATTTCCTCTTTTGTTGGTTGCTCCGTCGAAGAACAACTGCCATCGGTTTTCGCCTTCAAGTGTGAAGATTCCTTCGTCTGGAAATTGTGGCTCGGGGCCTTGGGCCTCGTCGCATTACAAAAAAAGATTTTTTTAGGGACTAGGTTTTTTGGGTCGGACAAAGTGAATAGCCCCTATTACCGGCTAATTAAGACTACTGCAAAAATCCTAATTGATTTAAAATTTGGGGACGGCCTACTGGAGTCTTAAATTTTACCCAAAATAATTAAACTAAATAATGAAAAAAGAAAACCACCAAAACCCACGTATCCCTCTCCCTCGTTTACTCACGCCGACTCCATCTTTTTCTCTCTCTCTCTCTATAGCGGAACAGGTGAGTAGGTTTTAATCTACTACCGTAAACCCTAGTTTTCTTCCTCTTTGCGGCTGTTCGGTGACATCTTGTTCGCGTAATTCTGCTCTGGTACTGTTCGTGTATTCCGGCTATGGTCCTGTCGGCGTAATTTTGTACTCAGTTGGATTGATTTAATCAGCATCTAGGTAATCTATCTAACTTTGTCTTCTTTTGCTACTGATGTTTCTCAATTTGTATATGTATTGTGAATTTCACCTCAATATGATTGTGCAAACCCTGCTTTAATTTTCAATTCTTCTTCGTTTTTGCTTGTGAAGCTATAATGAACATGCTTGCCCAGTCACCATAAGTTTATATTATGTTTGCAGTTTATTTTGGAGCAGCTCTGCAATCTAATCTGCCCGTCGAAACCCGAATCTGTGTATCTTTTGATTCTCAACTATGCCCACACACAGGAAGAGTTCATCTGGGGATCAATGACCAAAAATCCGTATTCCAGTGCAGAAATAGGCCCTCTGATGGGTGATGTTAAAAACAAAATCTGCCACCAGTTGGATCTTATTGGAATTATTGAAGATGATTATGGTATGGAGTTGCTAATAGTTGGAAATATTATATCCCTTGATTTGAGTATTGCTCAAGTTTATGAGCAGGTTTGGAAGAAGTCAAGTAGCCACTCCTCAAGACTTTAAATGTTTATATTGGCATCTCTCCTTGTGACAGGGTTTGGATGGTGAAGCTACAGAGCCCATTGTGATGATGTGCCACCGCGATTTTTCTTTTTTGAAAATAAACAAAACGGAGTCGCCACGCCATTTTTATTTTAATGGCCAAAACTTTGAAAAATGCCCGAACTTTTGACTCAGTGTTTTATGCGTAGTATCTGCGCAGCTTATCGCCATTCACCCGGTGAATGGCGATAAGCTGCGCAGATACTACGCATAAAACACTGAGTCAAAAGTTTTGGCCCTCCTCAAAACTTTATTTTAAGGGCCAAAAGTTTATGAGCAGGTTTGGAAGAAGTTAAGTAGCCACTCCTCAAGACATTAAATGTTTATATCGGTTTCATAATCGTCTTCCGAAGTTTCTTCATCGTCGCTTGCTGACAACCAACCATTGTGTCCGGCTCCTATGATATCATTTCCGGCATGATTGTTCCAGATTGATTCCGGATCTTGGGCCTCAGTTGACTCCTCACTTTCGTCGTCATCATCATCACTGTCATTACTGTCATCAGAATCATCTTCCCATACTACTGGGATTTCGGCTGAGAGAGAGCGCCGGTCAAATCTGTTAGGGGAGGACAGGTGCGTGCAGCCGCAGAAATTGTCATATGACCCCATTGCCGGAAGCGGCAATTGCGACTCCGCTTCTCCTCCCAGAAACTGTGGGGGAAGAGTGAGAGGGGGCGACACGTACTTGACTCCAGGAAGGATATAGAAGCAATCCTCCTCTTCCGATTCTTCACTTTCACTGTCTTCGGGATCATATTTGGTTTCCCCCAAGGCCATCTTGCAGAAGTGTACTAACTCCAAGTGCTCTTCGGCCTCTTTCTTTGATAAGCCCCAATACATGCGCCCGTCTGAAGCTTTCTTGCTCAATTTTCCTTGACTGCTCTAACCATCTCGTGTAAATGGTTTTCTCATGATTTGACTGGAACAACCCCAGTTCTTCAGCATCGGCTTTCCCTTCCTCCGAGAAATAGCGAGCCTCATATTCTTGCAAGAAATTTCTAACATGAGACCAAGGAGGGTTAGTTTGTTCACCATCCTCAAGGCTGAGGGGGAATCCGAATTCAGGATCCTCGACAAGGTTGGCCATGGGTATTTGGAGATCTTCATCAGTTTGCGCATCCTCCTGGGCATGCGAAGGTTCTCCGGCTTCAATCATGTTCACCTGATTTTGATTTCTCGGGAAGGGATTTTTGACTGTATTAGGCCCCTCGGGGCCTTCCAACTTCCCTTGCTCTATCAATCCCTGGATTGCCTTTTTCAGAGTAAAGCAGTTATCTGTTAGATGTCCGTGGGCCTGATGAAAAGCGCATAACTTAGAAGTATCCACGGGAGCATTCGGATTTCAGGGTTGGAAATTTTCTAAAGGCCGCAGCAAGCCTTCTTTCACCAATCCTCTAAAGATGTCGTTCAGAGGCATTCCAAAGCTTTCGAGGTTTATGACCCGAGGCTTGGGCTCAGCTGGTTTCCTGGGAGCAAAAGGAGTTGTATTATTACATTCCTGCCCTGCATAGTTGATCATCTCTTTACCTTTAGCAGGAGCCGAAACCGTGTTGGAGGGGGGAGCTCTGTATCTGTAAGCAGGTGCAGCAGCCGGCTGTTGATTGTAAGCCTTTTCAAACTTAGCTGCAGAGTTAACCATGGCCCGTAAGTCTGAGTACGGGAAATGAGCGAGGAGGTTCTCGAGATGTGACTTCGAGGCATGAGCGGAAGATGTCCAAGCTGTTCCTCCTCGAAGGGGGATGGCCATCTCGCGAGTTTCGAGATTCCACCGCTTGTAGAAATCCCCAACATTCTCGTCGGGGCCATTGCACGGTTGTCTGCAAGTCAACTCTATTTGTTTCCCATTCCAAATTAGCTTTGTACTTCTACGTAAAGGCACGGTGATCTGATCCCATATAGCCACGGCCTCGGGTTTTAAGCGGAAGAACCATTTTAGAGCACTTTGGATTTCAAGGAGAGATCAAATAGTCGGCCAGCTGGCGATTGGTGCATCCTTTGGCTTTCATTGCCAAGGTATATGTGTCCAGATGAGTTTTCGGGCATGCAGTCCCATCAAACAGGTCCAGATTAGGCATCACGAACTTGTGGGGTAGGGGAACAATAGAATCCGGGTCCGTAGGCCGGAGGGCAGACTTCTTAGCAGTCAATTCGGCAATCTGCGCTTTCATTTTCTTGTGCTGTTCCATGAACCAGGCCAGATGAGGGTCTTGTGGTGGAGCCATGGCATTCGGACCCGGTGGCCCGAGCTAGAGTGAGGAGCTACCACGCGGCGGGCGGGTGGAGGGAATGGCCGATCCGGGGACATAGGTAAAAACCTGTCCTTGGCCCGAATTACCCTCGGGAGCGTGAGTAGGAGCCTGGGCATAGGGATAGAACCTTGCGGCTTGTTGACTTTCAACCGGCAGAGTGGGTGGAGGCGGGCTGATGTAGCGGGTAGCTTGGTTTTCAGTGAGATTCATAGGTAGGCATAGGTGCGGGCTGTTGTCCCTGTTTGTTGAACTGTATGCCATGCTGTGGCGAGGGTGTGTAGTGAGAGGGTATTGCGGTCCGAGGGATTACGATGAAAGCTGGATTAGGGGTATGGTGGCCCATTGGTCCCTGAGTGAGAAATGGGTTTGTAAGAGGCTGTGCTAGGAAGCGGTGAGAGGCATCATTACGAGGAGGGCTCCTGGCTTGTCCCGAACCAAAGCTGTGGTGGCATCCCAAGCTGTTTCTTTGCGGTACTACGAAGCTAACATTGTGAAGGTCCGGCTTGGTCGTTTCAAGGCGAGACGGGATCCCAATTTCTTTGTGGCATTCCGAGATATCCCCAACCATGAGAAGACATTCCGTATTGATTTTGTCCCCACCGAGGAACTGCGAGCCGATTCGCCCCGTCAGCCGCATGGATCCAGTGAGTCCGTAGGCGGGAGGTGGCTTGCAGAAGATCGAGGAGCATGGGTTACGGTAGTAGTACCATAGGAGGTGGGTGGTGGCATCCTGGAGTAATCGGGCGGCGAGAGTGGGATTGGGGTCCTCTTCTTCTTCCACGGTGAAGGTGCCATCGGGATTGAGACTGGCGGCCAAACCATGCCTCCTGATGGCTTCCATAAGGCTATTAATATGTGCTTCCGTCGCAATCTCATTTGTTACGCTAAGCGATTCCACTTTCTTCATTTGTTTGAGGGTCCCGGGAGGCGGAGTGATGTTGTCCCCATCATTACCGGGTGATGCGGACATTACGAAACCCGGAGTCGGAACAAATGGTGAAGGCGACGATGCGCTTGACTCTTCCCAACCGATCAAACGGTGACCGGCGCCGAAACCAAGCTTTGTGAGGAGCTGCGGGGGGAAAGACACGATGGTTCAGATGTTTGGGAGTGAAGGAGGGTAGGTGTTTGGGCTTAGGGCTCATGCAACATGCAGTTATTTGTTCTTGTTTACTTAAAACATATTTTATTAACCTAATCGGTTGGAAAAGATTGCTCTTCTTTTTCGCAAACTACTCTGATTCCTGGATCAGTGGGCCCCATCACTACGCCTGCGGACCCTCAACCTGTAACCTCGAACAAGAGTTCCGTAGGGCAAGCAGGTCCCACCGACCGAAAAGAAAAACGATCCTAAAGTCTGGCGGGTAATCTAGTCTTAACGAGCATTCGATGTAAATTACGGACAAAGCTGACGTCAAAGGTCAAGATCATGTCCGGAGGGCTCGACGAAAAGTCGGCATGGCTCGGACTGATAAACGTCCATAATTGATCTTGACCCGCGTTAGTTAGGCCGTAATTAGACATGGAATAATCATTAATCCTTGATGACTCAGTGTCATGCCGGGAGTCGGTGCATAAGTTGTGCCAGTCAAAGTCAAGGCGCCAGTCAATATCTGGTCAAAGTTCGCGGCGGGAAACCAGCATGACTTCGACTTATTAGGGTCCCTGAAAGATATTGACTTGGTATGCCGACTAAGGCTTGAAAGGAAAGGTGTATACACAGACCGGGCATGACACGGACCAGACTAAAAACCAACCGGGTCTCGGACAAAGTGTGTCACGGACAAGTGCATGGTCGACACGAGGCTCCAAGGGATGTTTGGGTAGTCCCGTGCTCGCACCGAGAGGCGTAATAAGGCCAAACGGGCTTCTACTGGGATATCCCCGGGTTAAGGACGTAGTGTGCAGTGTAAGGCCAAGTGCGTGTAGTGTGCAAGCAGTCTATCTTCTTTTTCTGAGTAAAATAGAAATTTTTATGTGTCTTAAAAAGTATGATGCATGCAAAAAATGATTTTTTTTTTTTTTGAAAATCCCCCTTTTTTTTTTGAAAATCTTTTTTTTTTTTTGAAATTTTTTTGAATTTTTGATTTTTTTTTTTGAATTTTTTTTTGAATTTTTTTTTTGAAATTTTTTTTTGAAATTTTTCTTTTTCAAAGCAAATAACACATAAGCACATAAGCACAAAAATTCAAACATTTAAGAAAATGATTCCGACAGTCAAAACACCGATTCTTCCGGAACAGTCAAAACAACACGAAATATGCAAAACAAACACACACACACACAATACAAATGGTTTCAAATGCCGGGACAGAAGTTTGACCCACAAAAGCTTTTCTTTTTTTTTTGAAAAAGATAAAGCTCATTTTTTTGATTTCCCCAGCAGAGTCGCCACTGTGATGATGTGCCACTGCGATTTTTCTTTTTTGAAAATCAACAAAACGGAGTCGCCACGCCATTTTTATTTTAAGGGCCAAAACTTTGAAAAATGCCCGAGATTAGAGATTTGGGTTCGGAGGTCACGTTACACTCCGGGAAGAACGTTAGGGTTCACCAGGAATGCCTCGTAAAACGAGTCTTCCTAATTTGAAACCATTTGTGTGTGTGTGTGTGTTTTGGTCAAAATAAATGTAAACTGAAAAAACTAAAATTGATAACTCTTTTTAAGACGTTAAACAAGTCCCATGATTTTTTGTATGATTTTAGGGTTGAGTTTTGGTACTCAAAAGACTCCTTGAAGTTGAAAATCAATTCTGCCAGAATGAAAAAGGCAGTGGACACTTGATTTTGAAATGGATTTAAGGGTTTTAAAACTTCAGAATCTGAGGAAAGTCAGAGAATGAAAGTTGTTTAAAACATCTTAAATAAGGTGACTTCAAAATATTTTTATGATTGGAGATAATTTGAGGGACCAAAACCTTCTGGAAATCACAGATGTGAAATCTGGATTTCCAGAGACTGCTAAACTGACATTTGGAAAATAATTTGAAAAAGGGAGTTATACTCACGCAAAAAATAAAGTAAAAATATTTATGGAATCCTATGGATGTTGGCTACAAAAAGTATTTTGTAGTCAACACCAAGTTCTAAGTTTTTCTGTGTCCAAAAAATTAGACAATGGACAGAGGTCTTAGAGAAAGGCTACTGGACAGCAACATTCTCAAGAAGGAAAATGTGATTTAAAGGGGGTTTGCATCCATTCTTTGTCCCCATTTCCTTAGGATTTGATTAGTGATCACCAAACATTTTAGTGGTGATCTACTATATCAAGCCATCCTTAGGGTACATTAGGACTTAAAGCATTTCATTTGCTTGGGAAGGGGAGATTTAACTTTGAAATAAAGATTTTTTGTATGAAAATGATTTTTAGGTTAAGAAAATGTTTTCAAGTAAGTAAAAATACTTTGGAAGGAATGTTGATCCTTGTAGAAGATCATCCATGGAGATGAACTTCCATGGTGATCCTCTTGGATCTAGGGCAAGGGGTGGACAACAAATAAGTTACATCTTTAAAATATGAGATGCATGCATGGATGAGGGAGGTTTAAGGTAAGGAGAAGGAGGGTTTACCAATGGTGGTATCCTATCTTCTTTGTGTTTGTGTTTGAGACTTGAATTTGGTGAGTATTTGGTGAGTGTGGTTTGGGAAAATAATCAAAAGAAAAAAGTGGCAAGTCAAGGAATTCCCACTGTTTTCTCTAGTATTTTCGCCAAGGTGCTTGCTATGAGTGAATTGTTCCTTGATTGTTCATGGTTTTTCTGAGACTGAGGGGCTCAATTTATAGGCCTCTGGAAATTACATTTCCATCCGCGTGGATAAGTCCTTCAGCGTGCAATGTTCATTTAATGCTGCTGCAGGCTTTGGACAAGAGGAATATTTTTCAAAATATTCAAACAGCTGTGTTTTACAGCTTACCCATTTCGGGTTTTTACATTTTTTTTACATTTTGTAAGATTCTTTTCCTTGTTTATCTCTAAATAGCAATCCCTAATTTACCCTTTCTTTGTTAGAAAAGTTAGGAATTGTTAGAAATGTTAGGGAAGTTAGGACTTTCGGTAATTTTCTAACGAAAATACTAACAACTCAAATTGGAGCACTTACACCCATGATCAAAGAGTTGGACGAGGATAGAGAGGAGCCTCAAGATCCAGAATTGGAATTTGCAATTTGCAATAGCTGGTGCAGTTCGAGAGTGTGGTGGGCTAGAAATTCTCACGGGCATGATTCAAGTTTGTCTGATCTTTACATAATTCTCTTCTTTTATCATTTTGTTTCTACCTTTCTGGTTCATACCTCACCTATCTAATCATGGTAGATTGAAAATAATGTTTAGAAAGTGAACTCCAGTCATATATCTTTGTTTTTTTTCCGTAGGTTTCAATGATTAACTATGACACACGGTTACGATTTTGTGAAGATCGGGGGAGCACGTTCCACATATGCAGTATGCAGTATGGATGATTTGACTTACTTAGAGAATAATTTTAGATCAAATTATTTTAAAAGGAGTATTGAACACTTCTATTTCATCTACCTTAATTCTTAGGTAACTGTTTACTTTTTATTTAGATGATGTGGTTGATTAAATTTAGTTAATGCATTACTTTCTTATTGTCAGATTCATTTGATATATTTACAAGTATAATGTATGCATGTGTGGTGGTGTATATATATAATTAGTAGAAGATTAGTAGTGTTTGATAATTAATGGTAAATATTCACATTTTGACACCAAATTTTATTTGGGTCGTTTATATTCGACCTTATTTCTTTCCCACAAAAAATGTGATTTTGGCGCAAAAATATATTTGGGTCGGGCGACATGGTCCCTAATAATTTCCCTCCAAAAAAATGTTTGGTGCCAAATATTATTAGGGTCGGCAACCTCGTCCCTAACAACCGGTACCAAAAACTATTTGGCTCCAAAAATTTCCCGCAAAAACAAAAACAAAATTTTTTATTTTTTATTAGGGTCGGCAACCTCCCGACCTAAATAAGTATTTGAGACGGTGACGGGGGTCCTAAAACTTTTAGAGTCGCATGTTATTTAGGACCCTCATTTTCCATCCCAAAGGCCGACCTAAATACTTTTAGGGACGGTAAATGGGTTTTTAAGGTCGGCATTTTGTTGACCCTAATACATCAATTTCTAGTAGTGTCGGTTGGGAAGTCGGTCAGTTGTTCGGCCGTTACCCGTCCCTTGATTGACTTATGGTTCACGGGCTATGCTGGTGAAGAGGCTTTCGATTTGCGTCTCTTAGGCTCTTCAGCAGTTCCCAAATTCACTGCGATTAAAACCTTCTCGGCAGCTGGCGCCCGGTTTTTCTCTCGCTTGACAACATGCTTAAAGATGTGTTTAATGCATTTTTCAATTAATGTGTCTGCTTCTTTATTAGATGAATTGTTATTAACTGTTTGTGACTTAGTTAACTCATCATTTTGTTAAAGATGCAATGGAAGGATATCTAGAAAGGTCGGACCTTTTATTGAAAGAGTAGAGAAGATACATTGTTGATTATGGACTCACAATCTTTCGGCGTAGAGCCATTAGATGACTCGAAAGACTTGAATTCACAGACAACATGACTTAAAGCTAGACTCTAGGCGATGAGGGATTGGACCAGGCTTCATTGCTCTTTGCAGGATGTAGGTCTAGAGAGGGTGGCGATGGCTTTGGTGGCGATTCTTCAGTCGATGCTGCTCCCGGAGGATGGCTTGCTTTTGGTTCAACTTCAAACCAGATCGCGGAGGTTTAAGGCTGCTCCTTTGACGGTGTCCCTCCATTCGTGTTGTTACCAGATCTCGGGGGCTTTTGACAATAGAATTCATGGAGAGCTTCTTCCAGGAGGGCTAAGCATTCGCTGATTCAGAGTTGATTCTTGCTGATGTTGATTATCTTCATAGAATCTGCTTCCTTATCTGAGATCTTTACTTGGATGACATTCACGATATCTGAATCGAGGGGGGATGCTATTTCTCCTTCTCTGATTAGGCTTCGGAGGACGTTGCGCCATTGTTCTTCCAGGTCAGATACCGGGATGTTGAATTGGACTATGTTATGGTGACTGTCCCCGTGAGATCCGAGTGTGTCAGCATGGGGGTTGTCCTATTCCATCATGTTGGTGATGGGCCAGCTTTCCTCAGGAGGATTTTCGGTGAAGTATGAGTCTACTTCTTGATCAAGTTCCATCTGGGCGTCCATCTCTTGATCTTCTTTTATGCATTCTTCGCAGTTGCATATTTCAGAGTTGACGTCTTGGCCCACGAGTTCTTCGATCTCTAGCTCATCACGGCTTAGCGCGTGGATGTAGGGATCTCTTTCGTAATGAATCATGATTGGATATTCGTCTACAAAGGAATATTCGGTCATGTCGGGACCTTCTTCTGGGTCATAGCTTGCTGGCCAAGCGCTCTCCATTATGCTACTTCCGCGGATTACTTCGAGGTTTCCGTTGGCGCTGATGAATTTCACACATTGGTGAAGAGTAGATGATACTGCTTTCATCTGGTGTAGCCAAGGTCGTCCCAGCATGGCGGAGAAAGTGGAGTTGATTTCCACGACTTGGAATTCTACCGACTTCATTTGTTCGTCGAATTGGATCCTCAGATCGATTACTCCCATGACAGGGCACGGAGTGGAGTCGTAAGCTCGGATTATCCGACGCGAAGGTCTCATTAGGGAGTGGTCGACACGGAGTCATTTTATTGTGCGCAAGGCAATGATGTTGACTGCGGAGCCATTGTCGACCAAGACGTTTGGGAGGTAGAACCTCTCTATCTTTATGAGGATGAGGAGGACCTCGTTGTGTCTGTTTTCACATACCGGTAAGTCTGTGTCTGTGAAGGTTAGACCGCTTCCGGTGCTGCTGTTTGCTTCAGTCTCCTCCGGGGAGTGTTCGATCCATTTATGGGTGTGCCTCGATCGTGGTAGGGATCGTAGGGAGATAGTCATTCTCGGATGTTCCTATATGGATTCCCGGTCACGGGAGCGTTTGACTCTGGTTTCGCATTCCCAGTCGTAGTGGGATAACATGTTGACAGTTTCAGAGATAGCAGGGGACCTACTTTTGCATGGAGTCTCGCTGAAGGCTATCATGTTCACCTTGTCGTTTCGGGGGAACGGATTTTTTATTGTGTTGGGGCCACGGGGGCGTTCCAACTTTACTTCTTCAATTAGCCCCTGGACCACATGTTTCAGCACGAAGCAATTGTCGGTGGTATGACCAGGGTAGTTGTGGAAGGCGCAGTGCTTGCTCATATACATCTTAGATTTGAGAGTCTTTGGCTGGAAATTCTCGAGAGGTTTGAGGAGAATCCGCTTCACCAACGCTTCAAACACTTAGCTCAGAGGAATTTCGAGGTTGTCGAAATGCTGAAACTGTTGTAGGCGAGGAGGATTGTTGCTCCTCGGGGGTGCTTGATCGCGGTTTACTAGAGCTCCATTTTGGATGTAGTGGACTGTTCCGGCTGCTTCCTTTCCTTTGTTTGGGACAGGCGCTGGATTCGACAGGTTTGCCCGATAGTGGTAGGACGAAGCAGGAGTTGCTATTGTCTTCTGGAGGCTCAAGGTCTTTTCGAACTTGGTTCCGGCGTTGACCATGGCACGGAGGTCTGGATAGAAGTGGTGGCTGATCAAGGTCCTCAGAGATGGTTTGAGGCAAGAATGGAAGATGTCCATTTGTTCTTCTTTGGAAAGCGGATCCATTATCTCGCTTAGCTTCCAGTTCCATCTTTTGTAGAACTCGCCTATTGGTTCGTCATCCTTTTGTTCGGTGGCAGATCATGGTGGTTTGTTTTCCATTCAAGGTTGGCGCAGTACTTCTCTAGGAAGATTTCGATGATTTGGTCCCATATGGAGCGGTTTTCTGCCTTTACGTTGAGGAACCACCTTAATGCTGTGGATTTGAGGGAATGCTGGAAGTGATCTGCCATTTGTTGAGGGGTTGCCCCTTTGGCTCTCATACCCAATATATAGGTGTCGATGTGGGTCTACGGGCATTCTGTCCCGTCGAACATTTCCGTTTCTGGCATCCTAAATTTTGGAGGAAGAGGAACCACTTTGCTCGGATCTGTGGGCATGAGGGAGTCCTTCCAAGAGTTGGCCAGTTTGCCTTGCATGTCCTTCATCTGTTCGATCAACCAAGCCATATGAGGGTCAGTAGGTTGAGGCAGGTTGCCATTTTTGGGGATGGAAACTGAAGACGGAGGTGGATTGGTTGATGGAATCGCCATTCGGGAGTCTTGGAGAGGTAGTTGAGTGTATGCCATCCCGTATCCCTGATTGTTACAATTGAGGGCGTGATTACCCGGGCCGCTAAGGGTTGTGTTTGGGAATTGGGGAAATTTTTCATTAGCCTCAAGTGGCAGACCAGCGGGTGGTAGGTTTGAAATGTCGGGATATCTGCTTGGGATGTCTGTCCCTGGTAAACATTGGGATTTCAGGTTATGGTTGCGAGGCTCGTATAGAGGCAAAGGATTGAATCCCGGGGGATACCGAGATACATTGGGATGCAGCACGGCGGGGCCCGTATGTGTCTTGATGATATTGAGCTTGTGGCGCGGGCCGGGAAGCGGCTGCTGAGGCGGGCGAGTCGGGCTGCTTGGCGATGCTGTGTGAAGCTTTGAGCGGGAGCTGCTTTGCGTTGCTTGGTTCTCGTAGCTTGGCGGAGGTGGGACCTGCTGATAGCTTTGAGGAACCGAGGGAGCCGGTATTTCTTCGTCTTCTATGAGAATGAAAGTCCCATCAGTTCGGGGAACAACGACAGTTCCACGACGACGCAGGGTGTCTACGATCCAGGCTTGCTGTTCTTCTTCGTGCTTCTTGAGAGTTTCGAAGGCTTGCAGCACTCCTCCATTATTTGGAGGTGTCTTAGTGGCGGGATTCCATTTCCCTCACTGTTATGTATTGATCCCGCCATGGGGGAATAGCGGACTGTTCGGACCTCTGAACCGGAAGGGCAGTCGGACCTTGTAACTTCGATACTGAAAAGGCGGCTCCCGGGTACTCTCAACCACTCTCTGTTCACTGGAGGGGGTGACGGGTAAGGTTTAGACATGGGAAGGCCTTTTTGGATAAAAGGGGAAAGCTCATGTGACATGCGGTTTCTGTCTTTTTTTTTATTTATGCTTTTTTTTGTTGTTTTAATTTACTTAAAACATGTTTTCTTAGAATCCTAAGTTGATTGGAAAAGATTGCTCTTCTTTTTCACAACTATGCTAGATCCTGGGTTAGTGGAGACCATCTGTGCGGCTATAAGCCCCTCGTTTTGCACCTGTATTTCGACATCCCGGGGTGGACAGCACCGGGAGAGGGTCCTATAGGGCAAGCGGTTTCCACCGGATAAAAGAAAAATCCGAACCTAAGGACCGAGCCTGTCATGTTCGTTTTAATGCGTCGGCCATGTGAATAGTGAGCCAAGCCGGCACCTGAGTCAAGATCAAGTCGAGAGTTCGGCATGACCTCTCTTTACCTTGCTTGCACAAGGGATCTGTGACGTTAGGCATTGGCTAGGTTATATTGTCATGGCTGACGTATTAAAGGCTTGATGACATGGTGTCATGTGGGCATGGATGTATATCCGGGACGGAGCATTGTCTGGGTGTAGCTTTGGAGATCAAGATCGGGTCAAGATTTTAGCATGACCTTTCATCGTCTTACTTGCGCAAGGGATCTTGAGTTTCGAGCTTCAACCCAGAAAATGACCGGCATGGGATATTATAAGTACCCAAATCTGGCTCATGCCTTCCGACTAAGTTTTCCGGCAATTTCCCGGACTTTCCTAAAGTCCGGGAGCAATTCCGGAACTGTTCTGAACCTTCCGAGGAATGAAGGGACTGCTTTAAATTAAAAAGGCACGTTTTCCTTAATATGGAAAACCTTCTAGAAGTGCCACCTTGCATGATTCTAGAAACATGCTGAGTCACAAGGGATAATGCCGCACGGCTGCATTAGGAGGGAACTCCTAGCCGCACGGCCTCATTTGCTCTATCCAGACTGCCTATAAATAGAGCCCTCCTCTACCCATTTTTATATAACAATTTCCAGCATAAAAACTCTCCTAAAATATCCCACAAAGATCAGGAAGCTGAAGGTGCCAAGAAGCCACCCCCCTCCTCCTTGAAGCCTCCAAAAGTTGGTCCATCCACTAGGCAAGCTCCAAAGAAGAAGAGGTCACCACCATTGGTAACCTATCACCCCCCCCCCTTATCTTGCATTATACTTGCTTTATGTGATTCTTTCTCCTTGCATTTATATATTGCTATATATTGTTTGGGACTTGGCATATTATTGTTAAAGATCATATCTTTATTCATGTAAATCATATCCCCATCCCCTTTGCATCCTTTGCATTACCATTGCATCCTTTGCTCATAAAAATGTGATCTTTGGCATCCTTTGCTCATAAAAATGTAGTCTTTGCATTAAAGGTGCATCCTTTGCACCTAAAAATCTCTTTTTTACAATAAAAATGCATCCTTTGCATATAAAAATCATGTCTTTTCAATAAAGGTGTATCCTTTGCACCTAAAACCCATTTTCATATACAAAAATGCATCCTTTGCACTAAAAATCATGTCTTTACAATCAAAGTAGCATCCTTTGCTTTCAAGATGTAGTCTTTATGCATCCTTTGCATATAAAACACTATTTTTCCACATAAAAATGCATCCTTTGCATTAAAAATCCTTTCTTTACATAAGAAACATCCTTTGCAAATCAAAGAGCATCATTTGCATCCAAAAATGTCATCTTTTCATTAAAAATGTCATTTTTATTATAAAACATGCATTCCCCTAGTCCCCAATTGGTACTTGATGCAACCTTCGGAACGGACCGGTGTAAAGATCTTATCTTTACATCGTTTCTTCCATTAAAGGTGTCACAATCTCTTTAGAAATGGATAAACCTTGAGCCTATATCTCCAATTATCACTTGAGACGAGCATGATAGCTCCAATATAAGCTCAATCGTCTCAAGGTGTAGGATCGATGGGCTAAGGTCTCTCTTTTCTAAAGAACCCCATTTTGGACTATAAAAGAGAGTCCTTCTCTCGATCACGCAAAGACCCAAGGTCAAATAGCGATGATCACAAGTCCAAGATGAGGACGGGATCAAAGTCCCGAGCACATAAAAATCCAAGGAATCCCGAGCGACAACCAACTATATGATTTGTACGTCCGGAAGACGACTTGGAACATTCCTCTCTCTTTTCAACACATGCACACAAGAAAGCACACAACCAAGCACGTAAAATGGAATCTAGGGAGACTTGCTACGGCAAGGCACCTTGGGTGAACGACGATCCGTTCTTCCCAAGGGGTAACTTAACCTCCGAACCCTAAAAATATTTTTTTCAAAGTTTTGAGGAAATCAAAATGGCATGGCGACTCCATTTTTCAAATTAAACCGGATGTTTTCAAACTCGCGTGAATCCAAACTAAAAAAACAAAAATAGAATTTGGGCACACATTCACAGTTTGGCGATTCCGCTGGGAAATTCCCAAAGGAGAAAAGCTTTCATTTTCAAAATAAACGATACCCGGTATATAGGTGGAAACCATTTAACCTTCCTGTATCGCTTCCTAACTCGGGGCTTGGGATAAACGGTGGTCTAACAATTCCACGTACCGGTATCTCTTTTCGAAAAAAAAATAATAAAAAGAAAGCTTTTTTCCTTTGAGCGCGTTAGCCTCCCGTCACGGATTCCAATTATCGTGTTTGCTTTCTTTCCTTGCATTGCATTGCATATTGCATCTTGGGAATTGTGCATACTCTGAACAGGAAAGCCTACTGAAAGGTGCCTGAAATGTTCGGGAAGCAACCTGAAATTGCAAAGGAGTGGAACCTGGAAACGGCTCAATCCTCCTTGGATTCTGACCGGGCGGCCTCAGTGGCAATTCCACCAAGACAAATTGAGGTTAATCTGGTAGCCTTGGCAGTTTGGGGCTATTCAGTTCCAAGACTGACTGGGGCTCCCAGAAAATTTACGTGCCTTATCTGTTGCATTTTCCCCCGTCCCGAAAAATCATTCCTTTAAAACACATTTCTGAAAATCTCTGTTTTAACTCAAAAAGGAACATTTTTAGGAGGCCGCACACTACGCGCACCTTATATATCCTGTACACTTTGCACGCACGTCCCTTTAAACCCGGGGTGGTTTTTCAGTTGCAGTCACGGACAGCCTTACGATGCTCCTGGGCGCGCACGGAATCACCCCAAACTCCCCATGGCAGCCAGTGTCGACCAATGCACAGTCCGTGTCACACGTTTCAAAAAACCGTGACTTTTGGTTGGTTTTTGGTCTAGTCCGTGTCATATAGCCCAGTTGCATGTCCTCGTAAAGGTCAAGCCTTAGTTCATAACGAAAGTCAAGATCTTTCGTACAAGCGAAACTCTTCCAAAATGACAAGGAAAAATTGGTAGAGCCTTGACTCCGGCATTGATTTTGACCTTGACCCGCACGGAATGCGTAAGAGTCGAGACCGAGTCCTTGCGAAAAATCCAAAGATCTTTCGCTCAAGCGAAGCTCTGCCAAAATTCCGACAAGGAAAAATTGGCAAGATCTTGGCCCAGCATTGACTTCGATTTTGACTCACGCACGGCGTATGCAACGAAGTTCAATGTGACACTGTGTCATCCGGCTTTTGCCGCCCGACCCATGCCTATTATCTTCTCGGACATTACCGAAAAGTCAAAACGTCAATCGCGCAAGTGAAATTCTGCCGAAAATCTGTTAAGGCTGAAAGACGAGACTTTCCCGGTATTGCCTTGACTATAATTCGCATCACTCGTGCGTTAAAAGTTCCTATGACCCGCTAGACCCGTTATGAGCGTTCTTCTCTCTCGGTCGGTAGGATCTGCGTGCCCTATAGGACCCTCGCCCGGGGTTGTCCACCCTGGGAGGTCGAAATACAGGTGGAATACGATGGGCTTATAGACGTAGTGACGGAACCCACTGATCCAGGATCTAGAGTAGTTGCGAAAAAGAAGGGCAGAACCCCTTTTCCAACCAAATAGAAATTAATAAAAGACACTGTTTTAAGTAAACTGGAAGATTCTTAATTTGCATATTGCATGAGCCTTCAGCCTAAACACCTACCCCGAGTCTAAACCTCTCCTATCCCTTTCCCGCAGCGAGAAAGAAGTGGGTGAGAATACCGGGTCAGCGGCTTGTTAGCGCAGAATTCTCAGACAGTTCGCCAGAATCCTCAGCTTTGTCAGTCCAAAGAGTCAGAATGGCCGACTTGACAGAGAACAATAGTGGTTTGGTTAACCAGATGACTAGGGAAGAAGAGCTAGCCTTTGCCTTAGAAAACAGTCGTAACGCCTATGAGGAACAGCAAGCCATGCTCATTGATGCGCTCCGTCGTCATGGGGTTCAGATAGTGGTTGAGTCTAACGATTCCCTGGTTATGGTAGAAGATGAGACTCCAGAAGTAGCCATCTCAGCTCCCCCAGCCTATAACCAATGCCCTCCTCCCTCCACATATGATCCATTGCCAAAGACTGTCCCTTTTCAGTCCTTCCCAATGTCTCAAGCCATCAGGGTCCCTACACCCTCTCCTCCTCAGATAAGACCCAGCTTTGTTCCCTACCAACAGAGAGCAAACGCCACAGCTATCCCCGTAACGCAGCCTCTGCACTACCCCATGGGATTCGCTCCCTCTCCTCAGTATGGGCTGTCCCAGATAATTTCTAGGCCTCAGAATCAATCGAGTGACCTGCACAGCAGATCTTCCACCCCCAACTTTGCCAACAGGATCCCACGAGGCTCCTTTTTCATACTTCGGCAACTACGAGCCTAATTCCTATGCCTCTGGCCAGCCTCACGAAAACACAGGACCAGGCCAAGTTTACACTTACTTCCCTTCTAAAGATCCCCAAGCCATGGTACCAGCTACCACTGTGTCACCCACTGTCCTGCCACTCAAATCTGATAAGCCTGCTTCAGAATCGAACAATCCTAAATCGTCACCTGACCCCAACATGACTTGGTTAATGGAACAAGTTAAGTCCATGCAAGAGAAGTTTGGGGAACTGAGCACCAAAAAGGCAGCATACCAGATCACTGATCCCAGCAAAATTGTTCCTCTTCCCCCAAAATTCCGAATGCCTGAGATTGAAAAGTTTAATGGCACTGATTGTCCCCGACTCACATTGAAAGCTACCTTCTTGCCATGAGGGCCAAAGATAGTACACATCAGCAAATGGCCGACCATTTTCAGTTGTCATTAAAGGGTTCAGCTCTTAGGTGGTTCTTGCATGTAAAACCAGAGGCCCGAGCCACCTGGGACCAGATCAAGGAAGCATTCCTGGAAAATTATAAGGCCAATTTGAATTGGGAAACCAGCAGGAATGACCTACAAGGCACTCTACAGCGCCCAGATGAGCCAGTAAGTGAATTCTACAAGAGATGGAATTGGAAGCTTAGTGAAATGATGACCCCGCTGAATGAAGAGGAACAGATGGAGATCTTCCAATCTTGCTTGAAACCTCAACTAAGGGTCCAAATTGGCAATTACTATTATCCTGACCTTCGGGCAATGGTAAATGCCGGCACCAAGTTTGAAAATGCCTTCAACGTGGCCCCGGCCACAAGAACAGCCAACTCCTATCGCTACAAAGCACCGGTTTCAAATGCCACAGTTGTTACTATAAAAGGAAAAGAAACGGTTAGCGTTGTCAATTATATTCAAAATGAGAGGGTTGGGCAAAATTCAAGCCAAGTCGCTGCAAAGCCAAGGCCTCGTTCCTATACTGCCGAAGATTTCGGAATGCCACTAGAGAAGGTCTTCGATGGTTTGGTAGCTGAAGGACTCATCAGACCTTTGGAAAACTGGAAACCAAAGAACCCTAGTGTCAGGATGGACAAAACCATGCACTGCCGCTTTCACAAATATCATGGGCATAACACCAATGATTGCACCTACCTGAAGTTCCTGATCTCTCGCCTGATTGAAGAAGGCAAGCTGGAACCTCCTCGGGGTCCCAATGTGGTCAAGAATCCTCTTCCTTCTAACAATCGAGTCAACGTGATCGAGTTTGGAGAGACAAATACAGTCAGTTTTGGGAATCCAAAGATCATAGACATCCTGAAATTCAATGTTCCTTATGTTGAATTGCAAGGAAAGTGGAAAGATCTGATTGATGCCTCCGCCATGGAAGGACAGTTTGGACCCATAATAGGAAATGATTTTGTTAATGTCGTCAGAGCCCGACCTCTCTTTTATGATATCGAACCAGTGACCATGGTCAAGATTACAGAAGAAAGGCTCACTTATGATGATTGCGAGTTTGAAGTAAACCAAGCTATGTTAATGAAAGTCTCTTCGGAACCCTTCATCACCCATGGTGAGCATAATGTGTTTGTGATGGCTCTTACTATCCCTGAAGATCAGTCCCAACCCCCTGTTTGGGAAAAGGTGGAAAGAAGAGTGAACAAGCCAGAAGACTTTTATGATGAAGAAAGCTGTCTCTCAGATGCCGAAAGTGCAACTGGTCCTACTACCCCGGAGGTATAGAGGGATACAGTCAGATTCGGAAAGGAGCTTGCGCCAGATCAGTCAGGCATCCCCCATGGGAATGGTATCAACAAAAGCAATGATGGTCCACAGGATGCACAATTTTCTGAAGAATGCTGACAAGACTGCTACTCCCCAGGGCAACAGCAGGAAAGAGTAAACCCCAGTCCAACCCCCGTCAAACACTTTGAGTCAATAAGTAGTGTAGGGTCCAGAGTCAGTAGGGTCAAGAGTCAGTTGAGTCAGGAATCTTTGAATTCCAGTCCTCTGAGTCATCCGAAGGCCTCACGCCTGAGGATTATGAACATGTAATCAATGTCATCTTTCCCCTTGCTTTGAATGAAATGACATATCTTTTTGAGTATCCTCTTATTGCCAACTTAACAAATGATAAATTAACTCAAAACTTAACAACAGTTAATAATGAATCATTTGAACAAGATGCAAACACACTAAACGAACAATACATCCAAGAAATGTTTAAGCAGGTTACAGAAAAAGAGGAAAACCGGGCCCAAGCTGTCGAGGAGATTTTGACAAGTGTTAACTTGGGTACTGTCGAGGAACCTAAAGAGACACAGATTGGAAGCTTCTTCTCGGGGGTTGAAAGGGACAGACTGGTTAATCTGCTCAGAGAATACATGGACGTCTTCGCATGGTCGTACAAGGATATGCCGGGGCTAGACAGTTCAATAGTAGAGCACAAAATCCCTCTAGCACCAGATGCTAAGCCAGTAAAGCAGAAACTGAGAAAGATCAAGCCAGAGTGGTCTCTACAGGTCAAAGAAGAAATTGAGAAGCTACTGCGGGTAGGATTCATCAGAGTCATCGAATACCCGACATGGTTGTCCAATATTGTGACTGTAACCAAGGCCAATGGTAAGGTGCACTGCTGTGTAGATTTTCGGGATCTGAACAAGGCCAGCCCCAAAGACGATTACCCCTTGCCAAACATAGACATCCTGGTGGACTCCACTGCCAACTACGAAGTCAAATCCTTCGTTGACGGCTTTGCAGGCTACAGCCAGATCAAGATGGCCGAAGAAGACCAAGAAAAGACAGCCTTCACCACACCGTGGGGAGCTTACTGCTATACCGTGATGCCATTTGGGCTCAAGAATGCCGGGGCCACTTATCAGAGGGCAGCGACCGCGCTTTTTCATGACATGATCCACAAGGAGATTGAGGTCTACGTCGACGACATGATAATCCACTCCAAAGGCGAGGATGGGCAACACTTTGTTGACCTGCGAAAGTTCTTTAAGAGGCTGAGACAACATTCCATGAGACTGAACCCTGCCAAATGCACCTTCGGAGTGACAAGGGGAAAAGTGCTCGGGTATATGGTCACGGAGCGAGGTATCGAAGTCGACCCCCTAAAGATCAAAGCCATTATGGACATGAGGCCACCTCAAACCCATACAGAAGTCAAAAGCTTTATGGGCAAACTGCAGTACATCAGCCGCTTCGTCAACCAGTTGACCACTATGTGCGAGCCCATCTTCAAGCTCATGAAGAAGAATGTAGACACGGAATGGACCGAAGAATGCCAGGATGCCTTTGACCAGATCAAGGCGTACTTAGTACATCCTCCGGTACTATGCCCCCCACATAGACAGAAACCTCTTCTGCTCTATCTCACTGTCACTGATATGGCAGTTGGGGCTATGCTTGCTCAAGAAAAGAAAGATTCTCGGGTAGAGAATGCCATTTAATTTGTCAGCCGGAAGCTGCAAGGGAGTGAGCTCAATTACTCAGCATGTGAAAAGACTTGTGCAGGACAGGTATGGGTAGTCGGTAAGCTGAAGCATTATATGCAAGCCCACCCTGTGAACTTGGTCTCGAAAATGGACCCCATCAAGTACATCTTTGACAAGCCTTCCCTCTCGATGCGTTTAGCAAAGTGGTCCTTCTTTTTAGCTGAATACGACATCAATTACGTGACCAGAAAGGCCATCAAGGGTCAAGCATTGTCAGACCATCTGGCAAATTTCCCCAGTAATGAGGATCGTGGGCCTGAACCCCAATTCCCAGATGAAGGGATCTTTGTAGTCGAGCCTGAGAACCGATGGCAGCTATTCTTTGACGGAGCTGCTAACAAAAGAGGAAATGGTGTAGGGATGCTACTGGTTGATCCGAAAGATGAGCACACGCCCATAGCCCTTAAGTTGAACTTCCCTGCCACGAACAATGTTGCCGAATACGAAGCCTGCATTGCTGGTTTAGAAGCTTCCTTAGAAAGGAATGTCAAGGAGCTTGAAGTTTATGGAGACTCAGCCCTGTTCATCAACCAGGTCTCCAACAAATGGAAGACTGTGGACCCTAATCTTCAGCGATATCATGCCTATATGGAGGAGTTATTTGGACAGTTCAGAGAAGTGACTTTCCACTACTTGCCGAGGGAAAAGAACAGATTCGCAGATGCCCTAGCTACTCTAGCCTCACTGGTAGAGATCCCCGAGAGAAAAGCCATAAAACCCTTCAGAGTGGGTAGAAGAGAAGCCCCGGCTTTCTGTTGTGAAATAGACTTGGGACTTGAGCCTATCAAGGAACCCTGGTACAGTCAGATTTACCAGTTCCTCAAAGATGGAGAGTCAGCTTTCAGAGACGAAGAAGGTAGACCAAAAGAAGGCGTCAAAGCCAAGAGCTTGCAAGCCCTGAAAGGTTGGCCTCCCATTATGTCATTTTAGGAGGCAACTTGTACAAGAAGCGGTACCAAGGACCACTCCTCTTGTGCGTCACTCAAGAAAGGGCCGCAGAGTTGATGGCCAAAGTCCACAATGGTCCCCTGCGGTCCTCATATGAATGCTAGAGCCACGATGCAAGTGATCCTCGAGAATGGGTTACTACCGGATTTCCATGGAGACAGATCATGTCCAAGCATGTCCGAGCGTGCGACAAATGCCAACGGTTTGCCAACCTCAACTATCTCCCGCCTCATGACCTGTACTGCATGACGACTCCTTGGCCGTTTGCAACTTGGGGTATTAATGTGATAGGGAAGATAGCCCCGGCAGGAAGCAATGGGCATGAATTTGTGTTAGTAGCCATCGACTACTTCACCAAGTGGGTAGAGGCCAAGTCCTACAAGGTCCTCACTTCCAAGAAGGTGGCCCAGTTTATCAAGGAAAACATAATGTGTAGATATGGGTGCCCAATGAGATCATTTCGATAATGGGTCGCACTTTGAAGGAGACTGTGATAGGTTACTGTCAGAATTCAGAATCACTCGCCACAAGTCATCCCCATACAGACCTCAGACTAACAGAGCCGTGGAAGCTGCTAATAAGACGCTCGAACGAATCATCCGAAAAATGGCCACCCGTGGTCGTGATTGGCCCGAAAAGCTGCACCTGGCACTCTGGGGCTACAGAACGTCTGTCAGAACAGCCACAGGAGAAACTCCTTTTGCCCTAACCTACGAGATGGAGGCAGTTTTACCAGTGGAGTTGGAAATCCCGTCATTAAGGGTCCTCCTGGAAAACAGTGTCAACGAAGTAGAATGGCTACGTAGCCGTCATGATGAGTTGGCCCTGCTCGATGAAAGAAGGCTAAAAGCCATGGAGAACACCCGAGCCTACCAGAGGCTAATGGCCAGAGCATTTGACAAAAAAGTCAAAGCCAGCGACATCAAGGAGGGTGACTTAGTGTTGAAAGTGAAGCCCCCTACTAGAGACAACCCCCTGGGAAAATGGAAACCCGTTTGGATCGGCATGTATGTGGTGCAGAAGATACTATCGGGAGGAGCAATGAAGCTTGCAGACCTGGACGACAATCCCTTTGTCCACCCAGTCAACGGTGATAAGCTCCGAAGATACTATGTCTAAGAAATAAAAAAAAATAATAAAAAAAAAGAAAAAAAATCTTAGTGCAAAAAGAGTAATGCCCAGCTAGGCTGAAAACCCAAAAAGGGCGGTCTAGGCAAAAAACAGGGTTGCACATAAAAAAAAAATCTCAGTGCAAAAAGAGTAATGCCCAGCTAGGCTGAAAACCCAAAAAGGGCGGTCTAGGCAAAAAACAGGGCTGCACATATATTTTTTTTTCAATAGTTCACCAGAATGAACTACAAAGACCTGAGCCCCTTAGTCTTTCTTGTAAAAGGGGAACGTAGGCAGCCATTTATGGTTCGGTCTAAACAATAAAAAAGGGCGATCAAGTTTTCATGAAATGCGTCCTAAACAATAATAAAGGATGTTCAAGTTTTCACAAAACGGATCCTAATCAATAAGACATCTGAAATTTCCATGAAATTGTGTCTTGATTAATTTCTAAGATAATATCTCTTGTTCATTACAAGTTAAAAACTTCTTGATGAGTTCAAGCACGGTCTACTCTTGACTCTGCTAACCTGCTACAAAGATCTAAAATACAATAAAATGCCTAATAAACTACTGTGTTTGCAAAATGGCAATAAGGGAATCCTAAGAAAAGATCTATCAGCTGTCATTCACTGAGTCTTCTTTGGTCTTCTTCCCTTTACCTCGACCCCGTCGAGTTTTCTTTCTCTTCTTCTCCATGATGTCGGTCTCCCTCATCCCGATCTCCGGTATCCTCACTGGAGCCTCCATCAAACCTGTGTCAATAAGTGCCCTCTCAATACGGGCACGAGTCCGCACTTCCTCCCTCTGAGCCTCAGTCAAGGGAGAGACTTCAGAAAGCCTCTTATATCGAGCCTCCATATCTTTGATAAGGTCACCCGACTGGTTATGGTGACTCGCCTTAGCTTCAGTGTCCCTCAGAGTCCTACTCGAGTCACAGTCAGCCCCCAATAAAGCCTGACGCCTCTCTCCCAATATGACCTGAGTCGCTCCCATCTCCCTCTCGTACCAATCTAAGTAGGCCGTAGTCAAGATGGTACTCTTCCTGCTCCTGAGGATAGCCCTGGGTGGGAAAACAGTATATGTCCAAGCCCTCGAGAAGAATGAGAAGCTGGCTGGATCCCTCATGTCTAAGGACACCACCTCCATGGTACGGATGTCCTCCCAATCGCCCAACGGCTCCTGTAAGGCCCCGAACTGCCTGGATACCAAGCAGGGTATGTAGAAAGATGACCAACAGATCCCTGGAACCCTCACCACATAGGACTCCTGAAATGTCCTCCTGGTCTGCAACCTCCAGTGAGGTACCCACCAGCGAATATCCGAAGTGGATAACCTAGCCATCATCAGCTCCCAGTCACCTTGGTCCTGCTGCCTAGGCAAACCCCTCCGGGAAATCACCCAAGGGCACTGAGTCGGCAAAGCCCCGAGCCTCTCCTGCAGCCATAAAGTCAACACGGCCGGACTCCCAGACCTCATGAAACGGTCTCCTCTAGCCATCCTATCGATGCCGTGCAGGGTCTCACCCAAAACCAATGGGACAATGTCCTTCCCAGCCCTGCAATCCCTAACCATGTCCAAGAGACCACCATGACAGACTCCCACGGACTCAGTAGTGAACAGGGACGAGAATATGCAGAGGATAAAGGCATCCATAGCTACCGTGGTCGTGGCCATATCCGGGGACCCAAACCTGCCCGGGATATCAGAAAGGTCAATCCTGTCCGGAGCTATCATCATCCCCTCAGCCTCTCCCAGAGATATCTGCAGAAAAGATGCAAGCTTTGCCGCCACCGGCACATCTTCGATCAGAGGAATCGATATAGCCTCAATTTCTGGACCCCCAATCAAGGCTCGGAAGTCTTCATAGGTTGGGACAATCTCATTATAAGAAAAGCAGTAAACGTGTCTCCGAAAGTCCCAAAACCTTGCTGCTGCTCTCAAAAGGTCCCAATCGGGCGGGAGATCCCTCAAATGCCATAAAGATTTGATCTTGAAGGTAGAATCGAACAGCCCCTTGTGAGATTGAAAGTTATATCTCACCCAAGATTGAAGATCGGACAGAAAACGATCTCTTTTCCCCTTTTGCAATCTAACGGGTTTCTCCATTGCAAAATGATCAAAGTTGATGTCTTTAGGTCAAATATGTGCTCTGGGAACAGTTGGGACAAGTCTAGAGTGAAAATGAAATGAAATGGCCAAGCCTTGATTTTATTTTGAAAAGACCGATCCAGACGAGCTGTAAGCCGCACGGCCTCTTTTGCTCCCAGGACCAGACCGCACGGCTTCATTTGCCTGATGTGGAAAACAATCTGCAGCAACCAAAGTTGCTGCCTAAGAGGAGTTCTCACCCAACTTTTTCAATAAAACCTGTCCCAAAACATGTCCAAAGACCATCCAAGCAGTTATATACAATCATAAATCATTTTGGCCTATTTTCAACCTCAATTTCAAGCAAAAAAGCAGCCCCAAGGCCCAAGTAATATGCAAATTCATAAAGCATAAATTTAAAAAGAAAATAAAACATTAATACATTGTTTTCGCCCCATAGGCGCCCAAATAAAGCAAAAAATAAACAAGTTGTGCACAAAATTGTTCATTGTTTGTTTTCCTCCTCCTAGATCAAATCTAAAGACCTCCTAGGCCTCCGATTCCTCCTCATCACTACTAAGCTCATAGAAGCTCGCCTCTCTCATCAAATCCTCGCTATCACTCACATCAGAAAGATGAACATTCACATGTTCATATTCAGCTAGCTGCTCCAGGATGCCGGCATTTGGTCCCTGCCCCCGAGGCAAGGCACTGGAAGAATACTCTGAAGCTGATGAGGTGGATGTTGTGCCCCCGACGTGCCTTCTTTTGCGCACGGGCTCCTGCACGTTCGCTGCAGCCTTGGAAGCGCAAGCCAGCTTCTTCACAAAGGACCGGCACACATCTTTCCAGCCCCTATTCTGCCTGACTAAGCCGTCATAAGTACGAGCTGGAACCTGAGAAAAGAGAAGAAAATCTCAGAAAAATCTCGGAATTGCAAAAAAAGCAAAGAAATCTGAAAAAAGGGAAAAGACCCTAAAAGTGTACTCACAGTGTTGTCCGGCGGCAAAGTATACTGGTGCTCCCTCGTGTCGGGGACAGGTATCCTGAACCTCCTCGGTACCCCGTTGACCACATAAGAGAGATGAGAAGGAGGCATCGGCAGGTCAGTAGGCTCGGCCTCCACTTATCCCTGAGTGACAGCCAGCTTCACTAGCTTCTGTGGCGTCCTCAATCGCTGCTCCACAAAAGTAGCATATGGGGTAGCCAAGTCAAAATACTCCTCGAGTGCTACGCTTTGCACGATATCTCGCTATATCATCATCGGCCCGGTCCACAGGCTGCGCGGCATCCCGTCTTCGGAGGATCATGGGGGGTAATGGCATCCAATGGAGGGACATGGTCATGTTGCCTAGAGAAATGGTCCCCCAGATAGATGACATCACATGTCAGCCCGGTCAACCATCGCCTTTGCCTCGTCGCCTCCACGGCCTCCCCTAGCAAAATCTCCGGGTACCTCCCCCAAGGATAAAAGTCCACTCCATCGTGCCCATCCCTGTTGATGACTGGTCTCACCATCTTGTAGTCAAAGGTGATTCGGGTCTTCCCGATGAACTTGTCTCTCGCATCTCCCCTCCAGCGGATCATAGCGGGAAAGATGGTAGAATCACTCTGCTGGTTCCACGGAAAGAACCTGATCACTTCGCAAAACCAGACCTGCATGTTCAAAACATCAAAAGGGTCATTTTCTCTCATAAAGTCTCAAAGACAGAAAAGAAAAGAGAAAGGAAAGAAGGTGAGAATACCTCAAGAGCAAAGGAGAAGCAGTCCATCGAGGCAGCCTTATTCCGGCTGTACATGTCCAGGGAGAAGTAAAGCTCCGCCAATCCGGCCTCGCCCCAAGAGACCGTCCCAATCCCATCTACGTCCTCCAAGGAGTCAAGAAGGCAAGTCATAGCCAGCGTCCCAGAATTGGCAAAAATGGTGACTGACAGCATCAACCACATAAAAGCCCTCGCAAGCTGGTGGGCAGTCACCTCATTAGCAGCAAATCCCTGCATGTAGTTCTGGACTGCCACCTCGACATTCCTAGTCTCCATCCCGAGCCCTTTAGGAATAAGCTCAAACCCAACAAAAGCACTAAACTCCTCCGCCGTGATATGGTTCCTCCAGGTCACAGGCCTCCCGGTGAACTGCAGGCCAGTGATAGCAGTAAAATCTGCAGGCGTCACTGTCAGCTCCCCCCAGCTAAGGTGAAAGCTGTGGGTGGTGTCCCACCAGAACTCTAAAAGGGCCTGGATCAAGCCCTTGCTCTTCGAGGTCACATGAATGCCTCTACCGATAGCCTCAATGAACAAATCAAGGCCGGTAGCCCTCACTAGCTGCTTGGGGTTCACCCCATCCTTCTCAAAATCGGGCATCCTCTCCCATAGTCCCACAGCAATCTCGGAAGGCCCCCAAGACTTGTTCTCTTGTAGACAAGCACAGCAAAAGAAATGTGTCAGTCCTTCATCTCATTTCAAAAGCATGCATATATTCAAAAGTGCATATATTTTCAAAGAAAAGCATTCATAAAAGGTTTCTAGCATCCTTTGCATAGAAAATGTGTCTTTCATCACTTGAAACACGTCATGTCAAGCACATTTCTCTCCTAAGCACAAAATTCTGACTTTCGAAATTATTTGCACATAAGCATTAATTTTTTTTTTCAAAAATATGGCATGCATGAATCCTTTTCATCGTCCAAAATCCCATTTTCTCATCCATGATCAAAAATTGACCTAGTTCTAGCACATGCAAGTACTCCGTCACATTTTAGACAATTATTTTTTTACTCTATTTTCAAAAAAATGGGTCATTCTCATTATTTCTTAAGAAAATTGCACATGCATGATCGTTTATCTCCTTTGCCTCATAGGTTAATCATCAAGATTCCAAAATCATCATCAAAAATCCTAGGAAAATTCGAGAAAATCCTAGTCAAGCCCTAGAATCAATCAACATTCAATAAAAATTGACGGAATCGAGCAAATTAAGAATGCTTACCCCAACCGATTGAGGATTCGTCGATTTATGCTCCCTCCTGCTCGGATAAAGCTCCGATGGAGGCGTAAGGAAGTCATACTTCCTCTCCGTGCGAATGAGCTCTCTCCTCCTCCTTTGAGTGGCCTCGGAGATGTTCCTCCGTGCTTGCCTTGGCATCGGATTCCCCTCCGGATCCATCTAGATCAGTAGAAGCAAGGGATTGAAGGATTTTTGGAAAAAATTCTCTCCCTCCTCTCTCTCTCTTTCTCGGCAGAAGAAGGGCGGCAACAATGCCCAATGCCCATTCAAATCTGATTTTAAATAATCTGGAAAAATCAGACTTCTAGCCGTGCGGCCTCTTTTGCCCCCGTCTCATGCCGGGCGGCTTCTTTTGCCCTGAGCAGAAATTACAGTTTTGCCCCTGGACTTTCCACTTGGGCATATAATTCCTGTTATCCTTTAACTAGGATAACGTCGTTTTCCAAAAGATATCCGTTATCTCCTAAGCAAATAGACTTTCCTTCCCAGTCGCCTCCGTTACTTCCGTTAAAACGGAATGACGCTAGGTGACAACCTCCGAATTGTCAGAACCCCAAACTTAAGCTACCTCTATCACAGATTGAGAAGTATGCTCAAGTTCTCCAAACTTTAGCTACCTCTATCACAGATTGAGAAGTACGCTCAAGTTCTCCAAACTTTAGCTACCTCTATCACAGATAGTGAAGTACGCTCAAGTTCTCCAAACTTTAGCTACCTCTATCACGAATAGAGAAGTACGCTCAAGTTCTCCAAACTTTAGCTACCTCTATCAAAGATAGAGAAATACGCTCAAGTTCTCCAAACTTTAGCTACCTCTATCACAGATTGAGAAGTACGCTCAAGTTCTCCAAACTTAAGCTACCTCTATCACAGATTGAGAAGTACGCTCAAGTTTTCCAAACTTCAGCTACATCTATCACGAATAGAGAAGTACGCTCAAGTTCTCCAAACTTAAGCTACCTCTATCACGGATTGAGAAGTACGCTCAAGTTTTCTAAACTTTAGCTACCTCTATCTCCTCGATAGTGATGTAAGCTTTAGTCAATTCAGGTGACAACCTCCATTAATTGTCAATCAGGTGACAACCTCCATTAATTGTCAATCAGGTGACAACCTCCATTAATTGTCAAAACCTCAAGGATCCTAGACATCGTTCCTAACTATCTAGTGATGCTTGAACTACGATCAAGGTTTGATTCCTCCGGGATACGTAGGTAGCCTTTCATAAAGGTCCAGCCATCCGACTACTTTGGTCACCCTGTTCCTTCGTCACTCCTCAGTGGTGAAGTTGCCCCTCATAGAGGTCCATATACCCGACCACATCGGTCACTTCTAGCATATCCCCAGTAGGATCAATCGCCTGACCTCCTAGGTCACTTTCTCTTCTATTTCCCCAGCAAGAGACCAGTTTGCTCTTCACCATTCCCCTGTGGATCTTGTTCTGAACTACGACCTGGCTTGATTCCTCCGGGATACGTAGGTAGCCTACTTTAGGTTCAGCCAATTCGTCACATGTGACACTCCCTTTCCCCAGTGGATATCTATTCCGAACTACGATTATGGCTTGATTCCCACTCGGGATACGTAGGTAGCCTTCCAAAGGTTCAGCCACTCGACCACCTTGGTCACCTAATCCGTCTCAGCATTCGCCAGATCGGATCCTTTTCTATCGATAACCCCACTCGCCCTGCAAGTGACGTTGCCGAGGGGCTTCTGTAAGTACCCAAATCTGGCTCATGCTTTCCGGTTAAGTTTTTCGGCAATTTCCCGGACTTTCCTAAAGTCCGGGAGCAATTCCAGAACTGTTCCGAACCTTCCGAGGAATGAAGGGACTGCTTTAAATTAAAAAGGCACGTTTTCCTTAATATGGAAAACCTTCTAGAAGAGCCACCTTGCATGGTTCTAGAAACATGCTGATTCACAAGGGATAATGCCGCACGGCTGCATTAGGAGGGAACTCCTAGCCGCACGGCCTCATTTGCTCTATCCAGACTGCCTATAAATAGAGCCCTCCTCTACCCATTTTGATATAACAATTTCCAGCATAAAAACTCTCCTAAAATATCCCACGAAGATCAGGAAGCTGAAGGTGCCAAGAAGCCACCCCCCCTCCTCCTTGAAGCCTCCAAAAGTTGGTCCATCCACTAGGCAAGCTCCAAAGAAGAAGAGGTCACCACCATTGGTAACCTCTCACCCCCCTTATCTTGCATTATACTTGCTTTATGTGATTCTTGCTCCTTGCATTTATATATTGCTATATATTGTTTGGGACTTGGCATATTATTGTTAAAGATCATATCTTTATTCATGTAAATCATATCCCCATCCCCTTTGCATCCTTTGCATTACCATTGCATCCTTTGCTCATAAAAATGTGATCTTTGGCATCCTTTGCTCATAAAAATGTAGTCTTTGCATTAAAGGTGCATCCTTTGCACCTAAAAATCTCTTTTTTACAATAAAAATGCATCATTTGCATATAAAAATCATGTCTTCTCAATAAAGGTGCATCCTTTGCACCTAAAACCCATTTTCATATACAAAAATGCATCCTTTGCACTAAAAATCATGTCTTTACAATCAAAGTAGCATCCTTTGCTTTCAAGATATAGTCTTTATGCATCCTTTGCATATAAAACACTATTTTTCCACATAAAAATGCATCATTTGCATTAAAAATCCTTTCTTTACATAAGAAACATCCTTTGCAAATCAAAGAGCATCATTTGCACCCAAAAATGTCATCTTTTCATTAAAAATGTTATTTTTATTATAAAACATGCATTCCCCTAGTCCCCAATTGGTACTTGATGCAACCTTCGGAACGGACCGGTGTAAAGATCCTATCTTTACATCGTTTCTTCCATTAAAGGTGCCACAATCTCTTTAGAAAGGGATAAACCTTGAGCCTATATCTCCAATTATCACTTGAGACGAGCATGATAGCTCCAATATAAGCTCAATCGTCTCAAGGCGTAGGATTGATGGGCTAAGGACACTCCTTTTCTTAAGAACCCCATTTTGGACTATAAAAAAGGGTCCTTCTCTCGATCACGCAAGACCCAAGGTCAAGTATCGATGATCACAAGTCCAAGATGAGGACGGGATCAAAGTCCCGAACACATAAAAATCCAAGGAATCCCGAGCGACAACCAACTAAATGGTTTGTACGTCCGTGTAAGTACCCAAATCCGGATGGTCCAAATCAGTCAGAAAGTTAACCGAAATCCGTTAACTGGCCCGCTCCAGGTTAACCGGAACTCGTTAAACTCCCCGCTGCCATGCCAACGAGACGTCCCGGGACTGCCCCGTGCATCCCGACGTCGAATCGTACTTAACACGTGTCATCTCACGTAAAAGTATGGCTTTCCCTGAAAAACGCATTTTTCGGCACTTTCCGGGGGCGTTTCGGACATTTTCCGGCCTGTTATTTTAAAAAAACGGACAAAACCGGGACCGAGGGACAAAATCCCACATGGCTGGTGACTCACAGGGACACTTGGCACGCATGCCACCTCCCTCTAGTCACTCTTCAATCAAATTCAAAGGGAAAAGACTAAAATATCCCTGGTATACACTCAAAGTCCGGCCGGACTCCCTGTGCACTTTTCCTGAAATTGCCAGCAAGTCCCCCAGATTTCCAAAATACCCAAAAACCCCTGGATTCAGTCCAAGTCTGTCCAGACTCCTACTGCAATTTTCACCCTATAAATAGAAGTTGCTGTCAAAGGCAAAAAAAAGAGAATTTTAACACCAAAAATTCACCACACCCCACGGCCAAACTGGTTTCCACCCCTTCCGAGCTTCCGTTCTGTCTCGATTCACGTGAAACCTTCGTATTTCGATCAAATACGCACCTTACTACTTCGAAACAACCTTTCGAATCACTTTCCGTGTCCCGTACACACCTCCCGAGCCAAAGGAGTCAACCCTAGCCATAGGTATAACTCCCTCTCTCTAAATCTCTCGTTCCGTCTCGGTTTACGTGCCAGTCGCTACAACCGTTTCGAACGTCGTTAACGAAATGTAGACGTCTCCGTCTAACGGGGTCCGATACGTTTTAGCCCCTCGATCCTCTTCTCTTTCCGTAAGAGAAGTAATCACGGGTTAAAACGGCGTTCCGACCCTGTTCCGTTTACTTTTATTGTCATTTACCAATTCCGGATCGATCGATCCGTTGATCGTCATTTTAATTTTTGTCATTTACAAATCCGAGCCGTTTGGCCTCGTTGATCGTTATTTACAAATCCGAGTCGTTTGGCCTCGTTGATCGTCATTTACGAATCCGGATCGTTTGATTCCGTTGATACCGCACTTTAAATACTGTCATTTACAAAGTCCGACCCGTTTGGATCGTGATAGTATTTACTTTTCAAAGTCCGAGTCGCAACCCGATTCATTGATCGCATATCATTTAATACGCATTTTTCCCGTAAAAATCGTTAACAATGTAATGCCTGGTTCAAAACCGGAGTTCGTCCGTCGAACTCTCTTTCAAAACGCGCGAAATGACGTTCGGCCTCCGAATGCTCATCTTCAAACTAAAAGCCGCCATTTGACACTCAAAATCATTTAATACGCATTTTTCCCGTAAAAATCGTTAACAATGACATTCCCGGTTCAAAAAACCGGAGTTCGACCTTCGAACTCCTTTACAACTCAAAGTCGACGTTTGCCACGCAAACGCTCATTTCAAACTCAAAACCGACGTTTGTCATTCAAACGCTCGTTCTTTCAAACAAAGTCACCTAATCAACGTTTGTCACTCAAACCAAGATTAAGCTTGTCATTCAAGCCCCCATTTCAAAAGACACACACACACACACACGATTTCGAGAAAGGTAGAAAGACTCGTCATGCGAGGCGTTTCGGGCGATCTCGTTATACTCTACCCGAAACGTAACTTGACCTCCGAACCTAACAATCTCTGGTACAAAAAGCTTTTTACTCGTTTTTGCTGCCAATAAAAATGATCCCCGTTTTCAAAGTTTTTTACTCGTTTTTGCTGCCAATTAAAATGATCCCCGTTTTCAAAGCCTTTTCCTAAGTTTTTGCTACCAATAAAAACGACACCATTTTCAATAGTTGTTTCTCAACATTTGGGCTCAAAATACAAAAACCGCGTGGCGACTCCTCATTTTTCCTTCCCATGAAGCGAGGTCTCAGACACCAACCCCCCGCGAAAGACAACCGCGTTTCGCGTCCGCGCGAAATCCCGAGTAATTTCAGTCCGGAAGACAACTTGGAACATCCCCCCCCCCCTCTTTTCAACACATGCACACAAGAAAGCACACAAGCAAGCACGAAAAATGAAATCTAGGGAGACTTGCTACGGCAAGGCACCTTGGGTGAACGACGATCCGTTCTTCCTAAGGGGTAACTTAACCTCCGAACCCTAAAAACCTTTTTTTCAAAGTTTTGAGGAAATCAAAATGGCGTGGCGACTCCGTTTTTCAAATTAAACCGGATGTTTTCAAACTCGCGTGAATCCAAACTAAAAAAACAAAAAATAGAATTTGGGCACACATTCACAGATATGTATCCAGGCTGTATGACACGGACTGGGTAAAAACCAACCGAGTCTGGACAAAGTGTGACGCAAGCGTGCATGGTTGACACTGGCTAGGATGGGATGTTTGGAATGATCCCATGCGCGTCCGAAAGGCGTCAGGAAGACCAATCAAACTGCAATTGAGACCACTCTGGGTTGGGGTTGTAGTGTGCCGGTGTCTTAGCAAGTGAACGTAGCGTGCGGTGTACCGAGGCAGCAGTGCAAGTAGTGTGCGGTCACTAAATTCATTTTCTGAGTAAAACAAAAAAAAATTCAGAATTTTTACATGCACACACAACAGTTAAAGAAGGGGTAAAATGAAAGTTTGACCCTCATCATTGTTTTAAAAATCTTTTTTTTTGTTTAAAAGTTTTTAAAACAAAATGTACCCAGCGGAGTCGCCAACTGAAACTACCCGGATCCGGCTTGCACGCGGGCCCCGGCATCTCGCATCGTGTCGGGAGGTGTCTCGCTGCGTTTTCGTTTGTAGAGTCGCCACGCCGTTTTGATTTAACCCAAAACATTGAAAAAAGGCTTAGTTTAAAAACTGTTATTGTGTGATGAGATTTTGACTTCAGAGGTTAGGTTATGCCTCGGAAAGAGAATAACAGAGCTCACCCGAGTTGCCTCGTAAAAATGAGTCTTTCGATACCCCTCTTTCTTTAAAAGTTGTGTGTGTGTATGTGCTTTTAAAAATGCATGTTGTATATGATGTCTACATTGTAAGCTATGTATTGGAATGTATTGAAATAGTGTTGGAAGGAAGCCTTAACAATGTTGGTTCGTGTCTGTCTTCCGCTTGGGTATAGTGTTTGAGTGTGAATAGTGCTTCGGGACGGACCGGGATTGCTTCGGGGATGTATCGGTGTCTGCGGACAGAGCTTCGGCGTGCCTCGGGAGTGTCAGGTGTGTCCTCGGGCAGAGGTTCAGCGTGCGTCGGGATCGTCGGGATTGTTAACTGGACTCGGGCAGAGGTTCGGCGTGCCTCGGGATCGTCGGTTGTGCTCGGGCAGAGTTCCGGCTTGCTTCGGAATGGACCGGGATTGTCCGGCAGGGCTTCGGGATGGACCGAAATGCCTCGGGATGGACCGGCAAGGCTTCGAGATAGACTGGCAAGGCTTCGCGATGCCTTGGGAGTGCCTTGGGGCAGCTCGGGAGCGCTCGGCAGGGCTTCGGAGTACCACGAGGGGCCTCGGAATGTCCCGGAGGGAACCGAAAGGGACCGAGATTTCCCCGAAGGGTCTTAGAAGGGGGCCTGAAGGATGGGGGGAGAGAGAGAAGAAAGGAGGAGTGTGAAAAATGAGAGGGGAGCCCTCTAATTATAGGGGTCAGATTCTGGCAAACTGTGTCGCGGGACACTAGCTGCCATTACCATTTTTTTGGTTTTCCTGAATTTAAGGAAATATTGTGGACTTTAAGGGGATTTTGTAATTGTGATGTCTGGATGCAAAGTGGTCCGCACGGACTTGTCTTGCTTTTCCATATTTTCCAAAACTCCTATAAAGTCTTTTTGTCCTTTTTTATCCCAGAAAGGCCCCTTCTTGGTTTGGTTGGTGGTTTTTGGGGTTTTTGAAGGCTACGGGTGTTCGAGATCACGTTTGTGTGAGTCTGCGGTGCTTCCCGTACGTCGAAAGGGAGTGATCCAGATTGGGGTACTTACACTTCCCCCGTGCATATACCGCTTCCCGGTAGCCAACCGGTCGATAGCATGAAGGGTCTCTCCCAAGATCAAGGGAATTATATCTCGACCCGATCGGCAGTTCACAACAATGTCCACAGAGATCGGTGGCACATCTCGAAGGAACAGACCATAAATAAGGACCTGATCGCACAAAGAGAAAATGCATCCCAATAACAATCACCAACCATACCCAAGCTCCTAAATCTATCCGGGAGATCAGAAATGTCAAAATAGTCAGGTCCTCGAATCATACCTTGGGCCTCTTCCGGGGAGATTTGAAGAAGGCTAGATAATTTGTTGACAAAAGACATCCCTCCGGGCAAGGGGATTGCAACCTCTTCCACCTAGGGCCCTCCGAGTAAAGCCCTAAAATCTTCAAGGGTAGGAACCATCTCGTTGTAAGAAAAGCAAAATATGTGTCTCCGAGTGTCCCAAAACGTGGCGGAAGCTCTCATCAAGTCATAATCCGGGACAAGCTCCTTAAGAGACCACAAGGATTTGATTTTATACCTTGCTTCAAAGAACACCTTGTTCCCATGCATGATTTCCTCGGACCACTCCTTGAACTTGTTGAAGACGATAATTTGCAACTCCTTTGGCAATTTAGGTGAATTCTTCATGTTTTCCATGGATTTTTGTGGTTTTGCCGGAAGCTTCACAAGTTTGAAAACAGAGAAGAAGATGTTTGATTTGAAGAGGAGGAGGTAAACCAGATCTGAGGTAAAAATTAAATAACCTTGTCAGATGCCAACCTGATCCGCGCGGATGAGATTGCAGCCTCAAACTCATCAACACGGATGACATTGTCACCCAGTCAAAAAATTCTGACAGCAGTAAAAACTGCTGTCCCCCAATGAAACACTCTTTCCACAAACAACCAAACAGCAAAAAAATCTGTTCATTCCCATTTTTCAGTCAAAATCCCAACAAACATCACATATATTCCCATATAAAGTACAAAACCGGGCTCATACAATTTGCATTCAACGCATAATTAAAAAAAACAATAATGTAGTAATCCAGTTATTACAGTCCAAAAATAGAAGTAGAAATAATGTGCATAAAATGTATATGTTTTCTCTCTCTCTTTCTGCCCTAACAGATACAAGCACTCACCGTCAGTCAGAGTCACTATCCGAATCAGAACCGGGATTATCCTCCCTAGTGATCTCCTTGTCGCGCCTCTGAACTCTCCTCCGAGCCGTGCTCGGTCCCTCAGCAGCCACCTCTGGGAAAGCCACCCCCAGCTCTACGTCGTCCCGCTCAGCGTCAGAATAGGTGTCCTCAAGATCAGCAGGCACACTGCGATACGGCACCCCGATGTCAGCGAAGAAGTCATAGCCGAAATAGAAGGTGTCGGAGCCCTGACCATACATCCCCTGGGTCTGGAAGGGAGTCCTGTAATCCCCCAATGGCTGATAGGCGCCATAACCTCCTTGGTTCGAAAAAGAGGCCTCACCAGCTCTGCCATGTACGTAGATCGGTCCCTCCATACCCCCGAAGATGACGTGGTACCGAGAGATCTCAACGCTCCTATCCATGTAAGGAGAAAGAGGGATGTTCGCCGACTACCAGAGAGGAACCGACTCTCTGGGCTGGGAGTGGGGAGTCTCCATAGATCGCCTGCCTGGCATAGGCCCGCTGGCCAGAATAGGGGACCTCTCTCACGCAGAGGCACTGAGCACTAGCCTCGATGTCATCTCGAAACCCTGAGAATTTCACGGCGTCACAAGGTTGCGGATGAACCTCTTGGCCCCGATGACCTAGCCCAAAAGCCGATCGACAACCCGGGCCGAGTACTGCACAAAAAAAAATGAAAGCATCAGAAACAGTCGAAGCAATGGCGTAAGATGTACAAAAGCTAAGTAATTAGAATGTGATCGGCACATACCTGGGCATCAGGTCGAGGCCGGAAAGCACGAGGTGTCACCTCTGGAAGAGGTATCTGTGCCCATATCCTAACCCCCTCCTGGGCATATGAGAAATTCGCTCGAGGGAGTTTGACGACAGAGATCTCCTCCCACGCCAGCACCTGAGGCGTCCTCAGCCTGCGTCTCACAAACGCCAGATAAGGCTCATTAGTAACATACTCCAAGGCAGGCCGCCCAGCCCTAAACCATTGCCAGCTTGCCGTCCCTTCCCAGGGATACAATATGTCCTCCGGAGGCTCAACCGGTGCCAAAGGGGCCATCCCTAAACCGTGCTGCCCAGTCACCCTCTCCCCCAAATAATAAATGTCGCAGGTGAGGCCCCGCATGATATACCTCCGATCCATCCAACGCTCGGCACCACCCAGATGATCAACGTCAAACCGACCCCACGGGTACAAATTAACCCTCTCACTAGTCTCTGCCCTAAAAAATGGCACCATGTCCTGGTACCTTACCTTCTTCCTGGTCCTGCTATTCCTTTTCACCCTAGCCTCCTTTATCCACCAAATCATAGCCAGGTATGCAAAAACCTCCCCCGGGACATGGTCCCACAAGGCGCATCCAAAGATCTCCAGAGCCCAGACATGCATCCAACAAGGGAAACCCGTCAATACAAAGATGCATACACAATATTTACAAGAGATATGGAAAAATGAGTATACCTCCAGTGGGAACTCAAAGCAGGTCAGGGAGGTGGATGCCTTCCTACTATACCTATCCAGGGTGAAGTACAACTCCACCAGACATGCCTCTCCCCAGGCAAACTCATCGATCCTATCGATGTACGCCAAAGACCCCAACAAGGCAAACACAGCTGTGCCCTCAGCATGCCCAAATAAGGTGCTGGAAAGGGCAAACCACAAGAAGCAGCGGGCAATCTGCTCTGCGGAGATGGTCTAATCCCCTCACTTATATCGAGCTATACTCTCGGTCAGCTTCCCATCAATCACGGCATACTCCATGCCCATCCCCTTCCTCCACGCAGGAACAATCCATAACAGATCCATGAGCTCCCTATCAGTATACCTATCATGCCACTCTAAGTTGATCCCCTTGAAGGACAGGCTGATAATGGCAGCGTAGTCGGTGGGGGTCACGGTAGCCTCCCCCCAAAAGAAGTGAAACGTGTGGGTAACATCCCACCAATGCTCAATCAAAGCCAGGTAGAGCCCCTTGCTCTTATTCAATCCCACTAACCCCCTCAAACACTCAATGAAATCGTAAAGGTTAGAGGCAACAACAAGCTGTCGAGGACTCCTGTAACCCTCCCTACCAGCTATGGGCAAAGCATCCTAAAGCTTAACAACTGCCTCCACAGAGCCCCGAGTCTTCAGCTTGTCCAACTTGTTATGGATGACATTCGCTCTCCCCTGCAGGTAAACACACCACAAGCATGTCAATAAAATTGCAAACATAGCACGAACACAAACAGAAAAGAGAAAACAAACTCCGCCCTATTTTTGGACACATTTTTCTCCATGCACTTTATTTTCATAAATCTAGCGTGCATGTATTCTTTCTCACGATAAGTCATTGTGTTATCACACATGCATTCACAAGAACAAATTTCCATCACAAAAATCTCACATGCAAGAGTCTGTTCCAAATTCGGTAAATTTGTACCCACTTTATTTTCACATTATACAAATTGCTCATGTTTTTACAAACAAATTGCATATTCATGCTACCCATGCTTTCTATTAAACATATGCATTGTCAATTTCACATTACAAGGGCAAAATTAATAAAAGCCCCAAAATTTTGACATTTAAGCCCTAACTCTAGCATGAACAAATTTTGACAATAAAATCAATAAAATCAACAAAATTGAGTGTCATACCATGCGGAGATCGTCATCCTTGGACCAATGTTGCCACATATCAGGGTAAACTTCGTCATTTACCGATTGCGAGAGCGTGTAATGGCGATTCATCCTCACCAACTCAAGCCGCCTCTCGGCAGCCGCTCTGCTCACCCGACCGCAGCGGCCCACATTAACTCCTTCATCTTGCTCCATGGCCTTGAATTCAAAGGTTTTGACGGAGAATTTGGACAATAATGGAAGATTTTCTCACTTTTCTCTCTCTTTCTCTCGACACTGATGTTTGAAAAGAAGAAAGAAGAGAGCGGCGCATGTCTGCTCTTGGAACCCGTCGCCCTGCTGTCCTTGTCCACGCAGATAAGATCATAGGGTAAAAACCCTATTTTGCCCTTTTAAATCCTGGATTTCTGCATCCAGATCCGCTCTAACAGAAACTTAACAGGAGTTAACTTCTTCAATGGAACTTAATAGAAGTCCATTTCCTTCCGCATTTTTAAATTCGGCCTCCAAAGTAAGCCTGATTTGTTGGAACATTAAACGATCCATTACCCATGAACCGACTCATAACTAGATTAAGAAGAGAAGGAGAAGAAGAAGAAGACGGAAGCGTGTACCTTGTGATTCCATGATTGTTCTTTGTTCTTGAGTAAAAAGGATGAAGTATGAAGATAGTCTTCGAAGAAATGAAGAGTAGATCTTCTAAATGATTAGTTCCCTTATTCTCTTAAGTCTTCAAGTACTTAGGAAGAGTTTGGACTGAATGAGAATGTAAAAATAGTGAATTCATAGGCTTGATGGATATGCCTTTATATAGGAATTCAAGAGGCACTTTATTTAGGGACTACACCTATTGATATATAAGACATTACCATTGTGCCCATCATTTAATGGTATACTTATATTATGAAATTCTACATATTATATTATATTATATCCTATACTTTATATTAATTATTATAATATTGATCACTATTTTATTAAGTACTTTCACTAATAATATATGTTTATATAATCCATGTTCTAACAATCTCCCACTTGGATTATAATAACATATATTTATACTTAATAAAATCCTTCAATCATATTTATAACATAAATGACAACCCTTATGTGCACTTTGTTGTCATTCGTCACAATCCCATCCATTAGTCATATAAGTATAAGGACTAAAGGGGCAGTCGTTGTAATTGATTCGCAACTAAACCCACATTAATCACATATATATATCCAACTAAATGACATAGATTAAGTATAGATATGTAGCATGGAATATTAATGAATATATATGAAGAATGTATATATATATTCTCCAACTAGTCCTACTTTAACCAAATGAGATCAATTTAAATAAAAACAACACAAGGAAATAGAAAAACATGAACTCCCACTGATTTAAGCATTATCAAAAGTCATTACACCCATATGAGCAACATGCTCGTGAAATACTAAAGAAGATAACGCCTTAGTAAATGGATCCGCAAGCATGGAGTTTGTACCAATAAGTTCTATTTCTATTTGTTCATTTTGTACTCTCTCTCTCACAACAAGAAACTTAATATCTATATGCTTAGATTTAGATGAACTCTTGTTGTTGTTGGAGTACAACACTGCGGCTCGATTGTCACAATATAACTTAAGCGGTCTTTCAACACCTTTGACAATCCGCAGTCCTTCAATGAATTTACGCAGCCATATAGCTTGATTGGATGCCTCGTAGCAAGCAACAAATTCGGCTTCCATGGTGGAAGTAGTAACTAATGTTTGCTTGGCACTTATCCAAGAAATTGATCCACCGGCCAAAGTGAAGACATAACCCGATGTCGATTTGCGACTATCTTGGCATCCAGCAAAGTCGGAATCGGAAAAACCAATGATCTCAAGATGATCCGACTTCGTATATGTAAGCATGTTGTTCTTCGTGTTTTGCAAGTATTTCATCACTCTTTTGGCTTCAACCCAATGTTCTCTTCCCGGATTGGATTGATATCGCCCAAGCATGCCAACAATAAAGGCAAGATCTGAGTGAGTACAGACTTGTGCATACATTAGGCTTCCTACTGCCGATGTGTAAGGGATATTTTCCATATACTTGGATTCAAGATTATTTTTAGGAAATTGCTTTAGACTGAACTTATCTCCCTTAGAGACCGGGGTGTCATGTGGTTTACAATTTTTCATGCTAAACCTTTGTAATACCTTCTCTATATAGCCCTTTTGTGATAATCCTAACATACCCCGTGAGCGATCACGATGTATTTGAATTCCTAATACAAAAGAAGCTTCTCTAAGATCTTTCATCTCAAATTTATTTGAGAGAAATTTCTTAGTTTCCTTAAGAAGGTCCTTATCATTACTAGCAAGTAAAATATCATCCACATATAAGACCAAAAATATAAATCTGCTCCCACTGAACTTATGGTACACACAATCTTCACCATGATTCATATCAAAGCCAAATGAAAGAATAACTTGGTTAAATTTTAAGTACCATTGACGAGATGCTTGCTTGAGCCCATAAATGGATTTCTTAAGTTTACAAACTAGTTGACTAGTTTGATCCGAATCAGTCACCATTTCTGGTTTCTTCATATAGATAGTTTCCTCAATGTCGCCATTGAGAAAAGATGTGTTTACATCCATTTGATGAAGCTCAAGGTCAAAATGTGCCACTAAAGCCATAATGATCCTAAAAGCATTTTTAGAGGATATCAGTGAAAATGTTTCTTTGTAATCAATGCCTTCTTTTTTAGTAAATCCTTTAGCGACAAGACGAGCCTTATGTCTTTCCACATTACCTTGTGAATCCCTTTTGGTCTTAAAGACCCATTTACACCCAATGGGTTTCACATTCATAGGTAATGGGACAAGATCCCAAACATCATTATCATTCATGGATTTTAACTCTTCATTTATGGCATCAATCCACTTATGAGAATTTGGACCACTAATGGCTTCATGGAAGGTGGTTGGCTCATCTCCCACTAAACCTAACGGTTCCTCATTCTCGGCAAGATACACATCATAAAAATCCGGTATAGCACTCCTTCTTGCTCTATTAGATCTTCTTAATGGCACCGGTTCTTCTTGATTTTGAGGGTGTTGAATTTCCTCATCAACATTTTCATGTTGTTCATTAATAGGAGAATTAACTTCATTTTGAATTATATGTTCTTGTCGAATTTCAGACACAACTGCTTGATTTTCAATAGGAACTATAGGAAGAGGTATAGAAACGAATTCCTCTTCCATTTCTTCAAATTCAAAATTACTATTCAAATTTTTCCCTCTAAATTCAACATCCTCAAAGAACCTAGCATTTCCCGTCTCGAAAAAGGTTTTAGTCTTTGGTTCATAGAATTTATATCCCCTAGATCTTTGAGAATACCCTACAAAATAACTACTAACTGCCTTAGCGTCCAACTTTCCTTCGTTAGGTTTATAAGGCCTAGCTTCGGCTGGACAACCCCAAACATGAAGATGATTAAGGAACGGTTTCTTACCGGTCCATAATTCATGAGGGGTTTTGTCAGTAGCTTTTGAAGGAGCTCTATTGAGTAGGTAGGTTGTGGTTTTCAAAGCATCGCCCCATAATGAGTGAGGTAAAGAAGTACAAGAGACCATACTTCTTACCATATCCTTAAGGGTTCTATTACGTCTCTCGGCTACACCATTCATGCTAGGTGTCCCCGGCATGGTGTAGTGAGGGACAATCCCACACTCTTCTAAATAGCGAGCAAAAGGACCCGGACGTTGTTCTCCCGAACCGTCATTCCGACCGTAGTATTCACCACCACGATCGGATCTAACGTTCTTAATAGTCTTTTCAAGTTGATTTTCAACTTCGGTTTTAAAAGACTTGAAAACGTCCAATGATTAAGACTTTTCATGAAGTAAATAAATGTATCCATAATGAGAGAATTCATCTATGAACGTAATAAAATATGTTTGTCCGTTCCATGAAGGGGTAGGGAACGGTCCACATATGTCCGTATGAATTAGTTCTAAGACTTTTGTAGCTCTCAAGGATTCATTTTTGTTTGTACTATTCGTAAATTTTCCCTTAAGGCATTCAATACAAAAGTTATTTTCCGGAGTATCAAGCTTATGTAGTATTCCCTCGGACACAAGCTTGTCAATTCTCCTTTTGGAGATATGACCCAAACGCCTATGCCACAAGGTATAAGAGTTTTTACTTGAAAACTTTCGTTTTATGCCTCGAGAGTTAGTTTCATTATTATGGGACTCATTTAATGATTTGACTGTGTCAAGTAAATATAGATTATCAATATAAGACAAAGAACTAGTACCAAAAAGCTTTGAATCAAAATATAAATTGCATTTATTATTACTGAAGATGCAAGAATAACCTTCTCGATCTAATATAGTGACAGAAATGAAATTCCGTCTAAATGATGGAATAATAAATACATTGTTCAAAACCAAAAAGTATCCAGTACTCAAGGATAATCTATAAGTCCCTATGCCTTCCACCTCTACCGGCTTTCCAGCTCCCATGTAGATGAATCTTTCACCTTCATTAGGCGTTCGGTAGTTCAGGCAACCCTGCATACATGAACTTATGTGAGTAGTTGCACCGGAGTCTAACCACCATGTATACGAAGGATTTGAAACTAAATTAGCTACAGTACAAACAAAGCTAAATGACATACCTTTCTTAATTCGCCATTGGCGATATTTAGGGCAGTCGGGCTTCATGTGAGTGGGGTCCTTGCAAAAGAAGCACTTTTCACCTTTTGATCATTTGATGATCCCTTAGGCTTCTTTGTTGCAACCGCAATCTCCTTACCTTTTCTCTTAATCCCACGAGAAGAGGTAGATGCATAATGTGCACTTTCGAGTTTGGTGTGTTTCAACCTATCTTCTTCCTCCGTGACATGTGAAATTAATTCATTAAAATTCCACTTGTCCTTTTGACAATTGTAGGTCGTTTCAAAATGACCAAATTGTGAAGGAAGAGAAATTAAAGCCAAATGCACAAGCAAGTCTTCCGACAAGTCCAACTTGAGTGCTTTTTATTTCGTTGATAGATGAAACATTTCCATTATGTATTCCCTTAGGTTTTCGGTGCCCTTATACCTCATGGAAACAAGCTTCCTCAAGGTAGCACTTATTTCCGATTTATCGCCTTTTGCAAAGCGTTGTTCTAGGGCATCTAGGAAACCTTTTGCACCATCATCCTCGGAGACACTGTTCAGAAATGTCTCCGGGACTGCATTCTTAATTATGCTTAGGCTGACGCGATTAGAACGCTTCCACCTCTCTGAACTCAAGCGGTCTTCCGCAGTGCTTTTATCAGTTAGAAGGGTAGGAGCTTGTTCTCTTAATGCGAGGTCAAGGTCCAAACAGCCTAAGACCATATTAATCTTGTTTTTCCAAGTTTTAAAGTTTGTCCCAGTTAGTAAAGGAATTGAGTTTAAGGCAGTAATGTAAGAAGCACGCGATCAAATCTGAATGAAGAGAACAAAAGAATGAAACAAAACATGTATAAGAATCTACATAATGATTAATTATATCAAATGAATTCCATCAAAATAAAAGATAATCAATATGACATCAAGACTAATCTTTGGATTGCGAATTGACTCACAATTTGATTTATCTTAGGGTATACAAGTAGCTTAAACAACACACTTTAAATACTTGCCTTCCTTTGGACCGGATCAAGTACAAAAAGTGTCCTAAAGTTTAAGGTACTTGTTCCCCGGTAATAAAGAATATAAACAATTCACTTTAAACACCCGCCTTTCTTTGGGATGGTTCACAGTATTTAAAATGACCAAAAGTTTAGTTCAATTATTACCCCATGAATGTAAATATTTAGTCAACAACAAGGTCTCCTTTGGGAAACAAGCATGTTATCACATATCAATATTTACATTCATCTTTTAACAAGTGTGAATTTAATCAACAAGGTCTCCTTTGGGAAACAAGCATGTTAATTTTGTCCAAATGTTAAGGATATAATTAATCGAAAACATAAGGCCTTAAGGTAATTAATGTAATTTATTATTAAAAGATAGTAATCCTTTTTTTCTACTCGTCCATTCTTTAAAGTTTGATAACTTTAAGAACCGCCGAAGCGCGACTGGTGTCAAGATACTATATTTTACTAATAAATTATCACAAAATATGGACATAAATTAATGTGTACTTTACTCAAATTATGAATGAAAATTGATTAAAATAGCAAAATATTTGAAAAATTGAAAATCTGGCCAAAATTGAGTCATGCTCGGCCGAGCAAATCTCTCCAGAGAACATCCCTTTCTGGTCCCTCACGCTCGGCCGAGTCCTTAGAGGTGCTCGGCCGAGCCCTTATGGGTGCTCGGCCGAGCACTATCCTTGACTCGGCCGAGCATCATGACCGTTGGATGGCGCCTTTTCAAAAAATTTCAAACGATGTACTGGTACAAATGGTGTGCTCGGCCGAGTCAAGGGAGGTGCTCGGCCGAGCATACCCTGAATATCAGATTTTCCAGATTTTTAGAGCCATACCATACCGCGGCCCCCCGCACCCCCCTTTGTGGTCCGATACCAGTCTACATGACGGCTAGGCCCGCGTCCTCGGAGGGCACCGGGCCCTTTGCCAGGACAACGAGCCATAACAACCAATTTTTCACATTTAGACTATCAATTCTTAACTTAACGATGAATCAATATTCAACCAAAGAAAGTAGATCCGCATACTCACATCACATTTTTAAATGCGTGACTATGCATATGAACAAACTCACAACGCATCCAAGGATGGTGGCTATGTTCAAAAATGGGATAATCTTACATTAAGAATTGAAAGCCTTGTGAGTAAATTTATAATTTAGAAGTAACATAATACTCTAGAATCTGAATTAGAGTATGATAATTCAAGAACACATGATAATCATAGAATCTTTTCAAGAATTAAAAGCATAAGGCTTTACAAGAAACTCAAACTCAATCTAGTATACGAGCAGGCTCTGATACCAATTGTTGGAACATTAAACGATCCATTACCCATGAACCAACTCATAACTAGATTAAGAAGAGAAGGAGAAGAAGAAGAAGACGGAAGCGTGTACCTTGTGATTCCATGATTGTTCTTTGTTCTTGAGTAAAAATGATGAAGTATGAAGATAGTCTTCGAAGAAATGAAGATTAGATCTTCTAAATGATGAGTGCCCTTATTCTCTTAAGTCTTCAAGTACTTAGGAAGAGTTTGGACTGAATGAGAATGTAAAAATAGTGAATTTATAGGCTTGATGGATATGCCTTTATATAGGAATTCAAGAGGCACTTCATTTAGGGACTACACCTATTGATATATAAGACATTACCATTATGCCCATCATTTAATGGTATACTTATATTATGAAATTCTACATATTATATTATATCCTATACTTTATATTAATCATTATAATATTGATCACTATTTTATTAAGTACTTTCACTAATAATATATGTTTATATAATCCATGTTCTAACACGATTTTCTTAACAGAAGTCCGTTTCCTTCCGCATTTTTAACTTCGGCCTCCAAAGTAAGCCCGATTTTCTCAATGGAAGTCCATTTCCTTCTGCATTTTTAACTTCGGCCTCCAAAGTAAGCCCGATTTTCTTAACGAAAGTCCATTTCCTTCCGCATTTTTAACTTCGGCCTCCTAAGTAAGCCCGATTTTCTTAACGGAAGTCCATTTCCTTCCGCATTTTTAACTTCGGCCTCCAAAGTAAGCCCGATTTTCTTAACGGAAGTCCATTTCCTTTGGCAAGTAAGCCCGATTTTCTTAACGCAGGTCCATTTCCTTCCGTATTTCCAACTTCAGCCGTCATCGTAAGCCCAAATTCTTTTCTCCGGTAATCATTGTAAGCCCGTACAGAAAATATATATCCCCAGCGGATAAACCCTGGCAGTCATCGTAAGCCCGAATTTCCCCAGCTAAGCAACAAAGCAAGTCTGCAGTGTTAAAATACACCCTCGTTAGTCGAGTCTATCTTCGGCAACACTTCCGTTAGTCGAGTCTATCTTCGGCAACACCCTCGTTAGTCATTCTATCTTTGGAAACACCCTCGTTAGTCGAGTCTATCTTTGGCAATACCCTCGTTAGTTGAGTCTATCTTCGGCAACACCCTCGTTAGTCGAGTCTATCTTCGGCAACACCCTCGTTAGTCGAGTCTATCTTCGACAACACTTCCGTTAATCGAGTCTATCTTTGGCAACACCCTCGTTAGTCGAGTCTATCTTTGGCAACACCCTCGTTAGTTGAGCCTATCTTCGGCAACACCCTCGTTAGTCGAGCCTATCTTCGGCAACACCCTCGTTAGTCGAGTCTATCTTTGGCAAAAAAAATGCGGTGGGGAGGTCCATTCTTTTGACCACCTTGGTCACTCCTTTCCCCCGCAAGATCTGAACTACGATCGGCTTGATTCCCACCTGGGGTACGTAGGAATCCTTTAAAAGGGTCCAGCCATCCGACCGCCTCGGTCACCTCCTCACCCATCTAGGTAAAAGCTTGCCAGATTGGGATTCTCACTTGTGTCGACGACTCCACTTCCCCTGGAAGTACCGTCGTCGAGGGGCTACTGTAAGAGCCCAAATCTGGGTCGTTAATGTTTCGTCAGCCCAAATTAATGATTTATATTCATTTAGGGGCATTTTGGACATTATTTAGACAATTTGAATGAGGAAGGACCTCTTAGGAATAAGAAAATGGTATAGGACCTCGCTGAAAATCATCATTTCCAAGCAAATATTGCTTTTTTGACTAAATAGAAGCTGCCAAAACAACTTTCTGCAAAAAACAGGTACGCTGCTAATCCCATCCGCGCAGATGAGATTGTAGCCTCAAAGTCATCCACGCGGATGAGATTATACCCTGGCCAACCTATAAATACTGCCCTTCCCCCTCAGTTTCCTAAGCCAAGAAATCCTATATCCTACTGTTACTCTGACGAAATTTATACTCCAAACAACCTTAAACACCCCCACCACTCAAATCCAACACGAAATCCAACACCAAATTCAACACCAAATCCTTCCTAAGCCTTGAAATCACTCAAACCCTAGACACCACCCAAGAAACATTGGTAAAGGCCTAATTCCCTTACTCAAATCTCCTTCATTCATACATACATTTCATACATAAATGATTTAGAATTGTTGGTTTACTTGTTGTTTACCTCCCTTCCTCTTTGTCCCAAGGATCCAAGAGGATCTCCATGGGGTTCATCTCCATGGATGATTCTCAACAAGTGGTCCATATTTTTACCTCCTATGTCTCTTTACATTACTAATTGTTACTTGCTCTTTTGACCTAAAATGTGGTCATCTTGGAGTTCATCTCCATAGATGATCACTTCAAATGGTCCATAGTTTTTACTTCCTTGCAAATGTCCCCCCCCCTTAGTCTAAGATGTTTACCTTGGAACCATTTCCATGGATGAACATCCTTAACACTTACATATTTAGGTCACACAAGATGTAGGAGATACACTTGAGTATAGATCTCAAGGATGGTCCTTCTTGTGACCACCTTAGAGATCTTCCTCTAAAAGTTGATACATCTTGACCTAATTTTCTTGTTAATTTACTTTTCATGTCAAATCCACCTTTCCCTTGCAAATGACATGTTTCAAAGTCCTAATGTACCCCCGGGATGGCTTGATTAAGTGGATTCATCACTAATTACCACTAATCAAAGTCTAGGAAAATAGAGGACAAACATGGATGCCCAAAGAAATCAAATGTCCTTTATTTTTTGCCTTCCAGTTACATTTCCAGTTAAGTCTTGTAAATCGAGTTAAGTTTCTGGAAATTACAGTGACTGATTAGGAAACTGGAAAATATTGAGACTTCACCCTTGTCTGCGCGGATGAACTTGCACTACAAAGTCACCCACGCGGATGACATTGTCATCTGCAAATATTTTCCAGTTTAGTCACTGTTTTTTTAATTGTTTTCCAGTCCAGTCCCTTAGACTTCTTTTATTTCCAGAAAACCCTTTTAATTCAAAATCATTTTCAAAACACACACACACACACACACAAAAAGTTTAGAGTATGGAAGACTCATCATGCGAGGCATTCCGGGTGAACGCCAAACGTTCTCCGGAGTGTAATGTGACCTCCGGACTTGTTTCTCTACTTTCGGGCATTTTTCAAAGTTTTGGCCCTAAACTAAAATGGCGTGGTGACTCTGTTTATTTTGAAAAATCCGCTAAAGATTTACCCATTCCAAAAATCTTTTCAAACACCAAGTTTTGTCGGGCGCCAAAAAATTGGGTACATCACAGGTTGTCTTAGTCCTCCTTCTATATTTCGTTGCTTGTTTCCCGGCAGTTCGGGATGAGGCAGGAGCCTTTGCTGGGCTGGGATTACATTGCCACTGTGGAGGTAGCTTCTCTCTGCGTGGCAGATCCAGATGTCTTCCTGTATTTTCTGAGGGTATGGAAGTATTCTGATTTCCTTCATGTGGTGCTCCTTCGACGTCGGGAGAGTGTTGTGTTGATGACCGAGTACCTGGATTGGTACGAGCAGCATGTCGAGCAGTCCCAAGTGGTTTTGGGGAGCAGGCATGAAGCGAATCTAGGGCAAGGTTACCATCTCAGCTACAGCCTTAGAAGTGCAGAAGCCTAGTCTAACCCTCAGAATGTTACGGGATACACTTTATTTGACTACGAGACCAGTGTTGGCCGACTGACGAAGAGAGCACTACTAGAATCAGGCCTCTTACCGACGGAAATTTCCGTCGGTAATTCCCCATATCCGTCGGTAAATGGATATTACCGACGGAAATAGTCCGTCGGATTCCGTCGGAAATAATTCGTTGGTAATACCGACGGACCATTTCCGTCGGTATTACCGGCGGATAGTCCGTCGGCAAACAGAAAATTCCGCCGGAAATCGTACGTCGGAAAGCAGGTACGCCGGCCGGTTTGCCGGAGCCATTGCCGGAGGTTACCGACGAAAATGTCCGTCGGTAAATATTAAAATAATAAAACGTTGCCGACGGTTAAATCCGTCTGAAACCTTAAAATTTACCGGCGGATATGTCCGTCGGTAATCTGAAACGTTGCCGGCGGAAATGTCCGTCGGTAATGAATTTTATTTTTTTATTTTTAATTATTTACCGACGGAAATATCCGTCGGTAACGATATTAATTATTTTTTTTGATATTTACCGATGGAAATTTTCGTCGGTAATTTGACCAGATTTTAAAAAAAAATCTATTTTATTATTAAACCACCTGTAAACATGTCAAACCTGTTTTAAACAAATCCCAACATAAAAGAAACACAAACAACCTACAAACAACCTGTTTCGCTTGAAACAACCATCAAAATCAAGCGAAACAGGAAAGGGATAAGGGGTAATGGGAAAGGGAAAAGGGGAAGGGAAAAAGGGGAAAGGGGAAAGGGAAAATGTTTTGTTTGAACATCAAATAAAGGGAAACTGTATCCAACAACCTAAAGCGAAAGGGGAAAGGGGAAAGGGGAAAAGGGGAAAGGGAAAGGGGAAAGGGGAAAAGGGGAAAGGGAAATTGTTTCGCTTGGGGAAAAGGGAAGGGAAAGGGAAACAAAATATATTTGTTTGATTACATGCCAAATAAAATGAATGTTTAACTACCACGACCCCGACCACGAGCACTGCCGCTACCGCTACCGCTACCACCGCCACTTCGCCTAAGGTATTGACCGACTGACTCATCAGAAGCATTACCGCTATTACATGGTTGTGGTTGCAAATTCATGGTAGACAAGTATTGTTGCATGCGCTGCTCAAGCTGTTGCTCCAATATGCTCTGCACCTGAGCCTCCACCTTGGTTTGCACCTGGGCCTGCATCTGGCTCTGGATCTGCTCCACTCGCCTCTCAAACTCTCTCTTGACCCGATCATCAAACGCCTCTTGATCCACATGCTGACTGCCGCCGGAGGAAGAAGATGAAATGTATTGCGTAGTAGGGCTGCGGAATGGCATGTTAAAATACCCAGCACCATGTCCTCCGAATCCAGGCAAGCGGTCTCCCTTTAGTTGCTTGTCTCGGAGGACAATGGCCGCCCAAAGATTTTCACGAAAGGCGGGCCGCTCGGTGCTCTCAGGCGCCATACTTCCTTCTTCAATAGCCTCATCACGAGCCCGCCTATCATACTATTCCTGAAAAAAAAATACATTATACACTATGGTAGAAAATAATATTTCTTTAACTAAATAATTTATAATTTACTAATAGAAAATACTATTAACACTTACATAAAGGGTCTGATAATAAGGGTTGACCCATTGTGGCCCTAAGCCATCAGCGGCCTCCGCAGTATGTGTAGCCAGAAACACAACAGCAGCATCAGCCTCATCATCAAATAATAACAATATATGAATCAAATAGAGTATTGCTTAATTTACAAAACGGATAATAAATTAAGTAAGTTTACCATTCGGGACCAAGTCTCGCTGAAGTAATCGATCCTCAGTGTGCACACTCCCCCGCCCCTCTTGTGAGTTCCTATTCTTCTTTGCAATTTCTGAATTTTTTTGAAATTTTTCACTATTCCAATAGGCTTCCCACTACTCCCACGCACTATTCGAGAAATTAGCTAGAGGCAAACCATCCTTTAGCCACTTTTTTTTCATGTCATACACTTTCCCAGCGTACTTCTTAGCAACCAATTGCTTGAAAGACGCCTCAATTTAAACGTCGGTAAACCCAGGGCATGAATATATGTGCTACAAAATAGTAAAAGTAGTTAAATAAACAGGGGACTAGTCTACAAACTTTACAAAGGAAAGAGAATTAAGTAATTTTACCCGAAACTGGCAATACGAGATAGCGTACACATCTTTTGATATTGACTTTGGGGTGGGATAAAATTCCTCAAAATTATACCCACTGAATAAATCCCCAAACCATCTAGCAGGATCTTGACAACCACCATGTATAAACCTATTAAGATATTTCATGAAAAACAATATATCAATATATATACAAATAAAAAGACAATAATAAAATGTAAACATTATATATATGACATTTACAATTAAATAATACTTACTGGCCACTGGGAGAGATAGATATTTCCATTTTTCCTTCCTCATTAATAATTGCGTCCAAATTAACCCGCCCGGATGGTTCACTAACAGGAACACTAGAGCTATCATTACCTGGACTGCTCAAATCATCATCACTACGTCCAGAACCAGAAGTAGAGTCCTTCCCTCCCGTCCTTGGTGAAACAAGACGATGGACAAAACCCGCAACCTTCCCTCTCTTTGAACGATTGCCACCTCGACCCGACATATCTAAACTAGGAAAGTCATTAATTGTCCACATCACTGCAGCCCTCATGTTAAAATTTTGCAACTTGAAAGCATCCCATGTCTGGACACCATCATTCCACAGCTGTTTGAGTACATCCATCAGAGGTCGAAGATACACATCAATGTTTTTGCCTGGATTCGAAGGCCCGGGAATGAACAAACTCAAATACATATAAGGATCAGTCATACATAACCACGGGGGAAGATTATACACTGTGACTATAACAGGCCAACATGAATAAGATTTTGCCCTTGGTCCAAATGGAGAAAACCCATCTATACATATCCCCAGCCTTATGTTTCTAGGATCCGCAGCAAAATCAGGGTAAGTGGCATCAAAATGTTTCCATGCTTCACCGTCAGAAGGATGAGTCATCACACCCTCTTCACGAGGACACTCTTTGTGCCAACGTATGGCTTCTGAGCTTTCTTTCAATGCATAAATTCGTTGCAACCTGGGAATTAGCGGCACATAACGCAACTGCGCCTGAGGCACGTTTTTCTTGTGCTTGGCACTACCACGGCGTGGTGACTTATACCTACTAAGTCCACATATTGAACATGAATCGAGGCCCTTATTTTCCTTATAAAAAAGCATGCACTGATTCTTGCAAGCATCAATTTTAACATACCCAAAACCGATCTGCCCCACCAACTTTTTCATCTCATAAAAATTGTGAACCATATTATTTTCTTTGGGTAGCATCCGTTGTCCCCATGACATGATACGATCGTAAGTATGCTGGCTCATATTTGTATCAGCCTTGATAGTTAGAAGCTCAGTGACTTGCTCTAACACTGTAGCCTTTGCACCAGGATGAATTTTTTCATTTGCAGAGTCCATTAAATCCATAAACTTCTTTGCAACGGGATTTGGTGCCTCTGTTGGATTAGGGTTCCAATCAAACTTTGGGCCAGCCACATTTCGAACCATATCATCCAAACCGACAGACGGCTCCTCTTCATCAATCAAATGTTCAGGTTCCATTGGCGGACCACGTGATACAGTAGGATGATTGTGAACACTTGTTTCAACCACATAACGCTCCCCGTGCGCTACCCATACCTTGTAACCATCAACAAACCCTGCCTCCAAAACATGTTTCTTTACCCATCCAACACTCAGATATTTTCTATTCTTACACTTTTTACAAGGACACCTAATCTTATCATCGCGCATGCACTGGGGATGCGTTCTAGCAAACTCCACGAAATGTTCTAAACCTTTTAAGAATTGAGGTCTGCCACCCCTTCTAGCGGGATTACTACGATTATCCATCCAACTACGATCTTCTCCAGACATAATTAACTCCTGCATTTCATAATATATTAACAGTTTAGATGTAATTAACGCATTACAATTCCCTAAATTTGGATTAAAAATTTAAAAGCAACAAGACACTTCATTTAGGTTTATTGATATCAAACCCTAACCCTAATTCACACCAGCTTCTCTTTCCCAGCGTCTCTCTCCAAGCAATTTCTACCCCAACTTTCATACTCTAACCCTACCCAAAATTCATAATCACTACCGATTTTACCATCAAACTTGCAAATCGTCATGGCTTCAGACTTCTTCAGACTTTAAGAGGAAGAAAGGGCTCAAATTGCAAGAAAATGTAGTCGGTTTAGGTGGATGTGAATAATTTTAAATATTAATATTTAATTCTTTGTTATAAAGTATATCATTCTCTAGGGTGAAAGGACAATTCATGTCCATTAGGTTTAGAATTGGGGTCGGCTTCTATCCCATCCCGAAATACACGTATGAATTGCAAATATCACTTTGTCTACTTGCTTTATAATCGAAAATCAAGAAATTTCGGCAACATAACCCCATGGTCTCCAAGTGCACGACGTAGACTAGGTCAATCAAACACTATCGATTAGAATCGATAGTGTAAAATCAACCATGTCTAGTATACACTCAGAGAACAATAGGATTAATGCAACCGAAATATCTCAACTATACACTATTTAAGCAATTTTAATAGACAATAATGATATTTACAAATCATATAATCGTGCATTTCAAGACTGTCCACACGGACAATTTAAGAATCGATGACTACATGTTGACCTCAACATGATAAGTTAAAGATTCTTAAACGGGTTTCTAAGCTTTTGTGTTTCAACCATCACAACGTCACGTCGTAACATTAATTTTTATTCATTACCATAAAATGCATAATTTTACAATAATGAATTATCACACACATCTATCATATTTTTTAAATTATTAATATTGTAAATAATTTTAAATATTAATTCTTTGTTGTAAAATATATAATTTTACAATCATTACCGTCACAACGTCACGCCGTAACATTAATTTTATAAACAAGATGAGAGTCGTTATCATCCACAACTATCAAAACCCTATCTCAGCTTAGACCAAGAAAGACAGAGCAAACAAGTTCTCGACTGTTTGAGCAAAGGATTTTCTGTTTAATAAGAGTTTTTCGGCCACCGTCCTCCTCTCTAAGGATCTCAAACATCACAAGCCATGTTCTTGATAAATGTTTTACTCTTCACTGGTGGTATACGGTCACAAGTAAAAACAAGGTAACAGTATAACACCAGTGAAGAGAAAACAGAACTTTCCTCCAATTTTTTCAATCTCCACCTTCCATTTACCCAAGATCCTGATTGCAGAATCTTCCTCATGAGCTTGAAAGCTGGCGGTGTTGCCCTCAATCTCACGGTTGCTTCGCATGTTTTGCGAAGCAACCGTGGGATTGAAAGCGGTGCGCTGGTGGTATTGAGTGATGGGAGTAGCATTGGCTTGGCCAAATATGGCAGGGTTGCCCTGAGAGGTGGCAACGTGGAGCCTAGGTCGGCTGTTTCCTTGGTTAGAAGGAATCCCGTAAGTTGACGGGGGAGGAACCTGGTTGAAGGTTTGGGGAACTGGTTTCGGGGAATCGTCATCCTCGACCAGGACAAAAGTACCGTCTGAATGGGGGATAGCTGCTATACCTCGCTCATTCAGAAGCTGTACCACGAAATTTTGCTGATCTTCTTTCTAACTCTTGTGAACCTCACAAGCCCGGATGGCTTCTTCCAAAGTCATATCTGTTACCGGTGGCGGGGTCCTTCCCCGTCACGATTTCTCGGTGAGCTAGACATGTCGGAAATTCTGGCTGAGGGAACTGAGGGAACCGAAGAGCTGTTTGACGCTATCGTAACTGTGATCCTGGCAAGGCGCTGACCTGGAAATATGAACCACTTTCTGCTCGCTGCAGGGAACGAAAGGCAGGGTTTAGGTTTCGGAAAAAGGGGATTTGGATCAAGGTTTCGGGCTTGTGCAATGTGCAGTTACCGATTAATGTTTACTTAAAGCACGTTTTCTTAGAGTCCTAATTGGTTGGAAAAGAGCAAGTCTTCTTTTTCGCAACTAATCCTAGAGCTCTAATCAGTGGATCTCGTCACTACGCTTATAAGCCCCTCATTTCCATTTGTAGATCATCTTTCTCAGGACGGACTATCCCGAGCGAGGTCCTATAAGGCAAGCGAGTTCCACCGACAAAGGAAAAAGTGAACTTAAGGCTAGATGATCACGCAAACTTCCAAAGTATGTGACGCACGGGCCACAGTCGAAGTCAACGTCCTTAAGTTAAGGCGGGGATCGTGCCAAAATTTCGGCATGACCTCTCATGACTCGCTTGCGCGAGGGACCTTAGCTTTTGGCGTTGGCCAAGTTGTGGCTGGCACGGTGCATACGGTGAGGGTTTGGTGACACGGCGTAACATTGAACCTTCGGGTATATTTTTCGGCAGAGCTCCGCGTCAAAGTCAAGGCTGAAAAGCTCAAGACTTTGGGTCGGGAACGACCTTCGGTCTCAACCTCTCGAGCTTGACTCGTGGTGGAACCCGGCGTAAAAACATACACTTAGGCTTTATGACACGAACTAAGCCAAAAACCAACCGGGGTCTTGGACGAAGTGTGACACAAAGAGTGCATGGCTTACACGGACTAGGATGGGCTGTTTGGGACGACCCTGTGCGCCCTCGAAAGGTGTCTGACAGACCAACCGAGGTGCAACTGATAAGGCCATCCCGGGTTACGGGTCGTAGTGTGCAGTGTACCGAGGCAGCAAGTGCACGTGAAGTGCGGTGTACCGAGGCAGCAAGTGCGAGTAGTGTGCGGTCACTAAAATTCTTTTTCTGAGTAAAACAGAGATTTTTCAGAATGTGTCTTAAAGAATTTTGATGCGCAGTTCAAAAGATAGCAATGAAAATCAGACATGAATGGGGATGCACAAACATGGTATGATTTTGAAAAGACGACAATGTAATGCCTTTGAAAAAACCGTTCGAGGTTTAAAGTAACACACGCACACGAAAATGAGGAAGGGTAAACGAAAGTTTGACCCACGGAAGGCTTTTTTGAAAACATCGGCAGTTTTGAAAAAAGTATCCAAGTCCCCAGCGGGGTCGCCAACTGAAATTACCCGGGATTTCGCGCGGTGCGAAATGCGGTTGTCTTTCGCGGAGGGTTGGTGTCTGAGACCTCGCTTCTTGGGAAGGAATGAGGAGTCGCCACGCGGTTTTATATTTTGAGCCCAAACGTTGAGAAACGGCTTTAGTGAAAATGGTGTCCTTTTTATTGGTTGCAAAAACTTAGGAAAAGGCTTTGAAAACAGGGGATCATTTTTATTGGTATCAAAAATGAGTAAAAAGCTATTTGGTACCAGAGATTGTTAGGTTCGGAGGTCATGTTACGTTTCGGGAAGAGTATTACGAGATCACCCGAAACGCCTCGTATGACGAGTCTTTCTACCTTTCTCGAAATCGTGTGTGTGTGTGTGTGTGTGTTTTGAAATGGGGGCTTGAATGACAAGCTTAATCTTGGTTTGAATGTCAAACGTTGATTAGGTGACTTTGTTTGAAAAGACGAGGGTTTGAATGACAAACGTCGTTTTTGAGACGGAAATGAGCGTTTGAGTGGCAAACGTCGGTTTTGAGTTTGAAATGAGCGTTTGCGTGGCAAACGTCGATTTTGAGCCGTTTGAAAAGGAGTTCGAAGGTCGAACTCCGGTTTTTGAACCGGGTGAGTCATTGTTAACGATTTTTACGGGAAAAAGCGTACTAAATGATTTTGAATGTCAAAATTCGGCTTTTAGTTTGAAGATGAGCGTTCGGATGCCAAACGTCATTTTGCGCGTTTTGAAAGAGAGTTCAAAGGTCGAACTCCGGTTTTGAACCGGGCATTATATTGTTAACGATTTTTACGGGAAAAAGCGTATTAAATGACATGCAATCAACGAATCGGGTTGCGACTCGGACTTTGAAAAAGTAAATACTATCATGATCCAAACGGGTCGGACTTTGTAAATGACAGTATTTAAATGCGGTATCAACGGAATCAAACGATCCGGAATCGTAAATGACGATCAACGAGCCAAAATGGCTCAGAATTGTAAATGACGATCGACGAGCCAAAACGGCTCGGAATTGTAAATGACGTTCGACGGATCAAACGATCCGGAATTGTAAATGACAGAAAAGTAAATGACGATCGACGGATCGATCGATCTGGAGTTGTAAATGACATAAAAAGTAAACGGAACGGGGTCGGAACGCCGTTTTAACCCGTGATTACTTCTCTTACGGGAAGAGAAGAGGATCGAGGGGATAAAACGTATCGGACCCCGTTAGACGGAGGCATCTACATTTCAAAGATGTCGTCCGAAACGGTTGTAGCGACTGGCGCGTAAACCGAGGCGGAACGAGAGATTAGAGAGAGGGAGTTATACCTATGGCTAGGGTCGACTCCTTTGGCTCGGGAGGTGTATACGGGATACGGAAAGTGGTTTGGAATGGTGTTTCGGAGTGGTGAGGGGCGTATTTGATCGAAATACGAAAGTTTCACGCGAATCGAGATGAAACGGGAGCTCGAGAAGGGGTGAAACTGGTTTGGGCCGTGGCTATGGTGTTTTGTTTTTGGAGAGTGATTTTGTTGTTGTAAATGGCTTTGACAGCCTCTCTATTTATAGGTGAATTTTCAGTAGGAGTCCGGCCGGACTTAGACTGAAATCCAGGGGGTTTTGTGGTATTTTGGAATTTTGAGGGACTTGCTGGCAATTTCTGAGAATCTGCAAAGGGAGTCCGGCCGGACTGAGACTGTATACCAGAGGTATCTTAGTCTTTTGGCCTTGATTTCTGATTGAAAGGTGACTAGAGGGAGTTGGCATGCAAGCCATGTGTCCCATGAGTCATCAGCCATGTGAGAGTTCGTTCCCGGGTCCCGATTTTGTCCGTTTTTTAAAATAACAGTCCGGAAAATGTCCGAAACGCCCCCGGAAAGTGCATTTTTCAGGGAAAGCCATACTTTTACGTGCGATGACGTGTGTCTTGTACGCTTCGACGTTGGGATGCTCGGGACAGTCCCGGGACGTCTCGTTGGCTTGGCAACGGGGAGTTAACGAGTTCCGGTTAACCTGGAGCGGGCCAGTTAACGAATATCGGTTAACTTTCTGAAGGATTTTGACGATCCGAATTTGGGTACTTACCGTAGACAACGTAGAAAATTTGGTAGAAAAATTCCATGTCTAGGGGTGTTTTCCAAAATTAAAGTGAGTTGACTCGGGATAATTTTTAAATATTTTGAAAGTTCCGATTTTGACGGGTTTTTCGAAATGTTTTGAAAGTTCCAGATTTGACGGGTTTTTCTAAATGTTTTTGAAAGTTCCGGGTTTGGCGGGTTTTTCGAAATGACTTGAAAGTTTCGGGTTTGACGGGTTTTTCGAAATATTTTGAAAGTTTCGGGTTTGACGGGTTTTTCGAAATGTTTTGAAAGTTCCGGGTTTGACGGGTTTTTCTAAATGACTTGAAAGTTTCGGGTTTGGCAGATTTTTCGAAATGTTTTGAAAGTTCCGGGTTTGACGGGTTTTTCGAAATGTTTTGAAAGTTTCGGGTTTGACGGGTTTTTCGAAATGACTTGAAAGTTTCGGGTTTGACGGATTTTTCGAAATGATTTGAGAATTTGGGATTTTGAACCGTTAATACTCCGACTTGGGACGGAGATATTTTAGGAAAAAGGGACCGTTAATGAAACGGGATTTTTGAGATTTGAACCGTTAACATTCTGACTTGGGACGGAGATATTTTTAGGGAAATGATTGATTTATATCTTTGCATTGATATATTATTGCATGTACATGTTGTGTACGTTACTTGGTATTGATGTACCTTTCCACCTGTAGGGGCGAGGGTCGTTTGATGTGTCCACTACTAAGAGTAGGGGAGGTGTTGAGGCTGTGAGCGAGCAGTGGGAAATGCTTCCGGACATGGCTCGTGATGGAGAGAGGAGTCCGCAGCAGTTGGTGATTGATTCCGGCCTGGGGGCTTTGTTAGTGCAGTGGCTGCTGTGGCTTTGACGCAGAGAGTCAAGGTCATCCACGTAGCCTTGAGTGAGTATTGGTGGAATACGATCCACATGTTTCACTTCAGGTGGGGGAGGCATCGATCACTCCCACTGATTTTGCTGCGATCATCGGGTTGTCGTTCCGAGGCAATCCCATAGGGTGGTTTAATGATTTCACCATGGAGCAGCTGACGGAACTACTTGGATTTGATATCACTGATGTCAGGGGCATTGGTATTTGGTACGGGCCGATGGAGAGCCATCTGAGAAGAGGCATAGATAAGTATCTGGCTGGTTCCGAGAGGATGACAGCTGATCGATTGGCTAGGGGGTTCTTGTGGTTCGCTCTGTCAGCAATCATTTTTCCCAATGCTAACACGATGTGCCAGTTTGCTTTGCTTAAATATTTGATCGACCTGGAGGCAGTGAGAGGGTTTGCCTAGGGAGAAGCTGGTCTGGCCGAGCTTTTCTTCGCCTTGGACAAGTATTCCCGGGGGGAGGATAACTCATTTTGCTGTTTCCAGTTTGTGCTGGATGTGAGTCTCCTTTTTCTCTTCCTTGTCTCGCTTGTACTTGTCTGTATCTGCTTTATAGATGACATAACTTTCCTGGCGTCTTTCAGGTATGGTGCTTTGAAGTGTTCCATCCGCATCGGTGGAGCACTAGGGAGGAGTATGCTCCTTTGTTCCCTACTATGCTGACTTGGCAGAAGGCGGCTAGGAAGCCGGTAAAGTCGAGGGAGAGCACCCGGGTGACTTACGAGGAGGTGTCTTTGGCTCTGGACCGAGACTTTTTGCCGAGGATCAACTTGACTTGGTGGAGCCGATTCGATCAGGCGGTTGTGAATGCTGACAGGGAGGTGACAAGTCAAAGGAAGCTGCTAGTGGGGCTTCACTGTGATCTCATGTATCTTGGCAAGAGGGTGTCTTGCCAGTATGCTCCGAGATCTGGTCCCTTGGTTCTGAGGGATACTCCCCTTCACATGCTGTTTACTTTGTCCATGGCTGGGGAGGAGCTGCAGCGGTATAGGCAGGAGTGCCTTATGTTGAGAATGTCATTGAAGAGGCTGACTATGACATTTTTTAGAGGATGAGGCTGAGGAGCCCACAGGTGCTGGCCAGAGAGAGTGAGGACCCTGCACATCCTAGAGATTATCCGCCCCCGCACTCGCTTTGCATACGAGGGTGCTGGTGGTTCTCGCAGGCAGTTGACGATTCCCCTTCCTGAGCAGGCGAGGCCTCAATATAGAGTTGAAACCAGTGCTTCGGTAAGTATCTTGCTGCTTTTCTATAATGTAGTAGCTTTCTGCAAATATTGCATCTGTGCTGTCCTTTCTATAGTAGCTTTCTGCAAATGTTGCATCTGTGTTGTCCTTTCTGTATTTGATGGCTTTCCTGGTTTGCAGGTTTCTGGACATACCTACGATCAGGCTGTCAGACGTCTGGATGGGGTGACTGGTTTTGCCAGGAGGCTTGTTGACTTCCTGCGGTGCAGCTCTCGGAGGAGTGCGGCTGTTCATGAGCCAATGTCTTCCCGACCGTTCGTTGCTAGGGACTCATCTGCTTCCATGGCTGGTGGGACAGATACATGACATGGCTTTAGTCAGTTTGCCGGTGAGACTGCTGGATTTGGGGCCCGCCATTCCTCGTATTCTGGATTCGAGCATGGGGAGTCTTCAGGAGCACATGCGCGGGGCTGTCATTTCCCGTACTGTGGCTTTGATGACTTCATTGATTATCTGTCTACCACAGATCCTGCTGCTGCGGGGCAGTATGCTGATTGCTCGGATGACGAGCCAAACTCTGAGTAGTCCTGTTGATATCCTTAGATAATTGTGTGCACTGCCTGTAACAGATATTATTTTGTACTCGAGAGGCCCTTGGGGCGAAAACTTTGCATATTTGAATATTTATCATGATTTATTTTCACTTATTCTTGGCAGATAAGCAAGTAGGTTGATCAAAAATAAATAATAACACGAAATGCATTAAATAACAAATTTGAGCAAACAAAATTTATAGCTATTATGCACTATTATTTATTACTTGCACTGTCGCACGAGCTCAGGGCCGATGGGTATTTGCAATAAGTGAATTAATCACGGGTTTGGCAAATTTGGTCAAAGAATGAACATGGTTCACTTTGGAAATGTCGAGGGACATTGGTGCAGCAAGGCTGCAGGTTTGACTGGGTCAAACTGAGAGACAGGCCGGCCGGCCAGATCCTCAGTTTCGACTTGTTTAAATTACAGTCCAGTTTCTGCAGATTCAGGAGTCTTGCGCTTGTTCTTGAAGCTGAAATTTGTTCTTTCTCTCCCAAAACTTGTAGCTTTCTTCGCTTTCCATGGCCACATTTCCAAGATTGTCGTCTCAGATGCAAGAGCGATTCCTGGAAAGGTTCAAGACGTGGGTACGGCACCACACGAGGCAAAACTAGGAGTTTTTCGAGGGTTGTTATAGGATGAAGGCGATTTGGGCTTTGAAGGAGCTTTCGCCGGACTGGGACCTTTTGAGAGCTACGGCTCATTTCTGGGATGAAATGAGGCATGTGTATAGTTTCTCATATAATGAGATCACGCCCACGCTCGAAGACTTTCGGGCTATCCTTGGAGGAACTGGGGTGGAGCAGATTGTTCTTCCTTTGACGGGCGGCATGACCACCGTTGAGAAGTTGATGTCTCTGCTTGGCGTTTCTGCCGAAGAAGCATACGGGATGCTGATACCAAACACTGACCATGTTGACATCTCGGAGCTGCCAGATAGGTTTGCAAGTGCTGATGGGAGTGCTGCTGTGTGGGACGCTTTTGCTCTGTGTGTGATCGCTACTCTGTTCACTTTCACATCCTTGGGGGTGTGCCATCACAATATTCTGGACCTGGTGAGGCAGTGCCGGAGCGAAGGAGATATCGTGCCTTTGATCTTGGGCAAGACATTCCATGGCATAGGTCGGATGGCGACCGGTAGCCAATACATGTGGGGAGGAAGTCCCGCTACGCTTACTTTGTGGTTGAGGGAGAGGTTGCAGGTTGTGCCCGAAGTTTCAGCGACATGTGATCCTTATTTCTTCTCTCGGCGACTCTTGGAGATAGAAGGCAGTCAGGCTGACTTGGAGCTTTGAATGGCCAAACTCCGCACACATCGTCTGCGATGGTGGGTTCCTCACTGGCAGTTGCAGACCTATCAGACCGTTCAGGAAGGTCTTTTCATTGTCAGATTTCCGGGGCTGTCCCAGTCTTCTTTCTACATTTCGTCTTTGGTGCTGCGGCAGTTCGGGCTGGAGCAGGTTCCGCTGATGGGCTTGAGTGATGCCGCTACCTTTGAGGTGGGATCGCTTTCCACTCCGACCCACATCAAAAAACCCTCTAGCTTTGTCAGTCACGTAATCGTGGAGCTCATCACTCTCCTTGTAAGCTTTAACGGCCTCCTTACCGGCCACTTCTTTTGCAGCATCCACAGCAACTTGTAGCTCTACCTCCCATTGAAGCCGAGCAGTCTTGAGCTCTTCATGCTTCTTGGCTAGAACAAAGTGCCTTCTTCCAACTGCTGGGTCGCCAGTTCAAGGTCCTGCGACATCTTCTTCTTATCCTCCTTGAGAGTGGCAAGCTCCTTATTAGCTTCCCCCAGTCTACTCCAGGCATCTTCCTTAAGCTTAATCTCATTGTCCTTCACTAGCTTCAGGGCCTCATACGCCGAGTCAAGATCAGAATGTGTCTCCTTCAACTTAGCATGCTCATCCTTCAACTTATCATGCTCATCCTTCAGCTTAGCGTGGTCCTCCCCCAGCTTATTCAACTCCTCATTTCTACGAGCCAACATGGTCTTGGCCAGCTTCTCTTGCTCCTCCGCAGCCTTCCAGTAGCTGGTAGATAGCTCAATCATGGCAAGAGACTGAAACGACGAGTAAATAAAAGGGATTAGGCCGACCAGAGGTAAGGTGGAGACTTTGGACAAGCGAAAGAAATGATATACAGCGATACAAAAAATTATAAGTGTTACCTCAGAGTGGGCTAGCCCGACCCTAGCGCGTCAGGCTTCTGGAGTCAGGGCTCTATTGGTATATTTCTTGACCAAATCTTGGTCAGCTACCCTCCTTACGTCCGCCTGGCCATATTCCAGCTCGGGATACTCCCTAGCCAAGCAATTCACCCCAGTGAGGGGAGCAACTTCACTCAATTCGTCAACACGAGCTTGAACTAGCTCGGCATAAGAAACTCGGATAGGAGAGGAGATGGGGCCTCCAACATCAGCACCCACTTTTTCAGTAGTGTCTGCCTGCTTGGACGCCAAGCCTACCTGGGACTTCCCAATTTTGATCTTCTTGCTGAGAGGAGCGTCATCCTCATCCTCATCAATATCTATTATGGGAGACTTGGCCTAGGAATCAGCCTTGGACTTGGCCTGGGGATCAACCTTTGACTTGGCCTTAGCCTGAGCTCGAGTTCTGGTCCGGACGACCTCCCGGATCGGCTCTACAGTTTGCTCGGCCCCATCTTCCCCAGCAACGTCGACCTCCTGGGCCTCTTGAGCATTGTCTCCAGCTCGAACTTCCTCCTCTAGCTGCTCCAGATCATCCTCCAATGGAATGGAATTGGTAATGTCCTCATCTATTAGCTTCAAAAGCTCTAGGCGCTGAGTGCCCTCTCTCTCTCTCGGTGTTCTCTAGCATTGGCTGCCCCGCAGCTTCTCTTACTTTTCCTTACATCAACGGCTCGACCCATGTTAGCCTCTTGCTCAGGAGTTAGAACTGCACGAAATCAATCACAAAGGGTTAGGTAGACAAGTGAAAGTTCTACATACGAGCTATCAGTTCTATGTACGAGCAGGATGTGTACGAGCTCAAAGTTCTATTCAAGAGTAAAATATCTACGAGTTAAAGCATATGCGAGTCAAGAAAAATCTATGTACGAGCTAGCAGTTCTACATACGAACAAGTAATGAGCAGGTCAGAAAACAAAGGAGAGTAAAGCTCTTACCCCCAAAGTGCTCCACCCTATCTTTACAGTGATTGGGAGTCTTCTTGCAGCTATGACACTCTCTCTCTCAAACCTAAATCGAGCCCCCTCATAGGTGACCCAATCAGGGTATCTTTGGCATCTAACAAGGGGGACCAGGGGCACCACCTCCCCTTCACCCATCATCATCCCAGCTCGGATGTAATTATTCTTGGTGGTTCCCAAAGCTTCCCAACTAATGGGTCCCTTACCAGCTAGCTCCACCAATATTCTGTACAGATCGGCGTACCAGTATGGCTCCCAATAATCCTCCTCCCTTACAACAGCGGTATCAGCGCAGGGCATGGGAAACTCCCATCCTCTTCTACTTTCTACTACCACCACGTGAGAGTTCCAACCACTAGCCTTACCAGGGAGGTTGATAAATAGTTTAGGGGATTTTGGTTTGGAAGGAGTGCTTATCCCATTGACCTTATCAAATTTGATGCAAAAGAACTCCTTAAACACCCTCATGCAAGGTTCGTACCCTAAGAATCTGCAGACCATGGCGAAGCAAACCAGTACCCTACAGGTGTTGGCCCCTAGTTGGAGAGGTAGTGCATCCGTGCACTCTAAAAACTCATTTACAAACGGATCCAAAGGTAACCTCAAGCCAGCTTCAAATTGGCCATAATAGAAGGCCACCCTAGTAGGATCTTCCTCGTAAGTATCACCGAATTGGGATAGGAAGTCCTTCTTGCTATAGAGGGTGATGTTAAACTCTTTCTTGTCCACCTCGCAAAAGTTGTACACCATATCAACTCGTGATGGAAGGTTCTGCTTCCCTCTATGCGGCCTAGGAGGCACATACCCCCTCTCATTTCTCCCGAGCATAACAGAAGACTCGAAAGCATCCACAATCCGTGGACTTGAAGAAGTCGAGGCTGAAGCTCCCCCTTGAGTCGTCATATCTGTATAAGAAGAGGAAACAGGGGAATCAGTCCTATACGCAGTCTCAAGGGACCTAGTAGACACACTAAGGGGCGACCTAGATTCCCCCGAAAATCCTGTCCTATTTCTAAGAAAGGAAGGTTTATTGGAACCTTGGATGTAGAATACTGCTATGCGGTCAAGCAGTTCATGGAAATGATTAAAAGATACAATTCTTGGGTCGCTCATCTCTAAGGCACCTAAGTTCTCTCCTACAGGCAAGATTAATTCGGTAAAACGCAAACCCCACCGGGTTAAAATTGAAGAACATTCCTCCACCGTCATCTCTCTCCATAACCCATTCAGATGCTTACAGACTCTACGATTCACACTACAATAGCCATAGCAAGCTCCGGGCTCACTACTAAAAGTCCTAGCCATGGAAAAATCAAAGAAAGCGAAGAAATTGAACCCTAATGCTGAAGGGTGAGAAGAATACCTTAATCAGAGGAACGAGGAGTTGTTACGGGAGAAAACGAACGCTCGATTTAAATCAATTGCTGTTTCAGAGTCCGTCGCCGGAGTTATGCAAGAGTTTGGAGAGAGCAAAAGTTCGTAAAGGAGAAGGATTGGGGCTTTTATATTTTTAGTAATTGAGAAGGAAAAGGAAAATTCAAAAGTTTATTTTCCTAATTGAATTCGGAAAACGTTTCCCAAGACGGTTCTGAAACGTCAAAACAGTAATGATTGTGAAATAGGGCGCTCTTAACGATCCAACCATTCAACAGTCAATGATCAGGATTGAGCCACGTCATCATCAATCGGGTAAACCTCAACCCAAGCGTCGACCTGCGAGTTATTGTAAGCATCATCAGAATTTATCTAACTTCCTGGTCGACAAAGTCAACTCAGAAAGTTGGGGGCCACTGAACATACCAAAAGTGTCGAGCTGGGTCAAGCGAGTAAGCCCAACCCTCAAGCGATTATTGTCACCACGTTCTCAGTGGGCTAGGCCCAATTAAGGGTAGGCCCAAGGCCCATCAATAGGATCAGTCGACTTAAGTTCATTGTCCGGTCCATGAGATCCCGACCTAGCTTAGTCCGACTCTACGATCCAGGTTCTACTTCGGGTACGATCCAGCTCTACCCATCAGTCAGGTCGACCTATTTTCAATAGGCGACCTCGACCCACCAAGCAAGCATCGACCTAATGAATCCAGGCGTATGATCAGCTCCTTCCATAACTGTCTCCCTACAAATCCAGAGCCATACGTGGACACGATCTATCGACATGTAACAGTCCCACTAATTACGGGATTAATGCAGTCATGCCGAAAATAACCGCCCTCATCAAAGCCACTATAAATACATAACCACTACAACGGTTTTGAGGTAACTGCAATTTTGTTATTTGAATATCCTTGTTCAATACATTATTTGCTCTCCTAGATACACTTACTCTCACGCCCGAGGGTCTAAGCCGGAGACAAATTCGGCTAGTCGTGGGTTCTAATTTCAGGTCAATGAGTCAGGTAATTGGTCCTGCCACGTGGACGAAGATTGATAACCACATTTCCTGCGGCATCAATTATTATGACAATGAAGATGGCTACATGTATGTTCGTCGAAGGCATAAGCTTTTTATGTTCGTTGAAAGCATTAGCTTTTAAAGTAGAATCCAAGAAGAAGGGAGGTAAATGGGGATAATCTCGTTGTCTTTATTTTTTTCTCTTTTCTCCTTTCTTTTTTTATATTTTGAGTTAAGACATTATGTTCTACTCCTTATATTTTATTTTATTGATTTTTTATTAATAAAATTTAGGGGACTTTGCTTTTTCATTATAAAAAGAGAAAATCTTTATTGAACAGGTTTGTGATTTGGCCATTCACTGTTTTATGTTTGTTCCTCACTTCCTTGGATCTGAACCGTGAGAGAGAAAGGGAGATCTCCACTTAAATTGGAAACAAGGCCAATTTCATTTTCAAAATAATCAATACTCCCTCCTGGAGGTAGTAAAAGACAAGGGGCAATTGCCCCATTTTAAAAATATAGTAGTGCAAAACATTTTAAAAGTTTTGGATATTTAGTGTAATTAAGTGAAGTTTGTCTCCGTTTATGTAAAGAAAAAAATATACTAAATTCATTTTTTGTCCCCCCTTAAAGATTTAGTGAAGTTTGCCCGTTTACAAATATTTCTGTCTCCGTCACTGCTTTCTCTGTCACGCTTAAAATTAAATATTTGTTCAAATTAATTACACGTTGACCAATAATGCGAATAAAAAGTAATTATCTTAATTAAATATCTATAAATTATCATCATCATGCGCATTGTTATTAGTGATATGATAACAGTTTTTAACTTTTCATTAGATTTTATTCAATATTTTGACTTAAATGCAATCAAGATAATAAAAAGTCTAACTTCAAATCGGACGGAGAAAGTAAATGTTTTGCTGGATAGTAATTTCATATTATATGAAATAAGAAAAACATATAGAGGTGCCAAATATCAAGAAGCTATAGCGCTCAGTTGGTTAAGGTGTGTTGCTGTTAACCACAAGGGTTAAGGTTAAAGCCTTTTCTCCAGCGCCAATCCATTTCTATTTATGTTTTCAGTTTCACATTGATCATTTCAGTCTTCTGGAACATAAATTTATCTTTTTGATATCACACACAATTTTCTTCCTTAAAAAATCATAATACATGATTGAACATACGCGGAATGTACAGATCAAAAGCTTCGTGTGTCACGAAAGAAGTCTCTGGACAAGGTTTGATGACCACTATTAGAGAGAGATAAAATGACAGCCTTTAAAAGATCATAGCCTGATATTCGAAAAATCAACATTATTCAGAATAGTTACATAAAAATAACATCAATATTCATACGATAACAACATAATCCGTATACTTTATACACTCATATCAGACCATTTTCAATCTTCACAACAACAAATTATAAACACACCTGTTAAAAAAAAAATCACTTCTTTGGGTGAATAGCTTCGACTAAAGCTTCAAACTCTTCCTTGACTCTTTCAAACACGCCTGGCCCTTTCACTTCATCTATAGGGGTGTCTTCATCAATGTCCTCGCTTAATCCATGCGTTTCTTTGTGATGCCGTGCTGATTTCTTAGAATGATGGCTTATTCCGGAAGCTTCCATGTGATGACGAGGTGATTTTTTATTGTGAACTAGTGCATCTATCTCTTCCTTGGCTCTTTCAATCAAATTCGGTGCTTTTACATCTTTCTCTGAAGCAAAGAAAAAAAAAGGCTAATCAAATGAAATAATGCATATAAACAAAAATCATTTTCGCCTCAATGCACAAGTTGAGTCTATGAAGAATGGAGTGGGCTACATTTGTTAGTATCAGGTAAAAACACATACTCCCTCCATCCCAAAGTGATCTTCCTACTTCTTTTGATGTTATTGCGAATAAACTTTGAGCAATAACTGTAAGTTGATTTAGTTATACTAATGTAAATCTATCCAATAAAAAATAGCCTTCATTTGAATGGTTGAGTAGATTCAATGAGCAATGCCCTTGTGTTCACCTAGCCCCAATCTTTTTATGCCATTAGAATTACGCTTCATGTTCTAATGTACTCAATATATATGTATTTCACTCGTTCATAGCACAAATGTAAGCATCTATGGCAATAAGGTAAATATTTACAGCAATAAGGTAGAATCTATGATGGTCTTCTTCACAGTGGCGAAGCCACGTTCTGGTCAAGGTGGTCACTCGATCCCCTTAATTTTGGACAATTTTACCACTTTCAAGTTTAGGAAAATAATATTTTTACCACTAAAACAGAAGTTTTGCCAATTTTAACCCCTTTTGATTTTGATAAAAATAACACTATATTATAATTTTGACCCCATTGCACTGGAATCGTGGTTTTGCCCCTGATTGTTCACATGGTTTTCCTCAAAACCGTGTGACATTTTTATGATCACGCTATATTGTCAAAAGCTTTTGTAGCCATTGAAATACATAAATGTCATTCCAATTCAAATAAAAGATTGAAAATCACAAAGCATATCCCATAAACCCCAAATTAATAAATAATAATTGAAAAAAAAAAAACTAGAATTGGAGTAATTTCAATATCGACAATCACAATTTACAAATTCCATGGCATTAAGATAGTTAATTGAGACAAAAATCGAAAGAAATGGAACAAATTCAAAAATAAGCAAATTTGGGTGAGAGCAAAGAGAAATTGAAGATGAATCAATAGAAGAAATTGATAAAGAGCAAAACCTGGATATGATTTGTTAGGGTCGAATCGCTGTTCCGCCATCTCCGTTGGCTGCTTCTTCTTCGGCTGCCAAATTGAAGAATTTATTCGCTGGCTCTCCTTTTCTTTTACAAAAGAGCTTCGCGTGCGGCATATTTTAATGTTCGATTATGATTGCGAATAGTGGCCAAGCCCGGAATGGGGAATTGGGCTACTGTTGTTGGTTAAGCCCAGTAAGGGATATAAAGCCCATACTGCAAACATTTATGCGTATACAGTTTTTTTTTTTTTTTTTTTACCTGTCTCACTCTACTCACCTACTCCCAAAACGACTAAATACTTTAACTAGGGGTGTGCAGGAAAACCGAATATACCGAAAAACCGTGCCGAACCGAAAATACCGTATCGAAAATACCGAAAAACCGATTAAAATGACCTATATGGTTTTTATTTTTGAAAAAAACCGAACTTTTGATACGGTACGGTAATTGGCTTATATACCGAAAATAAATACCGTACCGTACCGTTCTTATTAAAAATACCTAGTTTATATATATATATATATATATATATATATATATATATATATATATAATCTTTTTTTGGAATAAATACACTTTTATAATTACTTATAGTAATTGTTTTTCTCAATATTAAATTCAATAAAAATCTTCTCCCTATAAAAATTGTGCTCTACGCCAGACGCCAGTACGCCTCTACCCACCCTCTTCTCACGTTAGTCATTCCTAAACCCTAGCACACCTACAGCAACAACGCCGTTGCTAGTCTGCCTTGCAACGCCGGTGAGTCTTCTCTCTCTCTATTCCATTAGCTTCTGCATCTCTCTCTCTCTCTCAATTTATTTGATATGTCCAATTTTTTTCAAATTTATTCATGATCAAAAATAAATTTGGAATTTATTTGAACATTTATTTTGGGACGGATGAAATAGTATTTTTGCATTCAAGTATATACAGAAACTTGTTTGAGCTCTGTTAAAATAATAATATGCTAACTACTATCTTTTTTTCCTCCTCTCTTCCAGTGATATTCTGATGATGGGAGAGACATAAAAGACAACCATGGATCGAGAATGAGGGATTTTCTTTTACAGCTAGAACTATTAAATTTCTTTGGCCACCCATTTGGCTTTTTTTTTGTTCCTTCAAAATACTTGGATGGCAACTTAAATTTTGGATTAGTTATTGATTTTGATGTTATGTGTGATGCTGATTTGGTTTTGCTATCAATTTTGATCGATTGATATCATGGTATATGGTACATTTACTTGATTTAGTCAAGTTTTTTTTTATGTCTTTCTATGCCACAAGAAAAACCGAAAATACACCGTACCGATGTTATACCAAACCGAACTACCGAATTACCGAACCGTGTAAAACCGAAACTGTATGGTATTAAATATAATAAACCGAAGTTCTTTGGTATGGTACGGTTTTACCCAAAAACCGTACCATACCGTACCATGCACACCCCTAACTTTAACAACAGAAAATTTTGTGAAAAATCCGTTTCTCCATAAAGTTATAAAAAGTCTTGTTTTAAATATATCGACTTTTTATAACTTATGGAGAAACAGGTTTCCCCTAAAACCAACTCTTACTTTAATCAATAATTTTAAGGGTCATTGCCTCATAAGTTTTTTTTTTTTTAAATTTATGCTCAATAAGTTCCTTTTAAATGAGTGTATCAATTTTTGTCATTTTGGACAAAAATACCCCCCCAAAGAATGTTGTATTATATTTTCAGAATGTTGTATTATATTTTCAAAAAAAAATAAAATAATAATAATAAAAAAAATTTAAATACAAAAAAATAAAAAAATCAGAATGTTGTGTTATATTTTCAGAATGTTGTATTATATTCAGAATGTTGTATTATATTTTCAGAATGTTGTATTATATTTTCAAAAAAAAATTAAATTTTTTTTTTAAAAAAAATCAGAATGTTGTATTATATTTTCAGAATGTTGTATTATATTCAGAATGTTGTATTATATTTTCAGAATGTTGTATTATATTCAGAGGGCTGTATTATATTTTCAAAAAAATTTTTTTTTTTTAATTCAAAATGTTGTGAAGGCAAAATTGGAAGTTCACTTGTAAAAAGAACTTTCTGGTCATTTTAATAAAATGAGGAACTTAGTGAAAATTGATTTGTTCCAAAAGGAACTTATGGGGCAAATTCCCTAATTTTAATTTAATTAAATTTTTTTAAATGAATATCTAAAAATTATTATCGATGATATTTATGATGGTGTATCAATAACAAATTTTAAATTTTTATTATCATAATTAAATCAATTTAAAATTATTTTTTGACAAAAAAATGAAAGATTAGTTTGAGACTGGGGAATTATTTAAAGTTTGAACTCTATCTTTCTCACTAACACAGCACCTTTATATATATATATATATATATATATATATATATATATATATATATATATATATATATATATTGAACGGAATAAAAGTGACGGGCTAGATCCAACGAGTGAAGCCCAATTATTCAAGTATTATTGTCACCACGTTCTTAGTGGGTCGACCCAATTATTACAAGGCCAAAGGTCCATCAGTCAAGATCAGTCGATCTAGCTCATTGTTCGACCTCGTTGGTCCAGACCTAGCTTTGTCCGACATACGATCCATATCTCATACAACTATCATATCAGCTGACTATATCAATCAGTCAGGTTGACCTAGTTCCATGTAGGCGACTTCGACCTACAATGCTTACGTCGACCTACAGAGTCTTAACGTATATACAACTCTTTTCATAACAGAAGTCCTACAAATCAGGAGTTATTTACGTATGTGATCTCCTACACAATCTGATCCACGATTCTAGGGATTTCATACAATCCTACTACAATTATAACACATATCAACGCCTATAAATACTTCACAACATCAACGCTTTTGAGGTAATTGCTATTTGTTATTCTGAATACTTCTGTTCATTATAATTTATTAGCTCTATACACCGTACTTACTCTCACGCCCGAGGGTCTTCGCCGGAGACCATTTTGGCTAGTCGTGGGTTCATTGTTTCAGGTCAATCAAATCCAGTGGATCAACCTAATTGCTGGACGTAGACTGATCAACACGTTTCCTGCAGCATCAGTTTGGTTCCATTGCCGGAAACGAAGCTTTTTGACCTCGAAATCTAATCAAGCATTAACATGGCTACAGACGGGCACACCGCTACACCCTCCACTGAGAGCGAATAGGAGAATGACGGTAGGAATAGTGACGCTGGCGCCAGAAATCGTAATGTCAATTTACCTCCTCCTCCTCCACCAGTGCGCCATGCTTGAAGGGCGACTCGTTCTAACAGCGTTGCTGATGGTATTGGGTTGCAAGATAATAGGAGGCAACAAAAAAGGCCTATGGCCGAAACAGAAGCGCAGCCACAGCCAAAGCGGTAACTGGTAGGTCGAACAGTTGTAGGTGTCAATCCAGGTCCCTCAACTAATCACCTCAGTAAGAAAGATATATTGCTGGAACGGGCTAGAATCTTGCAGGAATTACTTGATATGCCAGAATCTCTAGATCAGGATGATAGGAGATCGCAAAGAGCAGCTCCCTCCCAAACCTCTCACAGGCAGCCTAATGGGAGCGTCAGACTGAATGGGAGTGCTAGGCAGAATGCCGAGCAACAGGGGATTGTAAAACATGTTCGTTCCCACATATTTGTTCCAAGTGAAGACCTAAGAAGTAGGCTCAACCAGAATAGGGAGCAGGAGGCAGAGTCAGCCTTGAGGCGACAAAGGGAGGCCGAAAGGAATATTCGTAGGTCACCGGCCAGAACGGAGAGGTCGCAATCCCATCGAGAGAGAAATGGG